>CM070673.1:23995858-24646431 GCA_036346575.1 Dendrocalamus sinicus
AAAGAAATTAAAAACCTGGCTGGCCTCACTGAAGCATCTAGGCCCCTAAAATGATTTTGGTAATTAATGATAACAATGATTAAAGAGACTAACTTGTTTATTAAGATAATTGCAAGTTTTAGTCTCAAATTTTGATGACGTCTTGGAAAAGGCATGCAAAGATGATCAAAGATAATATGGATCAAGACATGACTCAAGGCAAATGTATATTGTAGTCTAAGGACATCTGTATAGTTTTTATCAGTCTCGGTGTTTGGTTAAAAAAGAATAGATTTATAAAATAGATACCATACTATAAAGAGAGGTCATGGCTAGTAGCTTGAAGTTAACCTTATGTCACTTTGATTAATTATGGTTCATCCATGTATTTAAAATTTCATCTAGAATCCTCTCTGTGTTTTCCCTTGGAAACTGGTATGACCACAGGCATGTTGACGATAGTACCGCTGCATTAATACTACTGGCTGTTACATGCCGGTAGCTTATTTTCAGAGAGGTGCATTTCTAAGCTTTGCCAAAAAAATAGTACTACACATGTGTTGAGTGGTAGTACTGTAGAGCAGTATAACCGCATTTCTTGAGTGGCAGTACCACTGAGCGGTATGACTACACCCTATGATCGATACTATCGAAGTGCGGTATGACATCACTTTAGTTGGCGATAGCTAATTTCTAGAGAGGTGCATTTTTGAAGCATTTTCTCTCCTCTGGAAATCGGTACTACCATAGCTGAAATGCGGTAATACTGTATAATCAGTACTACCAGGCACTATGAGCGTGGTACTACCAATATTTGAGTTAACAGCTAGTTTCTGTGTATTTAATGAACCTTAAGTAGTTGTTGAACAATAGGTGCGGTAGTACTGCATCCCTTGATTTTTGGGGATTTCTATCCCAACAGTCATCTTGGTGGGTGCAAACTATACATACCTCCCCACCAGTAGCAAGGGCTTCTTTTTGGACCTCATTGAATACTCTTAAGCCTTTTCTACTCACTTTTCAACTCATTTGCTCTATTTTCACATTTTGAGGTTGTTGAGAGTATTCAAGTGCATTGCGTCATTAGTTGATCTTTGCGGTACTTGAAAGCTTTCAAGCAAACATCATTATCTTATTACTCTTAGTTGTTGCTAACACTTAGACAGTTTGGAGGAGTTTGCATGGTGATCTCTTCAAGAAACGCGTCACATTTGTCAGTGGTGTGGTGCTCACCATCTCCGGAATGGAGGAAGTGCAACCCTAGTGGACTTAAGGTGGTCAGGCTTAATTCGTGGAGCTAATCCAATCCGTTTGTGCTTACCACAGTCTAGATTAGGGAAGATCGACAAGTCTTGAAGACTACTAGAAAACATCGCATGTCTTCATTGTGGTTTATCTCTTTTGTCTTTACTTTCCGTATTTATATTTCCAACAACTATCGAATTGCCTTGTGTAGCTAGAATTGCATCTAGTATAGACTTAGGTTTGTGGTGCCTTAGTGAAACATAAAGGATTTAGGCCTTGCTTGTGCAAAATAATTTTAATAAAGTTCATGCTTATTATAAAATTATGATTTAGCCAAAAGAATTTGAAAACCTCATATTCACCCCTTTAGCCAATTATCCTTGATCTTACACCCACCTGTCATTCACTCATGGTATTTCCCTAAGAAAAATCATTCAAAAAGAAATTTAAGACCTAGCTAGCCCCACCTGTCAGCCTTTCGCATATTTTTCAATACAAAAATAAAGAAATTTAAAATATGGGCCCCAGCTATCAATGAGACACATTATTTCTCCTTTGTTTATTTTAGGATTTTTCTAGATTTAAACTTTGGATGGCCTGTTTTCACTCGTTTTAAATCCAAATTGAATGAAACTTCTTTTTAAATTCATCTAAATTCAAGATCTTCCTAAAGGCAAAATTATAAAATTTGGAGTTTATTTGATTAAAGTTTATGCTAAAATATAATTATGTATATAGGATGTCATTAATATTTACTTTACAATTCAAATACTAACTAAAGGAACTAACTTTGTATAAGTAAGAAAGACAATAAAATCATTAGCATGCCATTAGGACTTGATTGAAGATACCAATTCAAGTAAGGATGATGTTAGAATATAGCTATGAAGGATGTCTAAATTCTATTGAATCATGGACCATAAATAGTTTCTTTCCATCACAATATATAGAGTAATAGGTGTCCTAGCTCATCCAGGAAATTAGATTTTACACCAAAGAGAGTTAGTAGTAGATATTAATTATAGTAAATTACTGAGCAATTGTACATTGATTAAGGCTCAGAGTATTATGATTGTTGCTTAGCACACAGATTAATCAAAAGTCAAGGCCCTAGGATCAATTAAATAGTTGGCCTCACATTTTAGTTAATTATTGAATTACTCATTTGATTAAATTGGCATTTGAACCTCAAATAATAATATGCCATGAACTCCCCAACAACACGAAATCTAAGATTAATATGCTTAATTAAATTTATACCTATTGCATGTAAAGCCCACATCTAATCCTTAAATAATAATATTTGGTAAATGATGATGCCCAGTACACCATGTAGACCCGCAAATATGTCCATAGGTCTTATTTAACTCATGGAACTTTGTTAATAAATAGAAAATAATAATAAAAAGAATCAATAAAATTAGGTTCAAGCTATAGTATTCACTGGTCAGCTACATCTAAACCGCCTTTGAATATGAAGTGGAATATTTTCATGAATATTCATCATCATCCTCAATCATTCCTTGACATTTTTCCTGGTAGATTTCCTCCATGCCATTTCCCATTTGCTTGAACTTCGCTTAACCCCGTCTACACTTTGCACTCACTAAAACCATATCTTATGCCACCAACTTAATTATAATAAAATTTAATCAAGTTCATCCGTATTTATTTGGATTTTTGGAGTTATTTGGATTTGGTTATTTTTCGTGAAATTAGAATTCAAAATATCGAAGAAGCAACGGTTCGAGTGTAATCAGGATCCAAATAAAGATGCAGACCAAGACCTTGAGCAAAGAACAAGACCCACTATAAATTGAGCGAGGCAAGTCATTACTTTGATCATATTGCGCCTACCTTTTGAGTGTAAATTATTTTATTTGAAATTATCAAATTGCATACTTACTTTGATTAAAATTATATTGTCATTAGATTGTAGTTAATGCATTAAGGTTGCTCGCATTATTAAATTACATTCTTTGACTTTGGACATAAACCCTGTCGCCCTAGAATAAATGGTATATATACTAGTTGATAAGTCTGTATGTAATTGTCATGCTTAGCCTTGCTTAGAAATATATGAGCATTAAGTCGCCTTGACATTATTTCAAATATGAAAACTTGGTTTCGACAGTCACTGGAGGGAAGTGGCTAGTATTTGAAATAAAAAAAAGGATATTTTGGAATTTAAAACTCTAAACTTGCTTCATACCTGAGCGGATGGTAATTGGAGATTGGTGTGATTGGAGTATGAGGGTGTGGTTTGTGGTACAACCGTCCAGGTAACTCTAAGAACTAAATCTTATGATAACCTTCAAAGATAAAACAGTGCAACTATAAGTCTATAATGAGTATAATTTGGCCAATTAATTTGTATCAACCTTACACTAGGATGCACCATCTAGTGGAACATGGGCAAAGAGTGCTGGAGGGAGGCTTTTGATGTGCGGTGCAAGAGTGGGCCTCTGGAGCGGGTGGATAGAACTCCACGACGATGAAAACCTTAGCGGTTGTAGCCACATTGAGAGGATGCATCATAAAGGTCTTAAGGTGATCATCTCAGCCTCACGCCTAAGGTAGCATGGCGGCAAAACAAGTTGAGCACCTTTTGTGGGTAAAGTATTCGACCTCTGTAGAGTAAAAAATTGTTCGAATAGTTGTGCCCACAGTCATGGGCAGGCGTGAGAAATTACTCAAGTCAGTGTCTATTTTTACAAAAAGAATCTTTGTGATTGGGATGAAAAATAAGAGGGGTGGCTAGAACCCTGACGTTGATTTCCCCAAGGTGGACAGAACCCATTGAATATAATGGGTGGATAGAATTCTAGAAATAAAAATATCATATAGTGGATGGAACCATACTCTATAAACGGTCGATGGAACCTTCACTACAATTATTATTGCATACTCTTATACTCTTTAAAACATAATTTAGTTAAAATGCTATGTCTCAGGTTTTCTCCTTATTATAATTCAATTATGGCCTTTTGCAAATAAAATAACCTTAAGCCTCCTTTTGCCAACCTTGCATATATTATAATTGCATTCTATGTGGTAACTTGTTGAGTACTTTCATACTGAAATTTTTGTACAGATAACCCATTTTTTATTCGAAAATACAGAAATATACCCGCGATAAAATTTTTTTACACAAATAGGCTCCAGTCGCCCAACTATTGGGCGACTAGAGTTTGTCGCCCAACCAAAAAGCGACTGATAAAGAATCTGGTAACCGTTGGGCGATTAAATGCGATCGCCTCCCCGTTGGGCGATTAAATGCAATCGCCCCCCCGTTGAACGTGGATTTCAGCAACGAGTTTGACACTTTGTCTCCCACGATGGTAAGAAATTTATTTTTCCTACAGTTCTTGGTTTTTGTACATGGCTAATCGTGTGTTCGCTTACTAGGTGTCCTGGGAGCCTTACTTGGAGCCACAGGTTCTAGCGCTACCGCTCAGCACCATGTGCCGTAGGGACTCCCATATTTGGAGGATGAGGTCTCCGTGACCGCTTCTATGCCGTGGAGATTCACCTCCCCACGAGTTCTTGTGGCGATTCGGCCTCGTGCGATTCTTCCCCCAGGAGATGTCGACTTCGTTGAGTTGCACAAGTAAGTAACAATTTAAAATTCTTTTGGTTCGTACTACCAACTATTGTTGACATCGCTATATGTACAGGTTGGCGTGGTCCGCCAACGAAGGTGACGGACTTCACCGATCACCACCGGCGATGCGTGCGGTGGTGGAGGAAGATGGAGGAGAACTGCGAGCCGGACAGTACCCCCCACAGTAACGCCAGCTTCCGGGATTACTTGTCCTGGTACCACACTGCCACGCGCTACAGGCTGAGGCAGCAGTGGATCGATGTCGACTATGCGGACCTCGCTTCGTCCGAGGACGAGGACACTGCATACGACAGGCGTGCGAGGGAGGGCACAGTGGTCGAGGCCGCTCCGATTCTCGATCGAGTGGTACGGAAAGCATGATATTTGCAATACTTTGGTTCCACACGTTTATCTCGCACTTATGTTTACTTATTTATTTAGGGGACTTCTCTCCAAACCTCGGTGCGTGAGATCGACGAGGTTCTCGGCCACCTGGACAGCGAGAGCCACCCCCTGAGTGACTTCCTACAGGTACGAAGATAATTAGTTAGGTTAGATCGATTCAGCATGTATGCAATTATGGCATATCATTACTTGCGAGACTTCGACGTCGCCTCGATCGGGCGGCGGTCGGTGTGGTTGCCGCGACGCACGGACGTCGCACCACCGGCGGCCTCGGCGCTCGGTGCCGCTGCGGCCTCGTCGTCGTCACGTCGGCGCGCGCCGATCCACGAGGAGCTCGTCACGCACTCCGACTTTTAGTCGTGGCGATGGCGGCGGCGATGACGGCAATCGGAGCAGGTGACGGCGTCGGCGAGGAGCACGAGGACGAGGAGGCATCTACCCACGACGAGATTGGGATGTCGCAGATGCCTGACGCACCGTCTACTCAGGCTTCGCAGCGGCCTCGTCGTTTGGCTCGTCCCCCGAGCACGTATACTCCAGGGAGTGATGCTCTAGCCAAGGGCAAGGGGAAGGCCAAGAGGCAGTGATGTTTTCAGACTTTTTCTATAGACATGCGATATTTTCAGACTTATGTGATATTTTGAGACTTTATACAGTTATGTGGTATTTTGAGACTTATTGGTAACGATGTTGTTATTTACGTTTTCAGATGTTTCATGTGTGCATGTTTCTGAAAAGTTTGTTGTTTTGCTGTTTTTTTTTGTCAGTGTAGCTTACGGCGCCATACCATTTAGCGCCGAGATGTGTATATATCTGGCGCCGATTGTTTGGCGCCAAAAGAGGCGCCAAACGATGCGGCATTGTATATACACATCTCGGCGCCAAATGATATGGCGCGTGTAGCTATGTACTGCGCGTGAAAGTTTGGCGCCGAGATAGGGGACTTGCGAGCACGGCGACCATTTTGATCCAGCTAAGTCGGTACACGGCGCTACGGAATGCGCGCCGTATTTGCACTTCACGGCGCCATGTCTTTGCGGCGCGAGCTATGCCCACAGCTCGACGTGTCAATACACGGCGCTAAAGCATATGGCGCCGTGACATGTACCCTGGGCGCCATATTTTGTGGCGCCGAGAAAAGGGTCCATTTTTGCAAATCTTTTCTCCAGGGGTCCATATGTAAAAAACTTTCAAATTTTGGGCTAAAAAGCAAAAATTTTACCGGGGGGGGGGGGGGCGACTGCATGTGAATACAGCCCGACGGCCAAGGCCTCTTTTCTTCCCCACGCCTGCTCGCCAATCTACTCTCGGCCGCGCGAGGAAGAGAGAAGCAGAAGAGAGGAAGGAAGAGGAGGAGGAGAGGGGAAGAAGAGAAGGAGAGGGGGAGGAGAGGGAAGAAGAGAAGGAGAGAGAGAGGAGAAGAAGTCGCGGGATTTGCAGGTATTTTTCTAATTTTAGAAAATTTATTTTAGAAAATTTGTTTAGATAAATTTAGTTTAGAAAATTGAGTGTAGATATTTAGTTTACAAATTTAGTTTAGATATTTAGTTGAGATATTTAGTTTAGAAAATTTAGTTTAGAAAATTAGTTTAGAAATTTAGTTTAGATATTTAGTTTAGAAAATTAGTTTAGATATTTAGTTTAGATATTTAGTTTAGAAAATTTAGTTTAGAACATTAAATTTAGAAATGTAGATGCAGTTTACAAATTTAGATGTTCAAATTTAAATGTAGAAAAATATAGTTTTTTTGTATAATATTTGTAATGCATTATTGTGGAAAATTTACTTTAGAAATTTATTGTAGATCATTCAATGTACAAATGTAGATGCAGTTTACAAAATTTAAATGAAGAAAATTTAAATGTAGAAAATTGTTGTGTCGAAATTTTGTATACTATTTTTCATGTATTATTGTAGAAAATATAGTGTACAAATTTACATTTAGATAATTTTGCGATTATGACGGTGATGGCGGTACCATTGTTGGACGAGCACTTGGACCGCGTGCAGCGCTTCCGTCGTGCACCGCCACCGGGAGCACGGACGAGTCGATCGAGTGGGAGTGGTGGGACACGCACACCTCGTGTGGCACGGGACTCGACCTGTTGGATCGCCAGTTTGCACTACGCCAACATTTTAGTATTACCATAAGAACATTTCATGCTGACCTTCACTTTATTTGCACGCTGCGGGATGCCGGACTTCTCCCTCTTGCCCGGATGGTGCAGGCCACGGATGAGGACGGAGGTGCCTTGGCCGGGGAGGGGGACGAGGCGGGCGTGGAGCGATCACGACGCTTCCCGTTCGACCGTTCCCTGCTGACGGCTTTGGTGGACCGTTGGCGGCCTGAGATGCACACTTTCCACCTACCAGTCGGGGAGATGGCGCCGACCCTGCAGGACGTGTCCCTACTCCTTGGCCTTCCGGTCACGGGAGACGCTGCCTTCCTACCGGAGGCTCCCGCCGAGTGGCGCGATGACCGCTCGGCGATTCGTGGGGTCCTTCCACCGCCGGTCACCACCACATCTTCGACGAGGCGAAGCATGGACCGACACGAGGTGGGCGGCACGATGCAGTGCGTGGTGTTTCAAGTCGATCGCGTCTTCGAAACTCTTATTTGTGCAATTACATACTAATAAGAACTTGTTCGCATTCAGGTTGAGCGCATGGTTGCAGATGCTGACGATTACCAGGTCGCGCGCCACCTGGAGGCTTACGTGCTATGGCTGTTTGGTTGGGTGCTCTTCACCACCAGCCACGACAACACCGTTGACGCGCGCCTTATCGCTTATGCGAGGGCGAGGCCGACCAGATCAGCTGGGGATCGGCCGCACTTGCCGCGATGTACCGCGGCCTGTGCGATGCGTGCACGAGGATTAAGACGAACTCGATCCTCATGGGATGTCCCCTGCTGCTGCAGTTGTGGTCGTTCGAGCGCTTCAGTCTCGGACGACCTGTACTAGATGACATGGGTCCCTACGGGGCCGAGATGTACCCGGGGGGAGACATCGACCGGCCGACAATGGGTTCTATTTGGTGTCGTTGACGAGTGAGTATTATTTTATCATAGTCAACTTATTAACGATCGTCGTACTAAACAATTTGCCTTTCTTGCAGGTACAGTTCGCGCACGTGCAGGTCACGCGGGTGTACCACCCCTTCGTGGAGCGATTCGACCGCCTCGCGACTCCGACGCGCGCGGGAGCCTTACGCAGAGAGGCGATGCAGGCCCGTGCTCTCGACGGCCATGCGCGACCGTGTCTTTGGCGTGACCGAGCTTTCGCTAACCCGCGGAAGCTCGTGTACGTATCACGTTGAGGACTACGCACCGCGCGAGTCATCGCGGTAGTTTGGGCTGCGCGAGCACTTCTGTACCGGTTGGGCGCCCGATTCCGCGCGCGTGCACGCATGAGTGATCGCTTCGATATTTTTGTGCGTACTTACTATTGTGATCGCAAGTACTTACATTACGTAATGGTTCCATAAACAGCACAACACGGCGGGCGTCAAAAAGGCGCGGGTGGTCCGAAGGATGCGACCCGGATTGCGCGGTGGGAGGGTGCGCTGGATGACCGCGTGGAGGAGGACCGCCATACGACATAGCCGACTACGCGGAGTACCTCATCCGTACCGGGCGGACTCGCATCAGGTGGTACATGTCATTGACCCACGCGCCCACACGCCGCGCGACCGACAGACGCGTACCTGCGCGCCGCGCGCGACGCTCACATCGCGATGCGTAACTTGTAATTTCAAAAATTCTCAAATGGCAACATCGTTTCGATGATGGACCATTCTATGTCTTTTGTCGGTGGCGTCGGTGTTGCGATGTGGTCGGAGTCCTCCGCACTAGTGCAGAGGTGGGGCACAGGTGGGGAGTTGACCCGCGAGGAGGCCGTCAGCTTTGCGCGACGGATGGAGGCCGGGTGTAGACGTATCGTCAGCCTACTGTCCTGCACGAGGCTACCGGTGGTCTCCACACCTACGCCCAGTGCACCCCGACCACCAGTGCCACCCCGACCAGCGTGGCACTACTCTGGAGGTAGTACGTGGACACGTCCACCTCCTCCGGAGCAGCCAGGGAGTTCTACTTGGTCACGGCCTCGTACACCTCCTACGTACATCCCCGGCTTCCATACGGATGATTTCATGGCGCCATGTACGGGTACGCATCGTCCGATCTTGTTTTTATCCTAAGACGACATGCAACGAACTAACGATATTACTATTGCAGGTCCTTACCAGCGGCAGGACGCTTCTCCCGGGCCATATCGAGGTGGACCGCTTTTTGAGGATCGCCGGCCGTCCTCCGACGCAAAGACCGGAGGTTCTCTCGGCGATGGCCTCCCGGTGCACCGAGGCCACACGGCAGAGGTGCGGTGACTCCACCGGCGCAGCCGCGGTGCGAAATCCACCGATCGCTTTACTTTTGGACCCTCGTCACCCGCCTCGTAATCCGTTGACCGAGGACGGCCAGCGGGCCGTATGGGAGGATGCGCGCGCGTGTGAGCACCTTAGGGTGGGAGTGAGGTGTATGTCATGCATGTAATGGATAAATACGCGGCATGTTACTGCGTTATATTATAAAGTTCATTTAAATTCAAACAATGCTATTATCTCTTCTTTTCGTATAGAAAATTATTTCTATATCAAGTAATGTGACAAATATTAAATACCGGTCGGCGGGCGGGCTGTATTCACATGCAATCGCTTCTCTCGGTTGGGCGACTCGCTTTATGTCGCCCAACGGGGGGGCGATTGCATTTAATCGCCCAACTGGGAGGCGATCGCATTTAATCGCCCAACGGTTACCAGATTCTTCATCAGTCGCTTTTTGGTTGGGCGACAAGCTCTAGTCGTCCAATGGTTGGGCGACTGGAGCCTATTTGTGTAAAAAAAATTTGTCGCGGGTATATTTCTATATTTTCGAATAAAAAATGGGTTATCCGTACAAAAATTTCATTTCATACTCACTATTGCTCAATTACTATCACTCAGTAAGTAAGATGGAGAAAGACAAATATTACAGTCGCCTAAAGGTGTTAACAAGACTAGAAGATAAAGAGTCTAAGAACTAGGTCATGAGCCCTAGCTAATTTTCTGTGGATATATCTTGAGGGTCCTACGCATGTGTTGTTCTGTTTCCATTGTTGCTCTTTAAAGGTTTTGATCTGATCAGTTCATATGTAAGCTTACTATTATATTAATTCTGTATTTGTGAAATATGTATTTGATATTCAGTAATATATTTATGTACACCATCTACTAATTTAAAAAATAGTATGATAGAATCATTTAGGTACCCGGACTGTAAATTTAGGATCCAAGATAGGTGCACACCTACTTTGTCCATTGCGTAGTAAAAGCTAAGCTACCAATTCAGCGTTGCATTTTTTTTTCTTGGAGCTACACGTAACACTATTCTTTTTTTTTATGCACCCGCTTGCGCATCAATGGAAAAGAAGATATTTACGTGCGACTTGAGATAATCTATTTACTTTATTTTTCTTCAAATCAATTAAATTCTGTCTTATTGGGGGGTAAGAACGGCAAAAGCCATCGATGGTGACATTTGGCATCATTTTCACATCACATAGACCTCTTTTATACGACACAAACTGTATCCTAGAACCATTAAACGATCGGTTAACCATAAATTGGATATTAATAACAAAATGACGATGAATAGTAATCAAGGTAGTTATTTAGGGGAATTATTTTAATTTTTGAGAGATAGTATTAATCATGGTCCAACTCTTTCAAGTTTAGCTCCATTTACTTCGATCTTTTGTTAGGAAACACTACACGCATGCTAGCTTCATAACGTTCTTGTCAGGAATTATGCCACGATGATAATTCCCTCGGCATCAATTAAGCAGACCTATTAATAGAACAGTGAGAATCGTACCAATAAGAAAAGGATAATGCATGAAACTAATTGATTACAGTCAGTACTATGGTGGATGACACGACTCTCTACCAACAATATAATGCACTTGAAGGGACCAATATATAATTAAGCTAGCTGTCTTCGATTCCCATATAAAGGTAGCAAGAGACTAGGCAGTAGCAATATATACTCGATCCTACACATATTTGCAACGATATTTATTTTTTTTAAGGTAAACTTAACTGAATCATATTGATGAAAGTCCGTCGTTCCATTTGTGTTAGGCGAGAGATCGTCCCTTTTTTTTTGTCACCTCCTTCTCCATATATGCCATTCGTCCCCTATAAAGACATCTTCGATAGTGCTATTTTAGCTATGTCTTTTAGTTATATCATGTGATCAATAAATTGATGTGGAGGAGAATATGTGAAGAAAGATAATATGTTATCTCTTATATAAGAGATAATATGAGAATACAAACCGACGTGAATGGTAATGAAGTGTGAGGGGGGAATGTGGTAAAAATAATATAAAATAATTAGAGACAGACTACTATATATACCCTAAGGGCATCTCTAATAGTACCATCTCAGCTGTCTTTTTACTATATTAAATAAGTAAAATCTTATATAAAAAGAGAGGAGATGAACAAATAATATATTGTGTCTTATACAAAAGATGATTTAAACCCATAAATTATTATACATGTCGCATTGATAGGGCCGCCATGCATGCCCCTCTCGATCGGCTACCTTTGCGTCGTTGGTTACGGATGAACTGACGAACAAACGAGCTAGGCTAGGTGAGCCATGCATGCAATACTCCTCCTTGCCTTTTGGAGATAATCATCGATCCATGTTCCAAGAAACTTGTGAAAACTGCAAAGCAAACATATTGGCTTATTTTGTTCTTTAAAGAGGGTCTAGCTTCCTCTTCTATTTGATTTTCCAGAAATTTTTTTTGAAAAGGTATTGAAAACTTTTTATGATCAGCAGACTTTTTTTTGTGGTGTCTAGGAAGTAGTTGAGTGATTTATCGCTAAATAGCACACAAATTTTGATCCCCTAGATATATATCCAACTGATGAAATCACTTTGCCTCCTATCTCATTTGAGTATTATTTTGTCAAGGAGTACTCAATTATTTAGGCATTAGATGTATATTTATCTCCTTCCACTAGTTTGCTTATTAGTTATTAGCATGTAAAATGATACATTGAAGAATGCTCTAACACAGATTATTCTTTTTTGCATGGTCTTTTTACATCAATTATATACTACTTTTACACAAATCAAATTGTGTAAGAAATGATGTGGCAGTTTGTAAAAAACAGGAATAAAACAAATTATAAGAAACACGACAAAAACTATATAAAACCCTACTTGCTCATTCATGTTGAAGCTCCCGATAACACTAAATAAATTGATTACTCTCTTATTATATTGTTCACCTAGAGAAAAATTACAAAATTAAAATAATAAAGCACAACGTGGATCACAAAACAACATCCAATGAATAAAAAAATTGAGTACTCACAATTAAAAAACACTCAAGTACCATTTAGCAAATTTCTTTTTTTATTAAGAGAAGTACTGAGGCAAAAAAAACCCTTGAAATAATAAAAATAATAATATATCAAGATGCAAATAAACTTCTCCAAAAAAAGCATGTATATATATGATTACTATATATCTTTGCAAAACATAATCACAGAAAAACCTAACAAACGATACCATTAAAAAAAAACTAGTGTCTCGCACGTGAACTCTATTCATACATGTAAATAAAGAAAATAAACTCTTTCAATTCAGAGAGTCTGTCACGGAAAAGATAGAGGGCACAACTAAGAATGCACGCACGTGATCGAAACGTCCGTCCTCTTTAATTATTGGTTTTATTGGACACCTCTAGTTAGAGAATAAATCAGTCTTAAATACTCTGTTTTACTTCGAGTTAATCCGATTTACTCTGATTTGCCTCTAACTTACATCAATTTATACCCATTTTGAACTATTTTTATTTGAAATTTTCAATCCAAAAACTACCGAAATTTTCCGAAAATCAGTGCTACCGATCCTACTAGACCTCTGTAAAAATCCAAAACCGGTTTTGATAACCTTGTCATCACCACGGGAAATCTAATCTAGCTTGCGTGGCAACTAAAAACTAGCACTAGTCGTCTAGTCGTTTGATTTAACATGCAAATTACAAATAAAATGAAATGGCAGAACAGCTAATTAATTGTGGTGTCGGATGGATGGTAGGTAGTTGCTTGTGTCTATACCACTTGGCCTCTCGCGGCCGGAGAGGGCGCATAGGCCCTACTCCAATCATCTTCGGTATCTGATTTCTTCTGGTAGAAATTATTTAAAATATATCAACTTCTAATTTTAATATTTTTTTATTTTTATATTATCCGTGAAGATATAACAGTGTTTTTATTTTTATTTTCTTTTTTTCTTTAATTAAATAACTAAGAAAAAACTAATCTATACTCCAGTGCAATCGGTGGTGATCAACTCGGTTTCGGCTTCTGGCTTCTGGCTTATTTTGCACTATTCATAAATTTCGTCTTTTTCTGAACTTTTGGCTTTTTGTTGAGCTTTTTGCGGTTCTTTTTCCGTATTTGTTTGTATTATACGTAATGGGCTAACATATTTTTATATTTTTAAAATTTTTAAATTTAATTATGCTAAATAAGTCTCTGTCAATTCTGGTGCGTTTTCAACAAATTCTGATGATTTTCAAATTATGTCATAAGCTTTTCAGCCGAACCGATCACCACCTCAGGCTGCTAGCAAACAGCCAGAACCTGCAGCCAGCAGCCGGTTATCCGCTCCGCCGCAGGCATGGATGATGGATGCTTCCTTGGACGACTCACGGCACGAGCGAGATACTTGGACGGACAGGATTCTTCATGCATTCTGTTGGCCACTGCACGACCTCAAAAAAAAAATACAGAAAGAATTAATGGTGTAACTATCAAGTTAACAAACAAACCATTAACACATGACTAGTTTAATTTTCTAGCGTCGACACTTTTGCTTGAAGGTGACATATGGCATGCTTTGCATTGCTTGCATCCGTTTCCCACCTGCAGCAGCTGGTTTCTTTCATGCTCAGCTAATTCCATGTCCTAGTCCTATTAGAACAGTACTGAAAAAAAATTGATTGCCTTTGTTTCCTTCTTTCTGACTACTTTTCTTTTGCAATCCATCCATCCATCTCCTTAAATTTGTCCTACCCCGTCTCTTTTCTCCAAAAGAGATCTCAAAGAGATCTCATCGTATCTTCATATACATGATATCAAACTCGAAAAATTTAAATTCAACTTCAGTTTAATTAGTTTGTGTCATCACGATTCATTTACACACACACACACACACACACACACACACACACACACACACACACACACATGTTGGTGCCTAGGCACCATGGTGCATTACGTAATTTTCCTATATATATATATATATATATATATATATATATATATATATATATATATATATATATATATATATATATATATATATATATATATATATATATATATATATATATCAATTTTAGTGCGACCGCCGTTGAGACTTTAATTTTGACTGGTCAAACCGATGAATGAATGAATCTTCTAATACATTGCTTATATGTGTTGGAGACAGGATTTGTTAATTGTTAATCCTCAAGCTACCCACAACATGACTGTGACAGAACTGGACATACGTCCTTGTGTCAAACAGAACCCACAACGAATTGAGAGGCGCTGCTTGAGAAGCAAAAACGTTATAGTTGTTGTTAATACTATAAGACCATATGGTCATAACCTATAAGAATGAGGACTATTTGGTTTTACTTATGTCTTATTTTCATTGATTGACTTTGATTTTAAGAATGTGTATTTTGACCTGTTGATGTTTAAAGCTGACGGTCTGACCAGCCATTGCCTAGTAGTCAGATCGGTGAGCGGTAGTACTGGTCTTTTTTTTGCGGTAGCTACTTTACAGAGAATGACTTTTGGGAATTTTTAGGCTGAGACTTGTTACGGTAGTACCGGCTTTGTGAGTGTGACATGACTGAGGTTTAGCAATTTGATCGACCAAAATTTACCCAAGTAAGTTGTGCCATGAATCCTTCCTTGTACTTTTAATTTATATGGCTTTTTTGCTTGGATTTTTTCTTGATCTTTCCTGCTGTTAAGAGTATATAAGAGGTGAGGATATCTCTTAAAGATTATATCCTATCTATCTAGATGCCTTCTAGAGGAAGTTCTTGAGTTTGCTCGATTTTCTTTAAGAAAGAGGAGATTTTGGGTTTTGCTTTGGTAAGGGTTTGGTTTAAATTCATGTTGTGATTTAGCTTGTTATGATATGTGAGAACCTATCTAAGTTTATCTAGATCATCTAGAACTCACAAGCAAGAGCAGATTAGGGTTTTCCTCTTTTGTCTGGTCACTCTCCTTGTTTTGGATAAAAGTCGGAATTTTGGAATTGATCTTCACGATGCATAATTGGAATAGGTTTCTGATATCCTAGGGAGTATTTGTGCCAAGTTTCACCAGATTTAGATTAGTGATTTGAGAGTTTTCTTGGATCGTGAGCAGTATTGGTTGCACTATTTCTTGGCGAGTTGTTCGACCGTAGTGCGGTCGTACCGGGGCAATCTGACTGGTGTCTTAGGTGGTCCAACTGTCAAGCAGTCAGACTAGCATCGCCAACGGTTCAACCGGACCGGTGAGTTGCCGACGGTCAAACCCAACAACCAATAGAGGCGCTGCTTGAGAGCAAAAACAATATAGTAGTAGTTGTTTTTGATATATACTTAAATTATACTGATTTTGAACGATTTTTCATTTTCATTTGAAATTTTCATATATATATACACACACATATACACTGTAGCGCTATTTTGTGTCTGCGCATTCAGTGTCTGCAGTTTTGTGCCCCAAAAAAGTTATCATCAGCTGTGAGAAAAGTTATCACCAGCTGTGAGGAAAATTATCACAGACTGTGTACTGTAAGCGTTCGGCAGTAACTTCACTCGCTACTGATGGTAATTTCATTTAGAAACGTCAGTAATTTTCTGGCACTTTGAAGGTTTGTCAATATCTTCATTCAGAATCAATAGTAACTTCATTCAGAAACATTAGTAACTTCTCCGCGTATTTTACACCTACACGCTGGTTAGTGTGTGTATATATACATAAGTTTGGCGTATATATTTCAATTTTCAGTGCGACCGTTGATACTTTAATTTTGACGGGTCTAACCGATGAATGAATGAATCTTCTAATCCATTGCTTATATATGTCGGAGACATGATTTGTTAATTGTTAAACCTCAAGCTACCCACATATATGACTGTGACAGAACTGGACATACGTCCTTGTGTTAAACAAAACCCACAACGAATTGAGAGGCGCTGCTTGAGAAGCAAAAACGTTATAGTAGTAATAGTAGTTGATATATATTTAAATTAATGTTGGCGTTGACTGCACTACAGTTCTGTGCAAGGACTTCAAGAATATTTTGCTTTGCTTTCTTTACCTGTCGATCTATTCACACTTGGCTGTCTATCGTGCCAGATATATATGTATGTTCTTCCAGAAAGAAAAAAAGTGCTGCTAACAGAAAGTTTTCCTTTTGAGATCGAGTTGATGTGTCATACATGAATTAACTAGCTTTCTTTCGCACAAATACTAGCTTTTCTAAGCAACTTCTTTTAACTCAAAGACGCATGCTTTCACACTTCATGCACCTAGGAGAATAGCCAGAATCCTTCCTCTAGTGGGATCAATCAACTCATCAAACCAACTAGTGGACTTTATCTCACTATTACTCCTATTTTCATGTTTTATTTTCGGTAATGAAATGAGATTAAATTACTAAAGCTTAATTGACCACAATGCTTATGACATGGCTTTTTGCAACTTAACTTGATACATGTTGATGCATGGCTAGTTATTCTTGGAGATGATCAACCAATATGGGAGTACATGATTGATTTTAAGGACTGGCTGGGCTTACCTGAAAAGTTATTACACCCAACTCAGCAATCTAGACTTCTTTCAGAAGTAAAATTTCAGGAAATACCTAACTATTCATAAGACTAGCTTGCTTGAAGGAGATACAAGAGCTACTTACGTTTTTCCCTAATTCCCTTGTCATCATATCTACTACTTATATTTAGCACAAATACAAAGTTAACCATGCATCCTTTTAATTATGAACTCATCAGTAGCCGATGCATCTTGCAAACTTTGCTTTAGTCAACCTCTACCATACTAGAGAGGTTCTGTGCCCAATAGTTGCCATTTCGGCCGGTCTAGATGCTTTCTCCTTCCCTGAGATCAGAGATGGATACACATATGCATCTTTTGTCGACACCCATCAATGCAGTTCTAGGACGCATATGCATGTCTCTATTTGCTAGGACGCCTCCTACAGTGCCGGATCTTTTGATCAAAATGCCATGGAGCCCCTCCCTTAAATCCAAAAGGGTCCTATAATACAAGGAGCCAAAGAGAATGCCTCACTCCAGACTTCAATTGATAGGCCATAATAATCCATAGTGAGAAGTGTCTTGGAAGCTTGCTTGTGATAGATTTTTTTTTTCTGTCTTAATATGCTCAAATAGATCGATCTACCGGTAAGCAACCGGGACAGTGATATCTTCCGGTCCTAGTACTATTTGGTCAACTAGTATTCTGTGTTTCACATCGTCTTATTACTTTTGCCTCCACAGTGCTAGTAGAAATCAAGGTGATTTCGATTAAACCAAAATGGAATTAGCTAGGATAACCAAATTACATACATAATACTAGTTGAAGAAAACAGAGTCAACAAAGCACTCAAAATCCAAAAGAACTTACCAGTATTCTTATATATATGCTTGCCACCTAGAAAACATTTGGTCCAAGGTCTTGATGATGAACTATGCACTAGCTAGGTTGAACGGCCAATAAGCACCAGGCGGATCGATTGGATTGGATTGGTGTCACCTCGATCGATCGGCAAAATAAAAGTAGGCCTTTTCCAGGCAGCTGCTGATAAGAAGAGCATCAACCAATGCGAGTTCCCATGGTCATTTTGCAGCTGCGCTTGCACACAGAAATGGACAACATACCTGTATACATCTCGATGATTCTCTCCCTTTCATGATCATTTCATTTCTCTCCTATTGCAAAGTCTCCGGCCGGCACATAGCATAGCCGCGCACTTTATTCCACCACCACTTTCATGCTTCTTTTCCCAGATTCAGAGTGAAAAGCAAGCTTACTGTAAAAGAAACTTTTGAGTGGAAAGAATAATGAGTGACCGCCACAATTATGCAGCAGGGAAAGGCAGGAGAACAAGAATATTCCCAAGATGTGCATCGAATGCGTGATGCATAGGAGAAGAAGCGAAGAAGATGGTGTGCATGGTTAGTGATGGAGAATGCCATGGATCGAGCGGAATTCCTCCTCCCTCCAATAACAAATACCTTTTGGTGCAAAGTTGCGATGCCCCCCACTAGCGTCATGTCATGGTAAAGCCTCTTGAGGCTTCTGCTGACATTCAAAAGAGCTGACAAAAAAGTGACTTGGCACTAGCACATTATTGACATATGTTCTTTCATCTTTCTTGTTTCTCTCTTCTTTTATTTCTACTGGGTAGTAATGTGCAGAACTGCCAAACTGCATCATATATGGTTACGGCTGTAGATGAAAAAGGTTAGAGCAAGCCAAGACATATGTACAACTGCACCTTGGAAAACATTGGCAAAAAGTATTCTTTGTAGTATTTCTGAAAATAGTGGACTGAGCCCAAATGCCAAAACTGAAGAAAGGCACCCCAAATCCAAGATGAAGAAGCAAGCTAGGCTCAGCTAAACAGAGACTTAATTGAAGAAACCGTGGAAAAAAAAGAAGGGGCTTGAGGTGAAAATTTGATCTCATTTATATTCTGTAGTTAAAGGTTCGATGGGAATTGTTCAGAAAACCAGCCTACAAGGTCATTTGAATTGACATTTAGATTTAGTCTGATACTCTGATTCTCTGAAGGATGAAATATATCTATTGTGATAAGAGATCTGCTACAGAGGCATTGACGTGAAGCTTCAAATCACTGATTTAAGAATACTGTATATATGTGTAGCTTGAAATTAACATTTCTACTGGCAGATACTATTTGTAAAGACGACGTATAAACCACATGCATGAACGCTTGGCCGACACAAAATATTCCCTGTTGATCCTAAGTAATAGAGATGGCGATTCTCAGGAACAGTGCGAACAAATACAATATAGCAAGTCTTTGATGGATGCCATGGTCAGAGTTAACGAGTACAAAATAAATGCAAACAAACAACTGCTAGCTCGTTTAGAAATGCAAAAGGTCTAGTGACGACCTTAAGAGTGATGAGATATGTATGCTTGCTTACTTAAAACAAGTTCATGTGTGCTTAATATAGTTCTGTTACTTTTGGTCGGTTTCTGAAATTTTGGTTCAAGTCAGTCTTTGTTGTTTCTTTAGATGGATTAAGTACAGTGATACACGAATCCAATGAAGGAAACTAAATCCAAAGTAATGTATTCACTACAATACATACATACAACACTTTGTGCGGGAGACGCATGAAGGGTGTCAAGAACTATAACTAGAATCCAAATATTTAATGGCGCTATATATGATAAAACTCAACAAATCAAACCTTTAGACGCTAACATATATGACAGTAACGGCACTGAAGGGGATCAGCTGGGTAGCATGCATTATAGGCAAACAAGCGGAGTAGCAAGAAGATGGATGGCTTCTTGTATATATCAACAGGGCAGGGCTGGGCTTTTTATTGTGTACATTCCCTGGCCTTTGGATCATGGACGAGCTTCAACTTTTGATACATGACGCATGGTTAATTTTTTTGGCTGAAATTTTAGGACGTTTTTTTTTATTTGTAAATAGATATGTTTTGGGATTCAATAGGGGCATGCCCTGGCCTATTCATGGCTTATTGGTAGTGGTGTTATAGAGATGAATATACAATTTTTTGAAACAAGGAGATGCATATACAATTCATAGAGGTAAATTATGTAAAATAGGGTATTACTTCCTGCTAAAATGACAGGTAAATTGGAATTTGGAACCAGATGTATTCTACTACTAGAGCTGTAGCCTTGCAATGTAAAAGTCTATTGATGAATGATGAGCAATGTGTTGTGCATGTATTGGTGCACAACAGTTACTCTGTTGTTTGTTGTTGTTGGGTACCACGAATGCCTATATGTGCATTATCAGTCAGTATCTATTTATGCTGCGTCTGCTCGCTGGATGATCGATCCGACGTACAGATAGTGGACAGGTTCTACGTACATATATACGGTTACTTGTGCCTCCCAACATGATCGATCGATCGGTATCTACGGGGGAATACTGCAAAATGGAGCAAGCCAGGCTACTAATCTGCAAGTGGCTTAATTTTAGGCATAAAAAAGGAGAGACGGATCGTGGATGGATAGAGGAGAACCTGATGATCCCCTTCCTTCATTGCTTGCTTTCCCTCCCTCCGTTTTCATGATCATGATCAAGCAGTGCAAGTTACTCAAGTTAGGCTGGGTACTTAACTTTGTGCCGACAAAAACAAGTGGTTGCTTAAAAAGACCTAAGATTCAGTTCTCTAGATCGAGAAGATGAATTTCCCATAAAACAATTATGAGGACACCGGGGTACCTTCTTCCCGTGGGCTCAGTGCGTGGGGTGCGCAGCCCATTTAAGACCTGGGGACCAAGGAGTGAACCTGGTTGGACCTAGTGGGGTGCCAGGATCCGGATACAACAAGTGGTATCAGAGCCCAAATGTTAATCAACAAAACCTAAAGTCATTTCACGTTCCCCTTCTAACTTACAGTGGTATTAGAGCCCAGGCGCCTAACATCTCCCAGGACGGCACCAGGCCTTTCAGTCTCAGCAGCATTTCGTCGAACACCTCCTTGACGGAGTCCTACTCTCCCATGTCGCTGAACACTCGCAACGTCGGTTCTTCAAACTAAGCTAGTCCAGGGGCACCCCTGCCCGTCGGAGTCTCGGAGACCATGTTCTTCATTACAACCTCGTACCCCTCCGCTACCATCCCCTCCAGCAGGAGCGCGTCATCGGTGACAGCAGCAGGTGGTCCGTCCTGCTCGCCCGGCGGGACGCTCAACTGGCGCATGCATGCATGCATGGTGTCCAAAAATGCACTACTACAAAAAGTCTAATACTAGACGCCAAATCATAGACGGTTTAACAAAACCGTCTGTAACCGACACTAATACAGACGGTTTTAATTTTGACACCGTCTGTGTTGATGGCGTCAGAGAAAACGAGTATCATAGACGGTTCTTACCGATGAACCGTCTGTGATATTCCAGTATCACAGACGGTTTTTTTAAAAAACCGTCTGTGATAATGAAGTTATCACAGATGGTTCATATTAAAAAACCGTCTATGATATATTTCCCGCCTTGCAATTCCCCAAAATTTCATAATTTCCCACCTGAGTCCGAGTAGGAATCAGTTTTGAGACACCTTCAATAAAACGGGCAAAACTTTTGCATACGGTGTCCGTTTTCGACGTTCTTGTACTCGTTCGAAAGCTAACGATGAGCCCGATCCAAAAAAAATGATCAGCTTGTGCTAGTCGCCCTCCAAGACCCCAAAAATCGGCTATCTTTGCACCTAAACCTGCGCCGCAAGTTTTTGATTTCTATTTTTGCCCTTTTTCTTGGTCTTCCTTTTGGAATTTGGATTTTGCTTCAGCTGAAAAGTTGTAGATCTCATCGAAACCTTTCAAATGAGTATATATAAGCCAATAAAACTTTGCTATTTTATCTTTTCAGACTAGTTATTTATATTACATTGATATATAAAATTTTGTGCTCTAATTCACAGATGGTTGGCATATAGAACCGTCTGTGATATTCATTCATCACAGACGGTTCTAGCTACCAACCGTTTGTGATAATCTGACCGCTGGGCTCGTCGATCCTCCTCAACCCAATCCTAGCCAATAGAAATCCACCAATCCTTACCCCACGGATCGTAGCTCCGCTTCTCTGTCCCCGCGCCAAAAAATTTCACACTCCCTCCCCTATAAATAATCACCAGAACCCAGCCTCCTTTCTGTTCTTCTCCTTGCTGTTCTCCTCCTCGTTGCTGTTCTCCTCCTCTTTGCTGTTCTCCTCCTCTTTGTTGTTCTTCTCCTCCTTGTTGTTCTCCTCCTCCTCCTCCTTGACCCATACCATAATAGCCTCATGAAGCAGACAATGTATAAGGTAGCGCTCAATCAACGCCGATGATGGTGGGCGTCAAAGACATCCAGCTCGTGCGTTGCATCAGGGGCGAGAAAGCCTAGGCATAGAGGATCTTTGCTTTTCTCTGTTCTTGTTGTGTTAGCTAGATGGGTAACATGTTTGTTGTTTTGGGATATTGTAATGGTAGGCTCTAATCTTAATAAAAATAAAATGTGTACTGTGTTTCATACTATATTTGCTTGTTTTCATTTCAATTAATTGATTTGCGAAATGGATGTTTTATGTTTGTGAAATAAATTGAGATGTGAATTGGATGTATACATGTACATGTTGATCTGCTTGTTTCAGAGGGCATGGCTAGCATTTCCTGAGGCTATCCAATAAACAGAAATAGATTTAGGGGTAGAAGAGAATAGCACAGACGATTTTTAGTTAAAAACCGTCTGGGATTATCACCTATCACAGACGGTTTTTACTTACAAACCGTCTGTGATATTTACACCACAGACGGTTCGAAAACCGTTTGTGATAACCTTCGATTATCACTGACACATAAATTCAGACGGTTCAGAAAATCGTCTGTGATGACGTTTTTGAATCGTCTGTAATACGGTTTTCTGTAGTAGTGACGCCGTCACATCTCGAGAGTAGCGCCGCACTGGCATAGGGAGGAGCGGAGGAAGGAGGGCATGCTGGTTATAATCTTGACATGTAAGTAGTTCAGCAGTGTGTGTTCGAGTGCTCATGGGTGTAATCGAGTACTTGTAGTCGTAAACGAGTATCCAGCACTCATGGTTATGTGTGTGGTCGTATGTGCTAGTACTCGTAGTCGCGTGTGTAGTCGTAGGTGGCTGTGGTCGAAAGTCATGTGTCCGAATACTCGTGTCTAGTACTCTTCTGTAGCTAGTCGGAGTCGAATGGTCGTGTTCAAGTTTATAGCGATCGGAGTCGAGCGTGTCGTAGGACTCTGTGTGGTCGTAAGACTGTGTTTAGCGATTATAGTCGTAGAAGCAGTCGACCGAGTGATGGTCGTAGTAGTGGTTGCAGTCTGAGTCAATAAGTAGTTAAGAGTATCGAGTCGTGCGGATCGTGGAGGAATTTCAGGAGTTAAGCGCATGATGGTAGGTAGTGGGTGAGTGGTCTGAGCGACTGGTTGTTTCTATTTAATGCGTCTCAATTGAATGTAATAACTGAGCTATTGGCAATAAGTCATTTGTCTCCCGTAAGCTTGTATTTGTCTCTTAAGAGGGATAGAAAATATATATAAGAATGAGTTTGTATTTATCTTTTGAGAGAGATAAAATATATATATATATATAAAGTGAGAAATCTTGAGAGATTTCTAACAAGGCTTGCAACGCATGTCGCACGAGGTCAGCGGCGGCAGCGCGCCGAGGTGAGAATGCAAAATTTCTAGTACGCGGACCGGACGTTCCTCGTGGTCGTGGATACGTCCGTTTTTTTCTCCCAATTTTCCCCGAAATTTTACCTGTTTGCCGCTTGTTTTGGTACTGTGCTTAGCACAACTCGTTAGAAATAAAACTCCTCTCTTGATCCTGAGCATCTTCACATGGAGAAAAACTAAATAATGGCATACCATTTCACTGAAAAACTACGATACAACTCCTGCCGTTTGAGCTCTCTCGCTCACGGCGACAAGGCCTGCCACCACCGTTGGATCCGTCATCTTCAACTATGATGCCACCATGTATCGTCATCCCCGACTTTAACACTATCGGATCCAGTCGTCCCCAGTGAGAGCGAGTGACAGGCTATCCGAGCTTCAGGCATAACGATACGCCCCTCGCTCCAGCGCTCTAGCTCTTTCTCACATATCCTCTCAAGCTCCAACAAGAGGAGCAGTGACACCGCTGCTACCGATAGGTTCACCACTCTCCCCGAATGTAGAGGGGGGTAGGGAGACGGTGATTCGGTGGTAGGCCGGTGGGCAGCGGCGGAGGGAGGCATAGTGAGACGGCGGTGCATTAAATATTAGGTTGCGCAGGGGTAGGCATGACGGTGTGGTGAGGTGGCCGCCGGTGGGGGAGGAGGGGGTGGAGCTACAACCGGCATCAGGGAAGGAGGCTGGGAGGGAGAGTGGCGGAGGAGGAGAGGCAAAACTTGATGGAACTTAGTGAAACTTTGTAGCATCAGAGACATTTTCAACGATATACAATCTTGTAGGAGCTCCCATTCACGAAGGAGGCAAAACTTGATAAAACTTAGTAAAACTTTATATCATCAGAAACATTTTCAACGATATACAATCATGTAGCCGCTCCCATTCAGCTCCCATTCACGAAGGACCTAGGCCATCAAGTATTTATTGCAGAATTATTTTCTTTCACAAGAATCACATATTGCACAAAATTATAACCATCACCAACATTGCATTCCACAGGGAAATATATAAAATATGGTTCACATAATTTTATAACATACATGACAATCCATTTGAGAAAACAAGTCTTGGGAATAACAACACAAACTTTTCATCCTAGAATGACATAATGATATCTATCTATTCTTCTCAAAATCTTTGCCCGATGATCTATCCATGAGGTGAAACAAGTATGAGATTTCAACCATTAATCTTCTGAACCTGCATGTGGCAAATATTATTTAGCTTTAAGGATACATGAAAAAGTATATATGTAGTATTATATGGACCAAGGTTGAAATATCATACACATATTGAAGGCCAAGCAATCGGCATTCCTTTAGCATGGGCATCATCAATTGACTTGCAGCAGTCCAGTGGTCGTACAAGCGCCTCAGTTTTACGCAAAGAGTGATTGATTCTTACTTTCCAAAATTGGTTGCCTAGCTCATCACCACCTACTTTTGTAGATGGATTGCAGCTCATCGTCCTCATATCTGTTCTGTTGGTCCAACACTCTTCCATTGTTCTACAGTTAAGTGCACAACCAACATTTAGTATATATTCATATGAAGTATAGAAAAAGGTATTAATGCAGTAATAGAATTACCATTGATATATATATATATATCCTTGTTCACTCATGGAGTCTTCCAAATCAGCTACATCACACTGAACTCTCTGTAGATTTAAATACATATAAACATAAAACTTGAAGAGAAATGACATTATATAGAAATAATAACACAAATACCTTTCTTTTATAATGTACTGCTTGTGATTGAGAATTGCTATGATATCCTTTTATTTGATTCACCTGGAAAAGGACCATGTATATGAGCTCCCGTTTACCCGCGAAAATTGGCTAGATGCATCAGTACAAGAACTAGCACAGGCAGTGGCGGACCCAGGAATAAAATACAGCTGGGGCGGAATCAGAAAAATAATCATGGTCAAGTTATATAAACACTGAAAAGTAATCATGGTCAAGCTATCAAAACAATGTAGATATGCTGATTTGAGAAACAAACTCCTGGCATAATCTACATAAACCTCTATTTATTTGTACAGCCTAATTGTATTTTAATCAATGAAAAGTATGGGGTATTGATGAACTGACAAGTGACAAACAATGTTTTTTTTTCACTAACCCAAATTGTAACTCCTAACTTGGGGACACCTCGAGAAAGAGGCAGTTCTGGATCACAATGGCACATGGGGACATGAAACTTACCCTGCCAGTAATCTCATTAACTCTGAAAGTTCATTATTTGCCTGTTTCCTTAGCACTATCTGAATCTGAGTCACTAGCATTGTATCTGTTAGGTCCAGCAAACAGAAGAAGTACAAATGCATTTTTTACATTAGTAAGTTGAAGATACCGAAGGGCCATTCTCGAAAAAAAAGAGATACTGAAGGGCCCTTGAATTGTAGGCAGGGTATATATTAGACAGCAGACCGCTAACCTGGGCGTTTATTGCTGACTTTCCAGACTGTAGATCGATATCTTGATGCTTTCTCCATCCAAATTCTAGCCTATATAATGAAGGTGTTATTGGTTAATCAATTAAAATTCTGTAGCAACACAACAGAAAGAAGAAGAATGCCTGAAATCCAATAGAAATAAGAACCAGAAACCCCGGTAAGAACACTCAATGACTGGCCTTTCACTAATTACTTTTTATTTCAGAACAGCTTGTATTTTCCATCAAATTTAACTCAAAACAAATTATATGCTGTTGTAAAACCTGCTGCCAAGATCCAACAACATAAATTTGACGCGTTCATACAGTAATTCAATCTTATATGTTTTAAACTTCAGTTTTTCCATAGTCGGTGCCGCGCCGCCGCGCCTCCCGATTCGGCTTCCCGTCCCCGGATCTCAGCTTCCTACCTCCGGCTCTCCCTCTCTCTCTTCTACTACTCTCCTCGCCGTCCGCCGTCGCACGGTAAGCTGCGGCCAGATCCGTGGCCTAGGGCCCGGATCTGGTGTCTTTTCTCCAAATCCAACCCCGATCTACTGGTTTCGGCATGTTATTTTTGGTTTGCTCGAGGTGCTAGGCTGGGAGGCGAGTTGCCCCGGCTAGCCACGGCCTGCTAGCCGCTGCCCGTACGCCGGGGGAGTACCCGGTGGTAGCTAGAGGTGTGGCTCGGCCGGTGGTAGCACGTGCCGCCGCCCTCTTGATAAGCCCCTTTTCTCTTCTTCTACCTCTGGTGGTATGCTTTGGGTTGGTCCATGGTGCTCTACTGAGGCTTGATTACTTATTGTCTCTAGTTCAATATTGACTATAATGGCTTAATGTAATATACTGCCGGGAGTCTTGTGTGGTTTACCATCACTAGTGGTTGATGGCTGGTTGTGAGAAGGGATTAAGGTTGGCTTGTGGTGTCGCCTTCTTGTGGTGGGGTGGTCGCTTGGTGATGCTTCCTCCTAGGGTTGTGAGTTCGGCTTGCGGTTTTGCTCTGGTTGACTCGTCCCGATCTTTGGTGCAGTGGTCTCCTCCTCTTGCCATCGCTGTCGCCGCCGCCGTCGCCTTGATCTGATCGCTCGCTCGCCTTCGTCTTGCGGTGCAGGTCTACTCGATCGGTGGTGGGGTTTCTCTGTGGCTTGGAATGGATGGGGAAAGGGAAAAGAATGTGGTCTTGTGCTCGGGTGACTTCTCTCTTTTTCTCGGTTGGTTGTGCCGTCGGTCTGGGTGAGATATTTTCGGAGTGGTCGTCTTTGCAATGTATGGGGCCGTCTTGACCTTTTGGTTGCGGTGTGGACATGAAAATTGATATTTTGGCAACTGATTTTATATTGGATGTTCTCTATATCAAATCAGGTTTGTTTGTGTCGAGTGATGAGCCTATGGTTGTGAGAGGTGCCGACTGGCCCCCGGACGGTCAGGTATCTCCGTGAACGGATTACCCCGCCCGAAGTTAACTCCTAGGGCTCTGACGGCAACGCTCTTCTTTGCTTCGCTTATTTTGATTCGTTCTTTTGTTCGGTCTTTTTCGGTGATTCGCCCGAAGTACTCACTGATTCGCTCACAAGGAAACATCGACGTGGTGACAATTTGACGACCGACTCTAATGTATGCAATGGTCTATAATTGTAATCGGGCTTTCTTTTAATATTGATGTATAGATGATACTATAGGTTTTCTAAATGTAATTTATATTCTCCGTTGATTCGAATGTAACTGAATATGTATGAGATGGACTTGGTGTAAATTAATTCCCGAACTTCCTAACCAAATACTATTGTATTACAATTGCTTCATTTTTGAGATAGTTATTTGGTTAAGACACAAAATTGTATATTTGTTGTAATTCGTAAGGTGGCTATTCGTTCTAATCGTCGATCAATGGATGTTATTGATTTTATCCCACACGGAGTGTAATTTAATGACTAATGTACTACGGATTGTTATATATATAATTTAATTGAGTTGCAAGTTTTTACCTTTCGTGCAATCACATTTTATCTCACTCTAGTCTATACCAATTGGTCTTCGCCCTCGTCGATGGAGTTGCGGTATTAACGTAGTTATTCATCGTTCGTTGGTTTCAATCTATATTAACATATAAAAGTTTAAATTCCCCCGTATTTTAGTTCATTAGTTATGTATAATTAATCCTGCTAACGTTGTAATTCATCACTTATGGTTAATTAATGACGTGGGTCGTTACATATAATGTCTAATTATTTTGGACTATACAAATCTGGATTATTTTGTATGAAGAACATGTTAGCACTTTTCGTCATAATTAAAATTTCAACTTTACAAATCTGCCTTGTGGTTCTTTGACCTGAAAGCAGATTTTCTAACATGAAAAACAATAGCGATCCACATATTTTCTGCAATTTTCTGTTATAAGGGACAGTTAATGTAAATTTAGAATTTCTACCTTTGCCCTTCCAATTTCTTTTAAAAAAAGATCAATATCTTCAATCTAGTAGTGGTGTTATTTGTACAAATCTATCAATGTTGAACAAGATTATCCCTACAGTGAGTATCCCATCTGGCACACCCGCTGGACGCAGTAATTCCCAATTCCTCATCCCCATCCCCGGTTGCTCATCGTGTGGCCGCCACAGCGACCGAAAGCGGCGACAAAATTGCTCCCCTCCAACCGCAGGCAAACATGTGCCTGCAATCTAGCTACGTATTCTCGCATTCTCGCCTAGCGACAGCAACCGCCTCCACCCGTACGCGCCCAAATCGCCTGTCCTCCTTCCACCCTCACTGCAGATGCATGCATGGCTCGGAGGAGGACAGGTCTTGGGTCTATGACAGCAACGTTGACGGCTCACCGGCGACCTCTTCTTCACCCAGCGCATGCAAGAATAACATAAGAATAACCCCGTTTCATTTGGCTTTTCAGCCTTCGAGGGAACACGAAGAGCTATGTCAGAGATTATCATATTTTGCAAGTGCAGCTTGGCCTCCATTGCCGTTAAATTCGGTTATACAAGCTCTCTTCAGATTATAGCGAGGGCAGTGCATAATCACGTCTCGATCAGGGGAGTATTCACAACAGTCTATACAAAGTATCTGCGCAAAAAAAAATTGCCACCTTTTGTTACTGCTAGGAATTCAATAACATCAGGACTATGTACTGATAGAATACAGAAGGGGAAAAAAAGCTCACATAACTTATCAAAACAAATGGCATACATGCAAACTATATACTGTGTTTAAACTAATGCCAGCGCTGCTTCAGATTCATAAATAATCAAAGTTTTTTCCCCAATGTACTTTTAGTCTATTTCATATTTCAGACTAGCCAACGAAGATTGCTCCTGGAAGTCCCATCCCAATCAAGATACCGGAGAAGGTAAAAACTGTTCTTAACCAAGTCCAGATCTTCTAGAAACCTCCAATGGAAGATATCAAGAAAATATTGAATGCTGAACATAACTAATGTAATCGATGACCATTGTTGTTTTGCCAGTATACTAATATTTTGCAGCTGCATTGGAACACTTGTACTGGCTTGGCCACTGTTTGAGGTTGAAGTGGTATGACAGGCTGGTCTGTCCCAGTTTTCAAAATTTTGATTCAATGATTGAAGGTTAAAAAGGAAACTAAGAAATATAAATCATGTCTGAGGCACACTAGAGAGGAGAGTTAAGTAAAAAAATGAGATTAACTGAGTATTTGTATTGTAACTACGGACAGGATGAAAGTGCAGATGGCATAACAACTTACATCCAAATAAGGTCCACCAAAAAAGGAGCTGCTTCCAAAAGATAAGCTAATTAAAGGACTGCATTTTACCGAATCGCTTACCACTTGAAAAGGTTATCTTCATGGTCAGATGACTTGAATGGATAAATCTGAGATGGGCTTGTGTAAATCCAGCTATCTGAAAGATGACAAAGGAAGTTAGAAAACAAACTGCAGAAATAGAAAGCAAATATCACTTTCTTGCAAAATTTTGGAGGGCATTGAATAACAAAACCTGAGTCACCACCATGACTCCCACATGTAGAGTCTCAACATGAGGTAATGTACTTGGAAACCGACTGAACAAATATTCAAGGGTGTCCTCAACGATAAATACTATGCTTGCTGCCTTCAGCTTCAAGCATTTGTGAAGTGCGAAAAGCACTTTAGAACGACCTCTGTACTCAAATGTCGTGAGATTAGGGGCATGAAACTCAATCTTATCAACAGCACAATCTTGAACACATAAATATTGCAACCGGCACGATGGTTCACAAGCATGCAAATTATGCAGCTGGGAGCAAAATTGGATGCTTAACCATTCCATGGAAGGGCATTTCGATAAAAAGTACTGCAAATCATGCAATAGAAGCACATGGTCCAGAACAAGCACTTTAAGGCTTGCAAAGCCACAAAAATCAGGACTTGGTGACTCAAAGTGACGCTGCCAAGTCGAAGAACCTGAAGGTGAGATGCATTTTGGTAGTTGAAAAGATGACAAAGGAAGCTGTAGTTGTTTTCATATGATCCCCGATATGGAGAGAAGTTGAAAATGACAACCCTTACCTTGGATGCAATAGCAAATGAAACCCATTATGAGACCATATGGAGGTCATCCTATGGTTGTGATGAGTAATTGACCTTTGTATTGGAGTTTTTGTGTAGTTTGAATTTGGTTTTTAAGAGTTTTGCAAAAGACTACATTCTAGTTAGGCTGTCTGCTGGAATCTTCAGGTTAAGTGGTCTGACCGCTTTGTTTTGGTGGTTCGACCTGCAGACTTCAACCACTGACAGTAGTCGGAGGCGTGGTCCTCGACTTTGTAGTCGGGTGGTCCGAACGGCCGTGTGTTTAGCGATCCGATCGGCAAATCGACCATGAATGGTCGATGGTTGAAAGCTACAGTGCCTGAATGACCACAGATGGTCAATGGTTGGTAGTCGTAGACTTTGCATGTTGTCGTAGTCGTAGACTTCACGATCGACAGTCGTGGGCGTTGTGATCAGCTGTCGTAGACCTCGAGTACTCGTGTCAGACCAGCCAGCGATCTGATTGGCCAGTGCTTGGTGGTTAGATTGGCTTCTCTCGGTGATCTGAGGTTGTTCTTTGGGATTCATGGAATTTGGGTCATGGTTTGACCTGAGTGTTGTTGTTTGTGTGCACATATGTTTATTATTTAGTCCTAAGATTAGGGTCATTAATTTGGATGTATACTTTTTGCATTGTGTATTGTATAGATGAACAGTGTCAATTGATATCTTTGTGTATCATGCGGTGCTACGTAACGGTTTTCTTGTTGGTGTTGGTTGCAGTACTTCGGAGCTAGGTCATGGTGAGACGTAAGAGGATCGGGTCTAGGCACTGGGTGGTGCTGAGGTCCAGAACAGTCAGGGAGACGACAAAGATAACTGAGACTTGTGGGGTGGTTGCAAGCTGGGACGATAAGAAACCAAAGCGGGAGCTGCTAGTGGTGGACATGATGGGCAACGGCAAGGCGGACCAGAACTAGGCTCAGGGAGGAGTCGAGGTTAAGACGGTCAAGGAAGCTGGGTGTCGTCATGTGCGAGAAGAGGCATGTGGTGCGCCAAGTGACTTGGGCCGCAAGCGACGATGGTTCGGTGGGATCCAGACGTGTGAGACGCTTGGTGGCAAGTCATTGGGGCCACGTGAAAGATGGTGAAGCATGGGAGATACTTCATGGAAAAGGAAGTGGGAAGCTTCGTCGAAAGTGGTAAAGGGGTATTTGGTAAAATTGCTCAATACCGGAGAAGCGTGCGTGAGTAAAACCTAGTATTCGGTGAGAATAACGGGTTATCCCCAATTTGGCTTAATGAGTAGATCCATTAGATTTTGGTTCAGGTTGTGAGCCTATATAAGAGGAGGGGAGGTAAGAGCTGGGGTTTGAGAAGGTTGGTTAAGCCTTTTTGTGGCTAGCTCCTCCTCCCTCCTATGGGAGATAGGTTAAAGAGTGTGTGTGAGCTCTAGGCTTAGAGTTGTATTCTCTTGAGTGGAGTGGTTGTAAAACGAATCACCTCAAGTGAGCAATACATCAATCTTTGATCTACCTTTTATGTATCTTTTTGTCTGATTGAGTTTGATCTGATTTGAGTTGGTTTTTCCTCTCTTAATCTTGTTGTGCCAAGGACATGGACGAGATGGAGATAACCTCTTAAAATCGATCTCCAATCATCTAGGTACTTCAATAGCAAGTTTATCAAGAAATCATGTTTTTACTTGAGTTTGGTCCTATCGAGCGATTTCTTGATCCGAGGTCTTTTGATTTGATTCCTTCGATGATCTTGTTTGCTGTGACATGTGGGAATGTGCTTAAAGCCATCTTGGCTATGTTTTACCCATGAGCAAAATTTGATCATCGATTTGGTTTTTAATTCTTGGTTGGTGTGCGCTCCTTTAACTTTCAAAAAGGACTCAAATTTGTCATGTATTTTCTGATCCAAGAATGAAATAGGTTCCTGAGACCTTAAGAAACATGCATACAAAGTTTGATGGCTTTTGGTTTAGTCGATCGAAAGTTCTGTCGATTTTGGTTCTCGTAGTTGGCTGAAAACCCTGTTCTTCTGTTGAAAATGGTAGTATCAGAAGCCTTGTAACGGTAGTACCACAGTCCCTGGTTTTCGACTACTCTGGTTTTCAACAATTTATTGGTCATCGACCTATCTAGTCATGTTTCAACTTGGTTCGACCATTTTGGTTTCGACCGCTTACAGATTGACCTCGCACTGGTAGTTGTTCACATCGATTCAATCTCAACTTGCTTCAAACACTTGGGTTTGCTCTCAGATCTTCGACCACATAGGTTATGATCATATCGGTATTCAACCTCGTAGGTTTTCAACCACTCTAGCCTTTCGACCGCTCACCGGTGATTGACCATGTAGGATTCAACCACTCAATGTCCTCGACTACGCTTGTTTTTCGACTACTCTATTGTGATCGACTGCATTGGTTTTCGACCACTCTCTAGTGGTTGATCACTCAAGTCGAATTCGGACCACGTCAACTTTCGACCATGTTGGTTTCAACTACGCTGGTTTTCGATCTCGTTGGTCATTGACCACTCGAGTTGAATTTTGACCACATTGGTTTCGACCACGTTGGTTACAACCACGTTAGTTCTGGACCGCTATCTGGTCATCGACCAACATAGTCGAAGTTCGATCACGTTGTTTTCTGACTGGTTTTGCTTAGCTCTAAGAATCTCTGATTTTTCCATAGTGGTACAACTCTGTGTTTCTTCAGATTTTAAGTAGAGTTCCTGATGAGGACATCCCTTCTCCAAGTGACCATGACGCGCCAAAAGGTCCGATGACTAGAGCACGAGCCAAGTTTTTAAAGAAAGAGGTGAATTTATTCCTTAATACACAAGTTAATATTTTTGATGAGAGCTTTATACTGTCTAAGTTTAGTATGTTAATTACTCTTAGGTTTGAATCAAGAGAATATGAAGTTGAACATGTAGCTGTTCAGAATTGTTTAATGCCACAAGTGGCACACCAAAGTGAGGTGAGGGACGAAGGAGCGCCACAAACATGAGAGAAAATCTACTCAAGCCTACGGCTAGTCAAACCAAGCATCCATCAACTCCCAAGTCTGGCGACCACTCATCCGGACAAGAGCCATGTGGAGGAATTAGTCCATACGGCTGGACCCAAATAGAGGCCATGCATGCCCTGGATGTGACCGAAGTCCATCAATTTCAGCTGGTTAGCAGTCGGTTTGGTCAATTGGGCCATGTAATTTGTTTACCACTACGAGTCCAATTAGTGTTGAATTGGACCGAATAGGAAAAGCAATTGGGCCTTTGGCCTGTTGGTGGACTCTATATACCCTGCGTGGCAGGCGGGCGCGCCACCTCGCTCGCTCACATGGTACGGCGTCACGTCAGAGAGCTAGTTTTGGAATTCTGCGCAGGAGGAGGCCAGTTCGGTGCTTTCTCCGGCACGGGGCAGCTATGCCCAAAACTCTAGTAAATTTTGTTGGTTCTTTTTTCGAGTGATTAATGTAGAACCGGGATGCCTGAACATGTACGACAGTAGTGTAGTAAGTAACCGTTAAGCAGTCTGGACTCTGGAGTTTCCCATGGATCGGTGGCAGACATCCTATAAGGATATGTAAAATGGCGGTCAACGAGGCATCCACATGCCTACGGTATTTCACTGCTTTAAAACCTGCTCAATAAAAGATGGTATGCGATGGCCATATAAAAAATTCAGCAGTACGATTGATAACTCACATATATCAATTGGACTTTACACGGACCATTCCTTTGACTTATCATAATAATTTATTTGCTAAGAAAGAATCACAAAAGTGAGGCATGCACTGCAGGGTATCCAAAATCGTAGATAGAACATCATCATCCTGTACATATCCATAGCGTAGTCAACAGAAGAGAAGAGGAACAGTTCTATAGTCCAGTAGGAGCAGGGCGGACAGTTCGTAGAAACACAGATATATACTTAAGATTTAAGCCTCACTCAGCCTAACTAAAAGGCCCTCACTCATGCTAAAATTATGAATGAGAACAATTCAGATACTATGTGTACGGATTTTATCCCTGATCCATGTTCAGAAATAGACGGAGCGCGGTTGCATGCAGATGTAGCCACGCCGGTCGTCGTTGTCGTCCTGCCTGCGGTTGCAGCAGCTCGGCTCCCTGAAACTAACTAAAAACCAAATTAACCAACCGTCTATGGAGGCCTGCCCTTGAAAAAGACGAGCGAGCAATTCCCATGGAAGCATTCCGGCCAGTACCTTACTTCCATCTCGCTCATTCGTTCGATTCGTTGGTTGGTTCGTTGGTTCGTTCGTTCGTTCGTTCTCTCTCAGATTAAATCCCTTGAATCATGCACGTATATATGCACCTCTTAGCTAGCTATGTAGTACATATAGCTTAGCTGCCTGCCTTGTTGATCATAAATCTCCTCCGGTTCTTTCTACAAGGGCCTCATCCAGCTGAGCAATGGCAGCACGGAGGAGCAGAAGGCGGTGGCTGTCAAGCAGCTTGACTGTAACGGGCTGCAGGGCAACCCCGAGTTCTTGGTGGAGGTGCTGGTGCTCACTGGCATCCTTTGTTGGAGCTAAACTCATCAGTTTCGATCGCTACTCTCTAGAAGAAAATACACATGCTTTCTTTCTTAGAATGACACACGCACACGGCTAGGGAGAACGAAAAAACACACAAGAGACTTCTTTTATGGTGACTCCTGTATTTTCTTCTTTCTCTATTATTCACTCGCCTCACTTTACTCAACAGTTTACATGGCTTAAATAGATACAACCAGACCGCACCCGCACATACAGTCCACTCACCCACTACAGCCATACGACTCAGACTCTAACAACTGACTTTCTGTGATTCGGTTTTACCGGCCTCACCTTTCATGACCTGTGAACTCTGAGCTAACTGAAGACTACTCGCTCCAATAACTTTCGAGTCCTTCTACGACTTCCGACCGCATCCCTGCTACAGTACACTAATAAGTACAACTTACGACCATGATTGCTACAGTACTCTTAGGAGTACGACTTACAACCATGACTCCTCAACCGCGACACTTTGACCATGGCACATCGACCACAACGTCTCGATCACGGCACTTCAACCACGACACCACAGGCACGGCACTTTGACCACGACACCTCGACCATAGATTCAGCATGACGCTTTGACTTCTACATGTACTCGAACACACGAGTACTTGACATGCGTCAAGATTAGTTCCAACATCCTCTACCATCCCAACCTCGTCGACCTCTTGGCTATTGCGCGATGGCAACCTGCGCCTCCTCGTCAATCACCTGAAAGCATCTAGACTCCTAAAAATGGTTTTAGTACTTAATGACAATATGTAAAGATGGGACTAATTTGTTTGTTGAGTATTTGAAAGGTTTAGTCCCTATGAGGAATATGACAACCTAGAAATACATGCTAAAGGTCAACATGAGGATCAAGATGGTTCAAGACAAAGGTATAAATAGTTTAGGATCCCTTCTTGATTTTATCAGTCTTAGGAGAAAGGATAAGACCGAATTATAAGATAAATGTCATACAATTAAGAGGGATCATGACTAGTAACTTTACAGAATATTCTTGTGTTATTTGGATCAATATAGGATCATGCATGCACTTAGAATTTAAATTGATAGCTAATTGTGCATTCACAGAAAAATCGGTAGTACCAGAGTTTACACGATGGTACTACCACTAAGCAGTATGATCGGAAAGGAAGTGCGGTACTACCACAACCCAGAAGTACCGACATTTAGTTGGCGGTATGTTTTTTTAGAGAGTTCCCTTCGGAACACTTAGTTTCTCTAGAAAATGGTAGTACCGGAGATATAACGGTGGAACTACCGCAAAGTGGTATGACCGCAGCTCCTGAGCGGTACTACTGGAACCTGAAGGTTCCTAAGATTGGGCGGTACGTTTTTTAGAAAGGACCAGGTTTTGGCCTCCGAAACAAATGGAAATACCGCGCCAAAAATTGGAACTACCGCGATTACAATGACGGTAGTACCGCACCGAATTTCAACGGCTAGTTCAGAGGCTCTAATATAGCCATTACTATTGAGTCAAAGCAGGTGCAGTAGTACCGGAGATTGTACTGTAGTACTACTACTTGCCCTAAAAATTTCAAGAATTGCCTTGCAACGGCTATATTTGGTTGGTGGGGGTATAAATACCTCTACACCTGCTCAAGGATAAGGCTAGAGACTTCATTTAACATCTTTGAGCATAGAGCGAAGTTTTGATTTATTACTCTTGATGCTTGCTAGCACCTAGACGGCATTGGCGGGAGATTGCGAGATGACGTATTCAAGGAGATTGTGAAATGGCTTAGCACCAACTTGTGAATGGTTCGGTACTCACCATCTCCTGAGCGGAGGAAGAGCAATAACTAGTGGATTGAGGAGTTGAGACTTAATTCGTGGAGCCAGACCAAATCGCTTGGACTTTATTCAACATGGACTAGTGAAGACTGACAAGTCTTCGACACCATGGGAAAAACATCTTTTATCATTTGGTTATTTCTTTGCCTCTACTTTTCTCACTTATATTTCTAGCATATTGTGATTATTGAGATTGTCATATTTAGTTATGTTAGATATATACTTGTAGAGATTTGTGTCTGTGGTGCCTTAGCTACTAGAATTATATAGGTTTAAATTACTTTGAAATCTTGCCTAACCCTAATTTGTGGTAATTATTTTTAGAAAACAAGAATTTTTATAATCTCCTATTCACCTTACTCTTATCGGTTATCCTTGATTGTCCTACACCACCTCATACCGCTCGGTTCTCTCCAGGACCACCAAGCGACAAGTAAGCATCCCCTGTCGTGGCGCACCCGGATGAAGATCATGCACGGCGCCGCCAAGGGCCTCGAGTACTTGCACAAGACGGCCAGCCCGCCGGTGATCTACCGCGACCTCAAGTCATCCAACATCCTCCTCGACGAGGGCTACAGCCCCAGGCTCTCCGACTTTGGCCTCGCCAAGCTTGTCGCCCAGACCGGCAATGGCAATGGCAACCAAAAATCATCATCGTCAAGGGTGATGGGCACGTACGGTACTGCATGCCTGAGTACATGGAAGACTGGGCACCACACAGTGAAGTTGGACATGTACAGCTTCAGCATGGTGCTGCTCAAGCTCATCACCGGCAGGCGAGCCATCGACACCACCACGCCGGAGGACGAGCAAAACCTCGTCAGCTGGGTGGCACCAATGTTCGGTGACCAGAAGAGGTTTCACGAGTTGGTAGACCCACTCCTCCTCCTCCAAGGAGATGGAGATGATTACCGGCCTTGTACTAAGGATCTGAACCAGGTGGTGGTGGTGGCGGCGATGTGCCTGCAAGATGACGACTCCGTGCGGCCCATCATGACGGACGTCGTCATGGCTCTCAGCTTCGTCGCCAAGGACACATGACAACTTGGGATCGATCACAATATATAATTGGTACAACAAAAACAAAGAACGATGCCATGGCCACCTCATCATGTGACATTGCCTAAACTTGTCAAGTTCTCGTGTAAAAATGACAACGAAGGACAATGTTGATAAAAAAATATATGAAATTTTGACACAAAAGAATAATGCAACAACCTTGATGTGTTGAATTTACAGATATCTATTTCTAAGGCAATTTATCCTTTCTCAAGTATAAGTCACATTTTAGATTTACTAACAACAAATTAATGAGCGAATTTCCGCATAAATATGCCCCTAGAAAATAAGATAGGAGTATGTGGCCTTATTATTTTGAGTTATGAATAGGAGTATGTGGCCTTATTATTTTGAATTATGACTGATGAATTTTAGTTGTGACTAATAAATCTAATAAATAGTATTAGCTAATAGAAGTTAAAAATCAGTTGAAAAGCCAGAAAAATAGGCATATGTATTCTGCTGTGAGTTGTGCTACCAGAAGCACATAAAACAGGGTGAAATGGTGAAAGTTTGAGGGGGGAATAGAAAAATCCAAGAGGGATGTACGCCTAGCCCGCAAAGCACACCAAAAATGAGGTTGGCATAGAAAAAGAAAAGAAAGGAAATATGTTGGTATCATTAATTGGTGGGAGGTCCTTTTCGGCCGCAACTATATAGATTATGTGTATGGTTGATAGTTTTTAGTTTTAGCATGAACATTTGTGCGAATGAACTAAATACCGATAAACCATTTTAAAAAGGTATATCGATAAACCGCTTCAAAACAACGATGACGAAGTCGCCCCGTTTATTTGTTTAGGAAAAATCATAGGTCATAGAACATAGGCCCTGTTCTTTTGGGGTGCAGCTTATGACTTTTGCCTACGGTTTATTGGTCTAATAAATAGTGATAGTTGAAATAAGTTGGAACCAAAAATCAGCTGAAAAGCCAAAAAAAAAGGAAAATATGGGCATGTTCTTTTTTGCTTCGGCTGGTGGCTTTTGGCTTCGACTAATGACTAGTGACGAGTAGTAGAGAAACTGTAGTGTTTTTTGGTTGATGGCTTATGATTTTTTAATAATTTAGCTGAATTGCTCTAGCTGATGCAATCGAAAGTATGAAAACCAACATACGTACAAACGGACTTTGGCTATCACATGTGTTCATTGCGTGGGTACATGCATGAATACAAACATAGAGGCATACACGCATTCATATAAAAATATGAAATTACAGTCATACATGTGTTCGTTACATGGATAAACATGAACATACAAAATGCAAGCATATGTGCATTTGAACATACCACAGCACGAAATGATGTCACACGACTAGAACGTCCGCTATCACATTGTGTAGCTAATCCATATCTACTCTGGAGGTACCATACTCCACGCCCAGGTGGGTATTGTCAAAATCCACGTTACCCTACCTAGCATCTATTACAAAGTTATGCATCGCCAAAGTAGTAGAAATTATCTTCTTCTAAAGTTATGCAACATCAAAGTAGCAGAAATTATCTTTTTCTGAAGTTATGCAACACCAAAGTAGCAGAAATTATCTTTTACGTCTCCGCGTCAAAGTTGGAGATGTATTCTAGGATGCGCCATTTATTTTTTTCACATGCCAAAGGCACGCTCGATGATGTTGCGTAGTGAGAAATACAAATAGTTGAACATCTCCCTGCGCCCGTGTGGCCGATCACCATTCGCGAACTCAGCTACATGGTACCGACTGTTCTTAAATGACACTAGATACCCTTTTCTGTTTAGATATCCTGAGTCGATCAAGTAGTATTTTCCTGCATTACAAAATACCGAACAAGTGTGTCGGAGGGACATAAGCAAAAGACATATTTGTGCATTGTAACAAGCAGAATTTGATTTGTACCTACGGGAGGATGCGGAAACACATAGCTGTAATCGACAATCGTGTCAAGTAGGATGCACGTGTCATGTGCTGATCTGGGCCATTTGGTAACCACAAATGTGAATCGCATACCGAAGTCACATACAACCATTACATTATGGATCGTACATCCATGCATATATGTGTGCATGACACGCATGTTCATACATCCATTCAAGCTCAGTCTGCATAGGCTTTCTACGAGGTCATTTAGACGACTACGGTGCCATCTCAGAAAGATACTGAAGCATGGTCATCTCCATCATTAGGGGAGGGGATGTTGTTGTCGTTCCCCCGTCTCCTTGGTGGCCTAACATACCCTTTCTGCACAAACAACACGAGTTAAGCCTTTGCCAAAATAACCCAGGTTCAGTATTTCTAATGGCCACTGGACTAAAAATAATAGAAACTCAAAATAACAGAGGCTCAATGTATGTAATGGCCTATGGACCCACAATAACATAGGTTTAATATAATAGAGGTTCAGTGCATCAATTGGCCACTGGACCGAAAATAATATTCTCAATATAACAGAGGTTCAATATATGTAATGCCACTTGACCCAAAATAACAATTAAACAACAAAACCATGAGTATGAGCTATGTAGTTTAGTATATGTAATAAATGGCAAATGGACGATGGCAGATGGCAGATTAACAGATGGCCATGCACAAGAATTAATGACTAAATGCATGTGTAAGAACCGTAACACATACATAGTACATAGCACAAGAATTAACGATGGCAAGTTAAAACATACATAGCATAAGAATTAATGATGGCAGATGAGAGATTAACACATACATAGCACAAGAATTAACGATAGGTAACGGATATATTGCTCAGTATGCATGACATGTCCAACTAGAAGTAATAACAGGTAAATAATACAACAGAATGCATGTCCAACAGCTAATGACTAGAGTAACAACTACAAGTAACAACAGATAAATAATACAATGAAATTCACGATAACATAATGCTTGCACAACATTAACGACAAATGGCAACGGAATACTACGAACCACACGCCAACATTGCTATCTTGGAACCAACATCCCCTTATGGGTTTCCCGCACCATCGCAGGACTGCTAGAATGGCCACGTCCTACGTAGCCAACTCGCACGAGCCTCGGGGGTTCAAAGTGTCAGAAAAACATCCCTGTATTTCCTCTTCATGGGCATAGCGCAAGTGTAGAAGTGCTCATTCATGCCCTTGGGATAGTCATTGTCAACAACCAATTCCAACAATTGGGTTACCTCTGTGTGAGTCTTATCTTCTCGGCCATGGCAACGGTGGTACAACCGGTCATGGATTTCTTGTAGACGTCACATAAACACTCCATGCACACATCGTTCGTGCTGTCGTGGGTCTTCTTTGAGTCCAGACTAAGTCAAGCCGGCCTACTTGCCTCGCCGCTTCCATGACGAGCTTGACGGTTCAAAGGGATGTAGGGCGGAGCCGTCGTCGAAAGTGGAATATGCATTCTGCCTGTTTGCATCAGGGACCGCCGCATGCTTGTTTGTGCAAAGTGTGTCATAGAATATGAGGGGCGGGAGGGAGCTGTAGATGGAGGCGGCAAGACGCCAGAGGGGAGGGGTGGCACGATCGGAAGGGATGCGGTGCGGGACTAACGGCCGCTGATGGATCTAGGGGAGGAAGGGGTAGACTGTGGATAGGAGGCAGGGACGAGCGGTCGATGGGGGTGGTTAGGAGGCAAGGGATGGGACCGGTACAAGGCGCGGCGATGCAATGAGGGGTGGCCAGCAGGAGGGGAGGTCAGGCGATGGATGCGTCAAACGGGGGGAGTAGGAGAGCAAGGAATGGACGAAGGGGAAGCGTGAGCTAAGTGAATAGAAGGTGTTGATGGAATGAGAAGCATAGCACAAACCGCTTTTACATGTCTCCCCACAGCTGTCGCGTTTGATCCGGCTTTCAATTTCTCTGACCCAAAATCAAAACTAAAAACTGGCCTAAAAACAGATAAACTATTTTTATAAATTAACAGATAAATAGCCTTTATAGAGTCATAAATCTAAGGTGGTGTTTGGATTGGGGACTTGGTGGGATGGGATAGCTCCATCTCAGATATGTGGGATGGGATAATCCCACTTTTTGTTTGGTTGTAAGGATGGGTTAGTCCCTGTTTTGTGTTTGGATTGAGGGATAGAATGGGATCTAGTGATCCTACCTCTTGTTTGGATGGAGGCCGGCAGTGGAGAGGACGGCGGGGAGGACGCACCGGGGTAGAAAGGAGGGCGGAGAGGACGACCGGAGCACGGCGACGACGACGACGACGGCAACGAGGACGACCGGAGCACGGCGACGACGACGACGACCGAGCGCACCGGAGCGCGCGCGGGAGATGGGAGTGGCGCGGAGATGGGAAGCGCAGGTGGCGCGGGAGATGGAGGAGCGGCACGGGGAGATGGGGGAGATGGGGGAGTGGCAGGGCGGCGCGGGAGATGGGGGAGCGGCAGGGCGGCGCGGGCGATGGGGAGCGGCGCAGAGATGGGAGATGGGGAGCGGCGCGGCGATGGGAAGCAGCAGGGCGGCGGGCGATGGGGAAGATGCGCGGGCGATGGGGGAGATGGGGGAGCGGCGCGGTGAGATTAGGCAGTCATGCGCGCGAGGAAGCCAGGTTGGCGCGGTTCGCTCATTTTTTGGGTATCATATCAACCCAGATTTTAGCAGAATATTCTCTTTTGGATCCAACCCATCCCACCAAATCCTACAACCAAACACTACAAAAAATGGGTTGGCCTCCTCCCATCCCAGGATATACCCCAAACCAAACACTACCTAAAAGAACTGCCTGGCAGTAGAGCTGGCCAAATGGGCCGGGCCTACCCGGGCCGCACCACGGCCCGGTACTGTAGACCCGGCCCGTTTAGGCACGGCACGAAAAATAAGCGGGCGGCGCAAGACGCGACGACGACGATCGGCCGCGTGCCTAGGCCGAGTGCGGCACGGTGGCCGGCATGGCACGCCCGCTTAGAAGTCGGGGCGCGTCTTGCGGCGTGCACAAAGACAAGACGCACGCCCGCTAATTCAAAACTAGCTGTTTTTTTGTGACCGTTGGGGTTAAAAAATCCAGAAAAATAGTAAAAAATTCAAAAAAAATCTGAAATTTTTTCTATAAATAGGGGGGGCATCCGGCCTCCATTCTCCTCCACACCTCAAACCTCACTCTTCTCTCTCGGTTTAGCTCTGAAAAATTTGAAAGTGTTTGCGCAAATTTGGTGAAAATTCGGGCAAAATTCCGAAAATTCAAAAATCTTCAAAGCTTTTTGTGAGAGCTGCAAAGGAGGTAATAATGCTGTCTTATACTCTTATTTTAATTTTTTGGTATTATTTATTGGTTTAATTTTTTGCTATTATTTGTTGGTTTAATACTTTAATAGTAAGTTAATTGTTCTTTATTATTTCAATTTGCAGTCAATTTAATGGAGAACTACGATTTTCAACTCTCCGAATTCGGCCTCTCGTCGGAGGATATGCAATCGTTTCAACAAGCATATCCATCTGCGGAAGGTCCACATGTACAAACTGGAGATGCCAAAGAACCGACGGCCCCGGTGGCGCAGGGTCCAATCGATCCATCTTCTGCTGGCTCAACAAGTGCATCCACGACCCAAAGCACGGGTGCAAAAAGAACAAGAGCTAGTACATCAACAGTTTGGAATGATTTCGACAAGAAGATCAAGACCGACAATGATGGAATTGAAGCGAGGTATGCTGTTTGTAAAATTTGTGGTAATGAATTGAGTGCAAAATCTTTAGGTGGGACGGGTCATCTACAACGACATGCTGCAAGCTGCAAGAAAAGGCAAGGAATACAAATGCGCCGCACATACCGCAATATAACCCCGACGGCTCGATGACGACGTGGGAGTACAACCCACAGGTAGCTCGGGAATCTCTTTGTAGATTAATTGCTTCTCAAGATTTACCTTTAAATTTTGGTGAATCTGATGCTTTCCAAAAATATATTAGGACTGCTCATAACCCTCGATTTAGTACTGTATCTAGGCAAACAACAACTAGAGATTTAATTAAATATTATAACAATTGTCGTGATAAATTGAAAGAAATGTTTCATACATGTACATTCTCTATTGCTTTGACATCCGACATATGGAGTGGTAGGACTAGAGAGGATTATATTAGTGTTGTTGCTCATTATGTTAATGATGACTAGATAATGGAAAAAAGAATTATAGGATTTAAATTAATTAATGTTTCACATAATGTGAAAATATTGCGAAAGCATTATTAAAGTTGTAGAAGATTTTGGTCTCACGGATAAGATTTTTCTATAACTTTAGATAATGCAATTTGCAAATACTAAAGCTATGGAAATTCTTACTCCTTTGTTTAATACTTATGCACAGTCTTTCTTATTGCATCAACGTTGTGCTTGTCATATTATTAATCTTATTGTTAAATCCGGTTTAAAAAGATTAAATGCTTGTATTGATTCTTTTAGAGATGCAATTTCATTTATTAATTGTTCTAACCAACGAATAGCCGCATATAAGAGTTTTTGCGTAGCAATGAATGTTCGTCCTAGAAAATTTGGTTTAGACATGCCTGTTAGATGGAACTCTACTTACCTTATGCTTAAACATATATTGCCATATAAGAGCACTTTATCTGTTTTCCTTCACACCCAAAGTCATCAATCTCGTAGCTCCTCCAGTAGAACCCAAGTTAGAGACCCCGAACTTACCGAGGACGATTGGGTTCTTTGGTGAAAAAATATTTTCCTTTCTAGAAATTTTCCATAAAGCTACGCTTTGTCTTTCTCGGAATATACTACCCTACATCTCCTATGATTGTTCATAATATTGTTGAAATTGCCACTCACCTAAAGGCTTTTGAAAATGATCCTATACTACGGGATGTCAGAGTTGCCATGAAATCTAAGTTTTTAAAATATTGGAGAGAAATTCCTATTTTATATGCATTTGCTTTTATTTTGGATCCTAGGCCAAACTCAAGGATTTATAAATGTTTTACAAGTTTTAAGTGAGGCTCTTGATTTAGACTATTGTTCATACTTTACATTAGTTAAGGATAAATTATATGAGGTATATAATAAATATGAAAATAAGTTTGGATCATGCGCTTGGAAAGACCCCAGAGTCCCTAGCACCTCTAGGGGGCTATGCAATGAGGCAAGATTTTTAGTTCTTCGTCTAGTTCTCGTGCAGTGCAGTACACAGCATTAGGAGGAGGAAGGCGACAAAGCACTGGAGACCTATCAAGCTATCTCAACGGTGATAGCGTCGACTTCAGCAGGAGTTGAACATCCTCTCATGGTGGCAAACCTGAAGGTATCATATCCGATGCTATCCATATTAGCACGGACGTGTTGATCTATTCTGTCTCTACAGTCTCCTGAGTCAAGATTCATCTTTCTAGAAGAATAATCGAGGAGCGACGAACAAGTCTCTCCAACGAGATGGTCGAAGTACTTATGACCGTCAAAGACTGGGAACAAGCTGAATCAAGACTCCAACATACTGCAGATAATAAAGATTTAGAAGAATCTTTTGAGAATTTGTATTTAGATAGCAATGAATAGGATTTTCAATATTTTTCTTCACATGTGGTCACTAATGAGCTTTATAGCCTGTACTCTTTTTTCTTTACCAAGGTTTTCTCAAATTGAGTTTTTACTTGGTAAAGTTTTTAATGAGGCAGCCATCCCATGTAATTTAATAAGTTAATAAAGTTCATTATGTCATTAAAACTATTTATTTTTGTGATTAACAATGTCTACAATTTTCTATATTTTTTGATTTTTTTCTGAATTTTCTACAATTTTTTTACAATTTTTCTTAATTTTTCTCAATTTTTCTTTTTTTCCCGACTAACGGGCTAAGCGGCAGATGGCCTGCTTAGCGAAATCGTGTTCTACGGCATGATGACTGACCTCGGCAAAGTGCTCTGGCTCCCACCGCGGCCCACGGGCCGGCACGGCACAGCCTGTTTAATACACAGGCCTTAACGGGCCGTGCCTAAACGGCCGGGCCGAGCCCGGGCCCGTGCCGTGCCGGCCCGGCACGGCCCATTGGCCAGCACTGGCTGGCAGACGTTTCCACGCGCACGCGAGATCCAGGCTTTTCCACACGCACGCACAGAAGAAGAGACTCTCCGTCCGTCTCTTCTCAGCTGCGACCGCGAGATCCAGACCTATTCCACACGCACGCACGAAAGATCCCGACGCGAAGGCAGCCATGGCTCGCTCCTCTTCACAGTCCCAGTCCTCCGTCGGCGGCGGCGGCCCGCCCGGCCACCGTGGGCCCCCGCGGCACGCCCGCTGCGGCCGCTGGCATGCGCCGCCGCCGCACCTCCGCAGCCGGCGGGGGCGGAGCCTTCTCCGGTGGCGGCGGGAGCAACATGCTGCGCTTCTACACCGACGAGGCCCCGGGCCTGCGCCTGTCGCCCACCATGGTGCTCGTCATGTCGCTCTGCTTCATCGGATTCGTCACCGCCCTCCACGTCTTCGGCAAGCTGTACCGCTCCCGCACCGCCGCCGCATCCGCCTGATCCCCAACCTTCCCGATTCCATTCCGTATTTACTCAGCTCAGATCAGATGCTTTTGATGTGTAAGGAGGACGTTGTTGTTGGCTAGCATCTCTTGCTTGATCCTTCCTGAGTTTAACTTAGATCTGCGAATGAACCCTACAAGTTTATGGCGCCCTTATTGTTTCTTTTGAGTACTTTGTTGCAAAGAATTGTGGCTAATCACTTGTGCTTGTGCAATCAAATAACTAGATGTGCTTGATGATCCCTAGTACATTTTTGCATCTTGCCAGCTCCATCTGTTGCTAAATTTGTTACTGGCTGCATCTGTCTATCAGTTGGCATTAATTAATTAGAGAACTGTCTGTTTCTGTCTGGTGAATCGATTAGGTCTCATAATTCTTGCTCGAGCTTTGCTCTAGTACTATAATTCTACATCTATATGGTGCTTCTATATCTTGTGATTACTCTTTTTTCCCACGGGTATTCGTGATCATTTAGGAATTGGAGCTAGGCTGGTGCCTTTTACGAAATATTTGCTTGCCTGGTGATCATAGGAACACGTATATGAGAGCTTTACTTTTGGGTGGCTCCCTTCACAAGGAACATGAAGTTATTCTGAATTTCTGAACATGATATTTGTCCACGAAGGATTTTATTTAGGCTTGTTTGGTTTAGTTAGAACCAAGCAGGCCAGGTATTCCTTATGATAGAACAACACACATGATTTTATAGCTGGTATGAGTGGATCTTGTAGAGGACTTGCTGAAGTTCTAGACAAGTTGTGAAGGATGTTTGGTTAAGCATTCACAATGTTTCTCATGATAATAGAAGCTAATCTTTGCTGCAATTAATGGCTCCACTATATATTGGACAATTGTTATGCCATGCTCAGAACACTAAGAATGCTTTGATGTCTTAACAGTGGGTTGGTGTCTCACTTATTGTGGGACTTCTGCTTCAGTGTCAGTCTTTGACACAATAATGAATGACAAGTGATCAATTGACTTAACAGTTGATCTAGAGACGTCATAAAAATCTACCTCACTCCTGAGTAATTCACATATTGCTGTGTATCTCTTAGAGGTGTTCTTTCGTCCATATCTGATCCTTGAAACAGTTTTAGCTATGCATCTTAATGATGGTACTTTGCGCAAAGCTGCATGTTTAAACTGTAGTGACTAGTCTGTTGGTCTGACCCTTGGTTTGTCAAATCTCTTCAAACTGTTGGGTATCTGCAAAACCTCAACACTCTGATTGCTGTTCCAGGTAATTGAAGAGAAGAAAGAATCTAGAGTTTGTGCAACTTAATTGGTAATGATCTGGTTAAGTGAGAAGTTTTGTGTCATGAATCTGTAGGGGAACCTTTTATTTTCTCTAAAAATGTACTTTAAACTGAAGGGCTGATATTTTACAATAACAAGAATGGTCTATCTCAGATGTGGTGTGAAAATTGTCTGTTTATGTACATGGAAGAGGTTAAATTTGTCAACTTATTCCATAGTATAGGTCAAGTGGGCACAATTGCATTATGGATTAGCTTTTTTTCTTTTAAGAGGATTAGCTGATTCCACTGGTTCTTTTCAGATATTCTTGCGAATTCATGTTGTATTTTGGACGAATGCATGCCTGTCTCATAATTTTTAGTTGCTGGCTATGTTGATAATAACGAGGAACCCAGTACTAGTTACTTGAGCTAAAGATTTTTTTTCCCCTGCTTGTGTGGTTAATGATATGGTGTAAGATCATTTTTGCCCCTGAGCGTATCGTGGCATCCTCTGGTGCATGTTGTGTTGTGATCTCCGTTAAATGGTTAAACATGATCAACTTGTGTTTGAGAAATGTGGCTATACTCCATTACTGGTGTTGGTTTAGGAGTTGATGCAGAGACGCTACAGTTTAGAAACAGCAGATCCACTGGAAGTGGTGTCACCTGCAGATCTTTGTAGGCGAATTGAGCTTAAGCATCCCTGATGTTGCTCATGATGCTAGTAATTAGGCCCCGTTCACACGGAGATGTTTCTTCGTGTTTAGATCCATTGCATCGAATAGTAGTTGAATTTCCGTTGCTTGGGCATGGGGTGGGGTGCTGTTTGAACTTGCGTACTGTTGTCGATTGTGAGCACAGGATTTGGGCTCTGTTGCATAGTGATGTGCTTTCTGGCTGTAGTTTTTAGGTTTTGGCTGAAATTTTATGGTAGCTTTTTAGGTTTTGGCTGAAATTTTATGGTAGCGGTTGTTAGTTTTTAGGTATTCAATAAAGAAACATCGTTATATTTTTACAGATAATATAAAAGAAACTTTGTTAAAAAAAATGTTCTAAACGGTTTTTAGCTATCCGAAACGAAAGAACGTATGCAATTCCTTGAATCCCTCGTTGATCGTATGACCGCTCCTACCCGATCCTATCTTGGGTCTTGTTGCCCCAGCGATTCTTTTTAGTTCTTGTTTGGCCTTAGCGGCTCACACACGAATGATTCTCGTCAAATTAGCAGTGGGATAATTGATCCATGTCGCATAATCTCGTGCTCCTGTTAATAATATGACGACGATAGTCACAGACGAAACGAACGCCCGTGTGCAGGACAAAATTGTGCCCTGCCTAAGTAAAGAAAGATGCCGGGACACAAAAATGTACTACCAGAAGCAAGCGCTCTTCAAAAGATTGGAGGATGGCAAATTTTAACGAAAGGAATAAATCCTGGTGGTGCTAGGAACGAATAAAGGATCGATGATAGGGCCTAGGAAAGGGAAGATAGCTCGGGCAAAACAAACCGCAGCTTTCTGTTACAGCAGGAATCCGATGCTCTGCTTCCATTTCTGTGTGTTTTTCCCCTGAATCCTAATCTGAAAACGTTGGGAAACTCATACAAGAAACAGATCTTTTGATGGTAGGAAAGTGAAGTGAAGAAAAGAAATGGATAGTTCTGCAATCCAGAGGGAGGGAGGTTTAGGGGAAAAAGGCGACAAGGAGAGAGTGCCAACGCTGCGCACCTGCCCAATGGGTTACGAGGGGAATGAAATGCTAAGGATGTATGCTCATAGTGTGATCAGGATATCTTGTTCATGTTGACTTGTTGAGTGCAGAGTGCTTTTCTTGTGATTCTTGGGCACTAGAGTCCAAACCGTGTTGGTTTTGGGGCTTTTGTCTTTTGGTTTTTGGTTTCTCTGAAAATCGAAATAAGCGGAGCGACTTCTTGAAGCAGATTCTCTAAACAGTTTTCCGAACCCAAAACTGGATGCACCATCTCGAAAAGCAAAGCCAATAGACATCAGTCGTAGCCTAAAAAAAAGGCCTTGTTTCAATGCTGTCAATGTGCAATCTATATCTGCTTAATGTGCTGCCTTTTACATTGCAGAGACAGAAATCACATGATACTACAGCTAGTTGGTTGGTACTTGGTTATGTAGATATTCAATCTGCACCCTGAAGACTTTTTCCATTTTCATTAAATTATTGTGGTACAGATCTGTATCGATGTATCATGGACTGGCCTGAAATAGAAACTCCAGGCCCAACCTAATCCTTTGATCCTCACAGATTAGTTTTGTAGATCTTTTATGTTATGGCTGAGAGATCTTTTTTTTCTTTTCGTGGGCCTAGCATGAATGCGTTATGCTGCTGCTCTTGTTAAAGCTCTGTGCTAACGACTGTGGGCACGCTACTTAAGTAGCACTACCTGCAAAGACCAAAGAAATAACATGTGTCCATATATTCTATGTACTGAAGAGCATGGATGGTGCATGTGTCTCGTCAGCTTGGTAGAGAATGCAGGCCAGCTGCTATTCGATGGAGTTCCAAAGATAGAATTTCATGTCAGTGTCCTCTCAACTAAATTTCACCATTTTTGATAGCTGCTTTGCACTATCATTACTTTTGTTGGACTGTTTTACTTTCTTTGTGGTTACAAGAAAGACATCTCACTAAAAAGTGGTTCCCTATAGACTATTTTATTATTTCAAGGGTATGAGTTATTTCAGCTACAATTATCCTGGGTGTTTTAATATTTATGAAGCGATTGCGTGTTTTTTGTTCTGAGACGTGCATCAGTTGTGTAGTAGTGTGATTATTAACGTTTTATTTGCCAATGATATAGTCTGTATTCTTCTTCCTCGGGGGTTATTCCATACCCTTGTCCATTGTTTCTCGTGTTCCTTAAACGCTTTCTTCTTAGTATTGTGTTGCATGCAAATTTGCTTCTCTGGGCTCAGATGAGTGCAGATGTAGGAATATCAGCATTTCCTGAAGCCAAGAACATTTTCTGTTGGGTTGGTACAATTTATAGAAGGAAGTATGAGGCCTTGTCTTACAAGCTCTCCCTGCGCTTTCCATTGGATTATCCGTTCAAACCTCCACAGGTCAAGTTTGAGAACCCATGCTTTCACCCCAATGTTGACCAATTTGGCAACATTTGCCTAGATAATCCTTCAGGTAAACCTCGGATTTTGCTGTTCCACTGTTAGCTAGTTTGATGGTATAGACTTATGTAGCTCCAACTTTGTTCTGTTCTTTGTGCGGGAAATCTTTGCAGGACATGTGGTCTTCAGCATATGACATCAGGACAATCTTGCTTTCCATCCAGAGCTTGCTAGGAGGTGAGCATTTCATTCTCTCATTTTTTCTGTCAAACGTACGCTTCATGGAACTCAGCTCACTCAAAGAGAATCTTGACCTAATGAACATAGTCTATTTGCTACACCAGAGCCCAACAGCTAGTCGCCTTTGAACTGCCAGGCTGCAACTTTGTGGAGCAATCAAGAAGGTACTGTGTACTAATCTGCCAGCCTTTTGAGATCGTTTCCCGGATCAATTAGTGTAAACAAACAGTCCTTTTAGCTGTAACCAATTATCAAACAGATCATACAGTATTCTGTAAGCATCTTTTGTAAAGCCAGCCTAGACAGGGTTCTGGTTTCCTGACTGGTGCCAAGTTTTTCAGAGTACAAGACAAGCTGGGTTCAGAAGCAACACATTGATGGCTGTGAATAAGTAGATCGTGAGTGCCAGCCGGTTACCGCAGGCTTGAATTCATCCTTGGAATTATAGTGCTGCTTTTATTTTCCAAGCGATGAGCTACTGAAGTTTTTCATACATACATACATGTATCCACCAAACCATGGGCGGATCCACACCCCGGGCAGGATATGCTTCAGCCCGGGGTGTAAAAAAACATCAAGTGTACAGTCTGGGTGAATTCAGTCTAGTCTGGGTAATATTTTTATAGTTCAATTCAGATAGTCTAGATCATTTTACCACTAAGTCTGGAGTGTAACCAAACCGAACTAGGCAGTTGTAGTTGTTGTAAAGGCCTAAAGTTTTGGCAAAGAGAAATAATAAATGGTAGTGCATAGTAGCAGGAATTTGTCTCTTGTCTGGATCGTTCTTTAGAGAAACAGTGGCATTATTGAGCAAACAAATCGCTGATGAAGGCAAGGAAAACTACAGGTTGTAATGATTAGTACGTCGGATGGATTAGTACGAATGTAGAGATGCTTTAGGATGTAATCGGATGGATTAGTACGAATGTAGAGATGCTTTAGGTGTAATGACATTTCTGTCCAAAACCTTTTTGGCTGCCTCCAAGGTACTATGCATACTATTAGCACGGTTCTTTTTTGCCTTTTTTTTGTGTGTTTTTCGGTTTTAATTTCTTCGAAAGTCGAAATAAATAGAATGGTTTCTTTAAACGGCTCTCCAAGTCTAAAATCATGTGTATCATCTATGTTAACGATAATGTAGGATCATATGGTACAATCAGAGAGGGTGAATAATTGTCTCTGCTTTTTGATACCTTTGCACGTAGTCAAGATCTCCCTCCACTCAAAGACTTCACCGATCAAACATTTTGATCGCTCGAACAATAACACCCCGAAAACATAAGAAAACAATGATCAAAAAATACACTATCGACGCTGACTAACTTTTCTAGGAATAAATCTGATTTATTATATTTGTATCATGTTCTTGGCTATAAAGCGCCTTCACGGCACCCCTAAAAGCTCTCTTAATGAAAGCCCTCAAAACATTGGTCCAATTAGGCCTTAGCCTCTCCCTACTTTTATAGGTTAATATTCCAATTGTGTCCGACTCAAATATGAACACAATACCTAATCTCTTCCAAAAACCAAGTGACTTGAAACCCTTTCGAACACGAATTTTACTAAACTCTACCTCTTCCAAGTTATGGGGCCTGTTCTTTTCAGTTTCTAAAAGCTATTTTTCAGCTTTTCTACAGTAACTACCTTTTAAAAGGACTATCTTTTTAAGATATGGTCTACTGGTTAATTGTAGTACATACTGTACCGACTTCATTTATACCGGCAAAAACCACACGTGAGTTTCTGTTACTCTATAATCTCTCACAAGAACAGCCCAAAAGTCACAAGCCGTAGCTAAAAACCATAAACTTCTGCCAAAAAGGACAAGCCCATGGACTCCATCCATAACTTCTAACTCACGTGCTTCAGCGTGAGTCCAATCACCTCATAATATCCTCGACCGCCTGGACCTCAGATTACCCCCTCCCTAGTCCCGGTCCTCCTTGTCACCGATCGTAACCATCTCCACGCCTCCACGCATCATCCACCTTCGATCTCCACGTGCTCTAGCATGAGTCTGACCATCTCGCGTGACATCATGACAACGAAGCCTATGATAATCGAGCACAAGTTTTCGACTTTCGGCTGCAAAGTCTACGACTATCGATCACAAAGTCTAAGACCACTGATCAGTAAATTCTATGACTACATACCAGTAAAATATATGACTATCAAGTACAACCAGTAAAGCCGACGACTATCGATCGAGTACTGTAGCTATGACCATATACAAGGAAATATAGCTACGACCATGGAAAAGTATTGTAGTTACGACTAGTTCGCTGGTCGAGATTGAAGCTTACCGATTACCTGGCGTAGTCGAAAAGACTGTAATCAAAGCCGGACGTGGTTGTAGTCAGACATGGTCAAAGTCATGGTCAAAGCTGGATGTGGTCGAAGTCTGCTGATCGGACAAAACCATTTAGACCACCCAGCACAAAGCCGTTCAATCCTCTAATGCTACTCAGGCACCGTCCGATACTCTAATTCCACTCAAGCATCATCTGATACCCCGTTTCTACTCGATAGCTGTCCGATGCCACTTGAACCCTATCGGACTGGTCTGAAACTACTCTAAGCAGACCAAAACCACTCGGACTCGAAACCTTTAACTACGATCGACCAAAATTTTCACAAACGTAAATTCCAAAGCAAACTAAATGTCAATTATTCATCATCACTAAACTCACGACTATCCACATGGTCTAATAGATGGCAATTGTGCCTGTGTACCCGCGTGCCCACATGTAAATGCCCTAATGAAGCCGGGCATGGGAGGTTTTCTTTATCTATGGGCATGAAAATGGGGAGAACTTTCTACCCATCGGGTACACAGGCATGGACATGGGTGAGCTCCACCTGTACCCGTCTCGCCCATTTACTCGTGACATATACTGGCAGGTGGTCCAACAATCAATAGTCAACACTACCACTGAAAGTTTGAAACCCTAGTAGAGTTATTAGTCACTCCTGACTCGGTCACTCTCCAGTCCAGTCTCCCCAAGTCCTGATTCCCAGTCACCACCAACACTTAAAGCATCCAGATCCACCTCATCCTCCTCCTGGCCAGCTGTCGCAGTTTGCCCCCCACTCGGCGCCCCCTCCCCCCCCCCCGCCCGCCCTAGTGTCGCTCCTCCTCATGCCCAGGCCCAGCTGTTGCCCCTCCTCACCTCCAAATCCAGATCCGCGCCCGTTCTCCTCACGGTCGATCGTCACACCTGTCCTCCTCCTAGCCGCTGCCCTTCCTCACATAATCATGTCTAGTAGCCTCCTCCCACTCCGCCTCCTCCTCAACGTCAGTTCGACTCCCTCCTCCCGCCCGAGTGCTCGGTTGACCTCAAAGCTTGGCCGTCCTCCCGGCTGCAACCCCTCCTCACACTCGGCCGCCTCCTCCCATCCGGCCTCCTCCTCAACGCCATCCTTGACATCGTACACAAGAAGGCCAAGAACCGCGACTGCCTCTAAGGTATGTGCATACATGGCTACCTCTAGATTCTTGTTCTTGCATCCGTTGGTGAACTGTTTGTTTCATTCTTTTCATGGCATTCTATGTGCATGTTTCTGGATTGAAAGTAGTGCGTGGTATTATAGTTGAACCTTTGAATTGTCTTATAGAAAACTTTGAAATGGAGCGGGGAATGCTCAGTTCATCAAAATCTTGGCAAGATAATTTTAAATTTTATTGGATCAGTTTAGAATTGATGGGAACTGGAAACCTCCTGCTTTTGGGTCTAGGTGGGATGAAAGTGTGATTTTGCTAGTTTTTGTTTTTCTTGGTAAGGACAGGATTATATTTCACATTATTAGCTTGTTACAGCAGAAGCCTTTATTTTGCATGGAAAAGAACTCTGCCAATGTGGCAGCACTGATAAGCAGTTTGATATATGTAGGAATTTTTTGTACGGATAATCCATTTTTTATTCAAAATTACAGAAATATACCCGCGGGAAATTTTTTTACAAGAATAGGCTCCAATCACCTAATGGTTGGGCGACTGGAGCCTTTCGCCCAACCATTGGGCGACTTCATGAAAGTCGCTCTACCCTCGAGTGACTGCATCCAGTCGCTCAACCATTGGGCGATTTTAATGCAGTCGCCCAATGGTTGGGCGACTGCACTCAAGTCCCCCGTGAATGTTTTAATTTTTTTTTTCAATTTTGTAGTTTTAAACTGGTAAAAAATCTGCTGGAGTTGTAATAAAAGTTTATGTTCATTGTATGTTGTAGGTGTGTAAAAAAATTTGGAATTTTTTTTAGGAACGATTGACCGTAGAATGATCGGTACATACGATGGTAAATGATATTTTGATGTTATTGAGAATTCGTCTCTGGGCTAGGATTAGGTTGAGAAAGATCGACAGGCTCAGCGGTCATATTATCATAGACGGTTGGTTCTACATACAAACCGTCTATAATACTCTCTATCACAAGTTTTATATACCGATGCAATATAAACAACTAGTCTGAAAAGATAAAATAGCAAAGTTTTATATGGCTTATATATACTCATTTAACAGGTTTCGACGAGATCTACAACTTTTCAGTTGAAGCAAAATCCAAATTCCGAAAGGAAGACCAAGAAAAAGGGCAAAAACAGAAACCAAAAACTTACGACGCAGGTTTAGGTCCAAAGATGGCCGATTTTTGGGGTCTTGGAGGGTGACTAGTGCAAGCAGGTAATTTTATTGGATCGGGATCGTCGTTAGCTTTCCAACGAGTACAAGAACGTCGAAAACGGACACCGTATGCAAAAGTTATGCCCGTTTTACTGAAGATGTGTCGGAAACAGACTGAAACTGCTATAACTTTTGATCCCGTGGCCGCAATTGCTCAAAATTTTTTCTAGAGGCTGTTGGATGTATGAAGAACAGCTCCACCAATTTTCACTATTTTTGGCGAAGGTTTGATGCACTTTCCAAATTCTCAGTAACATCAAAATATCATTTACCATCGTATGTACCAATTGTTCTATGGTCATTTGTTTCCAAAAAAAAGTTTCCCAAAATTTTTTACACACCTGTACACACAATGAACATAAATTTTTATTACAACTTCAGCAGATTTTTTACCAGTTTAAAACTATAAAATTGACAAAATTTAAAACATTCACGGAGTCCTGAGTGCAGTCGCCCAACTATTGGGCGACTGCATGAAAGTCGCTCAATGGTTGGGCGACTGGATGCAGTCGCTCGAGGGTAGAGCGACTTTTATGAAGTCGCCCAATGGTTGGGCGAAAGGTTCCAGTCGCCCAACCAGTAGGCGACTGGAGTCTATTCTTGTAAAAAAATTTCTCGCAGGTTTATTTCTGTAATTTTGAATAAAAAATAGATTATCCGTACGAAAAATTCATATATGTAGCTCGTGGGCCTTAGCTAAAACATCGAATCGGTGTTTCTAGTTATGAAACTGTACAGTCTGTGGATTCAACATAGTGCATGAAAAATTCGATTGTCCAATTTACGGATCAAAACAGATCACACATTTATCTGACGTGCTGCAAATTTCAGGTTGGCTATGCAAATGAGTCGTTAAATTTAGCTTGGATTTGAGTACGAGTACCAACACTACCATTTGGTGAATCCAAATTCAGATTAGCATGGGTGGTAGAATGTGTGCGTGGTACTACCTGCCTAGCCTTAGTAACCAAGTAACCATCCATTATCATGGTACAGTCCAAAATAAAGCACCCAGCTGAGTTGTGTTGCTTATAAGCCTGACTATTGGCAACTTCTACTCACTAATATAGAGAAGTAGAAAATGCATACTTTTTATTTGTGTTCAATTCTTATATTTGTGACTTTGTAAACTCTCATATTTATATTCAACTCTCTGATGGCAACTCCGAAAAATAGTAGCCAACATGGGCAATCTTTTCAAGGCTTAATACTACATGATCAGCAAGTAAGATCTGAAGGCAAACCTTAAGGCTCAATACTCCTTGATCAACATGTGCTAGCGAGCAAACGGGCATACCCGTGGGTATCAGGTACCCACAAGCGATGGGCATGGGCGAGGTTTCTTGCCCGTTGCCCTTGGTGGGCATGTCCGTGGGGTGAAAATAGTCTTGCGAGCATGGATATGGGCAAGCGCTATCCATGCATGTCACGTCCGATTGCCATCCCTGATCTACTCGGTGTCTCCGCCATCCGTCGCCGTCTTGAAAGGTGCATCCAAAAGTCATTAGCCGTAGACTAAAAGAACAAAGTCGTATTGTATTTGTATGCATGCTACAGTAAAATTGATTTTTTTTTGTGGACGAATTATGCTTGTCCTATTGGTTTTCCTGGTTTGAGTGAATTTTGCTCACTCTTTCTGTGTGTGTGGATCAGTGGATCTATCCTGTAAACAAGCAAACAGTGGCATTATTGAACAAACAAATTGTTGATGAAAGCAAGAAAGCTATAGATAGATAGGTCCTCCTTATTGGGTGGATGAATGTAGACATGCACGTTTAGGTTGTAATGACATTTCCATTTGCCTGAATGTCCATCTCCATCGCAATAAATTTGCACAAGCAACCCTCCATGTTATTCAGCGAGTGACCAAATTCGTGAGGAAATTAAATTAATTGCGATGTACATGATGGAGTGTATAGTAGTATTTGAGTTTTGGCGGGTTTTTTCCCAGCTGCATTTTGGAGCCCTGCTCAAAAAGCTTTTTTTGAGTGGCGTATGACTAAAAGCACTGTAGCTAACTAAAAAACAATGTAGCTAACGGAGGCTTATTTAGTATAATTAAATTTTAAAAATTTTAAAAATAGAAAAAACATGTTGGCTCATCACGTATAATGCAAACAAATATGAGAAAAAAGAACCGATAAAAAACTCAAAAACTAAAATATATAAAAAACAAATTTTATAAATAATATAAAATAAATCAGAAGTCAAAAACTCAACTCTGAAACGAGCGAGACCTATGTCTAGTACTACTATATCGTTGGCACCGTTTGATCTGTGCTACAGCGTTGATGTGCTGTATTGCAGCGATCGATGAGAGACTGGTGAATGGTGACGCATTTTTGTTGTCGGGTCACTCCGGTCCCTGAGCGAACTGACCACTCCGTGCTCAACATTACTATAAGGTTGACTTTGATGGTCGCTGTCCAAGTCATGCTCCTTCACATTATGTATCTTCCAAACAAAAGTCGGCTTCATTATGCCATATAAGTTTAACATATATATCTAAAAGGTATATTATTTAAGTAATATTCGATAAAATTAGATTATATTTATCTTTAATAAAAAGAACGGTATTTTATCTATCTAAAAGAAACAACTATAGTTAAATTCTATTAAATATTATTTAAATAATATCTTCATACATGTCAGACTTACGACACATTGGCCCGATCAATCGACTTATTTTTCACTATTCATAAATCGAACTTTTGGCTTTTGTTGAGCTTTTGGGTTCTTTTTTCCCGTATTTGTTTGTATTATACGTAATGGGCTAACATATTTTTTATATTTTAAATTTTTGTTAAATTTAATTATGCTAAATAAGCCTCTGTCAGCTACCGTGCTTTTTTCAGCCAGCTATAGTGTTTTCAGCCATGAGTTTTTAAGCTGAACCGATCACCACCAATAGAAGAGTAATAAATCTGTTTATTAAGAAAAGAAAGAAAGAATAGATCGTTCCTTAATTTTGAGAGATGCAATACTAACGTCACATTGGTAGCTCGAGTCATAAACCTCTCCAGCTCACTCTTTGATTGTTCGTATTAAAGTCTTTGCTTCTGCTTGATGGAGGGCCTTGGTTATGGTAACATCTAATAAAACTTGATATTTATTTTACAGGACTTGGCCTCACGTCTTCTACCTCTCATACTTGAAAAAAACATATAGGAGTATATGCCATGGAGTCTCATCACACATTTTCTCTCAATATATACAAGCTAGTATCAAATAAGTAGTATAAGACGTATGGATTGAGCCATCCACTTGTAATTAATTACAACACAGAGAAGTGGTATACATGAGTTTTGGTTGCAAGAAAACCTAAACTCCCAAAGATACCATCATTAGTTCTCTTTGGTTTCACGATTTAAAAATAAAATCCCTTTGGTTTCACAAAAAGGACCATTAGCATAATCCCTTGTAAAGTAATACTAAAGATCCATTTAGAACGCTGAAATTTCACAGGAATTTTTCAATTCACATAGGAATCGGAAGAAAATCCTGGATTCCATGCGGGGACATAAAAGGGCAAAGAGCAGCTATGGGCATGTTCTTTTTTTGTGGCTTATGCTTTTAGTGTCATGCAAAGATTACGGAATAATAGAAACTCACGTGGTTTTGCATTTTTGTGGCTTTTGAGTACTATAATTAATTAGTAGACCTTATTTTGAAAAAATACTCAAAAGATGTTCGTAGCGAAAGATTACTATGTGAAAGAAGGTAATAAGCACTAACACAAACTCACAGTGCTTTAAAAATAAAATGTTTTTGCATTTAATATAAATGAAGTCGGTATAGTATGTACTACAATTAATTAGTAGACCCTATTTTGAAAAAAATACTCCAAAAAGATAGTTATTATAGAAAAACCGAAAAGCAACTTTTAAAAACTGAAAAGAACAGTACCTATATTGCCTATGTAAAAAAAGGTAAAAAAAATGTTAAGGGCATAGAAAGAAACCTCCGAGTAAGCACTAAAGGCATCTCCAATGGTTATAGCTAGCAACTAACTATAAGACTTCCACATCATTTATATAGTACACACTAAAGCTAGCATTCTAAAGAACTATCTATAAGGATAGCTATTTGATACTTACATGCACACACAGAATTTATAGAAGCTGTCTCGTTTGGCGTTATAGACTAGTGCTTAAGGAAGAGCTGGCTCGATTTTTTTTGTATACTCTCTTTCCTCCACATAAGATATATGCTGATGTGTACATACATATAGCTAGCTGACTCAGACCATTGGAGATGCCCTAACACAATCGCGGGGCGTTTTATCACGTGGAAGATCGAGTTAGGAAATTAATACAGCAGTGCTTTTCAAAGCAGCTAGCTAGCTTTGTGGTGTGAATAGGTAGGGCAGATAGATGCTCGATCGGTGGTGCAGTCGGCATGGAAATTCTGATAAAAAAGAATAGAAAAGAACGTCGGAATGGTGGCGGATGCAAAGTCGACACACGATACGACAATGAAGGAAGGATCCCTTGCCGGCGCTTTGGCATCTCTTCTTCTCCCCTCCCCTGCGCCGCCACCTCCTGCGCCGGGTGCGCGACCGCCCGTCGACTCGAGTCTTCTCCCCTCCCCGACGCTTCAGACCCCCTTCCAGCGCGACATTGCACTCTTGCAAGTAGTTACTTCCCAATGTAGGTCGTTTTTTTTTAATTTTTTATGATTTCAAATGCAAGACTTTGATTATATTTTATTGTTATAACATATTAATAAAAATATATATTATGAAAGAATTTTATAAGACAATTTTAATAATATTATTTTCATATAGTTAATACATACATATATTTTAACATATATTAATATTAATGGTCAAACTTGACCACACGAAACCCATGATAACACATGATAACATATATTTTGAGACAGAGAGAGTATTTCTTATACCATATCTCATACAGGTAATTGATTATATACCCTCCATTTAGATGGAAATTCAGGATTTACCCTCCTGACCCACGTGTCAGTGACTTATGATGACTCCACGTGTCATTGAGATGTGAAGGGTAAATTCTGAATTTCCCAACTAAAGGAGGGTATATGATCCAATCTCCCTATCTCATAAATATATAGAAAGAACATATGCCATATGTTTAAACTTACGGTGTAATCGCAGGGCACTTTAACTAATAAAAAGATCAGAAAAAATTCTGAGAAAAACTTATGCGCCTATTTCTAAACTTTCTAGCTACAAGTTAAAATTTATTATATGTTAAGAGTAAAAAAAAGAAAAATCTGACCAGCTTTATATATATGAAAGACGCACCAAATCCGATCGTCTTCTAGCTCTCGCACGCGGACGCGGCCTCAACGCGGCGGAGAAGAGGAGTGGTGGCGATGGCAGCAATGCCCACGCGCCATTAGCTAGCTCGTGTTCTCATTGGAGAAGACAAGAAGAGGGAGGAGATCAGGAGAGGGATCCACGACACCCTGCCGAGAGAGAGAGAGAGAGAGAGAGAGAGAGAGAGATGGGCACCTACGCGTACAGGTACTGCATGTGCTTCACCCGCAAGTTCCGATCCCCCGACGCCCAGCCGCCGCCCGACGTCCGCGCCGCCTACCATTCCGCTTGCTCTTCTTCTTCCGATGATGCTGCTGATGGCCTCCGCCGCTTCCTCTCCCAAGTCCAGGCCGAGCCCCCCGTCGAGGTTGACCGCATCCTCGCCACGCTCACCGGGGGCTCTGCCGGCGCCGGGGGGATCTCCCGCCTCGTCACCAGACCCCCTGCAGCTCTCCCCACGCTCGACGACTTCTTCGGATTCCTCTTCTCCCCCGACCTCAACCCGCCCATCGCCAACCGGGTACAAGCTACTCTGCTGATCAAGCTTTCCTTCCTTCTCCTCTTCTTCTTCTCCCTTCTTCCCTTGCATATTCTTGCTAGTTAATTACTACGGCAAGTTAAGCGCATCCCTGATCTAGTAGGAGTAATACCTTGCGGTTTGCGTCGTCGCATTGCGTTAATTTTTGCCTATTTTGGTAGATTCCATTTGATCTGCTCTTACTATGCAATGCTATTACCACTTCGTAATTTGGAGGTCAACGAGCAGCTTAGTTCAACTCATCCCTTGCATAAAGTATTTACTACTAGCAGTAGTACATTTTACCGTCGGTGTCCTTGTCCTTGGGATGGGATCATGGGACTATGGGATGTAGGTAAGTGTATGCCCGAGGTTAGCTTCCACATTTGTTACCTCCTTTCCTTTCACTGGGGTCAATGCTTCCTGGATTCCATGGGGGACTTGTGTACTCTTACAGTGGGATGGGATTGCCTGACCTGACCTTGCACTCCAGGAGAAAACTGAAGAAAGACGCGGCTATCTGTTAGACTTGACAGCCCACAGCAAGGATAGAATGTTCTGATCTGCCATTCTGCCCTCCATATGACTTTGTGGGATGTTCTCATCTTCCCTGCATTTCATATGATCGTTATGATTTAGTGATTCTTATGCACCGGTTATACTTGGAAGCTCCCAATGATAGCTCCTTATTCCACTTATATATTGATTTAGGCTGTTGTACAATATATGCGCTTGGTGTTGGTCATTCGTATGAGCTGTTATTTTCTGTTGCTTTGCCTTGCCTCGTGTCTCATCCTTATTTTAATTCTCTGCTCAGGTTCACCACGACATGTCAGCCCCGTTTTCTCATTATTATGTATATACTGGGCATAATTCTTACTTAACTGGGAACCAGATCAATAGTGACTCCAGTGATATTCCAATTATAAAATCATTGGAGAGAGGCGCGAGAGTCATTGAACTCGATATGTGGCCAAATTCCACAAAGAACAATATTGATATTCTCCATGGAGGGTAGGAGTTCTGCTTCCTCAGCATATTGATTTTATGAATGCTTTCTGTTTTTACATTGCAAAACACTCAGAATTGTTCCAACATACCTTATATCATGGTGTCCCTTTAACAAATGCCCTTCAGAGCTTAGCTCTGTCTCTAGAGTGGATTTGTTCACACTAGTGACTACTGTACCGACTACCGAGAAAGGTCATGGTTATGCTGTAGCGGACAGTATTGATGCATATTTGCCAATGAGCTTGTGAATGTATTCATTAGGACTAATCTTCTTTGATTTAAGGTCCACTAGAGAGAGATCAAATTAGCCAACTCTTCTCCAAAAAGCAATGTGAAAGCCTCTTAGTTTTCAAAGATAAAACACACACAAATTTAATGTTGTATGTATAAGGTAGAATGTGACATTAACAAAAAGAAATCAAATTGTGCTTAGTATTGAAAATCATACATATTTCAGGATATTAAGAATTGGTAGAGTTGTTGCATAAGAAAAAAAAAACTCTGCCAGTGAAGATAATTCAGTGTTGTATGTATATGGTGTTATGGGCTACATGTTTTCTTTTGGGACAACAAAAAATCAAGTTGTGCTTAGCATTGAAGATCGTACATATTTCAGGATATTAAGACTTGGTAGGGTTGTTGGATGACTAAAAAAACTCTGCCAGTGAAGATAATTCAGTGTTGTATGTATAAGGTGTTGTGGGCTACATGTTTTCATTTTGCACAAAAAAAATCAAGTTGTGCGTGGCATTGAATATTGTACATATTTCAGGATAGTTCAAACTGGTAGAGTTATGGCATGATAGACCATATAACCCCGTGTGCCTTAATATATAAATTTTATACCCTTCAAAAGAAAGGAAGGAGATGGAATTTTCTCCCTGCACATGCCACTATAGCAAGGTTTCTCAAATAAAAATTCCACTTGACCGTTTTTTATTTGTTGACTTCTTGATTCTATCTTTGTATTTGTCGGTTTGTTGAGTAATAACCTATGTTACTTGAATTTGCAACCATCCTCTCTCTCTCTCTCTCTCTCTCTCTCTCTCTGCAATATATTTCCTAAGTCTTCCTTTTCTTGGCATTTGAAAGGACATTGACTGCACCTGTAGAAATCATCACATGTTTAAAGTCCATTAAAGAACACGCCTTTCGTGCTTCCAAATATCCTCTTGTCATTACTCTGGAGGATCACCTCACACCAGATCTCCAAGCTAAAGTAGCTGAGGTAAAGTTTACTTTTTATATTCTTCTCCTACATTTGTTTTGTTCAAACCCTCAATTCTGACTCCAAATCACTATAGATGCTCACCGACACATTTGGAGACCTCCTTTACGTCCCTAGTTCAGACCCACTAAATGAGTTTCCTTCTCCAGAAGCTCTAGTGGGAAGGATAATCATCTCAACTAAACCACCACAAGAATACAAGGAATTTCTTAAAGCTAAGGATAATCCGAACATCAGTGGCAACATAGCTAACTTGGCAGGGGAAGGAAGCTTGAGAAGAATAGATTCAAATGCTGAAGACTCTGATGGGAAGGTCTGCAATATCACTGCCTTTTGAAGGCATCCACCTATTAACGAAAGTCAAAACTAATCAAGTAAGCATTCATAGTTTCTTTTTGTCATGAACAGGATGAACTGGATGAGCAAGATGAGGATGATTCTGATGAGGATGATGCCAAATTTCAGCAGGATACTGCCTGTGAGTATAGGAAATTGATCACCATCCACGCTGGAAAACCAAAAGGCCATTTGAAGGATGCGCTTAAGGTGGATCCTGACAAAGTCAGGCGCCTTTCTTTGAGTGAGACACAGTTAGCTAAAGCTACAGCTTCTCATGGGGCTGATGTCATAAGGTAATTTGCATGTACCAATAGTTGATTATATTTGGAGTCCAGTGCACAAAAACATTAGAAGTTTTAGTGTCATATAATTGAAAACGATAGGTGCTGGGGGGTTTATGAAGTATGAATCCAACCACATCCAATTGTTTGATTATTGTTATAGTTTTAGTTTTTAATGTGACACAAAAAACTGTTGGTAATGTAGTAGCTATAATAGACTATGATTTAAACAAGATTTTACTCTACAGGCATGTTACTCTTATGCAATGTTATGAATCACAATTCGTTGAAAATACGGTAAGGGATAATTAACTTGAGCAACATAATGCATTATTACATTCTCGCAGTTACAATTGCTCACGCCATAATAATGATTGGAGACTAGAGAGCACATAGATCTCAAGAGAATTTCATTTGAAAGACCCTAGTCAAATATTTGGAAATGATAGACCTTCCTAATTGTGGCATTCCTATTCAAATCAATGCCTCTGTGTGCAATCATTACTGTATGTATTTACTTTTGTTGCTCGGTGGTCTTTCCAAAAGTGCCTATGTGGCTATGTTCATGACTGAAGCTGATACACCGCTGGAGCTAGAACAGTTAGATGATATAATATAGCTGGCATCTGAAAAAAAGTTTCTATAGTTCCTTAAACGTCTGGTAAATGTTTATCTCATGCACTTAAATCCGATTCAGGTTCACTCAGAACAATATACTCAGGGTGTATCCGAAGGGTACAAGGATTAATTCTTCTAACTATGATCCAATGAATGCCTGGACTTATGGTGCTCAGATGGTTGCATTCAACATGCAGGTTGGGTTACAATTCCTAACTGTCATGAATCACTATTTTTCCTGTTTTTGCTTGCTTTTATCCTCACATAGTTTGACTTGTTTGATTGTGTCATATATTGAACTTAGTAAATCTCTTGGAGATAGCATTTGCTGTCTAGTTAAAATAGTGAAGGGCTGATATAATCAATAGAATAATAAATATACAGAAGCAAGGTAATGTATAATGGAGACGCAAGAATTTATACAGAGTTCGGACCACCTGTCCTACGTCTCCGCCAAGAGTCACCTACTTGGAAATAAGTTTCCACTTTTTGCTCCCTTAGCTAGGCTAGGCAGCAGAATGCATTTACAAGTTTGAAATCGATCTGGTTTAACATACACCACCACCAAGATCGATCCCCAATGTTGTTTCTAACACTCTGAATTATACAAATCAATCTAGTGTTCTAGGAGTAGTTAGCTCTTCTAACAGACACTGAATCTAAATTGCATCCTGTAGTAGTTATTAAATAAACTTACAGCAGCTAGCAACACCTTGTCATTTTGTCAAATACGCTTTCCTTGTTTTGATTGGCCTTTCATTTTTCAGGGGCATGGCAAAGCACTTCGGTTAATGCAAGGATTTTTTAGATCCAATGGGGGTTGTGGATATGTTAAAAAGCCCGACTTCTTGCTAAAGACAGGTCCAAATGGCGAGGTATTTGATCCTAAAGCAAGTTTGCCAGTGAAGAAAATTCTGAAGGTAGGTATATTTCTGAGACTGAGAATCGGCCTTCCTCAAATCTTAATTAAGATGCTCTGGCCTAGCTAACAGTTACTCTAATGTCTGAGCAGGTAAAAGTATATATGGGAGATGGGTGGCGCATGGATTTCAGTAAAACTCATTTCGACACCTTTTCTCCACCTGATTTCTATACTAGGGTAAGTCAGCAGAGCTGTGCTGGTTTTGCTAACTTTCTGTACTGAAATGCTGATACATGTAATGAAAGAGCTTCTGTCGTACCAAGATGAACCAGTTGCCGTTGAAAGAGAGGATTCTCATTAGCTCTTTGCAAACAGTAGAACGAGGCGCAGAGCTGTGCTAGTTGTAGTTGACATTCAAATTGATTGCTACACAGGTAGGAATAGCTGGAGTGCCGGCAGATTGTGTGATGAAGAAAACAAAGACGATCGAGGATCAGTGGGTGCCAGTGTGGGACGAGGAGTTCGCGTTCCCGCTGACGGTTCCGGAGCTGGCTGTGCTGAGGATAGAGGTTCACGAGTACGACATGTCTGAGAAGCACGACTTCGGCGGGCAGACATGCCTGCCGGTGTCGGAGCTGAAGCAAGGGATCCGTGCTGTGGCCCTCCATGACCGCAAGGGCAACAGGTACAAGTCCGTCAGGCTTCTCATGCGTTTCGATTTTCTCTAGGCTCGATCAACTCTTTCTTGTGGTTCCCTGTCTTCTGACACACATACACATTGTGCTGTAATTGTAACATGTATCTATGAGGTCAAATCCCTTGTGCGCTTCCGTCTGGTGCATGTAGGACAGCAGTAGTCATCTTGTCGGAATAATAATTCTAGCATGGAAGCAACATAGTCCTTGGTTTCGTTTATTTTCTTGTGTTGTCAGGGAGGGAGTTAAAAGGGCGGGTTCCTTTTTGAATTCTAGTTGTTGGTGAAAGATAGTACGCAGAGGAAAATAGTTGTATATGATTTTGGTTGGTATAGCTGAACTCGGTATAGTATTTACTATAATTTATCTATAGACCTGCCTAAAAACGTACTACTTAAAAGTTAGTTACTGTAGCAAACATAAATCCAAGCCACAGCAAAGCTGATCCGAACGCAGCCAAACTGTATTTGTGTTAGTGTATATAGTAACAAGTGTACTTGTAGTATAATAGGGTATTCTTTTGGGATACGGTATTTATGGATTTTAGCTACAGTATATTAGTTGAATAAATAATGATTGTCGAAAGAAATCAAAACTAAAAATCAGATGAAAAGCTAAAAAGGTAAGGACGAATACATACCGGAGTAGTAAGATTTTGTGCTGGAACTTGCTTTGGCGGTTTGGCCTATTAGGCATAGGCATGAATAAACTTTTCTTTAGAGCTATTATTATAAACTGAGAGGTTCAAGGATGGTTTGCTTTCTAAACAAGGGACACGAAGCGATGATATCACCAGTCTTATCCATTTTGTGGATCGGATCCCTCTTGGGTCCGCTACTTGCGGGGCCGCATAACAGGAGGAGCTGTTGGGTTGAGTTGACCACCCTTTTCATTCTTTTTGGGCCTCCTGGGCAAATCCTCAGTTGCTGAATTTGGGATTTTTCGATGACATTCTTGTTGAAATTGAATTGTTTCTTGCGGAACTTCATAAATTCCAAATAGACTGCGAGCACATTGTTATGTGTATAAACTGTGATGTGCAGGATTACTGTAACAAGTCCAAATCATATCAGACTTTCAGTGATGTGCCGTACTCGGTGAAAAAACGTGCTACTAGTTGTATAGCAGTAGTGATGTGCAGCAGTTATTAGTGTAACAAATCCAAATCTGGGGAGAAAGTGGTTTGAGGTCTTAAAATTTAGAGCGACCACACGATCGGTAGCGATACTAAATAAATACTAGTTTAGTATTATCTTAATATATTGATCAAAATTGATCCGTTTCACGTCCTATAGATAAAAAAATATTATATGATCTCAGTATAGTATATTAACTCGACGTTGTTAGGATTGATCTACTTTACGTCCTTGGCTCTGCCTCTGCATGTGCTGTGCATCCTCGCTTGTCTGCCGCGTTGTCGTTGGATCGTCGCGACGCAGCCGCCGCCCCGTTGTGTCGCCAGAATTTCCAGCGCGTTTGTGTACTTGTATTGCGACCGAGCAAGAGTGATGCTGATGACTGGGCCAAGGTGCGTCCATGGTGCGGGCGCCGCCCTGATTCGTCTAATGGGACCCTTCGCTCCAGGCTGGACCCCACCCGCTCGCCTCGCGGGAGGGCTAGCAATGGCGATGGAGATACGCGGCGTAGCAGGGAGCACGTACGTGAAATGGGGAGGGCCGGCGGTCGTCGCGGCGCCGAACGCGAGCGCGGCGTTGTGGGCGAGACGGTGGGCTTGGGAGGGCAAGCGCGAGTGGTGGCGGTGGCCGGCGGGGACGCGCGTCGCACAGCCTCACGGGCGCCGGGCCACGCGGCTAGCGTGGGATGGCGGGAGGGCGAGCGCGGACGGTGACAACGGCGACGCGCGGCACCAGCGGATGATTTTTCAGGAGCAACATAGCGGCTGTTGTTATCGTTCAATGATACGAGTGCATGTAGATTACAAAGGCTAGAGGGTGTCCACACGTCGGCCCGGATTGTTATATATGAAGACCACCACTATGGAATGGGTTTTTGTTAAACATTATCTGAATTATTTTTCATAATTATCATCTAGATTTAGGATTGTTAGATTAAAAATCTAATGTCTATGAATTCTTTCATCTTCCTCTTGAATTCAGCCCCCTCCTCTTTGGAAAAAATATCTTCTCCCTTCAAAAATAAAGGGACCCCTTGATCTCTAATCCAATAGTCACTAATTTGGATGATAATTAGAAAGAAAATATCCCGGTGATATCTAGACACTCCCTTATATAATATATGTGGTTTACTGTAAATAAAAAATATTATACTATCTTAATATGTTAAGTCGATATTGTTGGGTTCACCTTGCTTGTGCTCTTGGCTCCACCTCTACGCTGCTGCTCTTTTTCTACCCTGCACACTTGGATCCGTAGCGCGCTTAGTCAAGCTTTGCTATTTTTTTTTGTTAGAGAAATTTTAGAGAGGTAAAAATTTTTATTGGGATATTGTTTATTCTGTTGTTGTTAAAGATTTTCATAGGGGCAGAAGGGGGAGTTGAGGGGTGACATTCCACCGTAGCCGTCACCTCTACTTTCTTCATTTTAAGGCCCTGTTAGGCACAGCTTAGCTTCACTAGTGAAGCTGTTTTTTTTCAGCTTCACCGGTGAAGCTAAAACTATTTTGGAAAACTGTTTGGCAAAACAGCTTCACCAACAGCTTCATGCATGGCTGAAAGAGGGCAATTGTCCAAAATGCCCCTGTCCGTATATGGTCATATGTTTGTATATTTGTATGTTTGTATATGGTCATATGAATTAAAAAATAATATATTTGAATGAGTATGAATTAAAAATTAAAATAAAAAAATTAAAATCATTAGAGAAGTGCGAACGGGAGGAGAGGAAACAGGCGTGGGGACCCAGTGACAAAGTGCTGTAATTTCTGTCAACTACAATGGCAGTGGGTTCCTAAAACTGCGAGCCTGAGGGAGAGAGCTGTGAAAAGCTACTATTTTCAGCTTCACCCACCCCATTTCTTTGTGAGAGCATGATTTAAGGAGTTTTATCTATGAAGTTGTTTGCAAAAAGGGTGTTTGGAAAAAAACAGCTCACAACAGCTCATGAAGCTGTTGATGAAGCTGTCCCAAACATGGCCTAAGTAAGATATACAAAGATAAATGTTGCCTCAAAAATAAATAAATAAATAATAAAATCAGCAGATTAGATATTCTGAACGAGTCGAGGCGGACAGGAAAAACAAGAAAGCCCGTCACATTTCATTTTATTTCCCGGGGAAAAAAACGGAAAAGAGAATTTTTATTTCCTTTTCCTGCTCGCGGCTCGCCGCTTCTCCACCTCCCGTATCCTCCTCCTCCTCCTCCGTCTTCCTCCCTTCCTCGTCGAAATAAACAAACAAACAAAGCTCTTCTATTCTCCGCCGCCGCCGCTCGCCGGAAGGGAAGCACCACCTAATACTCGGGCCGGGGACCTCCATATCCTCGCAACCACGCTTTAGGTGAGGCCCCCAGGCCTGAGCCTCATAAATATGCGGCCTTTCCCGCCGCTCGCCGGAATCCACCGCCACCGCAGAAGAAGCACCACCTAATCCTTGCCCTGCCTCGTCACCATGCCGTCCGACCACCCCCTCGAGGCCCTCCTCGCCGCCACCCGCGGTGCCCTCGCCCACCTCAACCTTCCCATCCATCTCCCCGGATCCAATTCCATGCAGCAGCAGCAGCGCCAGCCCGACTGCCTCCTCCATCTCCACCTCGTCCTCACCAACTTCGTCGACGGCCTCCACAAGCCCCTCAGGTCATTTGCAGGATGCTTCGGCAACGAAAGCAAGCGCGCCAAGTCCAAGCCAGGGGGCAAGCAGTCGCCGCCGCTCCGGGACACTGGCTCTGGAGCCAGCCCACAGAAAAAGCAGCAGCTAGAGCTCCTGCTCTGCATTGCCTTCGACGCCTTGGCACACAACCTGCAGATGCTGGAGGACGCCTGCAAGCAAAAAGGCAAGGAATTTGGTAGCTCTTTCCTACAAATAGATCAATTTGAGGTTGTCGACAAGGTAATCAACGGTAAGAAGCCTGATTTCGACGGGTTCCTTTCCAACCTGGGGTTCGCCAGGGTGGGGGCGCCACCAGCAAGCCTTGTGGATGACTCGCCGGCCTCAGCACCACCAGCTGTTGGCCAGGACGGCGCTGCAAGTGTAATTGGGGACAGAGAGGGGGTTGACAGTGGTGGTAGTGAACCACAGCAACCACAGAGGTTTGCCGGTCGGTTGCTCAACATCCCATTGTGGAATGTTGAGCGTCTGCGGTCAACAGTGTCCGCAGTTTCACTGACGGAGCTGATCGAGTTAGTTCCGCAGCTGGTTGGCAGAACATCGACATCAGTGGACAGCCATCCAGACAAGAAGAAGCTTTTCTCTGTGCAGGACTTCTTCCGGTATGCAGAATTTGAAGGTATATTAACACCATTTTTTCAACTTCAGGCGTTACCCATATCATACTTCTTTGTTGTATAGGCTGATAATTTGCAATGGACAAAGGTTTATGCTTTGTGATCTTGACATGGTTCTTCATACTCAATTATAATGAACAGAGTTGATCAACATCCTTTTTTATTGTCGACACCTCAGTTAGAATATTTCTGCTGTTTCTCATCTAATAGCACAATGGCATCACCAAATGGAACAAATGTAGGATAAATGTCGAAATATGCAAATATTTTTATTTCTAATGATGTATAGCCTTGTTGGCATAGTTGTATTATTCAGATAGATGGTCTTCTTCAAATATGCAGATTTAGGATATTGTATCTGTGCTTACCGTGTAATCCTGATATGATATTCTTCTACTCTGTTTACCTAGAAAATGTATGTGAGCTGTTACACATTAGCAGTCCTCAACCTCATTTAACCTCTGCAGAACATGATATTACTGTCATATAGTTTTTCAATTTTAATAAATGCTACTCAGACTATGCACTATAATCCATCAGACAATTTTCCAACGGGGTCTAATGGGTGCGAGGGTATTGCATCATCTACAGATAATACATCTAAAGCTGCAGAGATTGGCTTGTTGCTGTTAGTCTGACAAATATTGCTGAAAATGTTACTTACGAAAAGCTTGCTTTGTTGATATGTTGGAAATGAAAATAGTTAGCTCTTGACATGTTACTCCCAAGCTTTGTTGTGTAGTTGGCTACTTGTGTTGCTGCAGGAAAGAGATTCTTTGAGGAGTTGGACAGAGATGGTGATGGTCAAGTCACTCTGGAAGACCTTGAAGTTGCAATGAGAAAGAGGCGATTGCCGAGGAGGTATGCTCGGGATTTCTTACGGCGCACCAGAAGTAACTTATTTTCAAAATCAATTGGGTGGAAACAATTTCTATCCTTGATGGAGCAGAAGGAGGCAACAATACTCCGGGCATACACCACATTGTGTTTGAGCAAGTCCGGGACACTTCACAAGAATCAAATCTTGGCATCCTTAAAAAGTGCAGGCCTTCCGGCCAATGAAGATAATGCTGCTGCCATGCTGCGGTATCTAAATGCAGATTCAGAAGGATCCATCTCATACAGTCATTTTCGCAATTTCATGCTTCTACTTCCTTCAGAGCGCCTTGAAGATGATCCTCGGTATGTCTGATATATCGTGTTAGATGAAATTTTCATCTTGAGCCATTAAATATTAAATCTTACATCTGAGTTGACTTGAGTGGAAATCCAACTAGGCATGGCAATAATCACCATGTCTTGACTATCTTCTAGTGGTATTTGGTACTCAACTTGCCATTTGACTTGTTTTTTCACTTACAAATGCATTCAGGAACATTTGGTTTGAAGCTGCTACTTTGGTTGCTGTTCCCCCACCTGTAGAAATATCCACTGGAAGCGTTTTGAAATCTGCATTGGCTGGAGGTCTTGCTAGTGCGCTTTCTACCTCTGTGATGCATCCTATTGATTCGATGAAGGTACATCAGCATGCTTCCTTTTATCCTTTTAGTTCAAACAAGTGAGTGTTCTCCAAAACATTGATTCAGCAATGACTTAACTTGATATTAAGACAAGCATATTAGGTTCCATTTTGTTAAAACCATCTGCTTCTTGCAGGTTCCATGTCAGAGAACCAATCAAACAGGCCTTAAGGTCTAAGTTTTATGAATCTTGACCAGATGCAAATAAATAAAAAGTGATACAGATAATAGCACGTGATATATCTGTTGGGAGCTTTCAATGTCTAGCACAAGATAAGTCTGCTTTAGCTTGAGGTCTCGCTAGTGCGCTTTCTACCTCTGTGATGCATCCTATTGATTCACTAGGTACATCAGCACGATTCCTTTTATCCTCTTAGTTCAAACTAGTGAGTGTTCTCCAAAACATTGATTCAGCAATGGCTTCACTTGACATTCGTTAGAACTGGATATCTTAATGCCCAAAGTGATTAAAGCCAAACATTCTAGGTTCTGCTTTATTAAAACCACCTGCTTCTTGCAGGTTCCATGCCAGAGAACCACCAAACAGGCTTTAAGTTCTAATTTTATGAATCTTGACCAATATGCAAACAAATAGAAGTGATACAGATAGCACAAGATAGGTCTGCCGAGAGCTTTCAGTGTATAATGTTTCATTCTGAGTTCTTCCTCTATGAGTATGATTGTTCATCTGTTATGGGCCGGCCCATGCCCATGACATCATCATGAGTCAATTTATTTGACATGGCATTACGTGCAAAGAATGACAGATTTTGTGTTTTAGCCTAGGCTGACTGAAGTTTAATTTTTTTTCATTGGGAGATTTTGTAGTTCTATAGAGATTTCTAATTCAAGTTCTTTATTTTTGTATTTTATCAGACACGTGTCCAAGCATCTACGCTCTCATTTCCAGATCTCATTTCAAAGCTTCCACAAATTGGGTTTCGAGGACTGTATCGAGGTTCTATCCCTGCAATTCTCGGCCAATTTTCAAGGTCTGTGTTGTTTCAAAGTTTTACAAGCAAATTCTTCCGTAGGCTGCATATTCACATCCTGTCATTTGCAGCCATGGTTTGAGGACAGGAATCTTTGAAGCAAGCAAGCTCGTATTGATAAATGTTGCTCCAACACTTCCAGAGATTCAGGTACATGTTACTGTTTCTTGTGCAAAATTTTCCTTCTCTATGATACAAAGTATTGAAATTTCATATTTGCAACTCATTGTCTCATTGGCATGTGGGTCTGGAGTCTGGGCCTACCTTGTCTGCTTCATGACAGAAAGTTTCAATACTTTGTAGTAATAGCATGAACTCTAGCTTCTGTTACCTCCCAAGCTTAGTAGAAACTCGACCTGCTTCAAGCCCATCGACCAACCTAGGCTCATCAAGTAGGCTCTATCTATTCTTGCAAAATTTAGACTTAACCTATTTCTAGTCAGGGTGAGAAGGCAGCATAGCTATGGTAAAGTGGAAGTTAGTTTGCCTGCACAGACCTGTTTAAAGACATCCAAACAAGGATATTGGCAAAAAAATTGGGTTGTGTAATCATTATTACGCTTTATGAAATTACTTGATGATATGCTGCTCCTTCTGCAGGTGCAATCGTTGGCTTCCTTCTGCAGCACAATCCTGGGAACAGCAGTCCGTATTCCTTGTGAGGTTCTTAAGCAGCGTTTGCAGGCTGGAATCTTCAACAATGTAGGGGAGGCCATTATTGGTACCTTGCGAGAAGATGGCCCAAAGGGCTTCTTCCGTGGCACTGGGGCCACTCTTTGTCGTGAGGTTCCTTTCTATGTTGCTGGAATGTGCCTTTATGCAGAAGCTAAAAAGGTATCCTAAATTCTTACTAATTCTACATTTTTCACCAGACCTTCAAATTAGCATTATTTTTTCATCCTTATTTTGTTAAGTCTACAGTGAGATGCCTTGAGTCAACATTAAGTTTACCAGCTCCAGATGGCAACTTAATGGGATTTTCTTCCATGCATATGTCTATACTTGAATGACCTGAAAATGGACCAGAGTTTAGGGGTAGAACTAGTGATTTTTATATTTACCAGATGCTTAATGGTGTGCACCTTAGCTGTCCAAAGTTATATACATGATGGTTATATCAGTTCTGAAACTTTTGCTTTTAATGGATTAAAATTTAGACATATCTGGTTTCTGTTGCAACGTCATTAGTACAATGCCCTGCAATCTTCATGTATCTAATGATTATGCCCATGATTTTTAGGCGGCACAGCATGTCTTGAACAGAGACTTGGAACCATGGGAAACTGTCGCAGTTGGAGCACTGTCTGGAGGGCTTGCAGCGGTTGTCACCACTCCCTTTGACGTGATGAAGACTCGGATGATGACTGCCCCTCCGGGCACGCCAGTCTCCATGCAGTTGATAATCTTCTCCATCCTTCGAAACGAGGGCCCTCTCGGGCTCTTCAAGGGTGCAATCCCCCGCTTCTTCTGGATTGCTCCTCTCGGAGCAATGAACTTCGCAGGCTACGAGCTCGCCAAGAAGGCGATGGTCCAAGCTGACAGTGAGTCCACGGACTCCATACATTAGAAGAAAACCACGGTTGATTCCAGAGGATGACAGATTCGTTCACCTGGTTACCTCTATATGGTGTAAAGAAAAACTGAAGCCATGCAACAGATGTTTTTTTTATCCCTTGTTGCAAAGAAGCAGGACAAAATTTCCACACTGCCTTTTTGATATCTGTACCAAATGTTAGATTCTTATATCTTTTTTTCAACTCAAGAAAATTTGTCGAATTTCCGTCTTTATAGGCCTTTAATGTTGGGTGTTGGGATATGGGTAAACTACATTAGCACAAATTAAAATTTCTACCACGTAAATTAGAAAACCATGCAAGTAAGAGATCATAAATCGTTACCACTAAACATGCAGTACAGTGGAAGAAGAGTTAGAGTGGTTCGGTTCAACGTACTATGCCTCTACCGAAGTTTAAATGTTTAGGGATAAAATATCGTGCATCGGTGTGTTAGCGCTAACACACACAGTAGGGTCTTTGGAAGAAGACGGCTAGGGTTTTGGTGGATGATATGATGTCTCTTTTTCGAAAACCATATGCATCTCTTTATATAAAGTTTTCAGCTAGATTTTTATCTAGCATAAGTAGAGATCATATCTCACTCGAAGAGCCTTTAATTAGATCTTTACCTAATAAAAATTGACGCAGAGTCTACTTTGGCTTGTTCTTAACCGAAAATAATATTCATCTGCTTTGGCTTACATGCCTAAGTTCATGGCTAGCACAAAAGGCACCGATGGGATAGTAACGCCACTAGATCAGATACTAAGGGCCTGTTTGTTTCAGCTGTAGATTTTGAGAAGTAGCTGGTGAGTATCCAGCTAGTCAGAATCTGGAGAAGCTGGATAACCTAGCTTCTGGCTACTAGTTCATTTTTTGGATTCGTAGCTTCGGCTACTTAGAATCTAGATGAAAATCTGATCGTTTGGAGGAGCCGCAGACTGGGAGTAATCTGCAATGCCAAAAGCTGAAACAAACAAGCCCTAAAGCAAATAAATAGTACGGTAGACATCCTGCTTATCTAATATAGCTGACTAGGTGTAACCGCAAAAGAACTTACACTGAAAGTTTGGACGATAGATCATGTGTGCCTAGTAAGGCCAACTACAAATCACTCGTTAATTCGATCCATATATTGGCACCCTTCTTTTTTTTCATTTATATCTTGTGATTTATATCTTATACTACAGTAACTAGTTTTCAAATGGTACATTTTTTTCAAGATAGAGTCAACACAAATATTATAGTAAAAAGTGTACTGAATTCAGTTGTATCGGTCAAAATCATATGCGACTATTTTTTTGCGTACTACCTCTTACAAACAGCCATAATTTAAAATTTTAAGTCACAAATCACATACCAAAAAAAACCTACCCATTATCTAACCTAGATAAGTTGAGCTTTCCGACGATGGGATAAATTCCTCTCCTCTGTTTCCTACTCTAAATAGATGCAATCATACGATAAAATGTTATTTTACTAAACAATCTATGATCCATAAGATAGCTTATCAATTACTAGCTTATGTACTTTTTTGCCCAATATGTTTTATAACTGTATAGATAGAATATCCCTCCACAATGTTGCCAGTTAATAAAACAAGCATCATATTTGTATTTGGATTATTAGATTTTTAGTCTTTATGTTTAGGATCTAATAAATAAGTTTGCAGGAAACACCCATAAACTTGCGTTTCGATATGCCAATGTTGAATTGTATTACAGCATGAAGAGTTTGAAAAGTCTAATCTCTTGTATCTTTTCATATTTGCATATTTGGTGTAACCATCAATTAAGGTAAACAATATCAATAAAATTTTTCTATACACTAGTTGAATGCCCGTGCGTTGCTACGGATTTTTAAATTTTATCATATTACATGTTTTAAAACTCACGGGTGGTAAAAATTTTTAGAATATGCATACAAACATGTTCTAAAGTTTTAAACCCATCAAGTAAGTCAGAAGCCGTCGATCACACCTCGTGGTCATAAGTCGGAAGACATCGACCACACCTCGTGGTTGTAGGTCGGGAACCCTCGAGCACACCTCGTCGTCGTAAGTTGAAAGCCGTCGACCATTGCGCATGATCATAGGTCGGGAACGGTCGACCATCGCTGGTGGTCGTAAGTTGGCAGCGGTCGATAATTGATCATGGTCCTAAATCGGGAGCCTTCGACAATGGCTCACAGTTGTACATCAAAAATCGACGACTATCGTTCGTGGTCGTAAGTTGGAAGGCATCGAGGACACCTCGTGGTCATAAGTCGGAATACATCGACCAATGCTCGTAGTCAAAAGACATCGACCACACCTCGTGGTCATAAGTCGGAAGCGTCGATCACATCTCGTGGTTGTAAGTTGGAAGCCGTCGACCATCGTGCGTGATCGTAGGTTGTGAGCGGTCAACAATCATTAGTGGTCATACATTGGCAGACCTCCGGTGCGCTTGTGCCCTGTCACCCTACTACCGGCGCCAGCCTGCTCGGCCCCGACTTCGACCACAGCCCTTTGACGTCAACCACGGTCCCCTTCGACCATGGCCCCCTTCGACCACAGCCCCGATTTCGACCACGGCCCCGACTTCGACCACTGTCCCCTTCGACTTCGACCACTGTCCCCTTCAACCACTATCCTCTTCAACCACGACCCTTCGATGACAACCACTTCCCCCTTCGACCATGGCTCCGTTCGACCACGGCTTCGACTTCGACCACGGATCTTCAACTTTAACCAGCGCTCGTGGTCGTAAGTCGGAAGACATCAACCACACCTCGTGGTCGTAAGTTAGAACACATCGACTAGTGCTCGTGGTCATAAATCGGAAGCCGCCGATCACACCTCGTGGCCAAAAACATGTTACAATCCATGGGGAGTACGAGACCTTGTGGGTCTTGACCATGCCGAGGGTAGCCTCTTTGGAGCTCGATCTCTGTTGGGTGACACAGAGAGAGAGTATGTGGTAGTGGGAGTTGAGTAAATGAATGGGGGGTAGGCGACGGGGATGTCCAACTAGAGGGGAACTCGTAGCAATGGAGGTTATGGACGAACTAGCAGGTGTCTTCCGGGTTGGCACTACGACTATGACCATGACCGCTACGACCATGTCCACGGGTGCTACGATTACGACCATGACCACGACTTCAACCATACCGTGTTGCGCGTTCCTTCTCCGGCGCGAATCTTGGAGCAAGCGACCGCCTCTTTGACTTCGACCACTGCCTCCTTCAACCACTGTCCCCTTTGACCACGGCCTTTCAATGTCAACCATTACCCTCTTCGACCACGGCTTTGACGTCAACCACAGATCTTCGACTTCAACCACTGGCCTCCTCGACCACTGTCCCTTTCGACCACAGCCCTTCCTCTAAAAAACCCCGCCTTAACGTTTTGTTTACCCTAGACCCAGCATCGTTTGGAGCTTGGAAATTTCTCATAAAGGAGCTATATTGCCTCCCGTGAAACTTTTCCTAGTTTCCTAATAAATCTTTTGTTCAGATCAGACCAGAAAATTTTGATGCCATAGCACTTAACCCCTAGGATGATTCTGCTGCCATTGGACATCACAACTAAGAATACATGTCATCACTAGTACCACTGATCAGCTGATCATCGGCCTTTCCCCTCTCTCGCGTTACCTTCTCTCCCCCCTCATGCGACGCCCAGGTGCCGGGACTAATCGCAACATCTCCCCCAATTCGGACTAATCGCAACATTATCGGAAGGATTCGGGGCAGCGCGCCACGTCGCCCCGGCGCCCCGAATTCGGCAGACACCTTCGTCTACTCGAAATCTAGCGGCGAAAGCTCGATTCGGCCAATGGCGAATTGGTGAGGCAAATTGGGTCTATACTGGGAAGGTTTGGCAAAGGCGCTAACACCATTGTTGGCGAAAAGAGGAAGAGGAAACATCCTGAAATAGACCCTAATGAAGGTGTCGTCTGGATTATAGGAAATAAGGGGTGGAAATGAGATTAGGATATGAAGTGTGATAAAATTAGCTGTTGGATTGAGAGATTGAGGGCTAGATTTTGGGTGGGTTCTTTTAGGCTGATGGTTTATGGCTTAAATATTTGAATTTTGGTTGTTCGCGAGAAGCAGTACGCATAGGAAAATAGTTGCATACGATTTTAGTCGGTACAGCTGAACTCCATACACTTTTACTAAAATATTCCTATTGGTCTCGCCTTAAAAAACACACCGTTTAAAAATAGTTACTATAGACAATACAAATATAAATCAACTTTAAATCAAAAAGAACCCGGTCTTTATCATAACTTGTATCCTAATCCTATTCCCACGTCTCATAACCCAGTATCCAAACGGCCCCTGATACGGCAGAACAATATTTACGGTGGAAGTTGAGTTCACTGTCTAGCAGAAAAAACATTATAACGGTTCCTGTTGAGGGGGTTTCCATCTAGCTAATTAATACAAAAGAACAATACAGGGATTGGACCAACACGACTCAATTTCATGTTTCGGGAGCCGTCCGATCATGCACTGTAGCGCGGACGGACGGCATCGGGGGGCTGAAAGGCCGTGTCCCAAAACCGGAGAGAGAGTTCAGTTCCTCCCGCTTCGAATTCCAAAGGAACTCAAAAAATTTATCCTCCCCTCATTCGGCCATTTATTCGCCGTCGCCGCCGCCTCCTTCTCCGGCTGCATTTCCTCCTCCGAGTCTGAGATCCACGCATGGCCTCGCCGCGCCGCACCCCCGCCGCCGGATTCGGTGAGTCCCCCCTCCCTCCCTGTGCGTCTCTGCCCCCATGCCCCTGGTTTGCTAGGTGGGGTTCGTCTTCTCTGGTTGGATCTCACCTGATTGGCCGATCCTTTCGAGATTCGGTTGTTGTTTCTATGCGTGATCGCCGCCCGCTTAATTTCTGCCAAGCCTGTGATTTGCGCCTGGGTTTGGGAAAATGCCTGTGGCTTGATTCTAGACCTAGGTTTTGTTTCTCTCTGCTTCCCCGCCACTCTTAATGCGAACAACAAGGTTTCTCTTACTTCTATTGGTCCCAACTCCTGATAAGTTTCGTTCATTGGCGGCTTAAAAGTTTGATTTTAATGGGCTATGTCGATTTTCAGTGATGGATTCAAGGATAGCACTTTTAATTTGTACTAATAGATTCTCCATCCCTCATGGACACAGGCGACAAAGAGAATATCTGTCAAGAGCGAGATGGTGTCTCGGATTGCCCAACCCTGCGGCAAGTGGGGGCTGTCTCTACAAAGAGAAAGAAAAAGCCTGGGGGTTTCAACTTGAGGAAAAGCATAGCATGGAATCCTGCTTTCTTCACGGAAGAAGGTACAATTATTCTTTCACAACTCTACATACCGGCTAGGACCGTGACTCAACAGGTTCCGTGAAATTCACAGGTGTTTTGGATAACGTGGAGCTTTCTATGCTTAGTGGCTCTGAACTGAAGGCAAATGGGAGCCCTAGCTCAGGGTGTGGTGGTACGATTTCCCCCTCGTGTAGGTTTGGGAAATCTGGCAATACATCTGTACTGAAGGAAGTCGCAGAGAACTCTCGTGGCAAATTTCCTGCAAAATTTCGGACCACAGAAAATAAAGGAAGGAAGTTGTTTTCTTCTGCAAAAACTTCTGAGCGGGATGAACGGGAAGAACTTGTGGTCAGTTCATCACTCGGCACATTGTTTACTTATGGTAGTCAGTAGTCACACTAATAACCATGCAATAACATTGCTCTTTTGTGAGCAATTGCAGGGAACACAAGATAAAAGGTCAGCAAGAAGCATCCAAAAGTGCATACCACGACCACCAGCAGGATATACATATCCTTATGAAGATTTAGGGATAACTAGACAAATCTTAGGTTCTTCTTAACAGAAGTAGGGTTAACATAATTGTCTATACTGTTGTTACAAGTTTATATCTTACTAGCTACAAATGCTGTTAGTCTTAACCTAGTTATACACAGAAGAAGGTGCCAAACTCAAGTGCTACAGCTCAGGTGTCAAGAACACCAAAGAAGTCTCAACCTTCTCTTCCTATGGTCCCTAGAAGTACCTCATCTGTGACAAATATCTCCAAATCAAACATAAAGTTAGCTCCAGGTAATCTTGTGTATATGGCCTTTTTAAAGGAGCTGAGTTTCCTGTGAACTCAGGCATTTCTTTTACTTAACTTCCCAGGCTCACAATGGCATTCTCTGTTATTTAACTGAGCTTTTGGCACAATTATATGTTATTACTAACTGTTTAACTCACTGCACTGCTATGTTTCAGTCAAAACCGAGCACACACGTAGAGCAGAGGGACTCCCGCCTAAATCGAAGATCAAGCCTACATCTTTGACTAAATCTTCTGGACCTAATGTAGAGAAGGATGTGGTGAGTGCTAGCATCAGTTACCATTTTAATACAGGGAAATTCTTTATACAGCACTGATATTTCAAGCAATGTCAGTTCTATCACTGCCTTTTGTCACTTCCTTTGATACCAATATATGCTACTGTAGGTATTTGAAAACTTTGAAAATTTGAAACCTTAAAACTACAAATGGGAGATTTAAAATTTGAATCTTCAAATTTAAGCACTTAATTTTATATTTCCACTCGTGTTGCATGCAAACCATTTAAAATCTGTGCCATGTCAAATTTCTTTTATATATTCCGAGATTTTGGACATCCCAAATTTATATTTTCAAATCTTAACTTTTGAAGTTTTCAACTGCCTCAAATGTTGTAATGAAAGTGAACCATTTTTTTAAAAATATCAGATAAGGTTAGTTTAGTCACTTAAATAAAAAAGAGAGAAAGTCAAGAATGTCATCCAACGGCATTTTGAAATCTTAATGGTACCAAAGGAAACAAAACTCAGTGGTGCCCTTTTAATAAATTCAATTTGTTGCATAATACGGTTTGCATCTTGATTTGGTGCATCTTTTTTTTCAGTATCTGACAATGTTCTTAAACATACTTGTTTACTTGTGCAGGTGCCTGCTGTTACTGCCATCCGTGAAGAAGCCAACGGTTTTGGGAAACACAAAACTTTTTCACCATTGCAAAATAGTCCCTCCAGTTCCGTTGGTGTCCCTGCATCAACTTTTGCTAAGCCATCAGCACTTCGGATGCCTTCACCTTCAGTTGGGTTTTTCACTCAGGTAGTCTGTTGTGCTCTTCCATACCTAGCCGCCTGTAATGGTTTTACTTCTACATTTTTTTAGAATGCACATGTTGTTACATTTTTTTAGAATGCACATGTTGTTCATTGTAGTTTAATGCACTGGTGTTGTTTCTTCTTTTCTTTGCGGTGTGAAAATAAGGTGATTTTATTGACAGCTACTTTGAGTTATAAATAGATGTGTGATTCTATGCTAAGTTCTCCCTTGCATGTAACCAAGCGTTGCAAATTAGTTCCCTGCAAATGTATGGAAAAATAATGGTGCCTGATACATGTGGAAGGTATTAGTCATTAATTGTTATATAATATATGCGGCACAGGAGATGATCTGAAAATTGTTTGAAACAAGGTATGGTCATCCTACAAACACTATTAATTTTTCCATAGGCAGAATTATATAGATGTCTGTGTCTCTTTGTGAGTTGGTACAAAATTTTGTTTCTCATTCTTGGAGTAATTTAGCTTCCAACTTTTCTCATTCTTGAACTTCTGCAATGTGCAATCTGTTCGTTTGTCTTTGTCATTTGATTCTTATTTTCTTGAGAGGGCTCTTTTGTCAAAGCTTCATTGTTTGGCTGATTGTTTCAGGGAAAGGCTTCAATGCCACATGGCAATACTGCTCAAAGAAATGCAGAGAGGTGCATTACTGGAAATACTTCATCACTTGTAAAGCCTCAAAGAAATGCAGAGAGATGCTTTACTGGAAATACTTCGTCACTTGTAAAACCTCCCAGATATAAGCAGCCTGAGGATCTACAAAGTAGATTGGGTCTAACAAAGCAGCTGCCAACCAATTGTTCTACTGCTTTGAATCTTGTTGTGCAACCTGTAACTAGTGAGAGCACTCTCAACACCTTGGCCTCTTCATTTCCTGGTCTAGAGCATGCTAATGTGTGTTCTGCGAAGGAATCCTTGTCAAAAGGTATAGTAACACACTCATCAAAACCTGGAAATACAGATAATCAAGAAATGCTAGAGGTTGGTTGCTTATCGGCTGAAAAAGGGGCTACCACACATCCATTGAGTTCAGAAAAGAATGATGGTGCCAGAAATGGCATGCCAAATGCGTACAATGATGCATCACATGTAGAAGGAAGGGGTATTGTCAAAGGCATTTACCCTACTGAGGATTCCCGCTCTCTTAAAACTGTTTGCTCCTTGACCATTGAGCCTGTTGCCTATTCCTGCTCTCTTAAAGCCATTTGCTCCTCAACCAAACATATTGTGCAGAGTAAATTATCATCTTCTTGCATTCCTTCTCAAGTGTGCACCCCTAATGATCTCGGTTGTCAAAGAAAATCAGACAATTGTGCCAGTGCAGCAATTGACTTGCAAAATTCTCTTGCTGGAGAGACGGCGGTTGCAGTTTCTTTCTCAGAAGGAAACAACTGCACTCCAGGTCCTGACTTCTTGCAAGATTTTGATTCCTGCGACCAACAGAACACTTCTACTCTAATGGAATCTACAATATGTGTAGATCAGGTGCCACACTGTGGTAGTTCAAGTGATATAAAACCAGCTTTAGCTGACAGTAAATCAGACTTGGGTGATTCTTTGTGTAATGAAGCTCAACCTGCTTCATTAGAAGAGCCAAATAATGATGGCAGAATGGAGCTTGACATGGATAAATTATTGATTGTAAAGCAAGCCCAGCTGGTACATGTAGGGTGTGAGTGTCACCATGATTATAAGATTACAGAATGTTCTCCTATGAAACTGGCAGCACCTATGCCTTGTGTGGATCAGAAGGCACGAGCTGCTGATTTAGTTGATTTAGAAGCAGTTACAGTTGACAGTAGGACAGAATCGCATGATACTTTGACAGAGGAAAGACAACCTGTTTTATCGGAAGAACCATACACTGAAGACAACATGGAGATTGACACAAATAAGTTGTCAGATCTAGAGGTTGCATCACATATAAAGTAATGCCTACATCAAATATCTGAATGTATTATGTTAACTGGCTTCAATTGCATAGTGCATTGATGGCGTTTCATTCTTGTCTTTTGCAGAAAGAATAAGGCAGTGGACAAATCAGGCGCAAATACTACCCTTAAAGATCATCTAAAACACTTGGTACCATTTACGGAAGAATGGCTTGCTGTCATGGAGGCTTGTGGGGAGGTTAGTTTACTTGACATCAGTGACTTTTGAAACTTTGCATTTAGATCAGTAAATAGTTGAGATGGTTGTCTGATTTTTGCATGAAACAAGATAATAGCTAAAAGGGCACAATGCCTTATACAGCTGTTGTAATCTTCATTTTTTCTTTCCCCTGAAAAATGTTATCTTCTGTATACAAGTTGCTACCATGTTAATGTCCACATAATTCTGTAGTACAGACGAGGGAAGTCGTCTTTTTGGTTTGCTAGTCTTCTCTTTCTATAGGGTGGATGTTAACTGTTGCATGTTTTTGATGTATTTGGATGAGTTCAGTTTGCCTCCCTGAAACAAATCTGATCAGGAATCCTGCTATTCAGATCCTAATCCATTCTGCTGGAGTCTCGGCAGTAGCAGATTTAAGACCGTTGCATTGCCATATTCCCTAGGGTACGTTGCATGTAGAGTAACTCTGTAACAATACTAGGGTAGCCAGGCATAATATTTCCAAACAAGTATTGGATCAATAATCTGTTGGAATAAGCTATTTCAGCACAGCAATCGCCTTGTTCCTTATTATTTTGCCCAAAACATTAGAATTTATCTTTCTGCCGGTTCATCTTCCTTTTGCCTTTATGGTGGAGAAACAGTAAAGCATGGAATATAACTCGTTGCTACAAGTTCCATTTGAAAAGGTCTTTAGTTTGAGGTTTGCACCTGAAGTGTAAATATATTTTGACAGGAAGTTTTGGAACAGAAGAGTGGAGCTGTGCAAAATTCTCCTACCGACAAAGCTACTCCAGAACCCAGCTCATGGTCACCGGTATGCCCTTATGTAATTGCAAATTTGAGACACATTTTCTCCAGACATGCATAAAGTGGTGTTTTAATTTACAGTGCATGCTTCATATCTACTGATTAAAATTCCATTCTTCAAGTGCATAATTTGAGTTCACAAGACACTGATTCGGTTTGCTACTTTGATTAGATCAATAGATGTAGTTGGCCCTGCCAAAAGTGGAAGTAGCTTCACTGATGAGTATGCATACCTTATGACCGACATATTCAGTATATAATGCTACAGATTTTCATCTCTCCCTGCAGGTTAAACGGAAAGCTCAAGATGTTGGTCCATTTGACTGTACCAAGTACTCGAAAAGCGTCCGAACATCTACTTCCCCCTTACTGTAGTTCTTCGCCTTCACCTTCTCTTGAGGTACAGCGACGTTGCATTAGATCAGAGCTGCAGCTGCTTCTCTTTTTGTCCTATCTAATTGCCTTTACCTAATTCAGCAGCCTTGTTAACCTCCCATTCTGTCTCTTAATTGTAACACATTGTCCAGACTACGCCCCAAGCAAACACTCTTTTTTTTCAACTTCCCCAAGCAAACACTTGGTAAAGAATAAAGAAAAGCTCTTCTGTTTTGTCCTGACTCGTCATTTTGTCTTCCAAGATTTACATCTCATTAAGGCCCTGATCGGTTCAGCTTAAGCTTCTGATTTCTGGTTTATTTTTCACTATTTATAAATTTCGTCTTTTTCTGAACTTTTGACTTTTTATTGAGCTTTTTGGCCGGTTCTTTTTTTTCCCGTATTCGTTTGTATTATACATATTGGGCTATCATATTTTTTATATTTTTAAATTTAATTATGCTAAATAAGTCTCTGTCAGCTACATTGTTTTTTTTTCAGTCAGCTACAGTGTTTTCAGTCATAAGCCATGAGCTTTTAAGCCCAACTGATCACCACCTAAATTTTATAAAATCGTACTTATTCTTACAAAACTATCACAAAACTACAGTTTTTAGAACTAGGTACACTAATCCTTATAAATCGTTTCAAAGAACTATACTTTTGTCGCCTGCCACCGTTTTGAGAAGTAGACGATCCACGTCGGTTGGCCATGATCCACGTTGGTAGGAAAAGTATTTCCGTGAGCCACGTTGGTTGGCCACACAACAACGCCGTACACGTCAGCTTAATTGGGTTACGTGCTTAAGTGTCAATGACATATGGGCCCATCTTATCAGAACGGTACAAAACAGGGTTGGCAAGAATATATGCGGTTTTATGAATCGTTTGTTATCGTGTTCGGTCTTAGCAAGGAAAACATATGCCAAGGAAGGGTGGGTGGCCGAATGAATGACACATTATGCACTGATACAAACAGCAATACGTGTATCTATATATTTGCCGGTTTGAATATGTCAAAAATTTGTCGGGAAGAACCCGGTTTCAATGCAAAATACTGAATGCTGACAGGAGGAGGGAAGGGGCTGTCTAGCTGGCGTCGTCGTAGCTGCTGGGATCGTCGGCGAGGGGCTCGATCCGCCACTCGCTGCCGTAGTAGGAGTTGGGGAGGCCGAGCCAGAACTTGAAGGCCTCCGCCGCCCGCTTCCTGTCCCTCCTCCGGTCCTGCCTCGCCTGCGACGCGTGGCGGCTGGTGAACATGCGCGAGTGCATCTCGATGTAGATCTTCTTGTACTTGGTCTTGTTGGGCGCGATGCCCATCTCCTCCATGCACGCCACGATCTCCAGCGCCTTCCTGAAGAAGGCCGCCCGCACGCACACGTCCGCCAGCGCGTCCAGGAGCTCCTCGTCCGGCCGGAGAGGAGGCTTCGCCTGGCACCGCTCCTTGACCTCGTTCCACAGCACCAGCGCCTCCCCCGGCTTCCGGGCTACGGCGATCCCCTTCGCCAGGCTGCCGTACGTCGCCACGTCCGGCTGCATCCCGTGCTGCGCCTTCATCTTCTCCACCACCTGCTTCGCCGTCTCCAGCAGGCCGAGCCGGCAATACCCTTCCACCAGCATGTTCCAGGCCGCCCTGTCCACCGCCACCCTCGGGTCCCTCTCCATCTCCTCGAACACCTTGTGCGCCAGCTTCGGCTGGCCCGACGTCGCGAACGCCTTCATCAGCGTCGTGTAGCTCACCGTGGACGGCGCGATGCCGTGCGACCGCATCTCGTTGAACAAGGCCAGCGCGCCCGCGCTGTCGTCCGTGAGGACGCACCCGTCGATGAGGGTGTTGTACGTCACCACGTCGGGCTCCACGCCCCTGGACGTCATCTCCCGGAGGACCTCCCTGGCCTTGCCCATTTGCAGCTGCCGGCAGTAGCCCTTGAGCAGGACGTTGTATGTGATCCGGTTGGCGGGAACCCCTGCTCCGGCCATCTCCTCCAGCACGGCGCCCGCCCGCTCCGTCTCCCCGGCGGCGACCAGCGTCGATATCACCGTCGTGTACGTCACATGGTCCGGCCGGCTTGCGGGCTTCGCCTCCCCCTCTCGCCGCATCGCCCGCACCATGGCCACCACGTCGTTGACGCGCCCGTCGTTCATGTAGCCCTTCATCAGCGTCGTGTACACCCTCGAGTTGGGTGGAAACGTCTTTGGCAGCAGCGGCACCTCGGTGCCTTGTTCCGGCATGGCCCCGACGATGTCCTCGAGAACGGCACTCTGCTCTTGAGACACCACAACGCCGGCGTCTCCTTCCATCGCCACTGCTCTGAGCAGCAAGCAGAGGTCATTGCGGCCTTCCCGCATCGCCTGCACGATCCTCTCCGCCGTAGGGATGTCGCCGAAGCCGACGTAGGCGGCGACGAGGGAATGGAAGGTGGTGCCGCAGGGGGTGAGGCCGCAGGAGAGGATCCGCTCGAGGAGGCGCGCGACGAGGTCCTTGCGGCCGGCGCGCGCGCACATCTTGATGACGACGTTGTAGGTGAGGGCGTCGGGGGTGGCGCTCCACCTGTGCATCTCGTCAAACAGCTGGCGGAAGCGGCGGCAGTCCCCGGCGTCGGCGCAGGCGCTGAGCGCGGCGTTGAAGGCCGCTGTGTCGGGGAGGGAGAAGGATGAGCAAGAGACGAGGTCGCTGGGAGCGCGGCGGAGGTGGTGGAGGACGGCGTCGAAGAGGCGGAGCGCGTGGGCGGGGCGGAGGCGGGAGACGGCGGCGGTGTATGCGCGGCGGTCGGGGAGGAGGCCGCGGCGGAGCATGGAGAGGAGGAGGGAGTATGCGAGGTGGGCGTTGTTGGAGCGGACGGCGGCGGAGGCGGCGAGGGAGAGGGAGTTGGCGTCGAGGAGGTTGAGGGCCCCGTGGGCGCGGAGGCGGTGGAGGAGGCGGGCGGCGCGGGAGAAGGCGGAGGAAGAGGTGGACTTGTAGGAGAGCTGGGCGAGGAGGCGAGAGGCGGAGGTGGGGGATTGGGGGAGGGAAGGGGTGGAGGCGAAGAGGCGGTATGCGGCGTCGGTGTGGCCGCCGCGGAGGAGAGAGAGGAGGGCGGCGTCGGAGGCATCGTCATCGTCATGACTACGATGGGTGGTGCAGGGCGGGGTGGAGGTGGGAGAAGCGGCGGGCAGGTGGAGGAGGCCATGTTGATGTTGGTGTGTGCGGGAGGAAGAAGACGACGGGGAGCATGAGGAGGAGGAGTTTAGCCCCAGCAATGGCGTTGGGGCTGGGAAGTAGGCCGGGGCAGGGTGAGGTTGGACCGCCATGATGGATGATGCGAGGCGAGGCTATCTCCACGTCCAAGAAGGTTTGCTTGAGGGTTGTGCACACACAGAGAGACAACCAAGAGAGCAGAGCCTGCCTTGAAAGGAGAGGAAGAGGAGAGCGAGCGGAGAAGATGACGCTGACGTGTCAAACTGTCCGCGACTCCATTCCAACCAGATATCTGGACGATTATTGTCGGATTTTTTTTTGTCGATTTTTTGACCTTACAATTTTCCTTCGCGACTCATGCCGCGTCCTTTCTCCTCTCGCTTCGGTTAGATGCTGAGTTGTATATCTGGATGGTTGAATCTCGACGCTTAGATCTACGTCCGACAGCCTAAAAATCTACTGAACTTTTTTTTTTGAAGAAATCCTCTGACCTTTTCCTAAGTCGTGGCCGTATCTCCACCAAACCAACTAAAGTCGGCCTGGGAATACTCAATTAAGGCCCGTTTGGCATAAATTCGAACTTCACTAGTGAAGTGTTTTTAGATTCGAACACGGCGACTTCACCGGTGAAGCTAAAGCTATTTTAGAAAGCTGTTTGCAAAAACAGCTTCAACAATGACTACATGCATGGTGAGAGATGTCAATTGTCCAAGATGCCCATGTCTACGACTTGTTCTAACATTTGGAGTTGTATATTTGTATATGGTCATATGAATTAAAAATAATATATTTGAATGAGTATGAATTAAAAATTAAAATAATAAAAAAATAAAAAAATTAAAATACGTGAGCAGGAGAGAGCGGTGCGACTGTGAAAGAAAAAGTGAACGGATTTTTGTGAAGCGAGGTGGTGCGTGCGTCCGGGGAGAGTGGCAAATACGTGTAAATTTTTGTGAACTAGAGGGCATTCGCTTCCTTGGAATATGGGCACGAGGAGAGAGCTGTGAAAGCTACTTTTTCAGCTTCACCTCTCCCTATTCCTTTGTGAGAGCACAAAAAAGGAGCTTCATGGGTGAAGCTATTTGCAAAAAGGGTGTTTGGCAAAAAACAGCTCACAACAGCTCATGAAGCTGTTGGTGAAGCTATGCCAAACAGAGCCTAAGATGGATGTATTTTGTTTCACTCTATCTAGCCCGGCAGCGTATCCCGTGCACACCAAGGAGCCGCTGCATGTTGGCACAGCCCAAGAAATAAAGGTATATGAGTAGAAAGTGAATAAGCATTAGAGAGATTTTTTATAGTAACATATGTCCTTTTCTTCTTTCTCCGCTATTTATTCACTTCTCAAATTGCTTAACAAATTACGTGGCTTAAATAGATAGACTGTACATGCAGACCACTCACCCACTACAACCACACGACTCCCTGTGATCCGATTTTGCCTGTGATCCGATTTTGCCAGTCACTGTAACACCCCACGTAACCATATGAGACATTACTATGGAACGTCATCGCCAAAGTGAAGAATAAATAAGTACAATAAAAGAAATCACAAAGAGTTTAAAACTTTATTAACACTTTAATAGAGAACCAACGGAAACTGCAATAAATATTTAAAACATAGGACCGGTCCACTTCTAACTAAATAAAAAACGAATGAAACAACAAAACGGTGGCAAACCACGGTGCTGAAAACTCGAGTGCTCTCACCCATGCATGATGCTATCACTCCACTGGCCTTTTACCTGAGACTGAAAAGAGCAACGTGAGATTTGGAAATCTTAGCAAGTACCCAACAACGGTCACAACACAAGAGTAAAGACAAATAATGCAACCATATGAAATAAAGGACAAGCATCACAAGTAAACAACGGGTACAAGATGAAAGCAACGCACAACTGATATCGGAGATACTGTCATAAATGGGAGATGGATATCATGGAGACTGTGTATTAAAGATAGCTGTAATGTGACAAGTTATAGCAAGTTAAAGCAAGGGTGCCGGTGATCTCATCCCACATACCCGGTTATACGAGAATAGCCAGACACAACCTTGTCCTCGACTGTATAACCACAAACAGGGTGTAATATCCTGTGTAACGAGAATGTACAAATCCCCGTAGTTACCAAGTTGGGTGGAAATGACCCCTATATATGGGTAGTCCCGGCGTGATAGCTCTTAGTTCTTTATTTAGCGAATTATCCATGATATAGTTAGGGAATCATGAATATTTTAAGGTAAAATTATGAGGGTAATGATTTAATACAATGAGACCGGAGAGACGGAATTGGTGATAAGGTAACTGATACATCATGGACAGATTAAAAAGTATGAATTTGAGGAAATTAAGAGATGGTGAGGATAAGGCTATGATAAAGTTATGGGAAGTGGAAAGATGTGTTAGGGTTAGAAATGAAGAGTCATAGTCTCTGATATGAGGGCGATGTGGAATAATGATAAGATGATAGTGATATAGAGATTAACCTAAAGAGGTATTATAATGTAGCTACGCAAGGTTATCAACCAATCAAGTTTTATTATGTGATAAGTAATTATTAGTCAGATTAACAGATTTAATACATGCATTATTCATGGCTCAAATACAACATCGTACAATTATTGAAACATAATATTAGGAAACTAAACATAGCAGCCCTAATATCAAAAGAGTGTCAAATAATTTAAACCTAAGTTAAAACATGTTCATATGCAACCCCCCGTTACGATTTAAGCATAGATTCTAAATCACTAATTAAAAGCATGAACTCTAGGGCATTTTAACTGAGCATCCTAATAAACATAAAAGCAGGTGAAATAAAGCAACTTAAAACATCATGGTATGAATATAATATTAAAAGTCTATAAACAGGCAACATGAACGATATGATAATAACTAGGCCACATTAGTGATATGCTAGTAGTCAGGTAACTTTAGCGATATAAAATTGGCCAGGTAACTTGAATGATGTGACTTTATGATATTAGCCAAGCGATATGATATTAACCAGATAATTGTAGTGATGGGATATTAGTTAAGTGATGTGATATTAGTCAGGTGACCTTAATGATATGCTTTTAGCGATATAATATTAGCCAAGCAAGCATAAATGACATGATAATTATACTCAATGACAAGGTGACAAGTAAACTGGAACCTTGTGATTTGCGAAACGGAAAGGTCACAGCCGCGAGGTACTTGCCTTAAACACGCTTGGCGGACACGTTCCATGGAGGATCTAGAATGTGCAACTGCACAGGCGCTCCCTCAACAGCTGTGTGAGAATTGCTTAAACAATGAACTTGACCACCAAAATCAATCTATCTGGCTGCAAGCCCTGAGATCAAAGCAGTCCAAGATACAACATCCTTCTCTAGCTTGCATCGAACAATTTCTGAGTGTTTCAGCATTGCTTCTACATCTGCAAGCCGCTCCGCCAAATCATTTAAGACATCAGCAAAGGTGCACTCATCAGGCCGAATTCCATTTCCAATCATCTTAAGAAACTCCTGGAGACATGATCCTGCCTCCCTAGATTTCATGTAGCAGTAGCAAAACCTTCCACGACATAGAATCTCTCTGCAGCATAAAATCAAACACCTTCCATGCATTCTCCAACACGCACAACTCGGTGTACAAATGGACGAAGCCAGTTCCAACACAAGCGTCCGCAAACACCCCGGACTTCACAGCCCGCGAGTGGACCTGCCGGCGGTGCCCAGGTCGCAACACGGGGAGACGACGGTGGGGGACAGCATAAGATCAAGGAGGGCGCAGGCATCGGCGAGGGCGCCGCTGCGCATGTAGGCGCGGAGTAGGAGTTGCGGCGGTAGGCGTCGCTCTCGACCGCGCCACCTCTGGCCTCCACGGCCTGCCGCCGCTCGAACACCTGTGCTGCTGTGCCCATGTCACGCGCAAGCCGCCGCCTGGCCGCGCCGGCCTGCGCCACCACCTTCTAGCCACGCACGACCAGTGCTGCTGCTGCGCCTCCTTCTTGGCCGTCACTGGCTGCCTCCTCCCGGTTGCGCCCGTGCGCCATTTGTCGCTGCTCGCCTTTGGCTCCACCTCCTGCGCCACGCCGCCCATGCGCCGCTCGACTCCGATGCCGCCCGCATAGCTCGGCCACTCAGCCTCGCACCGCTCAGCCGCCCGCACTGCTCGGCCTCACGCCGTCGCCTACATCGCTCGGCCGGCGCTCACACCGGCCCAGCCTAGCTGCGCCGTCGCCCGTGCCAAACCGTGCCGCCGCTCGCGCCGAGCTGCGTCGCCACTGGCAGCATTCATCGTAGGCTTTGTATTGCCCAACGAGATCTTCGATGGTGAGGGTCTACAAGTCCACGCACTACTCGATGGAGGTAAATAGTTGCATGTAGTGCTCCGGGGCAGCATGAAGAAACCTGCGAACAACAACAATTCCATCTACTGTGGTGTCGCCCAATGAATGGATGCCGATGACAACAAATGTCACATGACTGACGAAGTCTTCAACGGTCTCCCCTTCCTCTATCTTCAGCCCCTTGAAGTCCCTCTTGAGGGTCTGCAGTTTGGCTTCATGCACGCGCTCATGCCACATATGCACCGTCTTGATTGCCTCCTATGCTGGCTTTGTCATGTCTTTCCCGACGAGGGAAGACATGACTTCCTCCGGCACGGCCTGGTAGATGGCGTACAATGTCATTCGATCCTTCTGGTACTCCGCGGCACCAGACTCCATTGCTTCCCGCACGTTCTGAGCCTGAAGAACGACATACATCTTCGTTGCCCAAATTATGTAGTTAATGCGGGTGAGCTACGGGTACGACAACGCCACCGTGCTCTCCCTCTTCACCACCTGCAAGCTAGAGGCGGACAGACCACCTCGCACTGCGGACGGAGAAACACTCCTTCCTTCCATCGGCATCTTCTCTGATTCACAGGAACCTGCCCAAGGAATAAACGCGCATGAGTGGAGAATGAATAAATACAGGAGATACTTTTTTTTTGTGAACACCTCCTTTTTCTTCTTCCTTTGCTATTTACCTACTTCTTAAATTGCTCAACAGATTACATGGTTTAAATAGATACAATTGGGCTACACATGCAGACCACTCACTCACTACAGCCACACGACTTCTTGTGTTTCAATTTTGCCGGCCACGATCTTTACGACTCGCACACACCGCACACTACCTGCAAGACTCGGTCAACACATTGCTTCAGCCGTTACTCGGACGCCCAGCCTTGACCATAGCTCTCGACTACACCACTTCGACCACGGTTGCTCAACCATGGCTTCTTGATTGTCTCAATGCAACTTCGATCGTACCGCTCATATAGCACCGGTACTACCGATCTTTGACTACGCAGGTCTTTCGAGCATCGATCGGGTATTGTAGTTTATGAGTACCGACTGGTTACTGTAGCTCCGGCAACCGACCAATTACTGTAGCTTGTGACTACTGACCAATTCACTGTAGGTATGACCGATTCACTGTAGGTACGACTGGTTTACTGTAGCTTATGACTCCAGGGTCTCGACTTCTACATGTATTCAGATACACGAGTACTCGATACATGACTACACAGTATTCAAACACACGAGTGCTTGACACATGACTTACACAGTAAACGAGTATTTGACACTGACCACTATTAACAATAAGATTAGTCCTAACACCGCACTTATGCACACGGGCATTCTCGGCTACATGATCTCGATCCGACGCTTGCGATGCGAGGTGCAATGATTTTGCACAAAACCCGGCGCCGAGCGTCGCCATTTTTCACAGCGGCCCACACCCGAATCCCGTCTCTCCTGCATCGCTCCCAATCTCCATTTCCCTAAACCAATTCGCTTTGGTCTCCCTCGAGCTATGGCGACAGCGACGGCCACCCCTCGCTCTCCCTATCCCATCCATCGGCCACACTGACAGCTCGTTCTTCCCTCGTCCACGCGCCCTTGAGCTTCCCTCCCCCAACTCCTTCCTCCATGCATCCCTAAAGGTTGCTGCCGGCAGCGACCGTGCGGTCGTGGCCGGCTGGGGTTGCAACGCGCAGTCCTTGGTGGGCGTAGGGCCTGCGATGGGCAGCGGGCACAGGCCAAGCAAGGGCGACAGCGGCGCGGTGTACGTCTAGAACATCATGATCTTCGACTCAGAGGGCGAGTTGGCTGCTCCGGTGGACGGCGTACGGTCCCTGGTATTTGCTGAAGATTGCCATGATGTTTGTGCATTTGGAGTCTCCCTGCATGGCGATGGTGGTGCTTCCTCTTTTATGGGGGACGTAGAGGCTGCAACCATTAGAACTTTCTAATTTTTCATGTTCCAATTCATCAACAAAGGCGTGTAATAAGCATGTTCTGGAGTGCAATTTTACGGAATGCCAAGTTTGCCTGATATGTAACAGTATCTGGTGGGGGCATTTGTTTGTATTGTGTATTGGGGCATCTCAGCTGAAGCTTCAATGCATGCAGATTGTAAGCTGAGCATTGGGTGAATCTGAAACAGAGCATGGCTTAGCCTAGCCTGGTGTGAGATACAGATTGTGGGGTGTTGCCCTCTGGTTCTACCCCATTATGTTTATTCAAGATGTCATGTTTAGCTTTCTTTGGCATTCTTTGCACTTATTCCAGTCTCAATCTGAAAATAATTTGATTCTTTGCTACATGATGCTTCATATGGTTAGCACACTGCATATACTAACCTGACTCTTGTTGTGTTGCAGTTCGAAATCAAGGATGAGGGATCTCTGCGATTTGCAGCATTTCCTTTAAGCTTGCTGTCTTTCCAGAATCTCATCTATCCCCTTGATGAGAGGTTGACTCTGTCTGGACTTGGATATGACTATGGAATTGATAAGGAGGCTGCACGGAGTTCTGCATCATTGCGCTACAATGGTAACATGAAACCTTTGCTTGAGTTAGGTATACCGGACTACAGGAAATACTGGAAGAGGTTCCTCATTCGAGAAGATAGATTCATCGATTGAGTGCAATGTAAATCCCTAGCAAAATTGAACCTGGAAATCAGAACAATTGGCAATAGATTGCTACATCCACTAGCCTCACTCAAATTTGTGTGTCTGCTGAGTGGATGCCTATAGCCCCCAAAAGCTGTATTGTGCACTAGGACAACAAACACAGCTGTTGAACAGAAGAGGTGCAGTCGTTGGTGATCAATGTTAACAGGGAGTGAGCAGACGCAACACCATCTGTTCATTGAATTAAGAAGCTTGATTGACGATTTCTGCATTCTGGGATTAGTCACAAATCAAAAGACTATGTAGCAGATAAGGATGATGTGAATGAGTCTTCAAGTTAACTTGAGTGTCAACCTCATTGCCCAGATTGTTTGGTAGGATTTTCAATGAGTCGTGGGCCCTTGGCTGTGTTTCATGCCTCGTCGATGCAAGATTTATTTTCCCTTTTTCTCTTCTGCCAATAAGGGCACACACATGTAATCCTGATAGCCATTTTTTGTTCTTAGTTGTAGCGCATTGATTGTTTATCGTAATTATGCTCATGGTAAGGTTGCTGTCCAAAACTGTTGACAGCTCTGTGGATAAACTGCATATCTTCGGCCGTACTTCCTTTACTGGAATGTTCTTTTTTTCTTGACAGGTTTACGAGGCGTCTGCAGCATTGTCTCACTATTGCCCCAGCTAGTATATGCTGCCACAGCACTGCTTATTACACGCCCTTGTTGATGAATTGGAACAAGAAAAATCGGAAAGTTCTGATGGTTGCAGCAATCTTCAGCAAAAACCAGGGACCGTACGCCGTCCACCGGAGGAGCCAAGTTGCCCTCGGAGTCGAAGATCATGATGTTGTAGATGTATGCCGCGCAGCGCAGCCGTCGCCCTTGTTTGGCCTGTGCCCACTGCCCATCGTAGGCCCTGCGCCCACCGAGGACTGCTCGTTGCCGCCACAGCCGGCCACGACCGCATGGTCACCGCCGGCAGTAAACCCTAGGGGTGCACGGTGGAAGGTTGTTGGGGGCGTGGCCGACGGATGGGACAGGGAGAGCGAGGGAGAATGGAGCGAAGAAGCGGTTTAGGAAATGGAGATGGGGAGCGACGCAGGGGAGAGGGGGGTGCATGGTGGTGGCCGTTCTTGCTTATTCTCACTATTAATTCAGTGGTGGTTTTAAGCTGCGGTTGATAGCTTTTAGCTGTGATTAACGGCTTTTGGTTGCGTTTTTCGACACGGTAGCGGACGACAGAGATGTCGACGCGGATGACACATACGGTTTTAGGCTCGAGAAGTCGTTTGGAGAATCTGCTTCAAGAGACCATCCTATTTCGATATATGGCCTTTTGACTTTTAAAGAATTCAAAAGCCAAAAGCATAATTTAAAAGCAAAAAAGGAACAAGAACTAGTTCTCTGTGCTACGGCCCTACTAACCCAAGGCCCAACTCAATTTTGTGTCATCAACATCAAACCAATCATGCAACCGACCAATGGAACGGACGGTCACTCCTCACACCCCCATCACATACCACGTACTCTCCAATGGAATCTCCGGACTATCACCATGCATGGCCGCTAACTTTGCTTGCCTGCCCGCTTTTAATCATCGCCGGCCTCTCGCAATCACATGCGCGCCTCTAACCCAACAAGCTAGGCCCTGATCCATTATTCCGTTCTGTAATTTCCCTCTGAAGAAAGAGACAAGGCCAGCACACTGCAACATTAAGGAACGAACCTACCTAGAGATATGAAAACGAAACCACCAAGTGATCACTGATCTGTCCTTAGAATGTGGTCCTAATGGAGCCTCGTTTGGCTAGCGCAGATGGTAACATGATGGGGCAGCTAGCTTATGGTTTACGTACATCATCATTATGTCAGACGTTAATTATCTCAGTCAGACAGGAGTATGTAAGTGATTAATTTTTCTCTCTTTGTACGCGTACGCGTTAATATGCCGGAATCCGGTACCGAACGGTGCAATACCGATACATCTTCAGTTTGATTTCAGGTTAGTGCTATTTGACGTTTCATTTTCGCAATGGTAAAATAAAATCTTCCACTACTATTAAATACTATCAAGATCGATCATGAGGCATTCCTTACAAACAAGTAGGTGCAAACTGGGTTAATTACTAGGCTTGATATGGTTTTCCGTGCTGAAGTTTATGATCCGCCGCCGCTACTTTTACAGATCGATCATGAGGCCTGTAATTACTGGGCCTTTTTTTTTGCTGAAGTTTATGATTTTTGGCTGCGGTTTGTGACTTTTAGGTTATTTGTGTGAAAGATTATAGAGTAACAGAAATCCACGTGCAGTTTTTACCGATATAAATGAAGTCGGTACATTATGAACTACAATTAACTAGTAGACCTTATTTTGAAAAGATATTCTGTTTCAAAGTTAGTTACTGTAGAAAAACCGAAAACCAGCTTTTATATGCTGAAAAGAACAGAGCCACTAGCTAGCAATCTAACTGACTACGATATCTCTCTATATATAGACACACTAATTTGAGTCTCCTCCAAGCCCATACATTAATCCTAGTTGGTAAAAAAACTAGAAATTCTGACATTATTTGAAGAAAAGAAAATTAGCTATAAAATCCCACGTTAATCCTAGCAAATGAAAACTAGCTATAAAATCCCATATTAATAAAAACAGAAAAGGCTAGTATATCTATATTATATTATCGTAGGTTGAGAAACAGGACACGTGAGAGAGGCGGACATCAACTGTGTGACGGCCGACGTCCGAGAGAGAGGGAGTGGACACGAGCTTTTATACAAGTTCGAGCTCTAAGGTAGACGCCCTACTCATTTCGATGAGTCCCCTAGGAGGGGAGTATAGGGGGTGCCTCATGGCCAAGTGCCCGAGGGCTCACTAGTTGTGTATGACTTATATTCCAATAGAGTATCAATTACAAGTATAGGTTACAACGAGCTTTTATAGGTGCTTGGCCTGGTACAAAGGATTGTACTACCCTCGATAGGACGACTAATGTAGGGGCAAGAATGTCTTCTGGGCGGTAGTGGTGCATCCCACATTATTGCTTCCCCATAGTAGGTCTTTGTCATGCGGGCCCCCCCAGGAGGATCCAACTTGGGCCCCTTGGTTGGGGGACCCATGACATGTGACACCACGCATTGAGTGGTCTCGTGCAACATGTGGGCTCCTCCCTATCCCCCTTGGGAGCGGGAATGGAGAAGGCCCTAGGGATAGGGCGGTGGAGGCAGTGCCCAAAGTAGGGTGTTGAAGGCAGTGCCCTAAACTGTTAGTAATATGCTCTAGAGGCAATCTGGTGATGATTGTATCACTTCTATATTTGTGATCTTTTGAATAATATATTATTTTATCTCTTGAATAAATGTCTTTTATATTGATTAACAAGTATGTGACTTATTTGTGGAACTCTTTATTCATATTTTGATGTTATTCTAAATTATCCCTGATATTATATTATTATGTGGGAAAATTGTGATTTATAGATCAACACATGTATTGATTGATAATCACGTTTCACAGATCATGGATATGAGATATCAAATCAATAATGTGGACATATGTTAGAGAACATGATGTTGGATTGACCTACCATGAGACACTATGGTAATTGTTATATTCTTAAGTGTCATCAGTTGGTCTTATACATAGTGTATGTAAGATCCTTAGATTTGAGATCATCATTATTTTCTATATGTGTAATAGTTTACTTAGGGGTTGCCAAACACTACTCCATGTCTGGTGGTCGTAAAGGTAGCTTCAAGTTTACTATAAAAATATGCGGAGGAATATGAGCGATCGAGATGGAATTTGCCCATCCTATATAACAGGAGAGATATTTTTTGGCCTCTCAATATGGTTGGATTAAGAAAGTGCATGGTCATGCCAAATGTAGTTGAGGAGTTAATCACGACTGAGTAATCCACTACAACTTTGAGTGAAGGATCGAGCTGTCATAGGATGTCACGCTTTTCGCCTTGAGTTCGATATGGTATTATGAGGCAAAGGGATAGGTATATATGAATTATATATGTTTATTCGATATAATCTTTATATATGTTTGGGAGTCGTTATGTCTTGCTAGGGGCTACTATTGACTTATAGACTGGAAATGAGTTTTGGCTTATGGACAAATATACATGAACCTACAGGGCCACACACTTAATAGGCTAGAATGATAAGGGTCCAGATAATAGTCTTTGAGTGGGATACGATCTCTACTCGTATTGGATAAAGATCTAGTATGAGGCTTTTCGAGTTGGATATGATATTCGATTGTATCGGATAAGGATATGATTGGAGGCTATATCAAAAGAGGCACGGGGGCTGAGAGAGACATCCCGAAATACACTCATCAAAACTCTAGCCACCACCTCTCATAATCTCTGCCGTGTGCACTGGTGCTAGCACGTCAATGCATGGTGTTCCATCCCTAGATGTGTGAATCTCGAGAGGCACTCTTTGACTGTGGCATTGATTAGGACGATCACAAAGAGGAGACCGCTGCTACAAAACAAGCTATACTAGACGCCTTATCATAGGCCCATGCGGATACGCTCGAGAATCAAAACAAGCTATACTAGAATCGCGATCGAATAATCGAATAATCTTGATGGGGCTTATCATATAAATGCGGTTGAAAGAATCAAAAATAATCAAAATCGTTAGTATTATGTACAATCACGGTTAACCAAAATCGTAGTAAGTCAATCATAGGTCGTGAAGTCTCTGCGCGCTAAAGACCATGCAAAGCCCTACGGAGGTCATATGAAGTCTCTACGTGGAGCTCAGTGGAGGCCGTGCAAAGCCCTGCAGAGGTCGTGCAAAGTCTCCGCGCGGGGATGACATCCACGCGGAGCTTGGTGGAGACTGCATGAAGTCCCGTGAAGTTCGTTGGAGACAACATCCATGTGGGGCTCATGAAGACCTTGCGAAGCTCTGTGAAGGTCATGTGAAGTCTCCGCGTGGAGCTCAGTGAAGACCATGTGAAGCCCTATGGGGGTCGTGCGAAGTTTCTGCCTGGAGCTCGTGTGAAGTCTCTGCCTGGAGCTTGACGGAGACCGTGTGAAGTCCCACGAAGTTCGTTGGATATGACAACCGCGTCGGGCTCAGCGAAGACCTTGCGAAGTCCTATGGAAGTCATGCGAAGTCTCCGCAGGGAGCTCGGGGAAGACCTTACGAAGTCTTCAGTGAGGACAACATGAAGTCCTGTGGAGAAGTCGGAGGCGGGTGCTCCGTCCCCAAGTGTCGACCACGGGGTGGTCGTGTCTGTCGACAAAGACTTGACCATAGCGTGGTCGGAGATGTCACTGAAGTCACGACCGCAGCGTGGTCATGGGTGTCGACGTAGTCGGTGATGGGGTGAAGGCTTGGGAGAACGCACTCCATGCAAAATCCCCGTCGAAGAGGCTTGACATTCGTCGATGTTGTTTGGAGGCTGACTCCCAAGTGTCGAGATGACGGTGTGGGCATCGCTAGTCAATGGTCATACCGGCATGGGTGTCGCGGTCCACGATCATACCAGCATGGGTGTCGCTGTCCACGGTCGTACCATCATGGGCGTCGTGGTTGACGGTCAACCAGCATGGGCATCGCGATTGTTGCCACCGGGTACCACCTGCCACTGCGTGCTAGACTTGACGATCGCTTGTCGTACCTGTCTTTCCTTTGGTTGCCGTCGCTTTCTAGTGCCTTTTCTTGCGCATTCCTGACGGTCGATGCCAACTGTTGTTGCTACTGACCAAATAGCATACGAGGGAACTAGCTAGAGAGCCAACGATAGGAGAGAGAGTGCTCGTGTATGAAATGAGTGGATCTCCCCATCTCATACCCCTCTTGGGGGTTTATATACATGAATGAGATAGGATGGAAAATTTCCATCTTACCCCTTAATAATTACAAAAGGTGAGGATATGTTAGTATATTCCTCTATACTATTAGGCCTATTACATATTGGGCCAATTGCAAGGCCTAGTCACAGGGGTTGGCCACCCCTACAACAGAGCCTTTATTTTGATTGAAGAACCATCACCTTGCTGTCCCGAAGAGAAAGAGCGGGACACAACTGCACATCTTTGTCTTATCGCCCCCTCTGCTCCAAATCATTGTGGAGTAGACTTCAATAAATTGCATAGGCTCAGACTCCCTGTTGTATGGCCCAATGTTGGGCTAACAGAACTTGGAAGTAAGTAGGGTCTCGGAGATTGCCGGGTGAGGGGGTTACCAGAACCGAGGACACCCGTGCCGCCATGCCCATGGGGTGATTTCAACGTGCTCGGCGATAACGGTGCTCCTATGAGCTAGAAGAGTTAGATTCGTAGTGGTGATGATGGTGCTCCTATTAGCTAGAAGAGCTCGATTCCTAGCCACCTCGGGCCAAGTAGTCCCTTGGGGTTGAGGCTCTACCCCTCTGATGAAAACTGGCTTACCATCTCTGGCTGCAAGCGAATCTGCTTGGGCGATAGAACCTGAGGAGGGCCTAGAGCCATTGTCCTTGGGGCACGAGCTTAGGCCTTAGGTGTTGAGGCAATAGGATGAATTACAAGGGAAGAGGTTGGCCTTGAGGCCCTCTGAATCCATGACCTAGAGGGGTTGGTGGCCTGAAGGGAGCCCTGTTCATCACGGCTGCGTGGGTGAGTGGTGGGAGATGATAGGGGTTGCCCTTGCACACCTATGAGGACGAGGGTTAGGGCCCCGTGTGCTCCTAGGTTTGTGGCCACTTAGATCGAGTGTGGCATTGGGTGCGGTGAGAAGGGCAATAGGCTATTGGGGATGGTATGCGGCCATCATGTAGTCCATGGTTTGCCTCACCATTGTCTTCATCACCGCTTTCAAGTTGGAGATGTTTAGTGCCTTAGGGGTGATGGTTGGCCTCGGGGCTCTTGACGCTAGCCCTACGGCCATTCGTGTACCATGAGCCTCCAGCTCTTCGCTAGGTCCTGGAGCGGGGCGCAAGGGCAGAGGACGAGTTGGGGAGTTGCAGGATGTTACCGGGATGGGAGTGCAAGGGCAATTGGACTTGTGATAGTCGATTTTAAGCCCTTGAATCAGTGTGTGTAAAATTGCTTTGAGGCTTAGGATTTCCTTGGTGATTGCTGGAAGAATCAAAAGTGTGTTATCTGTGTATTGGATAATTGGGAAATCCTGACAAAAACTATTGTCCTACTACTACTACTATACTAGCTAGCACTGCTACCATATATATGTATCTAGTGTATATATGTACAAACCCGAATAGCTAGAGACATAGCAGAGATGTAGGAATGCATGTCATTGTCAGATCGAGTAGTACTGCTGAAGTACTAGGACTACTTGGATAATTAGTAGTACTGACCAATATGCCCTACACATGCGGTACTGGAATACGTACTACTCGCTCACTTTATTTAAATCTTCCTTTTGGCGTTAATTTGCAAACTGAGGACCTGTTCGCAACACAGAAAACTAAAAAAGTCAAGGTTAAAATATCACGACTATTTTTCCTCTAAAATACCCTTGTTCCAAAGAAGCCCTAAAACTGCTGGTGCTGGACCAGTGCGTAGTACAGAACAATGCCTGAAGTCCTAGCCACATATATATATCGATCGGGAAAGGAAAAAGAATTCGTTAGTAATGCAATCCAATTCCAATGCAATGTATCTATCCTCTTATCAGTCTGTCATTCGAGCTTGTCTTAATCGATGAACATGCATGCCACCGAAATGGTACAGAACCAGATCCAAAAAGAACAAATTAGCATAGCCCTTGTTAGTGCGTCCTAGGGTATACTCTGATGAAAGAAATGAGCAAAATACGAGATGAGAAATATATGTCCATATCTATTTCGATTATACCTCTGATGCGTACATCTTGTTCTAATGATGAAATAGCTCAATAATCAGCCAGCATACATAGTTACAGAAATGGCCTTATTAGAATTTAGGAATTTCACTGAAAACTTTTCAGTTTTTATTAAAACAGAAAATTTCTAATGTTCCATAGAGATTTTGGCTCTGCTCTAACCAGTTTCTGCTTCTGACTTTTGACTTTTAAAACATATCAGCTTCTTAATTTTGGTTTTTGATTTTTTTTTCTTATTACTTTGGATTGTTTATGAATGTATAACAATATTTTTTATTTTTAATTAAAATATATAACAAATTAATAATTACTACAGTATAATTTTAGCAATCGGAAACAATAAGCGCACCACTTTGTACCAGCAGACGTAGCATGCGTCGTCAGGATAGTAGCTGTCGCATCAGTCATTCAGATGATTGGCTGTCGCATCAGTCAGTTTATAGCAGTGCACAATCAGACTGATTCCACCTTCCACAACATTCTAGAATTTACCAAACTTATCACTTTTGATCAAGCTATGGTTATCTAGATAATCATTTTGTTTTTTTCCAGTTGACTAAAATACCCTTGGCGACTATCCAACTGATACTGGCCCCACCACAGGTGAGGGGGGCTGGGCTGGGAAGAGCGAAAGTTAGTAATGGCACAATGAAAAGTTATGCATTAAAAAGTGTTGGTGTCCAAGCAAGCATACGCTACTAGCTAGATAATAAGTAATATAATATCTTCATTAAGATCTTGCTGTCCAGCGTGCAGGATGCAACCTCAGATTCCCTCTAGCTTTTTTCAACACTATGACTATTACTGCTCCTTTCGTCTTACAATATAAATTCTCATTCTTAAAAAATGTTGCCTCACAGTATAATTCTACTGTAAAGATTAAAGATGTAATTATTGTAATATTTCTACCATATACCCCTCATTTAATACTGAAGAAATGGATTAGTGTCTATTGTATGTCATTTAATAAAGACATGTATGGTCCAATAACATTAATCTTTTTTTAGATGTAGTGTTTTCTTCGTCTATGTATATGATGGCTATAGACTTATATTATAGAACGAAGGAAGTATATGGTATATATGCTTTGTATGTATGGAATTATGGATGACTAGCTAGAAGATGCATTCCTTCGTTGTTGACACAAATTAAAGTACCATGCATACCTTCCTCCTTTTCCATGTAGAGGCCAAGCAAAGCTAGTGGGGACTGGCAATCATGCACTGCATTGCATAGACACAATACACAATGTTTTCTTGGGAAGATCGATCGAGCATGCACGCCACCACCCCACTAGCTAAGCTGGCTAGCAACATTATCTCTTCTTTTATTCCCAGTGCAAAATTCTGAATCATAGTCTACCCATCTTCGATCTGTACCAGATCGATGAGATCTATCTATCGCAAGAACACTACTGCTGTGATATATCCTCCAAGTTCTAAATTAAACCGCTGCATAATCAATGATACATATGAAAAAAGAAACAAATTAAAGGAGCATTGCATCATGCACGTACAAGCTAGGGCCCATGCCCTTGTTCAATCCCATCAGAGGAAAAAAAACTTAAAAAGGAAGAAAGAAAGACGTCAACTGCAAGCAATGGATGTCACCAATGATGTTTTGCTTAAATATGTCTTGCATGGTTCTATCAGGTTAAACAACCCCAGTACTCCAAACTGAGAAGCGAGAACAAGGAAACACCAGAGATCAATGTTCTATTAATCTTTAGACGAAAAAGGAAACAAATTAATGGAGCGAAAAGGTAGCTAGGAAGCTAATTAATTAACAATAAGCGGTGAAATGAAGAAAATCCACTACTCCAATGGCAATTAAGCTCTTCTTGGCAAAACCTCATGCATGTACTTGAAGCGAAAATGTGATGCATGATGCCTGCCTTTCCCATCATGACCACACATATACCCATCCTGTAATTAACTACACTGCTGCTCCTTCCTTGCTTTGCACCTGGAATATATTCTTTCATGATGGATCGATGAAGCAAAGCATGATTGCACTTACATCATATCAGTGAGCTGCTATTGATGAGGCCTTGCCATGGATTTCCACTATCTGCAGCTCCATTGTTCCAGTACCAATCCCTTGATGGGCCATTGTTGTTGTCGTCCATCGTCACATTGTTGTCATTCACAGTGCCCTGCTGCTGCTGTCCACCAACCTGCAGCTGCCCACCTGCTGATCCAACACCACCACCACCACCACCAAACTGTGACGGCCACTGAAGCCCCATCATCGCCTTCACGCCGCCGCCTTCCTCGCCGGCATGCGTACTGCCATTCACTACTCCCTGTGTAGCAGTTGCACCACCGATTATTGCGGGATCAGCAGTACCACCAAGCCCATGCTGCTGCATCATCAGATTCAGACCTGCACCAACACAAAATGTTGTCGATGGCGGCATCGCCATCACATTAGTAGGCCCATAGCAGTCGTTGTTCTGATGATTGCCATCAAGAAGCCCTCCTCTCAGTATGTCCAAAAACGTCCCACCAGGAGACAATGTCGCCGCCGGGTTGGACGACGACGAACCGAAGGCCAAGGAGAGGTGGTCTCTGGGGAGCTCGAAGCCTGTGGAGCTAAATGTGGGGAGCACGTTGGGGAAGTCCGTGCAGGACGGAAGCACCATGGGTTCCGGCACGAGCTTGTTGACCTTGGAGGCCGCCGCCGCAGACGACGACGAGGAGGAGGAAGTGGAGGAGCGCCTGTTCTTGCGGCAGCCACCGCCGATGGGGACGTTGCGGAGGGAGCCGCCCTCGGTCCAGTAGCGGCGGCATTCCTTGCAGAAGTAGCGGGGCTGCGACATGCTGTAGTTGTTGTAGTAGCAGAACTTGGTGTTGGTCGAGGGGCACCGTGGGCATTTGATCGCCTTGTCTGGGTGAGGCCGTGGCTTCCGCTCCACCGTCGCCTGCGTCTCGTTCGACGCCGGCGACTGTTGCCGTGGCTTGGAGTTGCACAACGCCACTTCCTCCATCTGGGACGACGCACCGGTGGCCATGAGCTTCTGCGTGCACAATTGAAACAAGAAACATGGCTGTATCATCAGGAGACATTGCCATTAGGAAGTGTATAATTAACAACTTGATAATTGTACTCAATAAAAAAATGTGAAAGCCATAATTGTAAGAATATAAAAAAACTCGACCTGCAGGGGTACTAGACGCCCCCCCGGCATTAGCTTAAGAAGAATGATCCTCTCACAGATCGAGAAAATCTCCGAACTCTTGCCCCACCCTGACACAGCGGCATCAGTCCAGTGAGAGCGCCCAGGGGAGCAATCGCTCGGCCCAGACGACCTGGGCCCTTACCCTGTCGACCAGCGAATGGACTAGCCTTTAGACCTGTGCTTTGGCTTATGGGGCAAGCGAGGGGATTTTTTTGCCCCCAGCCTGGGTCGAACCCAGACACGGGGGTGCTACTAGAGCGCTCTACCACTACGATAGAGGCTCGTTCGCTAATTGTAAGAATATGATTTTGTGTTTATGGGCTGATCATATTTGAGAGAGTTGGTGCAATTTTGATGACCCAATGCTAGCTTATTACTGCACTTTCTTTAATCAAAACTAAAAATGACACTTTACATTTTCTCTAGGAAATTAACTTGAGAAAATGCATAATTTGCTATGTGACAGAATTTGAATTAGGGAGCTTGACATCACGTATCGTTGTTTGTTTGGACTGTTCCGTACGTCAACACAAATTCATTGTACGTACCTACACTCAAAATTCACGTGATAACTAAGAGTTCCTAACACACCTCTTTTGAAATCTATTTCACTTTCAACTCGATCCAATGCATAACTGACTAGCTACTTGTAAAGGATAACGTACGTTATGTATTGTTCGCTTGCACTGTTCTGTAATCACATATTCGTAGTACCTACACTCGAAATTCCGTGATAAGACTTCCTAAATACACTTTCAGCTCCAATGTATTATAATTAAGAAACTGGATTATGTTTGGAACGACTCTAGTATGCGCGATGAAATAGCCAGAATTTTCGTGTGTACATGAACGTACATGGGATACTGAGGGTTTTAATTAATTTGTTGCAGTAGCCTACTGTTAATTCAAGGCAAGAATGAAGAAAGGTTTTCAAAAACTAAATTTAAGGAAATATCGAATCACTTGGCTGTTATTTATTATGAAATTGTAGGACGTACCTAATTAAACTAGACATGGCAAACAAACAAACTCTTAAATTTATGAAGGTGCAAAGAGAGGCAATGATGAAGATGGGGTGGGAGACTAAAGTGCAGAGGGTTGAATCATTACTTGCAAGCTGCATGTGATTGTGTTTGGGTTGCAAAGGGGCCGGGGTACACTTACTTAATTTCTTCTCTACTAATGGACCCTTGAGACTTGATTAGCTAAAACTTAAAGCTCAAGACTTGTTAGCTAGATGACCTAATCTTTGCTAAGCAAACAGAGAAAGAAAGCTTTCAGAAAGAAAAAAAATCGTTCATGTACAAATGAGTCCTAATGATGCAAACATCAATTAGATATTAATTGTGCAAATAAAAATTTGGCTATGAACATACGATCCAATTTTGGACATGTGAGATTCATAAAAAAGGCAAGAACTTAAAAGCGATGCTTGGTAGGCAAGGAGTCGAATCGACCACCCGATCCACCCGGGTTCGAACACGGATGCCCACTCTCTTTTTTTTACTTCATTTCAAAATAAATAAATAAATCGCTAGATCTTAATTATGTCAGATTTCTTCAATCAATACGATTGACTCAAGCTCTCTAATCGACTGATGCAGCTTCGAATGGAAGGATGATATATAGTTAGCTGAAAAAAAAAGGAAGAACCTTTGGTCGACCTAGACAAAGAAAAGAAAGGAAAAGAAAAGAAAAGTTGAGGCATCCATCCAGCTTTGGTGGCCCAGTCGATCGAGGATCTGCCAATCTGGTACATGCGCGGCCGTCCATGAATTTTTGCACACATATCAAGAAAAATATATATAGTTTCTATAATTCTATATACACCTTATTAGCTATAGCTAGATATAAAACGTATGCATGTATGTATATACGCGGCAAATTAATCGCATGGAATTAAGATAGACAGCCATGAGTAGTCGCAAATCAAGATCAAGAGACTCATCAGAAAGAAAACATGAATAACTATTCAAGGGAAGAAGAAAAAGCGAACTAGCTAGCTAGAGTTGCGTCGATCGATCTATGGGGCGGAAGGTAAAGCGAAGACTTACCTGGTGGTGAGCAGTGGTGCTGGAGATCTCCATGAAATCAAAGCTAGCAAAGGCACACGCAATCGAGATCCACCAAACAAATCAGCGAGCGAGCGGAGACCAAAAAGACGAGCGATCAAATGAAGCAGCGGCAGCAGCTAGCTCGCCAGGACGGATCGATATTCGATGGAACACCAAGAAGAGTACTTGCTCCCTGCAGCTACTCCTGAGAGAGAGAGAGAGAGAGAGAGAGAGAGAGAGAGAGAGAGAGGCAGATCAGAGCACGGCCCTCCTGTGCTGTTCTTTAATACTACCAGAGATAGAGAGAGAGGCGTGGATGGATCGATGGTGTGAGGAGTGATATGTCTTGTGGTAAAACAGAAACGCCCGGCTGACCCGTTGTTTTCGGAAATAGACGGCCGATGGTGACGCAGACACGGCTTAGGTAAGAGGAACGCGCGCGCGGAGCACGGCTGGCTTTGCAAGGCTCCTCTCCTCCCGGCTTCAGTTGGCAAACACAACAGAAAAAAGAGAGACAAGACAAGCGAGATCAAGGTGCATTCCAAGGCCTCACTCCATCTTCTAGCTCAAGCTTCCGGGCTCCATGTCCTTCCTTCCGTTGCTTGGCTTGGCCTGGGCCGGTTGTCAGTGAGCGTGGCCGGCGAGCACTGAGCCAGCCGCAGCCTAGCTACGTGTCATGCTACCCCTGCGCGCGCTAGCTAGCTACATGGACGGACCACGTCTCCTCTCCACCCACCCACTGGCATGCATGCCTGAGTGCACCCGCGCATGTACCACGCCAGCCCCTCTCACCTGCTTGGTGCTGGCTCATGCGTGCGCTCTGCAGCGAGGGAGCCTCGTTGAGGCCAAATTAGGAAAAAGCCTATTGCTTAATTTTTGTCGGTAACCTGGTTTACCTGTAGGTTCCGATAAAATTTAAACCGGTCAAAAAATTCATATTCACCTAATTTTCATCTAAAAATTCAAAAATTTCTGCTGCAAAAATCTGAAAAATCTGGTAACCAGCGGTTACCACTTCTATCGCTACCCGCTGATAAAATTTAGAGTAAAGTCCATTACCGGTTCTTAAACTTTTTATGTTATGTCATCCTGGTCCATAAACTTTTAAAGTATGTCATCCCAGTCCTTAAACTTTCAAAGTGTGGCAATATCCTATGTAATTGTAGCAGTGAACTTTTTATGCTGTGTCATCCTGGTCCATAGACTTTCAAAAGAAATTGCCACACTTTGAAAGTTTAAGGACCGGGATAACATATTTTAAAAGTTTATGGGCCGGAATGACACAGCATAAAAAGTTTAAGGACTGGTAATGAACTTTACTCTAAAATTTACATACCGATAGATTTTTTCCCTTGGCCAAATACTAAGGGCTGCGGCCTCACCTTTAATTTCACACAGGGCAGCGTAGCGGGACAAAAATAGAGGCAGCTAGTGAGATGAAGTTGGCGAGCGTAGCGAACACACATTTCGATACCATGTCAATCCAAATTAAATTGATGAGCAATAAAGTTATAATGGGTAATACATGTAAGATAGTATCTTAATAATGGATAGCGCATTCCAAAAGCCCAAAATATGGACAAGTAACAATCTTAGGGACAAAATTAACTAGACTAGGTGATGCAAATCATGGTAGATAGGTACTGAAATAAATGTCATTAATAAGCAACTTTTTATGACTATGTATTAAATTTGTCACCGTTGAAAGCAGATGCATTTTGCTCTAAAACTTTGTGACGATTTGAAAAAATTTGTCATAAAATGCAGTTACATATCGTCACAGATTGTCAAGTTAGAAGGGTGGCTACGTGCCAAGGTGTTTATGTGATAAATTATTTTTTGCCTCATTTATTGTTTATCATGTATCGTTTTACTTTTTTTTATGACGAATTGTTATTATTTAGAGGGATGGGCATGGGTTGGGAACATGGAGGAAATAAGGGAGCACGGGCATGGCCTTGACTCTCGTTGCTTAGAGGCATAGGCATGGGCAGGGAATGCAGAGGAAACAAGAGAGCATAGTTGGAGGATGGCCGAAGAAACGGGGCGACGGTGCATGGCGGTGGACAATGGGGTGGCATCGATGCTGGAATTGTACGAGCGATGCATTGGTCAATTCGAAGTATGAAATATGTAGAGATGTGCTAGTGATGGTGTAATTACAAGAAATCAAAGAATGGCTCATCGGAGATGATGAATCAACGACAAGGCGCGGAAACGGCTGGTTTCATAAAAATCTCGATTCCCATTGATTGACTAAACCAAACTCAAATTAACTTGGTAAATAAGTTGCTTAGAGTCTAGAAGACGAATTGACTTGAACAAAAATAAAAAAAAACTCATGGGAGAGAAAGATGGCGTGTGTTTGACGCGAGAAATCTCCTCGGGATTTCTTGCCTCAGGGTGTAAGACTCCTCGGGATTTCTTGCCGCTAGAAATGACTCCTCGGAAGCCAGAGGCCATCGGCATCAGGGAGTAATTAGTAATCAAAAGTTGGAAATCATCCATCGGAAATAGCCAGTTAGTCGAAAACCACCAGACTCCAGAGCAGACCATAATCGGAGGACTCTGGGCATCAGAAATAGCCGGTAGTCGAAGGCCTTCTTGGTTAAAACCCATCGGAAGCCATCAGTGGTCGAAAGCCAACATGGTCGAAAAGCCATCAGGGTCAAAACCATTATGGTCAAAAGCCAACGTGGTCGAAAGCCAACATTGCCGAAAGACATCATGGTCGAAAGCCAATGTGGTTGAAAGTCGACAAGCAGTCGGAGGCACTCAACTTCGACAAGTGGTCGGAGGTGTCTGGCTTTGGGAAGCGGTTGGAGGTGTCTGGTTTCAGGAAGTGGTCAAAGGCACTCGACTTCAATAAGTGGTTGGAGGTGTTTGGCTTCGAGAAGCAGTCGGAGGCACTCAACTTCGACAAGCGGTTAGAGGTGTATGGCTTTGGGAAGTGTTGGAGGCACTCGATTTCGACAAGCGATCGAAGGCGTTCGAGTTTGAGCAGCGGTCGAAGGTGCCCAACTTTGACAAGCGGCCATGATGATGGAGTATCAGAGTCATTCAGGGACATTCGAGTGCGACGAGCCGGTCAGAGGCATCCGTCTTGGACAACTGATTAGAGGAGTCTGAGTATCAAAGGCAGTCGACGACACTCGAGTACGGCGGGTGGTCGTGAGCAACCAAAAATTAACGACGGTCGATGACATCGAGTACAACATACGATCAGTGGCGACAAAGTATTAACTGTGGTAGGCAACGCCCGAGTACAGTGGGCGGTCGTAAGCAACCGTGTATCAAATACGGTCAAAGATGTTTGGGCATCGAAGATGGTTAGAGATGTCAGAGTGTAGCAGATGGTCATAAGTGATCGAATATCAATGGTAGTTGATGACGTCTGAGCACAACAGATGGTCGTAAGCGACCGAGTATAGGAGATGGTCATGGGCAATTGAATATCACAGGTGGTCAAAGATGTCTAGGCATAGCTGGCAGTCATAAGCTCTGGTTGACAACATCTAGGTACAGCCGGCAGCCGTAAGCTCCCTAGCACGGCAAGCGGTCGAGGACATCCAAGTACAACCAATAGTTGTAAGTGACTAGGCACAGCAGGTGGTTGTGAACGACCGAGTACGGTGGATGGTCGATGGCGCCTGAGGAGGTCGACGGCGCCTGAGTACAGCGGGTGGTCAATGGCAACCAGGTACTGTAGGCGATTGATGACGTCCAAGTATGATGGGTGGTTGATGGCGCCTGAAGAGGTCGACGACACCTGAGTACAGTGGGCGGTCGATGGCGACTGGGTACTGTGGGTGGTTGATGGCAGCTGAGTGCAGCAAATGGTCGGTGACGTCTGAGTACTGATGATATCCGAGTGTTGTGGCCGGTCGATGGCCTCTGGTGTTGATAGCAGCCATAGACATCCAGCCCAGTGGATGGTCGATGAAGTCCATGTGCTCTGGGCGGTCGATGGCCCTGGGTGTTGAAAGCATCTGTAGATGTCCAGCCCCTGCGGGTGGTTGATGACGTTCGAGTGCTGTGGGCGATCGGTGGCACCCGAGTATTGAAAGCGGACGTACATGAACGGGTATCAACAGAGGTCGGTGATGTCTAAGTACATCTGACGGACATAAGCAACCAATCATAGAAGTTGGTCATAAGTGACCAAACACAGGAGGTGGTCGTACGTGACTGAGTATCAAAGCCATCTGTGATGCCTGGGTACCACAGACGGTCGAAGGCACCCAAGTATTGTAGGGGTTCGTAAACATCTAAGTGCTGAAGGTGGTCAAAAGCACCTGAGTATCGCAGGCGGTAGAAAGTGCTGTGTCCCAAAGGTGGTCGAAGAAGTCTTGAGTATCGGGGGCAGTCATGGTACATGGCGGATCATTGTAGCCACATAAGCGCACGCCACATGCAAGAGTGGGAGGACTTCATGCTTCAAGCCTAATGAGATGACAACAATCTTGCTAGCCCCATCGTTGTGGCCACATGCTGCCCAGTGGCAAGCTCTAGAGTGCTTCCTCGATGGCATCGCCAAGCTGCGACCGTAGGCATTGGCAGTCATCTCACTACTGCCGCCGTTTTTTGGCCTGTGAGATAGCTCCATTCATCCCTCTATCTGGGGTGTACGGGTGCGATCGGGTGACTTTGTCCCTTCCCCCATCTGTCTATGCTTGTCTCTCCGTCTTTGTTCATCTGTGTCTTCATCCATGTCTGTTTGTCTATGTCTTCATCCATCTCTGTACCCCTTTCGTCTGCGGGGTCTCTCCTTTTATAGGCATGAGCAAAGGGCGCAGCAACGTATGCAGCTTCAATCGTGCAATTAATTTGTGATCAAATCCCAGATCGATTACTGATTCTTACCTTCTAGACCTCTGTTTTCTATATTAACAAGATTTGTTGAGAATTACTTCCATCAGATGGAGATACGGTGTAATCACCTTTCCATTGTGAAGACAATATACCCAGAACCAATCTCTTCCTTCCATCTTGCTGCATAGGCAGCCATAAATTGACCACGTGCCTTGCAATCGATAGAGAACATGCAACCATGTGAGGCACGGCACAACAATCAGTCGAACTAGACCGTAGATCATGTTAGCACTGATCTTGTTGTTAATGGTAGTTGAGTATATGTGTGCCCGAGTTCGCATAGGAGTCGGAGACCAGAGCACCCCTGGAGTCAGAGACCCTCTGAACTATAGTGAGCCAGTCATAAGACATAATGAACTATTCAGTAGACCACGCTTAAGTAGCCGATTGGTGCTTCGAAGACCAGCATGATCGAGGAGCCCTGGTTGAGGCATCCAAGTGACGGTTGAAGAGAACAAAGCAATTGGACCTACGTGGTTGAAACAGCGAATGGTCGAAGAACGAAAGTTCTGGTTCTGTGTTAAGTGGTACGACCAGAGTTGTAGTAAAAATCAACATGGTCTATGTTCCATGGTCGTGCAACCCTGGTCGAGCATCTATGGCCAACCCAATGTGGCCGACCAGCCATGGTCATAACATCATGGTCCGCATGGTGTGGTCAGAGGGCGTGGTTGAAACACATGGTCGAAGCGACTGTGCTCGAGCAGGCGTGGTCGACAACACGTGATCGAAGACCTACGAACTCATAGGATGATCTTGGCGCATATATTTCATGGTCGGCTGGACTGCAGCCATATGAGGCGCAACGCATTGACCATGCACCGACAGCTTGCGGACAAGCTCATGTGTCGTTTCACTATCTGATCTTAAAGAAATTAAATCTTGCATAGCACGTACTCATACCATAGTCTTCTTCCCAAATATGTGTCTCTGTATTTGCTTGGACTTAGTATATTTATACAAAAACTCATCAAACAACGTGATCGGGTGACAAACGACACTCAGAAGACAGATGACACTTGGGAAGATGAACTAGAAAATTTGCAAAAGTGTGAAAGGGAAGCAACATAGTTATGGGAACCCAATTTGAAGGCTTGGGTGATGGGAAACCGACAAGTAACCAAAGGATTCCGGAATGACAGTTTTTGGTCATTAAATTTTGAAATTGATGAATAAAAGGAAACGGTAGAATAAATGGAAAATAAATATCCAAGAAGTGATGTTTGAGTAATCTGGGTCATTTTCCATTTTTACATGAGGTGGAGATAAGATTTGGTTTGAAAATTAACTTGGAGAAGCAAAGAGTACGAAAGGATAAAGGTGAATAGTTCAATCAAATGAAAGAAAAAGACACAATCGTATCAGACCTTGAAACAACTTTGAAGTTAAGCGAGTCTGGGTGAGAGAAGAGATGGGATGGGTGACCTTTGGAAATCTGGATGAATTTTATAGATGTTATGATGAAAAAAACATTATAAAACATACTGGCGGAGCCTACCCAGTCCGGCAGGCCTAGAAATTTATGACAAAATGGCACGTTTACATGACGTTTACCAAACTATGCATGACAATTATAAACATCACTAATTGTTATATTCCGTGACAATAATATTTTCTTGTTAAGATTATGACGAAAATGCCCTATCGCGTCGTTAGATACAATCTATGATGTACTTTCTGTGACGATGGTCGTGACGTCTTATTTTTGCCATAAAATATTTTTATATAAAAAAAGTGTTCTTCCGTAATGATTTCTGATTATCATTGAAGCCCATATTTGTACTAGTGTTAGTCTAATAAATAGTGATCGTTAAGAGAAATCAAAAGCCTAAAACCGTTAAAAAGCCACAAAGAACATATTACTGCAGGAGGTAGTAGCTGCAGTTGCCGGGGAGTCATGGGAAGGAGGTAGAGAAGGGAAGAGAGGAAAGGGAACGAAGAGGAGAAATAAAAAGAACATGCACTTGCATGGTGGAGGCTAGTGTTCTAAAATAATCGAACTAGTTAGTATAATTACTACTTGTGCTAATTAACTACTCCACATATACAACTAGTAAATTGATGCAATGCGGGATTGGAACTAACAAACGTGACTTAAAACTAATTAAGCATGCCCCAAACCTTCTTCTAGTCTCCGCATCAGTCAACAGCATTACGTAATTGCTAGCAAGTAGAGTAGTAGAGCCACTTATAATAAAGGGTTTTCATTGTGTTATCCCCTTGGGCCTTTTACTGGTTCTACCATCATTCTTATTTTTTTTAAACAAAGTTGATCAGAGTATCTACTTGAAAGACAGATAGATACAAACAAAAAAAGATTGTAGTATCGATCATAGTAATTCCAATACATCCAAAATCTAGTAACATGACGTATTGATGCAACTAGAAATTACCTGCAGATTAGTTAGCTGATCAATAGGTACTAGCTAGGAATTAACTGCAGATTAGTTGGCTGATCAGCAGATACATGCCCTTTTCCAACAAAAACCCCACATGTCAGCGCCACCTCCTCTTCCCTATCTCTCTCATCTTTTTTCCCTCTACTTCCCCATTTCTGTTCTTTTCTTTTCTCTGTCTTCTCCTGAGGGTATGTATATTAGTCTGTCTTTTAAGCCTCGCTCATTTCGACTTCAACTTCTAGTTTATTTTTCACTATTTATAAATTTCATCTTTTCTGAAATTTTAGCTTTTTAGCCTTTACCGGTTCTTTTTTCCATATTCGTTTACATTATCCGTGATGGGCTAACCTGTTTTTTCTTTTAAAATTTTTAAAATTAATTATACCAAATAAGGCACTATCAGTTACAGTGTAATTTCAATCAATTATAGTATAATTTCAGCCGTAAGCCATATTTTTTTAGCCCAAATGATTGGGCTCTTAAAGTTATCTTTAAGGCTTTTATCTCACCTAAAGACAACGCTAGAAATAACTTCTCCAACAGTAAATCATTACTCTAATTATTTTATACTATTTTCACGATAACTTCCTACCTCACACACTTTCACTATTTACATTAGTTTATGGGTTTAAGTCGTCTCTTGCATAAGAGATAACACATTATCTTCCCTCATCTCCTCTCTTCTCTATATAAGATTTACTTATTTAATATAGCTAAAAGACAATTGAGATGACACTATTAGAGGTGCTCTGAACAATCCTTGGCAGCCAATGTAGGGCCAAGTAATGATGTGGCAGCCAACATAATCCAATGTGTCAAAAGTCGTCTATGGTATCTGTCTATGGACATAATTTGTATGGTTTTGCTAGTTAGGGACGGATTCTAGATGATATTCAAAATAAAGGAGGAAAATTAAATTGGACGGCTGAAGGAGTTTAGAAAGTACGGATAAACTTTCCCAATTCCAATACATCTATAATCTAGTAACATGACGTGTCGATGCAGCTAGAAACTGCATATTAGGCTAGTCTCAGTGGGAGTTTCATCTGCATTTAATAGGCTGCCACAACAATTCAATTGGTGTCAATATGCATGCATTAAGTGGTTTCATCTAGATGAAACTCTCGCACGATTACCAACTCTATATGAGTCATGAAATTATGTCTATGTACACAAAACAAATATTGAGTGTGTTTGTTGCATCCATGTCTCATTTCATTTTACATGATGGGTGGATCTTGTATACAACGCCATGAGAAAGAGAATGGCCTTGGTTGCCTATATGAGTGGATGCGGCTGCATGAGCGGATGCAAAATACGCCTCATCTGGATGGGTGGATACGCTCAAAATGAGCTTCACTGCCATCTGGATGGGTTGATCCGATGTATCTTATGCGGTCCCACGTGTCGACCTCTCGGGTTGGTTAGGCGCATCCGCTCATATGAGCAACCAAAACATCTCTATTTTTGCATCCGCTCATGCAACCTCACCAAACATCTTCTTTTTAAATACGATTCCACTCAGATAGCATCCACTCGTTAATTGTAGATATACGATACAACCTCCATCCATGAACCAAACACACCCATATATACACACACACTCCACATATGTACGTAGGCATTTGGTTACGACCGTTGGTTGGTTCGCCGCGCGCACGTAGCTACGTATGATTCATGCCCTAAACAAACTAGTCAGCCCAGCAACCATTGCTAGCTCTTGAGCCGTGGCCGTGCAGTGCTAGCTGACATCAACGCCTAGCTCAACTCCCATCAATCACTCAATCTCGTGGCCCGCACAAGGAAATATTGTATACGGTAGAATTGGTATAGCAACAGAGAAGATAAATAATATCTTTCAAATTTTTTTAAATATTTGTTGATTCTTCACTCTAATAGCTATGAAAAGCTATAAAGATCAAAAATTCAAAAATCCGTGGTGCTACCATAAATTCAGCTCATCTAACAATACAAACACTATTTCAAACACGAAAAATATGTAACTTTTAATCTATAAATCCAAAAGACTTAAAATTTGAACCAATGCTAGATCATGACCTTAAAAACCTATCCCATGCACAAATCTTGAAAGAACTCAAGACAATTGAGTCATTTTGGTTTGTGAAACTCTGCTGCACTAAAACTAGGGTAAAACAATAAATTGAGCAAAACTCTCAAACCAAGACCCCAATCACTTAAAATTTGGTATGCACCTTTTGTAGGATGTCAGAAACTTATTTCAATCAGCGTATAAGAAAATGATTACCAAAGTTTTGACCTTTTTCGTTTGAAGAAATGTTGTACTAAAACCGAGCAAAAATAAAAAACGGTGAATATGACTTGCTCGTGGAAGAATGATGACCAAGATGACTCTAAATGTATTCTCACATGTTACCACAAGTTAGAACACCCAAGGAATCAAGACAAAAATAACTAGATGAAAAATCACTAGGAGAGGGCAAATTAAGCAAAAAATTGGGCAACTTTAAGAACTTGTCAAAACTGATGCCAAGATGGATGGGAATTGATTCCCAAGATATATCTTCATCACTTATTCTTGGCATCCAGAAAGATCAAGAAAATAGAGAGGCAAGATCAAAACCAACCAAAACAAGAGCAAATAAACCAAAACAAGAGGGGTCCATAAGAGAGGAGCAAAGTTGATATATTGCTATTTGAGGATGAAGGTTTTATAGGCACTCCACCTAGAGGACAAGACAATACACCACAGCACTCACACTTCTCAAACCTAACCCTAGAATACTTGACTTCAATGGACAAGGTTGGATTGTTGGATGGTTAATTAGAAAATATCTATCCCACCAGCACCTATCTAAACTCTAGTGGATACAATCCACTTAGCGTATATAGGAAAAACCCGTTTACCCCACATAACATGGGTTTTACTTACTACACTTATGCACACTTTTTAAAGTACATAAGCTCGAATATGCTTAGTGCTTAGCCTTGATCCAATTTGATCTTCTCAGCTTCTCCTTGACCTAAACTGCTCTCCCAAGCATCGTGGCTTTGATCCAAGATAGTTTTTGGTATTTTGGTCAACTTACCAAAATATCCTTTCTCCACCCGGTCTCCATCTTCCATTGCAAGCAATCGTCATGTATATCATATGTAGATGTACCACTGGCTTGCCACACGTCAGTAAGTCTCTTCCATTTTGATTCTACCAGACCACGCCTCACTTGAACCGACCAAGCCACATGGTGTAACTTGTCGCTTGAACTTCCCTTTAACATATCCCACCTTTCTAGTGCCATACTTGAGCTCCGCCATCTCACCCGATATTCTTGATCATTCTTGTCCTCGGTTCATCCATGAGTGTAGCCCGATTTCCCACTGTCGATCATGGTTGGTTCTAAGTGACCCCGCACATCCAAAGACTAAGAAATCGTTTCTAGGCATAAATTCTTCACAACTTACCCCCGTTAGATGTAACATACATCATGCAACATATATGCACTGACCTAGTTCAAACCACCTTGCACCACAACTCAAATATCCTGAATTCCAAATTCCAACTGAGAGCAACACTTCTGTTCGTCTACAGGCAATCCAGAAAATGACAATTTTGCAAAATTCAAATTCACACTCCTCTCAAAAGGCAATGGTACATCATAACATAATCGTACACCTTCTCACATAGTTCTTTAATCTTTCCCTTGATGAATCCATTGGCAATTTCTCAAAAAATACAAAAAAGGAGGTGGTTTTCGAACTAAGGAGGGAATTGAAGTAGACATTGCCTTGCTGCTTCCTATGTCGAAGCACCGAAGAAAATTCTTTGTGTACTTGCTCTGATGAATAAGGGTCCCTTCCTTCAGTTGCTTGACTTGAAGACCGAGGAAGAAAGTCAGTTTGCTCATCATACTCATTTCGAGTTCACTCCTCATAGAATCTGAAAATTTGGACACCAAAGCATGAAAAAAACCACCGAATATAATATCATTGACACAAATTTGAACAAGTAAGAAGTCACCGCCTTACATGAGGGTGAACAGGGTTTTATCTATCATTTCTATTTTTAAATCATTTTAAAGTAAGAAACTATTAAGCTTATCACACCAAACTCTAGTGGCTTGCTTAATCCATACAAGACTTTGTACAACTTACACACATGGTTTAGGAACTTGAGATTTTTAAACTCAGGAGGTTGCTTGATATATATCTCTTCTTCTACAAAACTATTTAGAAAAACACTTTTGACATCCATTTAAAAAGTTTAAAGCTCATAGACGCCATGAATGCTAGTAATATTTGAATGGCTTCTAATATAAATATAGATGCAAAGGTCTCCTCAAAGTCTAAGTTCTATACTTGAGAAAATTCTTGAGTTACAAGCCTAACCTTGTTGCAAATTGCCGACCCATCCTCTCTTTGCTTATATTTAAAAACCCATTTTGTTTCAAATACATTATGATTAGGGGAAGGTTCAACTAAGGTCCACACTTGATTTCTTTCAAAGTTTTCAAGCTCTTTATGTATAGCATTGACCCAAGAGGAATCATATAAAGCATATGTGACATCTCAAGGTTCAAAAGATGCAACAAAAGCACAATGTACATGAGAATATAGAGAGATAAACCTAGACTGAGTAACTTGCTCTGGAGTTCTCCAATCATCTACTCCTAAGGGTATTATCGCTGACTGTGAAAAGGAGTTTTTGGTGTAGATGTGACCTCTATCTCATGGGTTGTGGAGGTAGGAGCAGAGCCACTCGAAACACTGCTGAAGGTTGGAGAAGGTTGCTATGCTGGAATTGTAGTAGTGAAACCAGGCTCTCCAACCATCTCAGGAGTGACTAGAGCAGTGATTGGGTCCTCATCCTCTAGGTCAGGGTTGTCGTCGATGAAGATGCTCTCCTGATTATCATGTACCTGTGTACCTGCACTGTCAAGTCTAATATCAGAATTAGCCTCATAAAAAATGACTTCACAAATCTAAATGATTTTGTTAGTGTCCCAATAAAAAACACGAAAGCCATGAGAATGAGCAGGATATTCAAAAAATGCCATCATAACATCTAGATTCAAATTTATCCAAGTTGCCATGTTTAAGAATAAAGCACTTGTAACCAAATATCTTGCAATGAGAGATGCTGGACCTATGACAAAATCTAAGTTTAAAAGAAGTCTTGCTTATGGACGATCTTAAGTAAATACTTTTGGACACATAGCAAGTAGAAGAAATTGACTCAGCCCAAATCTCCTAGGGTGCTACGCTTATCTAATATAGTCCTAACCATCTCTACATGGGTTCTATTATTCTTCTCTACAACCCCATTCTACTGGGGAACTCTAGGTAAGGAGAACTAGTGCTCTAAACATTTCTTAGTGTAGAAAGTGGTAAAAGATGAGCTCTTGAATTCTAGGACATTGTCACTTCTAATGGTTCTCAAGGCTCCTAGGAGGTCAACTGCTAGTCTAAGAGCCAACTCTGTAAAGCAGCCAAAGGACTTATCCTTACAAATCAGAAAATAAACATAAGAATACAAAGAGATGTCATCTACAATAATAAGCACATACCATTTTTCTCTTACAAACTGGCCTCCAGAAGGGCCAACTGTGTCTAAGCGCAAGACTTGTCCAGGGCCATCAGTTATTTCTAACGTAAGAGGAAGATGATAAGTAGAAACCATCTTACCATATCTACAAGGTGTGCACACTTGGTCTCAAGAACTCTTAAGCCTATGCAATCCTCTAATAAGGTCTTTGTTACTGACTCTAGTCAAGTGATCGAAACCTATATGTCTAAACTTATGATACCATAATACTAAATTATGAGAAACAGAATCCATAAGACACCTAGGGTCTGAGGTAGAAGAGATACTGAAATTAGCACTAAAGATCATCTCAAACCTAGAGATCCCAAAGGAGTCTAGAACTCTACATTGTCCACTCTTGAATCTCACTTCTAGACCCTCATCAAAAAACTGAAAAACAGATAGTAGATTATACCTTAGCTTACTTACCAAAGCGACGTCCTTATACATGAAATTGTTGTTGACACACACTGTGCCCTTTGCTGTCATAGTTCTGGTAGAAACATCCCCAATGTGATCAACTCATTGCTGGATGTATGAGTGAGGGAGGAGAACTATCGAGAATCTTTGGTCATATGTCATGAACACCCAGAGTCAACAAGCCACACATTCTCCTTCCTTGCTCGACGGACCTACAGGGCATAAGCAGGAAACAATTGTACCTCAATACCGAGGTTAGTAATGAAAACTTAGAAATCTAGTATTGAGTCACACGATGTCTAGAAACAATAGTAGAAGCATGAATAAAATGGTTAGCAAGATAATCATGATGATGCACATGAGAACCACTTAGACCTCTTTGAATTGACCTACCAAAAGGCCGGTACTCTCCCTATCTGGATGCTACCTGTGGTCTACCCTCACGATATTCTAACCCAAAGCACTGCTTATAACCACCAAAGGAGTCAAAGAAGTCATCTATAAACTTAGACATATTCCTAGAAGGAAAGACATGAGTAGAAACACCCACAGATGAATAAACTCATCTAATGGACCTCAAAGCACACATTCTCTCTTTTCTCTCAACTTTGACTCTACAGAAGTAGAACTCAACAATGTATCCATCCTTTTGTTGAATGTGCGATGGTACTTAACCTTTTGAGGGTCTGATCTACTAAGTAGAAGCACTTGATGTTCTAGAAGGAGTTTGGGTAAAACATGCTAACCTAAAGACAGTCTTGGATGGCTTAGGGGATTTGACCTCAAACTTGCCACTCTCAACTACCCTCACAACCATAGGTGGGTGGTTCTTGGAATACTCTAGGGAATTAAATCCTAGGTCTCTCTTCTTCACACTCACCTTAGATTGAACAAAGTTTATATCGAGGTTCTTCTTCCCACTAAAAAATCTCTCTAGGGACTTTTGATGTAGTCATTCTCTTGAGCTAGGTTCTCACATGTGGCACACTCATTGATTTTGGTTATCTTAGCATATCTCTCTTTATGGAAAGTGACCTCTAGTTTCAAAGATTTATAAGAAACACAAGGAGAATCTCTAACCCTATCTAACTTCTCCCTATATTTGACTCTAAAAGCCTCATACATGTCATCTAAATCAGTCCCAATTTCAGCACAAAATGCATAAGAAATAAAATCAATAACTTTCTTAGATGTAGCCATGGATATAGAATTTTTAATTTTATATTTCTCCTCAAGTGCCTTGTTAAGACCGTCAATCTCAATTATGAGCGTAGAACAATTTTCATAAGATTCAGTCGTAGAATGAAGAAACATTTCAGTCATTTTTTTATTTCAATTTTGCTATCACCACAATGAGAGCAAGTATGATTAGGATTAAACTTAAGCAATTTATTAGTAGCACTATCTAATTTTAATTCAAGCAAAGCACATTTTGAGAATGATAAAAGAATAGCATCTAAAGGAATCACATCCAAGGTAATAGAATTTAAGCAATCATGATCATTACTAGATTTAAGATATTTAGTTCATTTAGAGTATTCTTAAATTGATTAACAATAGAGGAATCATCAATTTTTATATTAGCCATTTGATCATGCAAGTACAGGCAAGATTTACAATTATCATCAGGATTCATAGATTTGAGCCTAACAATTTTTAGGTTCAAGTTGTAATGATCATGTCATGATTCTTAATCATTTTAGATTATTTCTTCAATTTTTATTCAACAACAACAAGAGCATGTTTCATCTATTTGGAGGAAGGACATACCTTGTCGGGATCACTATAGGGCTCATTGGAGAAGCCGATGTCGATGGAGCTACCCTTGGCCATAAATCACATACCGGTGAAATCCTAGGTCTTCTTCTTGTTGTGGGAGTTGTCCTTGTCATCCTCCGTCCCGAGTCCACATCGCTCATGTCGACGTTCTCAAGAGCGGCAAGGACCCAGTTGATGACCTTGCGATAGTTAGGATTCTTGGACTTTGTATCATGAGCTTGATGACACACTTGGAAGTTCTCCTCCTTACCCTTCATCTTGGGGCACTTGGTCCAAATATGATTTGACTCGCCACACTCAAAGCAAGTAACATGACTAGTCATTCTCTTGTTCCTCACCTTGTTTTATGCTCTCATGAATTTAGTGGATAGGAGGGATAAGTCATCCTCAGGAAACCTCTATAGCTGCTCATCACTCAAAGAGTGCAAAACAGACAATGAAAATCTAGAAGAGCTAAAATCCAAAGACCCATTACCCAAAAATAATGAAAACAATGTCCATCACAAGTGCCATCGACTTTGTCTTATGGACACGTGAAATGAAGTTAATTTCATGCATCTTCAACCTCGAGTAGAGTTTATCTATGGTAAACTTATTTATGATAGTATTGTCATTGGTGGAAGTTATTTTCATTCCCCAAACCTTTACATCAAGTGCACCTAACACCTAGCTTGCATTCTTAGAATCAGAAAATGTCAAACCAAAAGCACGAAGATCATGAAAATTTTGTTGAACCTTTCTTACAACTCATCCAAGGATTCACCAGGCATTTGTTTGATTTTTTAGTATTCTTTATTTAATTGGTTCTATCTCACTTCCTTGATCATGGTAGAGCTCTCATGGTATCCAACGAGGTCTTTTAGATCTCATGAGTAGAGCTCAAATGAGTAACCCACTCAAACTTAGATCGACTAAGCCCTTGAATCAGAAAATTGTGAATCATGTTGTTTGCTTTTACATCCGGTATAATCTAATCATTCGCCAGCACAACATAATAATTCTTGACCTTAATCCAAATTGTGTACCCTTGAGCCTTGATATAGGATTGCATACGAGCCTTCCAATAAGATAAATCAACTCTATCAAAATAGGTAATTTGGCTAAATACTTGTCTGATACCATGGCTCCTAAGATCGGTTAGGATCTATAAGAAGAGCTAACCAGGCTCTAATACCACTTGTAGAGCCGGTATGTCAACGAGGGGCTGAATGATACCTTCAAATTTCTCCCAAGTATTCATTGATTCTTCACTACAATAGCTATGAGAAGCTATGAAAATCAAGAATCCCAAAATCCAAAAATTCGTGGTGCTATAGTAAATTCAGCTAGATTAATAGTAATAATAGCACTATTTCAAACCCAAAAAGCCATTTAACTTTTGATCTGTAGATCCAAAAGATTTGAAACTTAAGCCAAGACCAGATCATGACCTTAAGAATATATACCAACCAAAAATCTTAAAATAACTTAGGATAATTTGGATCTTTTGGTTCGTGAAACTCTACTGCACTACAACTAGGCCAAAATCACAAAGTAAGTAAACTCTCAAACCAAGACCCCAAATCACTTGAAATTTGATATGTACTTTTTCTAAAATATCAAAAAGCTATTCTAATCAATGATCAAGAAAATCATTGCCAAAATTCTGACCTTTTTTCGTTTGACGGAAGGTTACACTAAAATCGAGCAAAAACAAAATAAAGGTAAATATGATTTGCTCGTGGGTGAATGATGGCTAGGATGCCTCTAAATGTACTCGGCATGTCACAATAAGCTAAAACACCTAAGGAATCGAGGTAAAATAACTCAATCAAGAAATCACTCGGAGATGCCAAATGAAGCAAAAATTGGATAATTTCAAGAACTTGCCAAAACTGATGCCTAGATGGATGTGAATTGATTTTCAAGGTATATCTCTATCGCCTATTCATATTTGGCATCCAGCAAGATTAAGAAAGGGGAGAGGTAAGATCAAAATCAACCAAAATAAGAGCAAATCAACCAAAACAAAAGAGATCTTGTCGATGTTTTAATATCGATCTTACGTATGATTTGTTTGGATTAAGGATTCTCTCAATAGACCTAGAGTATGCACATGCAGAGTAAAGACACGAAAATCTTTATCCAGGTTCAAGCCTTCTTCTGAGAGGATAATAACCCTACATCCTGTGTAATTGCTAATCACTAGAAAAAGGATTACAATTGAGAGTAATGCGAATGGCTAGTGTTTTCTCCTCCCTTCTTTCTTTGACATTAACCTTTATATAGCCAGTGAAGCGGCGGCAGTTATCCCGCGCTAGAAGATGCCTCAACGCTTCGGATGATAATTGCCTGATATAAGTTACTATCAGAGACACGTAAAAGCCTATTCACCGTGTAGCGGTTGTTGTCAGAGAAAGATCATGTGCGGTTAGTAGATAAACGCATGTTCTAACCACCTTGTCAAATGAACCGACAATGTAGTTCATTGTCGTAGATAGGTTGGTTAGAGATAGATTTGTCATAGAAATTTTCACGACCAAAGAGTAGTCATAGTGAGACTTATGACTATGTGGTCATAGGACTTACGACCAAAGAGGTAGTCGTAGTAAGACTTATGACTACGTGATCGTAGAAGGACTTACGACAAAAAATAGTCGTAATAAGTCTTACGATTATGTGGTCGTAGAAGAGCTTACGACTATATGGTCATAGAAAAGCTTACGACTATATGGTCGTGGAAGAACTTACGACCATCCTGCCAAATTTACCTCTTAACGATAAGGGGTATATTTAAGGAATATAATGACGTAATAATTTTGAAGATTATTCTATTCTCGTTAGATCTATAAGAGATGAATAAAGTTGATATGTTGCTACTTAAGGATGAGCATTTTACAGTTACTCAACCTAAAGGAAAAGAGTACATACCACAACACTCATACTTCTCAAATCTTAACCCTAGAATACTTGGCTTCAATGAGCAAGATTAGATTGTTGGATGGTTAATTAGTAAGTCTCTATTCTAACATGTTAAATAGATAGGCAACCAATACATATTCAACTCTAGTGGATATTACCCACTTATCACATGTGAGAGAAATCCGTTAAACCCACACAACACGGGTTTTACTCACACACTATACTTATGCATGCTTTTCAAAGCACATGAGGTGAATCTACCCAAGTCCTTAGCCTTGATATAACTTGATTTTCTTAGCTTTTCTTTGATCTAAACCACTCTCCTTAGCACTATGGTTTTGATCTAAGATAGCTTTTAATATTTTGGCCAATTTACCAAAATACCCGTTCTTGACTCAGTTTTTACCTTCATTTGCAAGCAACTACCATTCTTGCCATGTGTAGATATGCCACTAGCTTGCCACGGCAAGTTTCTCCTATTTTAGTTTCACCGAGCTATGTCTCACTTGGATCAATCAAGCCATATAGTGCAACTCATCGTTCTAATTTCTCTTCAACATTTTCCGTCTTTTTCATGCTATGATTGAGCTCAACCATATCACCTGGCATCTTTGATTGTTCTGAACTTTGGCTCCTCCATAAGTGTAGCATCGATCCCATCGTTGACTATGGTTGACTCCAAACAACTCTGCACATCTAAAAACCAAGAAATCATTTCCAAACACAAGTTCTTCATAACTTGACACACGTTAGCTGCAACATGTATTATGCAACATATATACACTGCTCTAGGTCAAGCCAACTCATACCACATCTCATATTTCCCTAATTCCAAATTCCACCCGAGAGCAACACTTCTGCTCTGCAGACAATCCAGAAAACGACAATTTTGCAAAATCCAAATTCACAATCATCTCAAAAGACAATAGTTCATCACAACACAACACTAGATATGGTCCTTCACATACATGAGCACATATATGGTCCTCCACGACCAATCATCCATCACCAGTTACGTTGCTTGAATATATAATGAAATGAAACACAAACACTCCGGCCGATATATCTCGCTCAAATTTCATCACCAGCTTGCTTGCGGTCCTAACTCTCTTTGGAGAAGGAAAAAAAGAGGTCAGACCAGAACAGTGACCAACCACGCGCCAATGAGCACCAGTCAATAGGCTGGTTTTTTGCTTGTAGCTTATTAATATAATAAATAATAATTACTGAGAGAAGCTAAAAACTGCTGAAAAGCAAAAAGAACAGGACCAATCACCACCCTGTACATCTGTTATCTCTGGATCTCAAACCTAGGTTCTTGCACAAATCAATTCATGCATACAATCATCAACCAAACCTGCTAGATGAGATGACACATCACATGATGCGTGTCACAAAACTCAAGATATTTCTCATTTAGTCATGTGTCACATGACATGCATGCAGAGTTTCAACCAAATCCATTTGCATAAGAACGGCATCAACATTGTGCTGTCAAGTCCTAAACAGTGCTTTGGATCCTCATCACCGTAATGTCCGAATTAGTCCTCGTCAGTCGTCATGAAAGCAACACCGTAAGGTCACAATTCGTTGTAACCAAACACCTTTCTTCATTCAGCTCTTGACCAGCAACCTCACACCGATGTCGATTTTTACCTGAAATTGAGATCTCTCATATTTCGAAAAACTTATGACAAATGTGTCCTAATCTGGAGCACCAACCATGCATCTCTGCCTGTCGGATCCCATTGTTTCTTCCTCCTCACAGATAGCAACACTTCACATGATTAACTAGGCATGGAGGACTATTTTTTTTTTTTTTTTGAACTGGCATGGAGGACTATTGTTTTCACAGGACCACTGGCCTTACTAGGGCGCAAAGGCTGGAAAAGTAAAGCTGCAAGAACACACTCAGGTGTGGTAAAATTCTCACAACCTGGATTATCAGATTACTCTGCATATGAAGTGGAAAGACATGATGCTGAGAATATAAAAAAAATGGAAGATATATACGTACAGTATGATAGATATGCAACTCCACCTGATGATGCACCCGAAACCGCTAAGAAGATATATAGCGCATTTTGAATACCAAATCATAATCAGCCAAACAGGCCGACTCTTTGAGGCCATGGAGTCCAAGCAGATGCAACACCAAGTTCGCCACAAATACTAAAGATTTAGTGAAACAAAGTTTGAAGATAGGATGCAAAAGGCGTCAATTTGCAAGGATTTTAACCGTTTAGTTTTATCTATGCATGAGATTATTCATACACTGGTCAGATAAAAAAAAAACTTCATATCCATACTTCAAAGATATCTAATTGCCTTCCATCACCTGCTGTCTACAGGTGAGCTCTGTTTTGATTAGGGAACCTGCAAAAGCAAAGAAGCAATGCATTGCTTGTAGGGATGCAAACAGATCGAATACGGACGGATAATATCTCTATTATATTTGTTTTCATATTTTTTTCTCGGATGCGGATACGAATACAGATACCTCGGATACAGATACAAATACGAATAATATCAAATACAGATACAGAGCGAATTTGAATCGAAACGAATACGGTCACGAATATTTATCGGAATATAAAAACCCCTTAAACTATACATCCAAAATCAATGAAAACACATAAATATCTATCTTGTCAAAACATTAATGAAATCTAAACAAGCATAAATATTTTTATCCACAATAGTCATACCATTGTACAGATTTTAAGTCCTAAATAATTCTTAATGAATTTGTACCATTTACATGTGACTAATAAATTAATTAAGAATTTAAATTTGCATAAGAATGATTTAAACGATAGTACATCAATTTAATCGGTACCAATTTTAATCTACCGATAATACTAAATTTATTTTTAATAAACATAAATATTTGCTAGTGGGCTGGTTGCAGGGGAGATGGGAGAGGCTGGATAATCCGTATTCGTATCTGTATTCGCCGGATATCAGGCCTACTGTATTCGTATTTGTTTCTGACAAAAAAATCCATATTTGTTTCCGATCCAAGAATTATCCAAGAAAATCTGATCCGACACAATCCGTATTCGTTTTTATATGGATCGGTCAGAGACTATCTGATCCGTTTTCACCCCTAATTGTTTGGAACAACCTGCACCTAAGATGTCCGGATTCTCCTTTGTTAAGGAATGTAACCATACAAACTCTCAGTAAAAATAAATTTAATGCAAAGACAGAGCTTACCTTATCTGAATAACAAATAATGGTAAAGCCAAGACCCATCACCCAAAAATAATGACAGCAGTCATAACTCACAAGAATTTTTTTTATGTCATATTAATCTGTTATTGCTCTTTTTCGACACTTCCCTCTACATGGCCAGCGATTTAGAGGTCATTAGTGTGCAATAATGCAGGGTTACCGAATTATTAATTTAGACCACACTTTGAAACCTAGGTAGTTGTTCAATGCAACCCTCACTGGTCTCACATTTTATTTCAAAAAATTCTGTTAAATATAAGTTGGACATGATGTTGGATATGTCACACAGGCTCAGAACTAATCAGGTGGCAATGGCTTCAGAGATTATTAAAGTTTTTATCAAGACAACTGACCTGTATCTGTGTGGTAATGCAACCAGCACCCTAGTTTAAATTTCATTGACATAGTTGATAAAGAAAATTAGAATATCATAGAAAGAAATGCAGAAATCTGATACATAAATAATGCGTACCTGAAATTGTTTCACCGCCCAAGATACATCGATCCCGGCTTTGATTCTATCTCCTCCCACAATAAAGGTACTCAAACTGTCTCCACATGCTGGATAAGCCTTAGGCTCCGTTCCAAACAGCTTTTAGTTTCAGAAGTCAAAAGTAATTTCGAACGCGTTAGCATCTTAACACGGTTTTTCTTCATTTTCCCCCTTTTTTTCCTTTGCATCATCCATGAGATATAATGGTGTTTTTTATTTTTCTTATTTTATTTATTTTCGTTTAATTGAATACTTCAGGAAAAATCTAACAGCCGCTATAGTACTATTTCAACCAAAATCCACAACACTTTTGAACAGAATCTTAAGCTACCTGTTACACAATATATCGGAGCCAGAAAACTGTGGGTTATGCTCAAAGTAAGATCATGATGCCCCAGCAAGGACACACTTCTGATTCAAAACGGACTAATCTTACTTGTAACGAAGGTCTCTTCCCAAAGTACACGCTTGGACCATGATGGTGGGACCTGTCGAATGGGATCCCAATATCATGGCATACCCTGTTCCAAACAAATAAAACTTGTGTTACCAGACTTCAGCATTTGGCATTATCTCTAGAACACAGTAACTTAGCCTGATTCACCAGTGTCGGTTGGTTCTACTGTTGCAATCTTTTTAGCATGCAATTATAATATCTAACGTATGTCCACGGTACCTAGTACAGTAAGTAGTGGAAAATTTGTCAGATGAAGGAAACTAGGAAAGGTAATCTCAAACTGCACATGGGTTAAGGTTCCTTAGCTGATTTATCAGTAGCTCGAAAATTCCTTCATTATCTGGTCATTTTATTTAAAAAGTTAAAACAACAGTGCATAGAATTAGAGCTAGCAGAGCATATTTACTCTATCACTATCTGACGTATAAATCCAGGGAGGATCCGCCGTTGGTGCAATGCAGCAGAGATTTTAGGACTTGGATGGCTGAGATTTGAGCTGAATTAGATCCTGTTTCAAGATTCTTGGGGTTATACATTCATCATACTCATAGATGAGAAAAGATGCACTCAACTGTCCAAGCAGATTTGGAAATTTGCAGCAGCATACATGTTTTGTAACCTCCACGGCGCGGAACGGGCTAGGGAATACAGGGCCTGTTCTTTTTTGACTGCAGCTTATGGCTTTTAGCCTTTGGCTATTTGTGTGAGAGATTACAAAGTAACTGAAACTCACGTGCTGTTTTTGCCCATATAAATAAAGTCGATATAATATATACTACAATTAACTAGTGGACACCATCTTAAAAAGATATTTCGTTTAAAAATTAGTTACTGTAGAAAAGCTAAAAGCTGAAAAAGAACGTGCCCTCATTTCCTTGTGTCATACAAATGGTCCTACCTAGTGGAGCGGGGAGATCTCCTGCGGAGCTTTCAATGGATCCATGGAGATGGCCCGGAATCCCGGCCGGATTAGACCTTAAAGATATCTCTAAGGGATTGTTTGGAGGGGCCGAGGAAACTTCCCGGCCAGGCCCGTACGCCCGTTTGGATGAGGCCGGGATTTGGGATGGGAAAATCCTGGCCCAATCCACGGGGGAAAAGAGACTGGCGTCCACTACCAGGAACGTTTCCCCACAAGGCCACGACGTATCGAGCGATGCCACCCTCCGCCCGCTCCATCCTGCGAACCCCTCCACCTCGCTCTTCGCCGCTGGGCACCTTATCCGCCGTGCACTGCGTCGCCGGCCGCCATATCCACCGCGCCCCTCCTCCATGTCCATCGCTGACGGGCACGCCTCCTCTGCGCCCCCTTCTTTGCTTCTCATCGCCGGTTGCCTCCTCCTCGGCAACCCTCGCCAGTAGCCGCGTCCTCGTCATCGTCGGTTGCTAGTAGTTCTTGATCCGGAATTTTCCCCCAATTCCTAGTTAGTAGCGAAGTTGCCCCCAATTTTCTCACAAATTTCGGATCCGGAATTCCTCTTTCTGTCCAACGCCGGCAGGGCGCGGCTGGACAACACGGGGTTCGAGCTTCCACCGGCCGCGGCGCATGCAGTGCCGGCGCCCTCGAGCTGGTTTGGCCGCCCCTGGGCGCGCACAGGCTGCGTCCAGGACGGCGCCACCGGGGACTGCGGCTCCCGCACCGCATCGCGAGTGCGCCGGCGCCGACGCGTCCCGGTCGACGAAGGTAGCGGAGTTCAAACTTGACGACAGCAGTAGGCTGAACTTCTACGACGTTAGTCTCGTCGACCGGTACAACCTGCTAGTGCTGGTGGAGCCGTCCTCGTCCTCCTCCAGAGGCGGCGCGTCGTCGTCAGAGACAGCGACGTGCGCGGCGGCTGGTTGCGTTTTGGACCTGAACGCGATGTGCCAGTCCGAGCTCCGGTCGTGTTCCGCTGTGCGACGTGTTGGGGGCAACCCGAGTGCTGCTGCAGCGTCGCGTACACGAACCCGGCGACATGCCGTCCGGTGGCCTACTCGCAGGGGTTCAAGCCGGCGTATCGGCGCTCCTACGGCTTCGCCTTGGACGACCCACCTCCATCTTCACCTGCGAGTGCGCGGTGACCACGAGCTAGAAATTTGAGTAACCACGGCGAGGCGTCGAAGAGGTAAGGCACTCGACTCCTCGAGCTTTTTCACCGTCCTTCCCAAATGCTTGGGATTATGGGTCTGTTTGATACGACTGCGGCTTATAGATTTTGATTGAAATATTTAAATTTCGCCTATTTGTGACAGAGATTATGAAAAGAGATACTTACTTACGATTTTGGTTGATACAAAGATTAGACTTTTAACGTATATTATAATTAACTTATAGATTCCGTCTTGAGAAAATACTCCGTTTGAAAATTAGATACTGTAACAAAATCTAAAAACCGTTTTTAGAAGCCGTAAAGAACATATCCTATTTTTTCGAGGGACACTTTCTCGACCTGGGGTTTTACTTCCCCCGGGGTAAATCTCACCATGATGCCAAACCAGCCCTAAGAGAGGCAAAAAAAAAAAGCCATGGGATTCAATTAGGAGCAGGAGCTTGTATTCGGACTTGACAGTGCCGAATGAACATTCTGGGAGCTAGCTAGAGACAGTCATGTCAAGCGTGTTATTAAGGGCGACCCTAAACTCGTAATGCAATTTTACACTAGCCGTGGCGGAGGATGCTAGTGGCTACACCTCAGCTGTGGCATATGAATCAGCTTCCATGTAAGAGGATTACGATGGATAAGTGAAAGGGAGGAGGAAGATTGTAAGAGCATCTTCAACAATCCTCCTAAATCTCCCCCTAAATCAAATTATTGGGAAATTATGTAAAAAGTCTTCTCCAACAACTCCCCTAAACACCCCCCTATTTCTATTCCCCCCAAAACTCTCCCAAAACTCAGGTAAAAACAGGGAACTTTCAGGGGTCCCCTTTCCTATTAGGATATATTTAGGGGAGCTGTTGGAGGAGGGGACTAAAATAGGTTAACAAATTTTTTAGGCTGCCTCTAAAAGGTGTCTTTTGGGGTGGATTTTTAGGGGGATTGTTGGAGATGCTCTAAGAGGATTAAAAGACGTGGAAATTGAATGTAAAAACTGGAAGTTCTGGGATCTAAGTGAGAACTGAAATAAAGGTAGCGGACTGTCGGTAAAAACCAACATTCAGAAACCAAAAGAAAATAAGAGGAGAAAAAACAAATATGGTCACTTGATTTTTTTTTATTACAAGATGGACGCACATCCACGCACGTATAGACCATATACGAACCCTAACCCTTCGTCAGCTGCCCGCCGTCACAGAGAAGAATCATGCTTCGTAGAGCTGGGCGAACGTTAAGACCAAAACGAGAGCGCACACTAATTATTTTTTGCCAAATGATAATTACATCATCCGTGATAAATAACAATTATTTGTAATAATTCTCAAACCAGAGAACCAGGGTACCACATAAATAGTCATCATAGATGATTTTAAACCTTCATTACAGATAGTTTTTGAACCATCTAATTTATTATGTATATAATAATAGATGGATATCGAACTATTGCCTTTAGACCACCGACTTGCCAAGAAATACTTGGTGTCCGGTACTAACCCTTGTACAGCTGTCCCTGTCCGTGCACAACTAAAGTTTTGCAAGAACGTTACCAGGCAGCAAGCTTGAGTTTGTGTTGTCCCCACCAGCTTCTAATCCAGCACCAGCAGCTCGAGCAGTGAGCCCCTTCTTCACCTCCATCAATAGCCTCTCCATCGCCAGCGCCGGCAACCTTATCGGCACCATGATGCCAGCCTCACCGACCTCATTCCTCCCCTCCTGGTGAAACGTGGCCAGCATTGTGGTCGCCGGCCCTCCGTACACCGGCCTGCCCCACCCGAAGTCCACCGCAAGCAACCCCGCTTGGGTGACGTCCGGGCCTTGGGGAACGGCGGCCTCCTGTGCGCCGCATTGAAACTGGCCACCGATTGCACGTAACCCTCCTCCGACGCCCGCGCCTTCGCTTCCACCAGCAGCCGCAGAGCGTTGCCGGAGGGCCTCCGGCACAGCTCCCCGGCGGGCGCGGTCGCCGCAGCGAACGCGAACGCGTTGCCGTAGTAGCCCCTCGGCACGGGCCGCCGGCTCCGGTTCCGGACGCGGGCGTTCACGAATATGTGCAGGCGGACCACGTCGTCTGGATCGTATCGCAGCGCGGCGGTGCGGCTGCGCCACATGAACGCTCCGACCAGATCGAACCGCGAGCTGGTGGAGCGCAAGTCGGGCGGGGCCTGCGACCGGAGGGCAGCGATCTCGCTGGGCCCGAAAAAGAAGGCGTGGTGCGCGAAGTCGTCGGTGGGGGATACACTGTCTTTGCCGGGGTTCGGGAGGGGCGTGTACTCCCGGTGGTCGTGCGTGACGACTGCCGGCCAGCGCGCCGTGAGGAGCTCGCGCTCCCACACCGGCCGCACGGTAGGCGCGCCGAGCACGCCGCGCGCGAACTCGGTCAGGGCCGTCAGAAACTGTACTATCCCCGTGCCGTCGGCCATGCAGTGGCATATCTGGAACCCGAAGATGAAGCCTCCGCACCTTAGAGCAAGTACAATGATGCTGATTAGGTTGCCTCTAGTGAAATCCACATCAGCACAATCCTATGTGGAAGAGAGAGAAAAGAAGAGAGAAGCAAGCTGCCCCTCATGCAAGAGGTGACCTCTAGCATATTATACGAGGAGAGAGAGATAAACTACCCCTCATGCAAGAGGTGACCCCTGATATATTTATGTAAGTATTAAATGTTTGAGTGCTTTAGTAGATGTAACTTCTACTCAACTTATTGTATTAGCTACCTCTACATGAGCTATATGTAGTCTTTTTGCTTATGTGGCTAGTCCTAGAGGTGGCAGTTACCTCTTCTATTGTACTTGCTCTTAGCCGCGTCACCTGTTTATTATAGTACGTAAATTTTAAGTCTGTCTAAACATCATTTAAAAAAATTGCTGATTTTATCCCACAAAATTATTCATTTTTTTATCATGCCAGGCCACATCTAGATTTGATCTAATGATTTACACTCCCTCTTAGCTCTATACAAAGTTCCCCTCCTCCTCCCGACTCCACCACCGCCGCCCACCTCCACCCACCTCAATGCCTCACCAGTGAGGCCCTTCTGCGCCTCCTCCTCTCCCACCATTGGCCTCCATCTCCCCTGCCCTACCCTTCTTTTGAGTATCTAGTGGAGCCGTTGGATCTGCTTCCTACCACCCACCGCTTTCTAATGCTCGTTGCTCACAGTTCTCCTCCTACTCACGGCCAGTGGTGTCACCACCACCTTGCCGCCTTGCTGCTATCACCATCACCCCTCCCTTCCTCTATAGCTGCCTCCTAGCAAATTCTAACCCTAATCTCGCAAAACCCTAACTATACTCGCCACCTCCTCCACTGGAGAAGATCTAACTGGTCTAAGCACGAATCTCAAAGGAAATCATAAGGAAATAACTTGGAATGATTTGTACAAAATAAATCATGCTCATGATTTATAGCAATTCTATTTTTTTATGTATGTATCGTGTTGTTAAGACTGTTGAATTTGACTTGCACTAACTTCACAAGTTAGGAGCTAGCATGCACTAACCTGAACATAGAGCAAAGGACGGTCGACGACAACAGCCTTCGGGCTCTCCGGTTCGCACAACAACTTGTCATAGCACGGCACCGGCGGCGCCGTGAGCGAGCCTAAGCGATGATCGCCGGCATCACTGCGTGATCGTGAGAAGGTTTCGATCACGGTATCTCGAGCGGCTGAAGGAAGGCAATGGCGGCGATATCGCAGAGCGGTCGTAAATTGCTCTGAGAAATTTACGACCACGTTGGAAAAGCGATCCGAGGAGATTGAAGCGTTCGAATTGGTCGTAAGTACTACGAACCGATCGATTTGATTCTCATCGGTCGAAACGATTCTAATCGGTCGTAAAGGTCCCGGAGGTCGTAAGACCTTACAACAGATTGGTATCGAGCCGTGGTTAAACATGGTGACATGGCGGCGAGCGTATCGCTGCAGCACCGATCCTCGCTTTGACAACTATCCGGTGCGGGCGATGAAGATGAAGGTCAACATGATCGCGCAAGGCGCCCGGGTGCGGTCGAACCAAAGGAGAAGGACAAGGTCCTCGATGATCGTCTCGACAAGATGGCGATGGCAGCGATCTATCAAGCCGCGTGCCCGATTCAATGATGCGACGACTAGTCGGCAAGGAGACAATGAAGGAAGTCCGGACTACTCTGCGAACTATGCATGAAGGAGTAGATCGAGTGAAGGAAGTTCGACTTCAAACCTTAAGAAGTGAGTTTGAAGCCATAAAGATGGGGAAGAGTCGACCGTGGAAGAGTTCTCTCGTCGATTCAACGAAGTCGTGAACGAGATCAAATCTCTCGCGACGACTTAAAAGAAGAGGTGGCGATGAAGAAGTATTTGAGAGTGCTACAGAGAAGTTCCTTCGATCGTAACCACGCTTATGTACTCGCAAGACCTCTCAAGATGAAGATTGAGGAGGTAACGGAGCACTCAAAGCACACGAGCGGCTCCTAAAGAGTTATCAAGAAGACAACGGCCGCAAGCGCCGCTCGTAAGAGAAGATGTGAAAGATCGAGGAGACTCGCCATCGAGGCGGCGTGGTCGTGGTCGTGGTCGTGGTCGTGGTCGCGCACATCGACCGCCGCGGTGCATCTCATGGACGAGGTCGAGGCTACGACCACGCAGGTCGTGGGACGGCGGTCAAGGAGGTGGTCGTGGAGGCGGCGACCGCCGACCGACAAGTCGATGTCCATGCTACGTGCGAGAAGTTTGGGCACTACGCAGCCGAATGTCGGAGCCACATCCAGTGCCATAAGCGCAAGAAATATGGTCACTATGCTGCGAATTGCCGGAGCAAAAGAAGGGAGAGGAGGTCAATTTGGCTCAAACGACTGAGCACAAAGAACCAACACTGCTGTTGTCGCTCTGCACTGTAGACGAATCGACAATGGTTCTGTTAAACAAGGAGAAGGTATTTCCAAGTCCGATGGAGCAGACGGGAGAGTGGTATCTCGACAACGGAGCCAGAACCACATGACGGGCATACACTGATGTTTCGACTTAAACGAGTGTGCTCGGAAAAGTACAATCGGAGATGGCTCACTGCTCGAGATAAAAGGGAGAGGTACGATCCGATGCAAGGCAAGGATGGTAGCAGAGAAGATTGTCGGATGTATATTACATACCGAATCTCACGAAGCAACATCATAAGCCTTGGACAATTGATCAAGAAGATTGTCGAATTGAGCTCAAAGGCAACTATCTCAAGGTGTTCGACCAAAGCGAACGTCTGGCGATGAAGGTACAACGGATCGTGAACCGCTTGTACAAGATCAAGATCAAACATGCAAGCGAAGTGTTTGAAGACCACAATTGAAGATCCCGCCTGTTGTGGCATGAGAGATTTGGTCATATAAATTTCCAAAGTCTCGAGCAATGGCAGAGAAAGAGATGGTGGTCGGATTATCGAAAATCGACCACCCGAGCAAGTCTGCGAAGGTTGTCCGTGGCGAAACAAACTCGTAGCGACTTCCCACAAAGAAACGGTTTAGAGCTTCACAACCACTCGAGCCGGTTCACGCCGACTTATGCGGACCGATCACACCCCGCACCGATGCCGAAACCAGTATTTCATGCTAGTCGTGGACGACTACTCGAGCCATGTGGGTATACATGCGTAAGAGCAAGGATGAGGCAAAGTCGAACTTTCGAAGTTTATTGCTCTTGCTGAAAACGGTCGACAAGAGGGTAAAGCGGTCAGTCCGATCGAGGAGGAGAATTTCGCAAAAGAGTTTGACTCAATCTGTGAAGAGAAGGGCATTGCAAGGTTCTTCACGGCTCGCACTCGCCTCAACAAAACGGAATCGTAGAAAGAAGAAACCGAACCGTGGTCGAAACCGCACGAAGTCTTTCAAGAGTCGATACCTACGGAGGATTTGGGCGGCCGTAAGACATGCGGTCTATTTGTTAAATCGAGCGACCACACGGTCGTTGGATGGAGTTACTCCATACGAGTTGTGGTCGGGAGAAAACCGAACGCCGATCACTTGAAAGTCTTGGTGTTTGGCACATGTGAGATCATCGACTTACGAGGAAGCCGGACGATCGGAGCAAAGGATGATCTACCTCGGCTCGGAATCAGTACTAAGGCATATAGGTGCTATGATCCATCGAAAATAAGCTACATGTGAGCAGAGATGTAGTCTTTCAAGAAGACAAACATTGGGAGTGGGAAGAACATCAAGACATTGAGAAAGATAAGTCGAAGTGGATAACTTTCGATGTCGAAGAAGTCGACACCGACAATACGACAATGGAGGAAGGAGCTACGACCACACCTCAAAACTCGAACATGATTGGTGCAAATGATCAGAAACCTCACCGAGCATCGAAGATGAAGAAGACGGCAGAGTGTCAAGATGAGGAGCATCGATGAGATCTATGCTCAAACCGAGCCAATACAGATGAATGAGTCACATCAGTATACAACGGTGAAGAACTCAAAGCTATGAAGAAGCGGAGGAGATAAACATTGGAGAGCGCTATGCGGGAAGAGTTGAAATCTATTGAAGACAACAACACTTGGGAACTCACCGATTTGCCGAAGGGTCATCGAGCGTCGGTTTAAAGTGGGTCTTCAAGGTAAAGAAGGATTCCAAGGAAAAGTCGAAACACAAAGCACGACTTGTGGCGAAAGGGTATGTTCAAAAACAAGGCATCGACTACGAAGAAGTCTTTGCCCCAAAGAGCTCGTATGGAGACTATACGACTACTTCTTGCGTTGGCGACAAGCGGAGGATGGGAGATTCACCACATGGATGTGAAAACGGCATTCTTGAACGGAGACATTGAGGAGGAAGTTTATGTTTCTCAACCGCTGGTTTTCAATCCAAGAAGCAAGCGAGAAAGTCTTGAAGCTGAACAAAGCTCTCTACGGACTTAAGTAAGCACCACGAGCATGGAATTTGAAGCTTGACAAAAGTCTAACGGCACTCGGGTCGGAAGAAGCAACTCGAACATGCGGTATACTCAAGGAGATGCGAAGAACGGATCGATCGTGGGCGTTACATGGACGACTTGATCATTCTGGATCGAGTTCGAAGGAGATTATGAGGTTTAAAGAAGAGATGAAGAGGTCGTTCAAAATGACCGATTTGGGACTTCTGTGCTACTACCTCGGCATTGAAGTAAATCAAACCGACAACGGCATAACACTTTGTCAGTCGGGATATGCTCGAAAGATTCTAGAGAAGTCGGGTATGGAAGAGTGCAATCCATGTCAAACCCCAATGGAGAATCATCTGAAGTTGAGCAAGACAGCCCAGATCACCGGCTGATGCCACGACTTATAGGAGCATTGTCGGAAGTCTACGGTATCCGTGCACACCCGCCCGATATCTCGTTTGCGGTCGGATACGTAAGTCGTTTCATGGAGAAACCGACTCAGGAGCATATGAATGCCGTGAAGCACATCCTGAGATACATCAAAGGTACTTTGAATCTCGGGATTCAGTACAGGAAAGGAGGTGGAAAGTCGTTGCAACTGACGGGCTACAGTGATAGCGACATGGCGGGAGATGTCGACGATCGAAAGAGCACGACAGGCATAATGTTTGTGTTTGGGGAGAGTCCGATCAGCCGCAATCTCGAAGCAAAGGTAGTTGCATTATGTCCCAAGGTCGTCCATCCGAATGTCAGCGTCAGCCTCCATGAACACAACTCTCTCACCGGTGCACTCCACCACGAGTTTCCTCGTCGGCTGCAGCTCGCGGAACCGGCCGGCAAGGGGATAGAAGTGCACCAGTGCCTCCGAGACCGCCGACTTGATGACCTTAACGGGGTCAAGGTCGGACTTGGAGGCGTCACCGCGGTAGAAGAAGATGCCGGAGCGGTAGAAGCGGAGGACCTCCTGGTCGTCGATGTCGGAGAGCACCTTGAACTCGTAGGGCGTAGGCCTCGCTGGGGCCACGAGCTCGCGCTCGCCTCGCCGGACGGAGAAGGTTAGGGTGGGTGCACCAGCCATATGCACTTAAACGTAGGCGAGACTTCAGATACTACGTACTGGTAGTGCGTTAGAAATATTGAGCCGCCCGTGACTCGTCAGGTGGTCACCATGCTTCTCTCTATATATAAGTACATGGCGTGGCGATGCGTCATCGCATGCTGAGAGGGAGGGCGAAATCCTAGTTCTTGGCGGTGATCGGTTCGGCTCATGGCTTATGGCTAAAAATACTGTAGCTGGCTGAAAAAAGCAATGTAGCTGACAGAGGCTTATTTAGCATAATTAAATTTAAAAAATTTAAAAATAAAAAATATGTTAGCCCATTACGTATAATACAAACAAATATGGGAAAAAAGAACCGGCAAAAAAGCTCAATAAAAAGCCAAAAGTTCAGAAAAAGACGAAACTTATGAATAGTGAAAAATAAGCCAGAAACCAAAATCGAGTTGATCAGGGCCCTTATTACTTACCACACGAGGAAACAAACAGTACACAGAAGAAAAGTTCGCTAAATCTAATGAATTAATTAGGGCACAATGTCTAGTAGTTAGGGCGATTCAACCAATGCATGTTAGATGTTTGGTATGGTACAATGGTGTACATCTTCTTCTTCCGTGTCTAACAATGCAAACACAAGATATACATTTCCGTGAGACCTCGTATAGGAATCTAGCATCTTGCTGGAAGGATTACATGTGTTACGTTCAGGATGTCCGTTCGACGGAATCAAGCTTGCTCTGAATTTCTGATTGTCCGAGATGAAAGTATGAAGCTCTTGTTTTTTGGCTATTTTTTTTTCGTTCTCGATTGCCATGGGAATCTTGTGTCGCGTTCATTCTGACTGTCCAAAGGAAAACATGGTTTGGTTGTTTTTCATCCTCGTAAAACGGAACCTTTAATTATCTCGTGACCATCGGCGCCACTGCTGAATTCTGATTATCCTAAGGAACCGTACGTTGCGTCGCCAGTATACGGTGTCTAAGATGACGCATGTGCTGACTCAATTATTTGGTTGAGTCTCTCTAAAGAGAACACATACTGTGGTCTATAGTGCGATTCCGATCGAATTGAACGAGGACATATGGAACTTGGCATCTAACATTAGCTGGTTAACAAAACCGGCAAGTAGCATAGTCTGCCATATAATGGCGCTAGCTCAGTATCCGGTTTATGATACTGGTACTGATATATCCTAGAGGTGATCTTAGAGATAATTATATCTATTATATGTTTATGATATTTAGATAATATATTATTTTGTCCTTTGAATAAATATCTTTTGTATTGATCAACAAGTATGTGACTTGTTTATGAGACTCTTTATTCATATTTTTATGTTATTCTAAATTATTTCTAATTTTATATCATTACATGGAATAATTATAATTTATAGATCATCACATGTATTGATTGATGATCATGTTTCATGGATCATAGATATAGAGAATTCAAATCAATAATATGGACACATATTAGAAAACATAGTGTTGGATTAATCTACCTTGAGACATCGTTGAGATTATTATGTTTTTTTATATGCTATCAATTGGTTTCAAGTAATGATGATGTATAATCCTTATATCTGAGATTGGTGTAGTTTTCTACATGTGTAATAGTGTATTTAAGGGTTGCTAAGCGTTACTCCATAACTAAATAGTTGTAAATGCAGTTTTCGGGTATGCTATCAAACATATGGAGGAACGTTACTGGTCGGATATAGGATTTGCCTATTCTATATAATATGAAAGATATCTTTGAACCCCTCGATATGGTCGAATAAAGAAAGTGTACAGCTATATCACGAGTGGTCGAGGAGTCGACCACATGAAGTTATTCATCACTAGATCAGGAAAAGATTGAATAGTCTGTAAATGGCACATTTCTTAGCTGGAGTTTGATCAGATATCATGAGACAAAAGAGAATACACAAACAGGTCATTTATTCTGACCATATATGAATTGATCATGTGAGTATACTGGCTAGTCGTAAGCTGGTCAAACATATCACAAACTGGTCATGTAGAGACACGGACTGGTTGTAACCAGATATGAACTGGTCGTAAGGAGTTATGAACTGATCGTGAGTGATTAAAACCTAGTGCAGATCGTGAGTGCTTGGGTGGCCGAAGTGAGGCTTGAGATCTAGCACATGGCTAAGAAACTAAAGATGTGAAAAATGGTTGAAACTTATGACGTAGTTGTGGATGGCTCTCAGTCTAGGATTAACTTTGCTAAGATGAAACTAAAAATAAATTTTAACAAGTGCTTAATTCCAAGTGTTTAAACAAAATAATTCAACATTGAACTTGTAGCGCTCTCAATAAACTTAATTATAGGTTCTTGGTTCTATTTAGTTTTTTTATATGGCTTGGCTCATTTTTGGATATATTTGGCTAAACTATGATCTTGAGCAGCTTGTCATGCTAAAAATCTATTTAATTTTATATTATTACTTATTTAGCTTTAGCTTTGCTATATATGATTTTCCACAATAAGGAATAGCTACTTCACATATATGGCTTGGTGTAATACTTGTAGAGTTATTTTGGATAAGTTTTATAGCTACTTACGCTAAAAATGAATAAATTGTAGCCCCTTCATTTCATTTATACTCTATCTTCTTCCATGCATCTTAATGACTCCATTATCAAAGGGGAGAAATATTGGTAAAAATTCATTCCTAGAGCATGATTTGGAGTTTTTGTGCAAAAACTTGATAAGTTGCAAGTTTAGTATTTTGATGTGATTCTCTTGATCTTTTGATCTCTTCACACCATGACCAAAGTCAAATAGAATAATTATTCTTTCATATGGACGTATAGTGATATTTCCTAATTCATTTGGTGGATTTGAAGCTTTTTATGAAAAACTTGCCATTTTTTGTAGTTTCACTCCATTCTGGTTTATATGGTCATTTTCAGTCATTCCAATCCTTATGTGACCATTGTGAACTTCTATTAGCAAAATTCCCTCTCTAAATTCTAAAATCATCTCCTATTTTGATTTTTGAGAGATCGCCAATGGGTTCATCAATGGAGAGATTTAAGAACCACGTAAGAAGATCCAAGGTTATGTTGTGATGAACCATTACTATTTTAGAGGAGTGGAAATTTAGATTTTGCAAATTTTAGAGTGGTTGTCAGACTTACCAGTCTGACCGGCCAGAGGTGATGGTCAGACCGGCTAGCCTTGGCGGTCTGACTGGCCACCACCAATAGTCAGATCAGCTGGGGTTGGCAGTCTAACTAGTAGTGCTAGGTGCTTCGGCTAGTTTTTGGGAATTTTGGAGACTTGAGTCATGGGATGATTTGGTTTGACTTAGATAGTGCATATGTGTTGCATGATGCATGTTTTATCTAATGTGGATGAAGTGAATAACTTGTGCCTGAAAATGATTTTTTTGTTTTTGAATGTACAGGGTTGTTGGATTCAACCATGGTCAACGGCGAGGATTGGGGCTACGCTCATGAAGGAGTAGGGGTGCAAATGGAGCGGATATTTCCCGACCGTCCGTCCATCCATTTTAATTCGAATATAATTCGGAGCAAATTTTCATATATCCGAAGGTTTTATCGGATACAGAAATAGAGTCGGATATTTTTTGTCAGATACAAAAACGGATTCGGAAAAGGCATTATCCGATGAATACGGAATTATCGGATATTTTTTCGGATAGTTACCGAATAGTTACTGGATACGGAAACAGAGTTAGATATCTGGCCTCTCTGGATACTAGATACTGGATACAAAGGCCTTGTAGAATCATTTGCTAAATGTAATAAAGTTAAATGAACTAGTGATGTCTTGACTACTTGGCTATGGATAAATCGTACTTTTGAACCATGTGGCATGTAGCTAGTTAGTTACTACTTGTTTAACTAGTCTCTATCATTTACTTGCTACTTTGCTAGCTAGAATTTACTAGTTGCTTAATTTGTCCTTGTCACCATGTGAAATTTGCTTGCGCATTATCCAATTAAATATTCATGACTGAAACTAACCGTATTCGGAGCGGCATGTATTCGCTCTGTATTTGTGATCGAGAATATCCGCATTCGTATCCGTATCCGGCACTATCCGTGTCTGATTCCGACTCCGACAAAAAATATGAAAAAGGATACAGGATAAGCAATATCCATCCGTATCCGCTCCATTTGCACCCCTAGGAGGAGATGAGGTCCAGAATAATCAAGAATGCCTGGTGAGATGGCTAAACTCAAGCATGACACAAGGAATGCAAGAAATATTGAAGGGAAGTTCAAGCGATGGGTTGCACTATGTGGCTTGATCAGTGCAAGTGAGGTATGGTCCAATGAAACCAGAACAGGAGAGGTTTGCTGACGCGTGATAAGTCAGTGATGTACCTACATATGGTAAGCATGACGATTGCTTATAAAGAAGATGAAGACCGAGTGAAGAAAGGGTATTTTGGTAAGTAAATCAAAATATGAAAAACTATCTTGCATCAAAACCTTGATGCTTGAGCGACTCTTAGGAGAGCGGTTTAAGTCAAAGAGAAGCTTGGAAGATCAAGTTGGATCAAAGGTTAATGACTTAGCGGATTCGAACTTATGCGCTTTAAAAGCGTACATAAATGTATTGTGTGAATAAAATCTATATTGTGTAGGGTTAACGAGGTTTCCCATATATGCTAAATGGATAATATCTATGAGGATTATATGGGGTTGATTGCCTTATCTATTTAATGGGTTGGGATGGAGATTTGCTAGTTAACCATCAAACCTTTGCTCATTGAAGCCAAATGTTTTAAGATTAAAGTTTGAGAAGTGAGTGTGTTGTGGTGTGCTTTCTTGTCCTTCAGGTGGAGAGCATGTAAAACATTCGTTCTCAAGTAGCAATATATCGATTTTATTCATCTCTCATGGGTCTCTCTTGTTTTGGTTGATTTGCCCTGATTTGGTTGGTTTTATTCTTCTCTCCTTTTTGATCTTATTGGTTGCTAAGAATGAGTAAGTGATAGAGATATACCTTAAAACTCAATCATCATCTATCTAGATATTAGGTTTGCAAGTTCATGAAGGCTCCTGATTTTGCTCAGATTTGACATTCTCAGGAATTTTCTTGATCCAGTTATCTTTGTCTCGATTCTTTGGGTGTTTTTGCTTGGTTTACCATGTGAAAATACATCTAGAGCTATTTTGGTCATCTTTCACTCACGAGCAACTCATATTCACCATTTTTTGTTTTTACCAGGTTTTAGTACAACCTTCGTTTAAATGGGAAAATGTTACAATTTTGACAATGATTCTCTTGATCATTGCTTGGAATAGATTCGTGACATTCTAGAGAAGGTTCATGACAAGTTTTAAGTTATTTTGATCTACGGATCAAAAGTTTCATATATTTTTAGTTTTGAAATAGTATTCTTTTTACTATTCTTGTGCTGATTTTACTGTTCTGGTCTGATCGCTGCTGTTTACTCGGTCTGACCTATATTGTTCATCCGATATAACCACATGGGGCACATCAAGGGTTGTTTTGCTCAGTTTCGCTTGAATTTTTTCGTGTGAGTGATTAGTCTTTTATCTTTATATCTTATTATAGCTATCGGATTGAAGGGTCGATAAATACTTGAAGAAAAATTTAAAAATATTATTCATCCTCTCTGTTACTATAGCGGTCCTACAATGGTGCTCGTCTGCGGCGAGAAGGCGGAGGCCAGGCTACTGCATATGTACAACGGGGTGAACTGAGCATGTATGATGACAGGCGAGACGTCCACGTGGGTTGCGATCGCTGGGTCGACGAAGCATGCCGTCGACGAGAATGGCAAGGACATGGTATTCACCGGCATGGACGGCGGGCTCAACACAGCCTAAAGGCAACCACTAAACGCATTAGCCCGCCATCTTCGTGGGCTTGGCTGCCGCAAGACCCCCAAAAAAACATGCGGCAGAACGCGGGCCAGTGCGGGCGGGCTGTCCGCATCCCGGCCCACTTGCATCCTAGTGGCTGTCGAGGCTGGCCGAGGTCCGGAGACATCTCGGCAAGCGTGGCCCACAGATGATTCGTGCTAGGGGCAGGCTGCGCCAAGTCACGAACGAGCTAGTCACTTCGCCTGTCGATGATGCGTCTTCTCACGTCTTCCGTTACAGTCAGTACAACAAGTCGCTGTTTTTTATTTCACTTTTAAGAGTAGTATTTTTTAATAGTTATTTGGTTCATATTTTAGAACAGCAGCACTGAAATCAATCCGTTCTCTGTGAAGACTTAGGGATAGAAAACGGTAATGGATAATTCGTTTTATCCGATATTCGTATTTGAGAAAACACGAATGTGGTAAGCAAAATCCGTATTTCAAAATGTTCATATTCGTATTCGTGAATATTCGTATCCGTATTTGAGAATATTCGTATTCGCATTCGCATTCAAGAATATTCGTATCCGTATCCATAATCGAGACTATTCGATCAGTTTCTAAAACCCATCAAAAATCTGTACAAATTTTGTGATTTAAAATTTGAATTTATGCAGTTTAAAACCGATAACCTGTCAAAAACCGGTAAAAAATCAACAAAACCGCTAAGAATCCGTTTTATCCGATATTCGTATCCGAGATAATCCGTATTCAAAAATATCCGTATTCGTATTCGAGAATATCCGTATCCGTATTTAAGAATATTCGAATTCGTATTTATTTTAAAAATATGAATTTGTATTCGTATTTAAGATTATTCGATCATATCCGATCCATTTCCTCTAGCGAAGACAAAGCGAAAGTATGACCTGACAAAAGAGTTTCGTCTGCTTTGTAGAGATCTGCGGTAAGAGCATCTCCAAGAGATGCTCTTTCTCACCCCCTATCTTCAAATATTAGGTATGAAAGCTAAAAACAAGTCTCCAACAGATACTCAAAAACACGCCCAATAAATTTTGGTACTCTAAAATTGAGGTGGATCACCATCAAATATACAGTGCCTAGATGGTAATTTTAGGGATCTAAGTTTAGAGGAGCTGCTAAAGGAGGGAAAAGATTTAGAGGATAATTTTTATAGAAAGACTCCCAATATGAAGTTTTAGAAGACAAAATATTGAGCCTCTCTTGGAGATGCTCTAACCATTTCTTTCACAAAGAATTCCTGTTGTGAGTTTGTGCCTTTGTGGGTTCATTGAAGCCAAAAGGTCTTTTCACGAGTGCCTAACTTGTCCACAGCCATGCATGTGGGTTCATCGCAGGCTAGCACTTTCACTTCAACAGATTCCTGTTGTGAGTTTGTGCCTTTGTGGACATTACCTCTCTTTTCGCCTTGTCCATCATCGACAGCATTTCTTGGATGAAGTCGTTGCTGAAGCCCTGAAACAGTGGTTGCGAAGTTTCAGTGCTAACTAAAGATATTTCTTTTGGGCCGGGTGTCAGGTTAATCTTGTTGTCTAGAATAGATGTGTATGTTAACTTTATTGCATGGTCTTGCACGGCATTGTACACGTTAGGTGTGAACCTTGTCCGTGCATGTGCGTTAGTTTGCATCTTACTTGGAGTTAAGATATGAGATTATGATATACAAAATGTGCACTTAGAAGGTGTGTTATATACGTATATAGTTGCATGCAATGGCTGCTAATTGTAGCTATGATCTAATTTATGTGGACGGTGGCGTTAGTAGTGGATCGGGCAGTTTGCTCCACGTGGAGCTTATTTATGCGGCTCCATTTTTTAGTTTATTATTTATATTTTATAGTTTTGCTCGAACAAATAAATGGGACGGTTTTTTCACCATCGTTTCGAAGTGGTTTATCGAGTCAATCTTTTTAAAGTGACTTATCGGTTCATCGATATTCAATTTATTCTCATAAATACTCGTACTAGCGCCAAAAGCCAAGAACGCACCCATTGTATCTCTGTTGTATTTTTTTCTAGTTAAATGACAAGAGCAAAAAAAAAAGAGGCTAGGCCATGCGGCTTCAAAACTGATTGTACTTCTATGCACATCGTCTACGTACCAAGTACGTGCGTGTTAATGGGAAAGGAGATGTTCTCTCCTAGGTCTGAGATAACATCGGGGGCCATGGCCAAGGTTGGCCCCAACAATACTCCACACAGTCCCAACAATGGTAAAAACCACCGGGGAACCCTTCGGATTATCTCGGAGAAGGGATACTACAGAAGCTTTTCAGCAAAAGAAACTACAACTAAAGCACCATTAGAAACTGTAAACAGCATTATACTGATAAGATTAGAATGCAAAACTCGAAAGGACCATCATCATCAGAATAAAGTTCACCCCACTAGCTTGTTCTCCTTTGTAGTTTGTGCTAGTGCCTCCCACTTCTTTAAAAGGAGCACCAGGCATCACCCACTTCTCAGAGGTGTTTTTGGTAGCTGACCTAGATGCTCGGCTGATGTTCGTGGCATGCACTGTCATAGTGATATGGGCTGCTATAGTAGTTAAAAAGGGGATCATATAATGCCAGTTCTTTTGTGGATTTTGATTTCAGCTTTTAGCTTTTCGACAGTAACTAGTTTTTAAACGAAATGTCTTTTTAAGATAGGTCTACTAGTTAATTGCAGTGCATCCTGTACCAACTTCAATTATATCGACAAAAGTCACACATGAATTTTAGTTACTTTGTAATCTCTCACACGAACAGCCGAAAGCCACAAGCTGCAACCAAAAGTCATAAACCGCAGCCACAAAAGAATAGGCTTGTAGATTGCGTCGCTACAATAGTTTAAAAGAGGATCATATAGATCGCCAAAAGGGATTATAATGATCTATTGCAGCCGTTGTTATTGCATGCATTGTTGAGTATATGATTGAATTAACAACATAACAACCTTAAAATTGTGCCCACTGATCCAACCATACAGTAAGTAATTGACCAAAAAACTATAAGACACAACCTAAAAGAATACACCAAATTTGTTGTCTGAGAGCCATCCAGATTGTCGTTTTAAGGAATTGATGCACCTTATCGTATAACTATCATAACACCCCTTCCCATCATCTATCAATTACATTTTATAGACTACCTTTCTAACGCATTATTTCTAAAACTAGCCTAGGCCAATAAATGTCACCATTTTATAATACTTATACCAATCCTAGACCCACTTGTCATACCCCACCCCCCATCTCTTTCTCTCACCCACCCTCCATTTCACTCTCCCTTTCCCATTCTCCCCAGACTCGGGTGGTGCCCAAATTTCATCACCACTCTCACCCTCAGTTCGGTTGGCATTGGCCCTTTCTTTTTCGGTCGACGATCTTCCCTCGCTGCTATGTTTCTGCCCACCCTCAAGCCATTGCCATAACACCAAAATCAGCCTGCTACCACTGTCCTCACATCGCCTCTTTATTTTTTCCATCTCCCTAAAGTCATGTCACAACCCCGGCCAAGCCTGCTAACGTGCTAAGGTCCACTTTCACATACACCTCCTTGCTGGACTCCTGGGGACAATTGGGTAATTGTTCAATTTGTAAAAGACAAAAGAAAGGGAGAGGTGGTCCCACTTGTCGGTGGAACCGAAGAAGAGATAAGGCTTGACCTCTTCATTGGGCGACGGGGTCTTGCAGAGGTGGCGGTGGTGCCAGAGGTGCCACCAGCCTAAGCATCTTGGCACCGGCCATTGGCAGCAGCCCGCCGGTCACCTCTTTGCTTCCCTATATAAGTCGACCTCCCCTTTCCTCAATTAGGCAATGGACGCAGTGAGTCCTCTTCCCCTTGATCTCCTACTCCTCTTGGTTGGGTCCCGATTTGAGATTTGTGGCAGTAGCTCCGTTGTGCTCTTCACCAGCGCCAGTGGCTGTGCAGTCCGGATCACCTTCTCTAGGCCTTTCCCATGCGGTTTCCTTGTGCCATTTCTTTTGAGGTTTGGCAGTGAGAAAGTTTTGGGATTTTCCTATTGAGAGCTGCATTCGGTTTGTGCCAAGTTGGAAAGGGGAAACCGAGGCTCGATATTTGTGTTCTCGGGTGCTCTTGGCCAAAGCGCTCGTCGGTCTTGTGCGGCATCTTCCCCGACCCTCGACTTCAAGCTTTGGTGATATGAGGTATGAAGAGCGGCAGTGTATCTCCGTCAACCTCGTCTCCTTGCATGGCATAACAAGGCGTTTGGTTTTTTAGGACAGCGCTAAGCGCATGCCTTGCTTTGTCTGGTTTCTTCTCGGTGACTTCGAGTGTCACCGGTGTTATGAGTATTTCAGCTGTTTACTCTTTGCAATTCACTTGGTCCACTTTAGATATCTGTGAGTTATCACTGTCTATCACTAATTGGAAATTGCAAAGTAATGTTGGTAGGTTAATTGCTGAATGATGAAATGACATTAAATTGAAATTGTATATGATCATGAGTATAGATTGGTTTGGAGCTTTCGGTTGGCTTGCTATTTGGTATGCTCTGATCATTGAAGTTGCTATATACATTGCTTGGTGCTCACTGTGTAGTCTCGGTTATGTGCTCTATGATCTTTTCCGGTCACTGGAGTTGATATCTGAACACTGTTATAATATTATAATCAATATTGTTCATCTCATTTGAATGTTAGGTTGATTATTGTGTTCTTATATGCTATCGAGCAAGCCATATTTATGGTCTGATTAGTTTCTTTAATAGAAAAGTTTGATTTAAACTCAAGATCTAATCTATAAGCTATTGTATATAATTGAGATTACATTTTGTCGTGCTATGATGGCCAAGAGTAAATCTTGTGCAACTAGCTTTCTGAGAGCAATAAATAACATTGAAAGTCTAAGTATTATGCTAATTTTAGACATTAACATGATATATATGTTGGGCATAAGGTTCTACATGAATGACTTAAAAGATTTATATGTGTATGTGTTGATTAAGTCATTTTTATGCCTTTGGTATCATGCTTTTGTCTATGTGTATTATGCTAGAATTAATAATGAAATTATGATAAAACTGTATTATTTACAACACTCCTCTTGTCGCCTTGCTCACTGGGAACCCATTTTGCAATTATGGAATTCCTTACCATCATCGTTGCCACATGTCTTGATCCATCGGTGTCAAGATCCCACAAGGTAATTGTTGTGGAGTCCGTCGTGGTGCCGAGGTTGCCACCATCACATTAGGGTCATTGATAGGTAGGGTGAAAACGGATCGGATAGTTTCCGACCGATCCGGACGAAAACGGATATGGATTGTGTCGGATCGGATTTTCTTTGGATAATTCTCGGATCGGATACGGATACGGATTTTTTTATCGGATATGAATACGAATACAGTAAGGCTAGTATCCGTCAAATACGAATACAGTAAGCCTAGTATCCGTCAAATACGAATATAAATACGGATTATTCTAATAATACGAAAACGGATATCCGGGATTTTAGCTCAATAGCCATTTTCCAGCCCATAATGCCATAAGCCCAGCCCAATATCGTGACAACCCATCAGATCAAGCCCAGCGCGTCCACTCCAACTCCAAGCGATCTAGCCATCCGGGGGCTACCAGCGATTCGGGAGAGCGCAGGCGCCGGGTTCCTCCTTGGCCAGCGAGCGGGAGCCAGGGTGTGGGCGGTGTGCTCGTAGGGTCAGGGAGGGAATTAAGGATGTGTTTGGTTTGAGGGATGGGGTGGGATGGAATGGTCCAAAGTGGGATGAGCCTGTGCAAATTTAGAGAATATTCTTCTTAGTGTGGTTCCACCTTTTTTGTGGAATCATCTCATCCTATTCCATCCCATCCCATCTCACTTTCATTACTCCAAGCAAACACATCCTAAATATCGCCGCCACCGCTACCTCGAGGCCAACTGGGTGGATCGCAGGTGCGGATTCCCAATTGGGACTTGGGATCAAAAAGGAAATGGGAATGAGGAAAGCGGCAGGATGGAAGGCTTGGAGGTTTCGCGTGGGCGGGCGGGGCGTGCACGGTGGGCCGGGTCTACCCGAGAGAGCAATGGGGCCCGAGTGGAAGTCGCCGACCAGGTGGTGGGCCCTACGTCCTCTTGGTTCTATCAGTGAGGTGTGGTGATGAAGAATTGACTGACTGGAGAAGTGAAGTCTGAAGGGGCAGGTGCACAGAGACGGAGTAGGATAGTTTGGATTTCCTCGTATGCATAATCCCCATATTACTCCCGAGGGAGTTTCCGCGCGGAGGAAGAGCCACGTCGCCCCTGCGATCGCTCTGCCCGGCGCGTGGCTTCCGAATTTTGGTACGGTCTGGTGAGCATTTTTGCGAAAAAGTCCCTGCGCTTTCTGGAAATTACGTAAAGGTCCTCGGTTCTCGCGAAAAGGTCCCTGCCAGTTTTTTAAGCCCCTCCACTTTGCAGGATAGCCCCCGCGGTTTTCTGAATTACACACGAGTCCTCGTTTGTTTACGTATAGATCCTCAATTTTTTACGAAAAAACCCTTTGAATTTTTTGAAAATACGCATGTGCCCTCGATTTTTTTTAGAAAACTCCTTACGAATTATCGCCTCTTTTACTTCGGTGCACACGGTGGCTGGCGCGGCGTGGCGCCGCGCCTATGAGGCTAGTTGTTAGTACTAGTTGATCTTTTGTTGATTTGGGAGAACTTCTTTTTTGGATTGTATTGAGAGAGTAAAATACAGATGTCGTTTCATCTCATCTGGTACAAGTGGTACACTGAAACCTTCTTGTTTGACCACAGATGAAAATGTGAACTTTAGTGTTGTCTCACCATTTCAGATTTTCAGTTCCAGTCTGCCAGAAGAAAATGTAAACGTCTGCTTATGAACACAGAAAATGGGTAAAAAAGTAAACCGGAACTCAGAATAAGACCTCTACGAAGTGATGGCGCGCACGATCTAAGAAGTGTGGGCAACGTAGGCTATCTCGTTACAATGGATTTTTTTACTAATATATCTTAAATAGTTAAATTTTGATTGTTTGTGAAAATAATATGCTTGTTTAGATTTCATGAATATTTTGACAAGATAAATTATTTACGTATTTTCATTAATTTTAGATGTATAGTTTAAGGCGTTTTCATATTCCGATAAATATTCATAACTGTATTCATTTCAATTCGTATTTGCTCCGTATCTGTATTCGATATTATTTGTATTTGTATTCGTATTCGAGTTATCCGTATCTAAAAAATATGAAAGCAAATATGATAGAGACATTATCCATCTGTATTCGATCCGTTTGCCCTATCTATAGGCCCACAAATCACATCACGGAGCGCTGAGCGCCTCCAATGTTTGTTGTATCATCCCTGCGCCCTTTGCTTCGCTCTCTGATAGGTGTGTTGCCTGCATATGAGGGATTGTCTATGCTGCAACGCTCCCCATCCCTCCATGTTCTATGTGGCACGGTGAAGGAAGGGATTGTTCATATAAATTGCATTGTATTTAACTTTTTAAAAAATTTAACCTCTCAATACTTATTTTTTGCAATATAGCCCCCTCCTTGAGCTCGGCAGGACGTCGGTTAGCCGTGCATTTAATTAGTGCTAATTATATTTAATTAGTGCTAATCATGAAACTAATAACCTGCTGATTTTGGGTGCTTGGCAATGTCCTGCTGTCGAGCAACTGTGGCTCAACAGTATCTGCCGAACTGTTGTAGTGTCGAGCTATTGTAGCACAGCTATCGAGCTCGGGAAGGGTACTAGATTAGCAAAAACAAACGTATATGTGTCAATTTTTTTAAAAAAGTAGGTATAATGCTATTTGCGTGAAGAGTTATGAAGGTAAGGCCCATGCCAGCCTACTGCAACCATACAACACCAGTTAGCGCACACTGGAACCCACATTATTGATACGCCCCCTAGTCTATAGGATTAATTACCATGTTTTCATTAAAAGTATTCTATTATGTTCTTTGTTACACGCTCTAATTGTTACTTATGCTTAAAACTCATAACTGGTAACATAGCATAATTCATTATAAAATCTTGTTTAATTAATTTTTATTTGTTTTATATAGATTAGGAGTAGGTTCTTTTGAGCTGTGGCTTTACCTTTTAGCTTGAACTCGTATAATGGCTACTACAATATTTCTATAGACCACTTCTTAAAAAAAATACACTATTTAAAAGGTAGTTACTGTAGCAACCTAAATCAAAGCTTAAGCATATGTGGATTCGAACCCACCCTAGATGAGTTTTGGAACTCCCTAGAACAAAGAATGATATAAGATGTCATGTTTTGGTGAAGCCGACGAAATAACGGTTGTCGGAATTGCTATCCAGACCTTTCGACGCAATTGTAGGAACTTAAATGGACTCAAATGAAGATGAACATAGCTAGAAAGTTATAGATCTTGTTGATAGCTAAAATTTGGACTACTCATTTACCCAAATTGGACTCACAACAAAGAAGTTATGGCATCCGGAAGATTTATGTGCACAGCAGCCCAACAGAGAGGGTTTCAAACGTGGTTTGTTTTTGGAGGTTCCGATGGACTTGAGAAGACATTTTGGAGCAAGGAAACGACACACAACCTAGGGAAGTCCCACACGTAGCTATATATCCCATCCATACACAGGCTTTTCACCCAAGTCATGGTAGCCATCCCTAGCTCTGCGCAAGAACAGAGGGAAGACGTCCAAGAACACATATCCACCATTTCCACATGTTGATCCAAATCAATAGGATGAAGGGGCGCCGCCCCACACTTCGTTGGTGACAACCACAGCCACATCTCTCCATCTCCATAAACTTCATTTTTGCTTCAATGTGTAGCTTCCCTTTATTATACTGTCTTTTAACGTTCATGCATGAGTGGTTGATTAGGTATTAAGACCGATGGTGATCTAGTATTATGTTGTGTGTTTATCATGTATGCATTATTTATTTTATTGTTTTTGGTTTATCTTGGTGTTACTCAAATGATTTAGTGGTTCAGTGGTTGGAGATGTGCAATTCATTGGTAGAGACCGCACACAGCACATAAGGAGGTATGAACGAACCGGCGACCTACAGGATGACAAACGTAGGTATCAAAGGGGGAGACATATTCTACCTAATGGTAACGATTAATCCCAAAGCTTAATGAAACACCTCAAAAATTCAAAATTTTGAATTCTTTTTGGATTTTATTTGAATTCCTAAATATTTCCCAATTTAGCAATCCCCTCGGAAATCCACCTTCCTCTTTCAACCATCTCCCTTTCTCCCTGTCGACGCCCCCTGAGAAGTCGCCTCCCTACCACCTTGCTGCTTTTCCCCTCCACACGGCCGAGCGTCACCGCCCCAAATTGCAGTCGGGCCTACCCCGACCGTTCACACTCGCCACTCCAGAGTTAACGCCAAGGCCCAACCAGTCAGTCGCCCAGCTTCCTGCCATCTCCCTTGCTTGGCGTGCCTAGTTAACCTACGCCCTCTCCCGCCATAGCTCGCTGCTCCTCCCGGTCAACGAGCGCGAATTGCCATACCAGCTACCGCCAACTCCTATAGAGAGCACAGCGCCACCTCACCTGCACACTCATCCTTCCAACAGAGTCCCACCATCTCTCCTCATCCACGCGCAAGCGACGTCCAAACCGCTCTACTGTTCTCACCGCCTCTCCACACCTTTAAAGCTCAATCGCCTTCACAAAGAGCTCCACGACACTCCCAGACACACACCAGAACCACTCAATTAAACTCTCGCTCATCGCAACTCGGCCAGTGATCTCCATTGGGCCAGTGAGCCCTAAACCTAATATTATTCATCTCTCGGTTAAAACTCAATTGCATTTGCTAACAAAGTATTCTTTGTTTCTTGATCACGTTGGTGAACTTGCTTTGTCATGAGCATTTCTCTGGAGCCCTAGCACCGTGAACATCCGCCGGGCGTAGAACCCTCTCCATGGATAACTCTCCTAGGAGTCTTCAACCCAAACCATCACTACCACTATAAACCTTGTACTCCATAGGTTGTCAAACTGATCCTAGCCTCACCGAAGAACCACCGAAAAGCCCTGACAATGCAATAAAGTTCGAGATCTTCTCCCCTACCACCAGCCACCACCACCCATCTTCACACCACCAAAGCCCCAAAATGGAACCGCCATCCCAAACTGAAGCCATCCGTACCAATGAAGTTCGCCGAAGTTTGTCACCGGCACCGAATCATAGCGGGGATTGCTCCCCTATTTTTCTGCAGCTGGGGCCAGCCGGAGGTTGAGACGACCTCCTCGAGGCGACGTGGCTGCATCGCAGCCCTCCGTGCGCCATCCTCCAGCCGGCAGTGCCGCATGCGATGGGTTAGTTTGGCCGCGCAGCTTGGGCCGAGTCGGCCAAGCCAGTTTAAATTGTGCAGGCTGTGCACTATTCCATGTGGACCGGCCCATCACTGTAGCACTGTAGCAGCTACTGTTCACCAAATCCTAAATATCACAAAATACCCCATTTCAATCGCTTCGACGCCCTGAACCCATTTTTGGCTCCATTCCATCATATTAAACCCCAATAAAATCCAAACCAACTCTATTGGGTTTTATTGCATTTTATTCCTTTTTGATTTAATTTATGTTTCTAGCTTAATTAGTTTCAAGCATGAGCCTTATGTTATTTTATGTATTTGCACTAGTTCCTGAGTTTTTTGAGGCATCGATGCAAGGACCAGAACCAGACATTAAAGTGTACAAGACAGTAGAGTTCAAAGAACATCAAGGCAAGTTACAAGTTTTTGATCATTTTGAATCCCATTAAATTTAAATCATTTAATTACAGTATTTGCATTAATGTTATTTGCACAAAGTTATTCAATAAAAACAAATGTTTAGAATGACTTGTTAATTAGTTATGTCCTACCACTGATAAAAATGCCATGTTTAATTTGACGCCATAATCACCTTGACAACCTTAGTATTATTTAATTATTGTATAAATAAATATAGATTGGCTCATCTAAAATCTTTAACTACTAAGTGGCTTGGCTTTTGGCCGATAAAATTGTTTAAACAATTCTAGGGCAGGGAGGTGCAAGGAAGCATCATGGAAAGTCACTAGATGATTGGGGTTCATGACTTTACCCTAGGGTGGAGGCTAGTTGACAGTCTCAAGGTGAAATGTAAGGACTGGAAGTTTATGCTGAGTAAAGGACATAGAAATCGTTCAACCACAAGTGTTGACTACAAGTGTTGACTTGTCAACTCTGGTCTAGTAGTTGCTCAAATTGATTGATCCTTTATAAGAGTAAGGGAGCGTGGTATGAAAATGGTAAAACCATACTTAAACAACGATAGGTCCTCACAAAATCGGGCAGGTGTGTTCCGCATTGGCTAGTGGATACCGAGTTTTGTGTGGTATATAATCTATCAGGTAGGGGCTATATAAAGAATTGAGCAGTGAAAAGCCTTGCTTTCTAAACTCAGTCGCGCGCTAGCTAAAACATGTCTATATCTTAACATTGAGAGTTTGAAAAATTTTGTGGGTAAACTGGGCAACTCTGTAGAGTGAAATAAATGGTATTCGAATACGTCGTGCTTCCGGTAAATGAAGCTATATTTAATAGGTAATTTCAACAGCGATGCTTAAATAGATTTCTTTATGTTTTAATCTGAATAAGCTGTGTAATCAAGTGTTGAAAATCCCTAGTCTTAAGAAGTTTTAGACTTGTTTTATCTTGTTTAAAAATGTTTTCTACTCATTAATGAAACCAGTATAACCCATTTCATTGATTATCCTTTCAAATAGATATGTTAGGATATACCCTTGTGACTTGTTGGGTACGGTTGTACTCATTACTTACTAAATAACAAACAGAAGATCAATGGGAGAACGATGGACAAGCTGTTGATGAAGTGCCAGAAAAACCCTACTTCGTTGACGTCGACTGGTTTTAGGTCTTAACCACGCTCAAGTTTGCCTGTGGATCTTTCTTTTGTAATGTAAGATAACTTGGGCTTGTATGGCCGCTGCATCAAAACTATATTGCTAAACCATATTTCTGTAATAAAGCTTGGTTCGTTTTGTTGTAAGTTTGTGTTATCTACAACTGAACAGTTCTGAGTAGTTACGGAGATTACCAGTGCCTTCAGAACTAGGGGCATTACACTTAATGCATTGATCTGGTTTATACCTTAATACTTTACCGGTTGCTTGATCGGGTGGCCGGTGAGTGGACAATAGTGCTGAAGCTCCATGGGCGAAGCTGCCGATTGCCATTAGGAAGACTGCCTCTAGAACCAGTAGAACTAGATGGATTTCCTACCGCCCCTAGAACTAGTAGAGCTAGATAGATTCCCTGCATGTTGCTGCGGATATATTCCCTGCGTGTTGCTGCGGGAATCTGCAGCTATATATATGTACATGTAAATTTAGGCTATATTCTTTTTAGTTTTTAAAAACTGTTTTTCGACTTTTCTATAGTAAATAGGATCTACTAGTTAATTATAGTACAGCACTTGAGTTTCTGTTAATCTGTAATCTCAGACACGAACAACCTAAAAGCCATAAGCTACAGCAAAAAAACATAACTTTTGGTTAAAAAGAATAGGTCCTTAGTGAGGAGTGAAAAAATACAATACAGGTTGTCATAGCTGCCATAACACACGTGTTGAGAAATGAAAACCATCAGTACTATAGATGTGCTATTGCACTTATGTTGTAGAGATTTGATGGGAAAATGGACAGAAGATATCATACTAACACTACGCTTATTTCAATTTCAGCTTCTGATTTCTGACTTATTTTTTACTATTCATAAATTTTATCTTTTTTCTAAATTTTTGGCTTTTTAGCTTTTTCACTGGTTTTTTTTCCTGTATTCGTTCGTGTTGTCCGTAATGAGCTAACATATTTTTTCTATTTTTAAAATTTTTAAATTTAATTACGCTAAATAAGTCACCTTCAGCTACAGTAAAATTTCAGCCACTACAATGCAATTTCAGTCATAAACCACAACTTTTTAGCCCAATCGAGCAGGGCCTAGTAATGTTGTAATGCATTTATATATCTTAAAAGATTAAAATATTTCGTATTATCTAGTAATCCTTCAATTAATATTGTAAGGTAGCAGATTAAACTCAAAACTATTTGTACATGACCATACACAGAGTAGTGTAACATCATGAGGTTCGTGGCATGTTTATATTGGCTTTTGCTACCCAATATTAACACCTCGCTTCGTAAAGTGGCTTCTCTACTCCTCTTGTTCTTGTCTTGCTTCGGAGATAAGGTAGAGATCACGAACGTCTCATGCACCTCACTCCTCTTGCTCCCGTTTCGTGCACATATCTCTCCCTCACCATTCCCTCCTTTTTAAAGCCAATTCTTTTGGCCACCATCATTTATTTTTAGCCAAAATCATCATCCGTAGCCAAAAGCTATCAGCTGCAGCTAATATGAACACCCCTTGTTTTCTTGCACCAAGTGCCATGCATTGCTCTATTAGGTAGTCTTCATTATGCTTAAGCTTAAAGTTTATTTTATTATTTGGGTTTATTTTACATTGTAGTTACTGTTAACTTTTTTAACGTAATTAAATTAAAAAAGAAAACAAAAGAATAAGTCATCACGAACAATGCAAAGGATTAAGGGAGAAAAGAAAATACAAAAAAACCCCTCAAAATAGCCAAAAAGATATAAAAACGAAATTAAGAAGTTAGAAACTAAAAGCTTAAGCTCAAAGCCCAATAGAGCAGTTAGTATATTCATCGGAAATTAATTTCTTAGCCCGCCGGTAAAAAGTTTGTTGTGCAGAGATTAATCGTGGGCACCATACTGACGTGAATAGAAATATAGGGTGTATTTGGTTTATGTCCCAACAAGCCCTATTAAAATTTGTCTAGCCAAAATTTTGGCTGAGATTTTGGTTGCCTAAGAATTGGCAAGAAAATATATAGAATGCGATCAAAAATTCGTGGACATGCTAAAATTTGGCAACTCTCCAAACGAGGGCCAATTATTAGCACGTTATCAAAAAATTGGTAGGGTAAATTAGGGGTACAAACCAACTATACCGGTAGAACAGACTAAGTAGAGCAAAGAATGACAGGCATGTCTTTTTTGGCTTCGGCTTATAATTTTTGACTGTGGCTTAGAACTTTTATGTTGTTTATGAGTGAGAGAGTACGGAGTAACAGAATCTCGTGTGTTGTTTTGGTTGATATAAATGAAATTGCTATAGTGTATACTATAATTAATATCTAGACTTTTACCTTCAAAAGACACTTCGTTTAAAAGATAGTTATTGTAGAAAAGCCGAAAAACGATTTATAGAAGCTAAAATGAAGAGTCCAGTGCAACTTGTAAAAGAAATGGAGGACAGAGAGATGATATAATAATTTGTGGACCTTCAAACATCCTCGTGACTCAAAGTGCAAGTTTGCATCCAAATGATGTAAGCCTGTAGGAGATTAACTAGCGGAGGTAAAATATTATAAGTAAAAAAATCAACAAAAAATGATTACCTAAGCTAAATCTAATGGTATAGAAAGTGGCTGTAAGTGGCTGGGCTAGAAAATGTTGCGAAGGGGGGGTGAGTTGAGGCAGATCCGGTACACAACTTCTATCAAACGGCCAGAATTAATTCGGTGATGTGCCTGTATGACAGAAGAGAGAATTAGCAATAACGACAGTTAGTATCGATCCTATAGTATTATAGGATAAGCCGTCTTTAAAATTCTCATTGCTAGTGCTAGTGAAACCAAAAAACTAAAAACCGTCATTCACTTTCATTTATCACATAAGTTGCATTTAACCATTTAGTTTATTTTCTGCATTTATTTTATATTAATGCACATTAACCAACGTTGAGACTCGAAGCACATTCCCAACTCTCTTGGTTCCATAACTTTACAATACTTAAAGGAAAGTGCTATACTGTTTCTGTGCATTTGCATATTGTCAATCATCTAATAAAATTAGGAATGCTACGCATAAAATCAGGAAGCATGCATAAAATGGAAGTAAAGTTCTCTGGATGAGTTATGAAAAATTTATGTAATGTATAAAGTAATAGTTTTAGGACTGCCTATTCCTTGTGTAATTGAATAAAAAACTAACCATGAAACCCTAACTCAAACGGCTATCTGAAGCGACGGGGTAACATAAGTGCGGAGGAGGAAGGTCGTGCAATGATCTAGTCTCTTAAGAGTGTCTCTCACATAGAGTAGTCATGTCGTACTAAATTTCTCATATTTCAAGTCACATGAAATCATGAAATCATAATTTTGAAAACATAAAATCCGATTTTTTGAGACCTAAACCCTTGATTTTTTAGACAATTTTGAACATGTAAAACTTTGAAGAAATTACATAATCAAGTCCACTGTGCAAGGATCCTTCAAAAACATTCATAATTTTTGGAGCTCATTTGCTACATTAAAAAATTCGTACAAACAGTCTAAGTAAATGAATTCTTGAGTGAAAATCAGAATGGATAAAATTATGAAAAAAAATTACACAATCAAGTACACTACTTCGGGAGGCTCCACAAAAATTTCATAAATTTTAAAACTCATTTGCCAAATGTAAAAAATTGAACAAGCAGTGCACGTAAATGAAATTCCTAATTACAATTATATTAGCACTAATTACTCTAACTAGGTGGCCATGCGGCTGAGGGCACGTGTTGCCCCTAGGGCTGCCGTGCGGTGGCCGTGGTAATGCGCCATTTTTGCAAATTCCACACGATAACTACTATTCTTACAAATACAGATTAAAAAAAATGCCAAAACGGTCAAAAACTCCATCAATGTAAGTTCTTTCGGGTATGAAGGCAAAGTTGTAACTGTGGGTCCTTTATTGTTCTTTCTCTTGGTGGGTGGGTGGGGGTGTGTGTGTGTGTGTGTGTATATATATATATATATATATATATATATATATATATATATATATATATATATATATATATATATATAGGAAAAATAAGTATGTGCCTTTTGTATAATTGATAATTTTTTGAGTTTGGGTATGAAAATGTTTTATACCCTTGATATATTTATGGCAGTTAGTTTTGTTCAAACTAGTTTGAACTACTTTTGAGTTCAATGCAACTACGATGAGTATATACCATAAAAATAGTTCAAACTAATTAAACTGAAGTTAAATTTAAATTTTTCGAGTTTGACATCTCAAATATACTTTTTATGGGTATATGAAGATACCCACATCAAACGTTAATCTCTGAAGCAAATCAACGGGTATTGATATTGGTGCCTAGGCACCATGGTGCATGAAACACTCGTCCTATATATATATATATATATATATATTCTCCTTTAAAAGTATTATGTCTTTTGACTAAAATGATACTGTAGCGCATGTTAGCTTTCTATGATTTATTTAACTATAAATAAATAAATAAATAAATAATAGAAAAAAGAAAACCATTGTTACATCGATCTCCATAGATACTGCAAAGAAAAAGGGGGAAAAAGGGAAAAGAAAAAGGCTACATTAAGAAACCAACGTGTTTTAAATGGATTTTGTTTTTAAAAGTCAGAAATTGTTTAGAATAGGCTATAATTTAGGGGTTGTATTTTAAAAAATAATTGCTTTTTCAAACTTAAGGGAAAATAAGCAAATGAAGACAATTGTTGCATGAATGACACAGTGGTAAACTGTAACCCATACAGATGCCCTAAGCAGCCAACTATGTCAAAAACAATTGTTAGACCTTAATTAAGGAATACACCAATTGTGGCCGTAGGAGAAAAGTAAATTACATTGATCACGATGACCACATTAGATCCAGGAGGGCAAAGCAACGAGGAGACATGAAAGGATGCCAGTTGCATTGGTCGGAGGTTCTTAGCCCCTGGCTGCGAAATGGTCAAAGGCAGAAATAGTTTCTTTTCTTTTGGAATAATTTAGATCATTAGGAGTACGATAAGACAGCGAAACTGAGCTCAATCAAACACGATAGCTTTTTTTTAGTTTTTAGTTTATTTAAAACAAAAACTGCTTAAAACACATCAACCTCTACTTTTAATTTATTTTAATTTATGTTAGTTTCGTATCTTTTTCTGTCTTATTCGTTTGTGTTGTCTGTGGCGATATAATATATTTTTAATTTTTCTTTTTTTAGCTTTGTTTTTTAAATAAGCTAACAGTCTCTACAGTATAATTTTAGTTAAAATTTACAAATCATAGATAAAAATCTAAGGCAAAAATTAGTTGAAACAAACTCTAAATGCCATGGATCAGACGAGACGAACGCGACGGCAACGCAAGTCGCCATCCAACGATCATACGGAGTATATGGGGCACCTGCAGAGGCAATTTAAATATATTTTTCACTTGTATGGACGACCAGGCAATGCTGGCCCACTAATTCTACACGTCAACAACCAGACAAGCCGCACCTGCAGACGTGCACCTATATATTATCAATGCTTGGTTTTCTTTCTTTTAGTTATTTAACGTGACGGCTCCACTGATACATCTTGGTGGGTTCTATTGGTCGTCGAACTTTTAGTTCCGTTACAAGTATTTACGTAAATAAATCGAATGCTATCAGGGGTTACAGAAAAATAATAAAAATTTATTCTATTTATTTATTTAAAAGAAGTCATAAGCTATAGTTATTCTACTATTGCACAAATAATGCATACTGTGACACGCCAAAAATGGAGAGGAATTATTGGCCTGTTCTTGGTTGTTTGTTCTGATATGGAGGCAGATGGGAATGGCAGTTGACAGAATTTAGGGAAGCTAGGCATCTTTATGGGTAGTTGTTTTAGAATCGAAAGTATACCAAAAACATTAGGAAGTTTTCAAAAAGAAAATCCCAATCCAAACATATATCTACCATGGATTTCCTGTTAAATCTAATAAGCAGTTGTCAAAACATTGCAAACAACTATCGCTCAATGTTTGTCAACGTCTAAAATTAGTCGACATTGTCAAAACAATATGTTTCATAAAATTTTGTTTATTATGACTACATTGGCACAGTTAGAACATCTACAGTCCCATTCAGAAGCTAAAAACTGCTTAGAACGTGTGGTTTTTTAACGTAGTTTAGAACGATGACATACGAGGAAGTACAAGATGAGAATAAACTACAATTACATTAAGTGAGTTTCCAAAACTACAGGTCTTTGTTTCAAATAAGATATTTTTTTTTGTAAAATCATGAGTTAAAAAATGGCCTAAAAGATTTGTAAAGGTTTGTGGGTCGCAAGGTTTGTAAAGTTTGACGGTTATGGTTGCGACCTGGTCAGGGTGAACGCGCGCGCCAATACCACAAGGTGAGTTCTCCCGCAGTCCCGCCCGCCGCCGCCGCCGCCTTGCTATTTTTCGCGCAAGCACGTCCACATAATATCAACTTGGCATTCTGCTTGATTCAAAAAAAAAAACTTGGCATTCTGCTGGCCCGAATATTTGGGAGGAACCGCTCGACTGTGGAGGGACGGCGCCGGTCCCGGTGCCGTTCTCGGGACGCGACGGCAGGACAGGAGGGCATCAGGGCAGGCGGCCCAGGCACTGGGTGGCCGTGCCGGCACACTGCGCCGCGCGCGCGGCCGGCGGCCTCGCTTCCTCCCCGCTCGCCCGCCTCTCCTCAAAACCATCAAATTTGACGTGCCGCTCCTCCTCCCCCATCCCACACCCGCTTTCTCATGCGCACGTTACCCCCACCCTCCTGCCAGACACCGAGAACAACGATCAGTAAGATAAGCCCAGCTCTCCCTTTCCCTAGAAACGAAGGGGAAATATATATTAGCGCTGTTACTATTGCTCTGACACACGCCCGTTTCTGTCTGCTCCCTTTTTCTCGCATCACACAGCACAGATAAGAGAGAGAAGAGAACACGAGAAGAGGGAGAAGGAAGGAGAAGAGGGGAGAAGAAAGGTACTACCCCTTTCTTTAAATTTATGAGACATTTTTTTAGTATATAAGCAAAAGAGATATTAGAAATAACTAAAATACTTCTAATTATTATCTCTAAATATTGTATTTAATGTATGCATATAGATAATATAAAGTAAAGCGGAATATTTATTAGAGGTATAGAGAAAATCTCACATTAATTTATATTGAAATACGAAATACACGTTATATTTATAAATAAGACTATTTAAAAGATACAATTTATAAACTTTGACGGAAGAAGTATTAGCTAAAGGAACAAAGTACAACATTTGCATGACCGAGCCGGGCGCCAAGAACCACGCACTTACATGCATCAGCCAGAACATTGTAGTTTCTACTAGCTTTCTATACATACACTAGCTATGTGGTGTGGACTCGAAGTGTTGCTTGTGATGAGTTTTTCTTGGCGTTGCTTTCTTGTAAACTTCCTTATCAACATGAGAACCAGCTGGTCGATCTAGTTGATTTATTTAGTTCTATTACGACCGGCACCGCTACCTTCGGATGCACATCATCTGCCTTTGGGCATCGAAGACACCAACGGCAAGGCAAGCCTTTGCAGTCCCTTGGATCGAAATCCGACGCTCCAGAACACAGCCTTAACAGCACCCTATTATGCTTCTCTGCCTTTCACGTGCAGAGGATGCAGGTCCTTTTTGTGTTGTGGTTTTCGTTTTTGCCAAATAGTTTTAAAATTCTATCTGTTCAGAGATAGTATGAAGAGAGAAAAGTTGCATATAATTTTAATCGGTACAGTTAAATTTGGTACAATATGTACTATAATCTACTTGTAGACCCCATCTCGAAAAGATATACTATTTAAAAGACTATAGCAACAAAAACTAAAATCAAAGCTAAAGTAGAAAAGGACCCACCCGATCCGCTATTCCAGATGTGGCACAAGAGATATGTCAAGGTTGCTTAGCCTTGGTGATTAAAAACACACTCACTGTTGCTTAGCCTTGGTGATTAAAAACACACTCACTGGGTAGCTGAGGAGGCGTTTATATTTTACTGTTAGTTTTTTATTTTGGCTTATAAATAGTAGTAGTTTATAAAGAGATATATTTGTATATGATTTTGGCCGATATAAATGAAGTTACAGTATGTGTTATAATCGACTAGTAAATTTTATCTTAAAAAATACTCTATTTAAAAATTAAATAATATAAAAAAATTATGTATAATAAAAAAGATTATAGAAGCCAATACAAAGAGCCGACTCGACTAGCTGCTCTCCTCACCCCGGCCTTTTTGCCAATTTACTACTCTTCACTGGTTAGTGGCATGTTCTTTTTGTTTTTTGTGTGGATTTTGTTTTAGCTTTTTTAGAAACAAAAATAAATGGGATGTTTTTTCTAAGCCATTTCTCTAAATTTCTCTGAGTCTAAAATAGTATACGTCATCTGTAGTGATATCTCTATCGTTTACCACTGTCTTAAAATGCATACTTAGAAATCTTTAGCCATAGCAAAAACTATCCGCCGCAGACCAAAATAACAGCGATTTTGGCATTTATAACCCTGTGAAATTTTTTTTCATCCAACACCTTAGATTCGGAGCACTCATAATTTTTAGAGGATGGTGGTATGGGAGATTCGTTAGATGGAGATCCAACAGTCCAGATTCTTTTTTAGAAGGATATAGAGATTCACTAGATAGAGATCCAACACTTTAATATCTGAATGATCTTAATCTTAAGAAATACTCAAATGCTCTTTAACACTTCCAAAAAAACTCTAGGGGCAGAAATACCAAAATCTCAAAGGGTGTGTTTGGTTGCCTGAATCTCCTTCGTCCTGGCTGGGTGGATCCGTATAATCTGAGAAAGAGCCTGTTTGGTTGCCTGTATGAGTGGATACAGTCTGTATGAGCGGATGCAAAAATACGCCCTCATCCTGATGGGTGGATATGCTCAAAATGAGCTTCACTCGCCATCCTGGATGAGTTGATGCAGTGTATCTTATGTGGTCCCACGTGTCAGCCTCTCAGGTTTGGTAGACTGCATCCGCTTATACAGGCAACCAAACAGCATCTCAGTTTTTTTGCATTCGCTCATACAGACAACCAAACAGCATCTCAGTTTTTTTGCATCCGCTCATGCAATCTCACCAAACATCTTCTTTTTCTGAAATACAATTCCACTCAACCTCTATCCACTCAGTCAGAATATACGATACAACCTCCATCCATGAACCAAACACTCCCAAAATAACGGGCAAGTTGCATTTGCACCTACGATACTGCCGCAGCTAGATCTTGTATGCATGCCCCGAGCCCATCAACTCTGCGCCGACCATACCAGATCATTCATCCCCCTTCTTCCCCTTCACTGGAGCTAGCTAGCAACCTTACAAGAGAGAGCTTGCTCTGCATCTACGCAGGCTCCAAGCAACAGCAGTGACAAGAATCTAGGTAGCTCGTTGGTACCCATCAGCTAGCGTAGCCAGATCCCTAAAACAAGGGGAGCAACAAGAACATATACCCAAGAAGGCAAAAGGAAAGGAAGAAAAGAGAGAGGAGGCACAAGAGAAGATGCCAGCGAAGTACTGGTACTTGTACCAGTACTAACTACAGTCCCTCCCATCCTTATATTCCCAATCAACGCCCATAGAGAAAAGGAGCACTGGAGCACCAAAAGCAGCAGCGAGATAGTGAGAGAAAGGAACAGAGCTACATATCAAGGGAGAGGGACAACAACTCCACTTCGATCCCCCCTCCCACTCTCTCTCCTGCTCTTCTTCACGCGCTATATACTAGTGCTGTGATACTGTTCTCCAGAGCTAGCTCTAGTGGTGGTGGTGGCCAAGAGGAGAGTGATCCGGGCAGAAGGAAGCCAGGAAGGAGAGATGGCGTGGTGGGCAGGGAGCATGGGCGGCTTGGACCTCCGCAACCACCTGGCTCAGTTCGGCCCCGGCGCCATGGTCGCCGGCGAGCCGGCCCCGACGACAACAAACAGCAGCGGGAGTAACAACCATGATGACTCTTCAGGCGCCGCCCAGGACTCCCCCACCGCCGGCGCAGGTGAGAACTCGCCCACCCCTAACGCAACCTCGGGCGCGTCCGGCGGGAGCGGCGGGGGGTCGTCGTCAGGGAGGCGGCCGAGGGGGAGGCCGCCAGGGTCCAAGAACAAGCCGAAGCCACCGATCATCATCACGCGGGAGAGCCCCAACGCGCTGCGGTCACACGTGCTGGAGATCGCCGGCGGCGCAGACATCATGGAAGCGGTGGCCACGTTCGCGCGCCGCCGGCAGCGCGGGGTGTCCGTGCTCTCCGGCAGCGGCGTCGTTGCCAACGTTACCCTGCGTCAGCCCGCGGCGCCGCCCGGGGCCGTCGTCACGCTCCACGGCCGCTTCGAAATCCTTTCCCTCTCCGGCGCCTTCCTCCCGTCGCCGTGCCCGCCTGGCGCCACGGGCATGGCCATCTACCTTGCCGGCGGGCAGGGCCAGGTCGTCGGAGGCACAGTCGTCGGGGAGCTCGTGGCTTCCGGCCCCATCATGGTCGTCGCGGCCACCTTCTCCAACGCCACCTACGAGCGCCTCCCACTCGCCGATGACGAGCCTGGTGAGGAGGCTGCTGCAGCCGCCGCAGCCGCCGGGTCCGACGGGATGCAGCTGCCGGAGGGATCGCCACCGGGAGGCAATGGCGGGGCGGCTGCGGTGGCGGGCGCGCCCGGACTGCCAGACCCCACGTCAATGCCATTCTACAACCTGCCGCCGAACCTGATGACCAACGGTGGCGGCCAGATGGCGCACGAGGTGTTTGGGTCGTTCCGGCCGCCACCGCCGGCCTTCTAGCTAGGTCTCTCCTCCTTTTCTTGTTCCGTTCTTGTTACCTCCTTCACATCTCAGTGCGATCTCCTTGTTTAAGTGTTGCTGTTTAATTAGTTAGCTTTGATTGCTAGTGCCCTTAATTAGGCATAAAGGAGAAACTCCAATTTGATCTCGGCATAAAGGAGAAACTCCAATTTGATCTCGTCATGATTATATTTTCCTTTCCTTCATTAGATAATATCCATCAGACTGCCAGTATCATCTGTTCTTCCATATATGTTTGTATATGTCCATTTCAATCTTATGCGTCTGCCTGTATGGTTTTCCTGCCAATGTGTAAATAATGTATTAGTCGTGTCATTAATTATACATATAAAAATTGAAAGAACTGCATGTACCACTAGTTATAGCTCCTGGCACTTCAGCTTTCTTTCCATCTTATATGCGCATTTGTATCTAATCAACAGAGATAAGTCAACTTGATATACCATTGTTGCATAAATATGTATGTTGTTACATGTTTTGCTGCACATGCAAGAAAAGGATGCTGATAGCAGGCAAACGATGAGTTTAAGTGCATGTAGATCAGTGATTAGTGGTCACTAATAATATAGGTTAGGGTCATGGTGAATGTTCTTTACTTATTGCCTGACAAGAGAGTATATGTACTTAGTCAATATTATGTGCTTGACATGCATGGAGATGCCTGGCCTCACATCAGAGGAGGCAATTTGCTGGTGCAGGGTCATTTCTTGCTCTTGCATGTGTAGGTGGCTTAATGAGCCCATACAGGAAAGTGACCAACTTTATGAACAAAAGTTTGGCAAATGACATATGGTGAACATTGGTATCTAGTGGCATTTTATGCATAGGTTACTGCCTCAATACCCTATTGATTTCTTTCTTGAATGTGTGTCATGAGGTTGGTTACTGTATGTAGATGATAAGAAGGAACTTCACAGTTGATTCCCGCATTAATAATGGTCATTTAGCTTCAAACTTGTGAATGTTCAACCTAGTTACCAATAGCTAAAATCGAATTAAGTTCAAGACAATTGCATAATTATGTACCATGCATGGATATATTGTACATGTTGTAAGTCTTTAGTTGTGGCCTTTTGGACTTCCACCTTTTGGATATGTACATATGCATAGGAACAATATGGCATATTATTGTTGGTGATTAGGTAAGCGCTGTTTGGTGAAACCAGCAGCAATTTAATTAGCACCAGATATATATAGTAGTAACAATGAAGGTGGCAATAGAAAGTGTGAATTATAGAGGTATCCGTACCGTCAAATAATGTATTTCTCTATGACAAATTGACTTGATTTAATGCTGTTGACAGGTTGACAAGGTCATACATGACACATTACTGGTGCCATATGTCCTTTGCAACATGCTACTATAGATCTGCCACTTTAAATATATGCATTTGCCATTTGATAGTTGACAATATAACTTCCAGTTCCATGTTCATGCGCGTGAGCGTGACCTTCGGGTACGTCTTGCGTGTTTCTCTTGTTTTCCCCCCTCTGTTTTCTGTGAGTTTAAGTTAATGCAAAAAAAAAATTGACTAGGATCTCCGCAACAAATTAATGATTTTTTTCATGTCCTATTGCTTGCTTAACTTGTTTGTTTTCACTCATTTCTCAATAAACAAAACATACTAATAGTTAAATATGTTGGTTTATCAACTGACGATGTTAAAGAAAGCATCTCTGTATATAATTTTTTATGTTTATTTATATTTGACCCTTTCAAATTTGCATATGCTTATCAGTAGTCTGTTTTCAAGTTACATAACGCAAGAAAATATTTAAGATGCTGTGATTGATATGCACATATGTGATTGTTTTATCCCTTCTGAAGATATTCTATTAAACAAACAGGAAAACTCTCTTCTCACAGCATATTTCCTCTACAATCTAAAAAACTGAAACTGCACAAATCATGCGATTTAATTGATACAGATTCAATTCACTGTTTCTACTTTAATTAATTTAATTTGTTAGGAGAAACCGTAACTCTTTAAAGGAGGCCCCTACAGTGTACATTTTAATTAATTTAAAATTCGTGCTGTCATGTTTTCAAAAGAATGTAGAAGCATTTAATTTATCCAATGGTTAAATTGTGCAATTATCAATTAAACCGTGAATTTAGAAGTAGCCATATGATGCTTTGCATAAAATTAAAAGCATATGTGAGTATATATAGATGGATTGGTGCACACGGTTTTGAGCTCAAGAAGCTGTTTGGAGAATCCACTTCAAAAGTTCACCCTGTTTCAACGTTTGACTTTTTTACTTCTGGAGAAGCCAAAAGCATAAGCTAAAAGCCAAAAAGTTAATGAGATCATTTTCTTTCTGTATATGTGATCAGTATTTGTTATGTAATGGCGTATTACAAAATACAAACTTTTGGATTTTCATAGTTTTATAGCTCAATTTTCCTAATATTTATTATACAAACTCTTTTTGCCAGCGTTTTATTATTACACACTTTATGCAATAGAATTTCCATGAATTTTGAAGGAAAAATAATATGCTCACGTTGGTTCGACAATGGAACAGTTGGAATCATTACATATATGATAATTCATAGCTGTTTTCTTTGTTCTTTCTCAGAACTTTCATTTTGGACATGCCGCAGATCATATGACTGTACGTAACTTGTAATCCTATCGTTTTTTAGTTGGGTTTGGGCATACTGATCAACTACCAGTTTGTGCATGATGAGTCTCCAAAATGAAGGTTGTGCCTGATGGTTACTGGCATTATGCAAATGGTCTTGGGCTATGTATATACGTATATAATCACATTCTTAGTTCCTTAGGAGGAAACTAATTCTTATTAACTTTCATGTTTCCAGGAAAAAAATTGTTAAAGATTGCAAATCAACTTTCCCAATGATATAACTGCAATTAACCCCAAATATTTCTGGTGCCCTAGCTATCAAAGTAATATTATCCTTTTGTTTTAATTTCAGGTTTTTATTATTTGGTTCATTACTTAAATTCATGTGTGTGCTTGAATAAATCTGGTAAAGGTAAAGCGCTTGTAAGTCAGTGAATTAGCATTGTCAGAATTTTTATCAATTCCAATTCTTATTCAATTCCTTGAAGCAGATAACTACAGGTGGGAATTTTCACTCCCTCAATATAATTTCTATTTCTTAAAAAATAATTATGTCCATATTAGCTTAAGCGTTGCCGGCGATCAATGAACAATACTAGAATTACGTAATCAAGATCAATAACAAGAACACAATAAACACAAGAACGATTGACACAGGGAGAGTGATCATCTTTACTGGCAGATCTGTTTGGTGTGTACAAAGATTGGAGGGGTATCTACGGGTGTTTACAGAAATAATCACAAATAGAGTATACTCCAGTACTTCCGGGACACTATGCTTATGTCTTAACTAAAAACTCCTAAAAAATACGTATAATCGGAAGAAAAACTGTGGAACAAAGGAGTACATAGTTCACGTGTAATTTGCATTGCGCATTTTGCCCCACTAAAACCTTCTATTAAGAAAACCTAGTGATGAAACTTAGTTAATAGAAAAATAGTATAACATTAATCTTTAATATCTCACAAAACTCCGGTCGATTTAGCTGAGATCTTCATGATCTCACAGTACTGATCTTCCATATCTAAATGATAGAGTGGTATAGCTTCATGTAAAACTTTAGGGTAAAGTTCTCAGGGTCCAAAACATGGTAGTGAATCTCTGGTATTTGCTTTGCTTTGAAGACCAAAACCATTTTAAGTATTCCCATTTTGACAACGTTCCAAAAGCCGGCCTAGGATGCGCTAGGAGCCCTCTTGGCGTGCTTTTGCCCAAATCGACGAGCTAGGCGGTCCTCAATAGTCAGAGGCGGCGCGTAGGTGGCAGTGCAAGACTGTATCTGATGGGCTAGATGGCCACTCGGTAGGAAGCGGCATCATAGACGGCAACTGGAGAGGGAGGAAGAAGAATAGGGACTTGGTGGGCTGGCAAAGAAGTTATCATGGTAGGTCACTTGGTCGGGCCAGTATTGACATGAATACAAGTTTTCACACCGAAACTGAAACCCTAACCAGACCCGAGCAGCCAAGCATGACTGGAGAGGGACGTCGAGCGGTAGTTGTGGAGTGCGTGATTCAGCCGCCGATTCCTCCTCCCCCGCCATTGCTTCTCCTCAGATGAGCTAGCACAAACATGAGCTGGAGGGAGGGCTCAATATGGGGCGACGGAGGAAGGGCTCGTGATGGTGGCAGCGAGTTGCCATGGACGACGAGGAGAATCCACTTCACCAATGGTCAATTCCCCTCCACCCTACTGCTCGCCTAGTGCCTAGCATCCTTGAGAACCGTGCATTCTAATATCATACACATTTTCAAAAATAAATGTAGGCAAAGACTCCGTGGATAAATATGCTAGATTATTAAGAAGATGTGTATATGATATCGAAATGAGAATATTAAAGTTATCGTTTACAGGAGGAGCGAATCATGATATTGACGGTCATCCATTTGACAAAGCCTTACCACAGCCAAGATTTGGAGTATGTAGACTCCCGTTCACAAGGGGAGCAGACTTTTAACCAAAAGTTTTGTATGAAGCAATAACACTCGATTGTTACGGTCTTGGAGATCAAAAGTCAAAACTATAATGGTGAAGATCGCAATTGGATGTTGTACTCTTATTCTCTTAATTAAGTTTTATTTTATTAGGTTTTATTGAAATAAAGATTTTTAATAAGGCAATATGTGCAAAGCAAACTAAGAGTAAGGCTAATAATACAGCCTTCAGCTGGCTGTATGGACACTTACAGCCCACTTATCAGCTCATTCATATAGTAGTTTACAGCCAGCTGAAGGCTGTATGACCCACCCCTTTCTCTCACAAAGTTTCTTGGTTCTTGTGCTTCAGCTGACTGTAAACTTACAGCCCATCTTTCTTCTCTCTCCTCCTTTCTCTCCTCCACCTCAGCATACAGCCTACTAACAGCCTCTTATTATACTTGCTCTAAGCGTGAGCTATGCTCGCTTTTCTACCACCGGTTTTTTTCCCACTGTGTTTTTCGGAATTTTGAATGACACATGAGCATGACATTGGTAAATGTCCAAAAGGGGAGTGTTGTAAATCCGTGTCACTTCTCAGGTCCGTTAGCGTGGACAATTCCCAGCAGTGCCCAATATACCCAGCCTATACCTACATGAGAAGACCAGAACACCTTAGTACACACCAGAAAGAGATCTAATAAAAAGTTCTGTCTCATGTCTCTCTCTCCAACATATATGTGTTATTTGTTTGTTTTTGTGTACTGATTTATTCCTACGTCCGCACCAGGACGACAATCCGATGTGCTAACACATGCACATGTGACATGTTAATTGTTTATTGTAGGTAGTGTCGTTGAAATAGATAAGCCAATAATAGAGGCAACACACGTCAAAAACTTAAAATATTTACTACTCTTGTCTAGCTGTATGAAAACTATATCATCATTTAATTTCACACAAGGTGTACGTAGGTACCATTCATCATTTTCCATATGCCAATGTAAAGAATAAAAAGAGAGAAGAGTTTTATAGTTATAATATCTATTTAAGAAAAAAAAATGTGCTCTACTATAAGTTGTATGACTTTTACCGTTAGTTTTTATAAAAAAAATATATGTATAGATTTTAAAATAATATAATGAAATTATTCTATATCCGCCACTGGAGGATGCACATTGGAACCTGGACGGATTGCATTATTAACAACAAAAACAAATTGGCAACAAATCCAACCTAACCGCGGACGCACATATGCACACTGATGGAATTTCACGGAAAGAGATATTTGATTGTCCACAGCACGAATTACGGGAAGTGAAACCAATCGAGGCAAGGACTTACCAAGAAACGAAGAAAAAAATCTACAAAACGCTATATCATTCCACACATTTCTAACGGGATAACTATTCACTTTCCCTACCTTCTCTCTCCCAACAACTGCAGAACACTGACTGATTTCTCCCCACTCCCTCTCATTCTCCCTCCCTCCTCGCCGCCGTCATCCCCTCACTCTCCTCCGCCACCAAATTCGGCGGCCTGGAGGGGCGTCGCCATCGAATCTGACGTCGGAGGAGGGAAATCTGGTTTTCCCGCTATGGGTTCACCATTCCCCTCGGACATAGAAGGAGGTCGGGAGGAGGCGGTGGCCTGACGGTAGGGTAGCGGGGGGCGATAGGCAGGGTAGGGGTGGTGGGCGGAGCCGGAGGGTGGCGACAATGGCAACTATGACAGTTAGGTTGGGCGAGGCTGTGCGGTGAGGCGGCAACGGCGCCGCCAGCCATAGGTGGTGATGGAGGGGGCGGGGGTAGCGGAGGGGGCATGCGGAGCTGTCCGAGGCGACGTGGCAACTGTGGTAATTACATGATCTGAAATTTTAGATCTATCCTGTTGAGATGTGTTGCGACGGTATGTCGTTATCTAGTCATTCTCGAAACCAAACACTAGACCTGGTGCATCTTAATTTCTCCTAGAAAAAGGAGAAAGAGAGCAAGCGTGGGAGGAGCTCCGACTAGGTGGTCTCGAGGGAGATCATCTACTCTTGGTAGGCGACAAGTTAGGTGTGGTTCAGTGAGTGGAAGAACGGCAGCGCGGGAGGGGGCGTATTGGTCAGCTGCCAACAGAATTTTCTAAAACTAGTTCACTTAAAATGGAAAATTGCAACAATAATCTTCTCAAGAATTTTTTTCCCATGAATAAGCTAGTTTCCGTTTACAAGGGCTATAGACATTGACTACCCAATCGATTAATTGACGTGGCGGCGATGAAAGGTCAATAGCAGACGTTAGCATTGTCGTCCTTAGTTTAGAAAGAAAAACCCACTGAAAGCACAATTAGATTTTTTTTTTACAATTCAACATTCATGTGTTGAAGTAAAATGGTTCTTCGAGTACTAAATGTTTCTCAACAGGATCAAAAGAAGACTGAATAATACATACTGTAACACTTCGGATTATTAAAAATCCAATATGTTAGCCAGAACTAAATACATTATCAATTTAAACCAATAATCGAGCATCAACACCATCTAGACTACAAGAATAAATTTTTAACATGATAACAAATATAAATTTCAGCAACATGATAAACATGAAAATGAGATTAAGAGGAACCAAATAATCGCTAAGATGAAACAGTTTGATAATATAAAGGAATGAACTATTAAGTAGCAACATCATAAGCTCGGAACTAAGAAAAACCATTAAACATCTAATTACTATATGGATAACTAAATTATTCATGACTAAGTGATAAATAGCTAGGTGGAGTAAATAGCTACAAAAGTGCATAAATCCATGTCCTACTTCCACCCAATTCATATCGTTTTCAATGATCACCTAAAAACAATAAATAAAGTAAAGGTGAGTCCATGACTCAGCAAGTACAAAGCAGAATAATAAACGAGGCATCAAGTTATTAATAATTCATATCCAATTATCATTAAATCAATTTCTCATATTTATTCCCATCAAATTCCATTCACGTGTTTCATTATCTCAATGCACCATTCACTTTTTAAGAATGCAACACAATGCTCATGTCTCATCTTCTGCTTATACTGGTATACTGGAGTGTAATACCCGTCGATATTCACTTTTACCCACACTCTTTAGTATGAGAACCAATTACCTGTTTATTTTCATATGGGAATCTCATTGCTCATATCTTATATATGGGGATCTCATCTCACTCCTGTGAGTTACATTTTTTCATCATGAATGCTCAACATGCAATACAATAATTAATATATTTTCTCATTAACAGTTGATATAATAATCATTGCTCCATAATTATCATCATCATCATCAAGTTATCATAAACATGTGAGCAATATAAAACAGTTATAATCATATGAATATTTATGGCAAGTATTCATTTAAAGAAATAACCACTTTAAATACTTGAATACCCTTCTACCATACACTCATCTTTCTAGTTGCGACGACCAGAATAATTTGAAGGTGACAATACACCCGAAGCTACTCCTCCTATAGTGAATATTCAATCTCAATACATAGTACAACGATACATGACAACAATCAATCGACAACGCTCCTACATACTCACTAAGTCCACCATTTTCCTCTTTTACTGAATAGTCCCCCTTGATGTTCCGATACTAAAAATATCATAACTCTCAGCTCTCACCACGTAAAATAGCAAACCAGAACAGTTCTAAAATCTATACAAAATTCGCTACATTTTCTGAGTTGGCTAAATGTCCATATTAAATCATTTAAACCCTCATTTTAATCCAGAAAACATATCTGTCATCTTCTGGACAGCAGACTTAGTAATTTCTACCTTTCAATCTATATGTGCAAATATATTAAACTATAATATTTTTAGAACCTACTGGAAATTATCTACTACTTTCTAGTATTCATAAATTTTAATTCTGCCATTAAATTAGTCAAATTAAGGTTTTTCCATGACAACATCCAGCAGCAACCCGATATTGAACACCAGTCTCCTGAAACTCATAGTTTCTATTCTACTTATCTAAAAATTGTATTCTTAGACTTTTTGAAAACCTTAAGAAATTACCTACAAAGTTCATGTTGACTAAATTCCCAGCTTAATTCATTTACTATTTTTAACCTACTAATTACTGCACGCTACCAAAACACAATAAATTTACTAGACAACAAAATTATAAAAATCATATATCACAATCTACTCACCCGATCGACATGAATAAAAATTCTACAAAACACTATCGGAATTATTTACAACTTTCTAGCAGATGAAATTTTCATTTAACGCCCATACACTATCTGTAAAACGGTACAGCAATTCAGCAAATCAAACCGATCTTCTGTTTGATTTCCCCGATGAACAGTTATTACCTCCACCCGTAATCTATATCTTAATCGCTAATTAAAATGCTTTAGAAAGACAGAGAAGATAATCAGATTGTTACTCACGAGATGGAAACCCCAGACCACGAATCACTTCTTACCCTTTCCTTCCCTTTCCCTAGCACTTCGCTCGGATTCCTCCTCGGCCTTCACTTTCGATCAGCACACCGGATCAACCCCCCCGAGACTTTGCTCGCAACGCTCCCCCGCGGCGAGCCCAACCCCGCGCGCGCTCGCGGAGCGCTTCACGCGTGGCGGCCCGAGACGGGGCAAATCATGGCGCGGCTGACAGCGACACACATGCAGTGCAGGAAGGACAGCAGCGCATGCGGTCGGCGTCACGGCGCACGGCCGGCCAGCGCGTGGACGCGCAACGTGTGGGAATCTCGACTGCTGGCGCGAACAGCGAGGGAGCGCAGGTCCGCCGGGTGAGGCGCGCTGCCGAGACGGTGACGGCACACAGGAGAAAGGAATCTCGGCTAGGGCTTCTTTTATTCCCTCTCCCACGCGTTCTCTATTTAACCTGGCTCACAATCCTAGTTCCATCCTAAATTTCCATATGACCCGTTCCCAAAAACCAACTTCACCTTAATATCCTAACACCCTCTTTTCCTGTAATTCTTTTTCTCCAATTACACATAAGTCCTCAAGACTAATTCCAGGATATTACACATATGGGGCAGAACATGTAACCATATTTTCTTCTAATAACCTTTTTTTATTCTTATCAAAAAGTAAACCTTGCTGGAATTTTTTTTATACTATGCTGAACATGTAGATTGAACAATATAGAGAGAGCAGAACGTGGAACGGATGAAGTGTGTGGTGTCATTTTTTTAATTGCTTTTCTGGGTTATGAACAATTTACTGTGCTGTGTTGTATCAACTAAATGTCACTTGATTCGCGGAACGAAGGTGAAGAACATGAATCAAAAGTTAGGAACATAATAGAGTCACATATAGGAAATACCCAAGATGTGTAATTAGGCGTTGATGGTACACAACTACATAGCCTTGCTACCCTCACTATGTAGAGGCACACGAGACATCATAGTCGCAATCAACGAAACACAAGTCTACCCAAATAAAAATGGTATGGTACCATTGGTAGGTACTAGGTAATGCCACATGCCAACCATAATGTTCATACCTCGAACCGAGGAAGCCACTTCTATGTCGATTCATGGGTATTTGCGAGCTCCTGGTAGGCGAACTTCTCGAGAAAGGACTCAATAGAACTAGGCCAAGAGCCCAAGAGGCTCATGTGCCAATGCTCGTCGGGCTTCTGTGGCACAACAACTACCCTAACTATGGGTAAGGCAGTCAGCATGGAGGCATCCTCCAAGGTACAACATTTAACCAAATGTTATCTGAAACATGTGCATCTCTGGTTGCCAAAGGTCCACGAGAGCGGTGAGGGAGCTATGAGACCATGTGGAGGTTATTCTATATTTGTGATGAATATAAGACAATTTTGAGCGCGATGGTATTGCATTTGAGTTGTCAAAAATGAGAGAGATAACTTTGGAGAGATGTTTTAGGCAGGGGTGATTTGACCAGTTTACAGAGATGGTCTAACCATTGTAAATGGGGCGATCTAGTTGCCTTGCAGGGCTAGTTAAACTGGTGTCTGGTCTCAAGCCAAGTAAGGGACAGTTCGATCGGCCAAACTATGGTGGTCATACTGGCCCTACGAGTTTTTGCTAATTGGACATCAAACACTTATGTAGGCCCGTTTGTTTATATGTTTGCACTAGGTATCATTAAAAATGGAAAATGGATCTAAAACTAGATAGAGTTTAACTAAAAAGTCTAGAGATGGTGTTTTCTAGAGGAGTTAACCAGTCTAACAGGCTAGACCATGGAGATTAAACCGGTTGGTCTAAATGGCATGTGATGGTGGTCTGACCAACCATGGAAATTACAAAGGATGTGATGCTTCGAAATGGAAATTGAAAAATTGAGTTATGAAATGGTTCTAGGCTATGGATTCATGGCATATGTGTTGCATGATGCATTTTTGGACTAATGTGGGTCAGGTTGAAATGAATTTGTGCTAGAAAATGGTTTGCTTGGTCTATTATTATGCAGACAGTTTAGAGTTAACTATGGTCAACTGTGAGGATGACCAACACTTGCTTAGGAGAATCAAGATAAAAAAGGGGTGGATGCTAGGCGAGATGGTTGGGCTCAAGCAAGATGCAGGATGAACAAGGGCTATGGAAGGCATAAGTGGTCAAGGTCAAGCAGGACATGTAGTGAGCTAAGCGACTTAGGCCTGTTTGCAAGCGTGGATAGTTCGGTGGTATCCGGGCGCGTGAGAGGCTTGGTGGGAAGTCATTAGGACCACATAAAAGGTGATGAAACAAGGACGATGCTTCGAGGTTAAGGAATCGAGAGGAGTCGATTAAGGGGCAATACAGTTATTTGCCCAAAATCAGAAAGTGAGTGATTTACAAAACCACGGTGGTGGCCTAAGCGAATTAGGTCAAGGAGGCTTCACTGAGGACAAAACATGGTGAATTCATGCTTTTGGAGCGAAGGATGAAGATGACACTTTGAAAAACATGTATGAGTGTGTTGAGTGAAACCCTGGTTGTGTAATGGATTAACGGGTTCCCATAGATGTGTGTAATGGATATAATCCACTTTGTGGCTAGGTCAGAGTTTCTTGTGTCTCCAATATAAAAGGATGAACTAGGTTTAAGAGTTGTGTGGTTGTGCACTTGAAGCCTCTAAGAGAGAAACTAGTGTTTTATTTGAGAGAGCTAGGTGCTGCCCTTAGGGTTCTATCCTGTAGGTGGAGCGGCTGTAATCCTTCATCTCCAAGTGGTAATAGAAGATAAGACTTGTTCCTCAATGCCTTATTTGTGTTCTTTTTTATTTTCTTGCTCTTTTGGTGATTCTTGGTTTCACCTTGTTCTAGTTTGATTCATGCTAAGATTTAGCTTGCTAGGTAGTGTAGGAGCCCATTTAGGATGATATTTGATGTCTAGATCCCACAAGCTTGAGTAGATCTCATTTTCTTTCTTTTGTTCGGTTCTTGACCACTCTTCTCTAAAACGGATAGAGGTGGGAACTTTGATAACAATACCTAAAATTGTTGGGTAGAATATGTTTCTGATTTCCTAAGATAGTTATGTTTCAAATTTGATGTGATTTGAGCAGGTAGATCAAAAGTTAGGTGAAGTTGCTCTTTTAAAATCATGCAGTTCTCAGTCTGACAGCAAGGAGTGGTCAGATCACTTAGTGGTTGTCGGTCAGACCAGCCACCGGTCCAAGCGCCCAAGTGCTGGCAGTCAGACCGGCCTAGCAAGGGTAATCCACCCTGTGATTTGGTTTTTGCTTGAGATTGTTGCTTTTCATTGGTTGCAAGTTCAATATTGATCTTCATAGCTCTCTATAGTCACTGAAGTGAAAAGATTGTCGAATATCTAGGGGAAAATTGTTAGAGTTATTCACCCACCTCTGACTCCTGTAATTGACCCTATAGGAGCGATCAAAAACAAAAGAACCTTGGCCACTCTCACTCCCACCCTCCTTCCTCATTTGTTGCCTCGATTGTCCATGCGAGTGGAAGGAGTCTAGTTGCACTTGATCAATTTTGCAACAGGCACGAAACTAGAGATTAGTTACAAAACAGATGTCAAAGAGTACAATAATTGTATTAGTTGCCAACCTAGAGTACGAGCGAGAGTTAAGCCTTCATGACTTCCTAGGTGGCCAAGGACTCAATGTGCCCCAACTTGACAGAAACCTCCCCCTTAGCATGTGTGTGTGTCACGATCCAGTATCTCGTATGGCCACGATGGTTGTCCTCTAAGGGGCACAAGAACTAAATGACATAACTAATGGAATAAAAACAAATTTTACCTCAACAATAAAACATAATAAAGGGCATACAAATGAATTATGGTTGAACTTTTACCAAAATGACAAGTTGAATATTTCAAGGAATAAAAATATGAAATATAATAGAAATGGACGGTAGAACCAAAATGAAACTGATAGAACATAAAACATAGATCCACGATGGGTTAGTCCAATACTCCTAAAATAATTCAAGGATGCAAAAATGCATAGAACGAAATAACTCCAAAACAGACATAACAAAATTACACCAACTAGACATACAATGGTCCATACATCGAATTATAGATTTAAATAGAAATACACTCATAACATAGTTGCACTACAAATAATTGTTAAAGCTTGCCAAATAGCCACACCAGGTTTGTGGTTAGCAGCTTGGCACCCTTCGTTGCGTCCCCATGACACCCTCCTTGACTCTTGCGGATGCTGCGACTGATTTCCTCACCACTGTGTCCTCTATTGGTGGTGAGATTTTCATGAAGTCCAAAGTATGTTACCACAAACTTTTTTAGGTGTTGTTTTAGTCAAGGAGGCATGACATGTCAGACCCAGATTTTACAATCCGGAATCTTCTGTGATTCCACCGCACTATTCCCTGGATCAGTAGATAGTGCTCACAGATTACAGTTCTGAATACCAAGGTACATATCATGCGGAAGCGTAAATATAATAGTAAACTTACTCATGGGCTGATTAGACCGAAATCAATAAATTGCAGCAGCGGAAGAACGAAGCACACATGTGGGACCTTCAGGACATGCCCACAGGCAGTCAACTGGAGGTGCGCGACCTAGCCCTTGACATCTTCATCTTTTCTGCTAGCTTGTCCAATCTTGTTGCTGAGGCGAGGTGATTTGATTCCTGATGCTGAATTTTGTCGCAAAAGCGAGTGTGAGCACTCCAATCCCGTGCTCCGCGAGCCAATACACAGAATGCAAATAAATACTATGCATGGCTTAACAAAGGAGAGGCTCGGGTTATTTTATTTGCCAAAAATCGCTTTTAGCAGCATTATTGTTATTTAACCATAGTGTTATTATTGCTACCTAAACCTCCACACAACAATTACCATAATTGACTTAATCCACCGAAAATGCACTTTTTTTATTTACTGCTGTCTAAAACTCTAAACAGCGAGTGACATCATTTGACTAGTCCACCGATCTTACTCTTTCTATATTGATTGCTATCTAAGATTCTAACAGGGAGCGACATCATTTAATTGATCCACCGAACCCACACTTTCTATATTCCGTGCTGTCAAAGCTCTAACAGCATATATCATCCATTATACAATCCACCAATCAATTGCTGCCTAAGACTCCAAGTAGTGAGTGTCATCCTTTATTTTAGATCTGCCAATATCTTTTGTATTCTAAATTCCTAACCATCCAATCTTGTGGTTGTTAATCATCTACTCTTCATTTCTAAATTCCAGTGATTAACTAACACAATTGCTTTTAAATCCACCAAAATCATTCGTATTCTCCTTTTGTTATTAATTCAAAACCATAATTCATTCTTATGTTATTCAATCTCATTTTCCATTATCTATCACTAACTAATCCACAAGTATACCTCCACCAAAAACATTAATGATCAAAGCTACGACTCACTAGTATACATCCACCGAGAATACACTTTATCAAGATTATAATCCACTAATTGTTATGAATCCTCCAATATTCTCATAAATTCAATTCATCCATGTAGTATTTAATCCAATCCTATTAATCTCCATTATCGCCAATATCTTCCAAGAATTTATATTAATCATCAGTGTAGTAATCCAGCAATTACCTTTGCACTCCCTAAATCTCCAAAAATCATTTAAATCATCTATCTAGCCTATATATTCATTTAGGCTCCACCAATTTATTTCTCCCAGAATCCATACTATCATTTTCACCACTATAATTGACATGAATCCACCAACAACTTTATGCGGTTAACCCAACATCCATCTTCTTTTCTTACGACTCCATCTATATTTCCTGACATTCTATTTTGTGAAAAGTGCCATCATTATTTAAAATACAATACAAAAAAATTTCCTGAGACCTAGCAGATTTGCACAAAAACATAATGTGTAAAGGAATACAATAATAATAGCGATCCAGATTCCATCCACCATTACATGGCATCCGCACATTTCAGCGTTATAACCGCTTACATTACCACTAGGACGGCACCCAGGACAACTCAAATCAGGGCTTTCCACTGCCCTCCACTTTTCAATTTCCACCCACAAAGTTTTTGAAATAGAACTATATCTGGTTAAGTTCCCATGTCCGCCCTTGACCGTGGGCACGGCTATTCGAATAGTTTTGACTCTGCAGAGTTTGCACACTTTACCCACAAGAGACAGTTCACTCGTTGCCCCACACGATTCCTTAGCCATGCGGTTGAGCAAACCATCACAGTAACCGTTCAAAGTACCTCGCCTCTTCCATCATCTCACCCTATGGGTCGTTCCCACTTGCGGTGGGTCCCATACGTTGTGCGGGATGTTCTCCTTCCAACGCCTAGCACTGACTACCACACCGCTAGCACGCCACGCAGAACCTCACCCTCGCGGATGTCCCATTCAAGCCTGCCACACAGGCCGCCACTTGCACCACTTCACTCCTCCACCGATGATGATGACTTTCAGGGTCCGGTAAATTTACTAGGCCAAGTTGTACTTTACAGACTTGTGATTGTACTTGTTTTACACAGGAGGTCATGACAAGATTCAGTCCTTAGGGTTATCGGGCGGTTCTACCACAAACCACACTCGTGCACACCGCACCATACCCCGAACCATCCGCCGGATAAATAAGCAATTTGAGGTTTTTGGGAGCATAAAATAACCATATCCAACATACACCAGTCATTACCACCATGACTGCCCAACCAATTTTTCTCAGGATTAAAAGTGATGCTTGGACGCTTTCGCGCCCATGAGTATCTAAACATTACTAAGCATGGCATATAATTATGGACTTATTTTCGAAAGGTTACTATTATAATTTTTGCTAGGGCGACAAGGTTCACAAATTCAAATATTCCAAAGGTGGGGTAATATTAATCAAGGTACACAATGGGATATAACTGGAATCTTAAATTAAACATGTATTTGCATATAAAATAACAGCATGCAATTTGATAATTTAAACAAAAATAACTGGCAGAAAATGTAGGTTCAACATGATCAAAGTATTGACTCGCCTTACGCGGTTTACCGCGGTCTTGAGCTCACTCAAAGCTATCTCATTTGATGGTCTTGGGCTTCTGGTCTTTATCTCCTCCTTGATCTTGTTCTCGCTTGATCCATTGATTCTTCGGGATTCCAGTTTCTAAATATGCGATAAGCGACTGAATCCAAATAAAAACAAATAACTCAAGAGATCCAAATAAATCCAAATAAACCCAATTGAACTTGATTAATTCTTATTATGATTAAATAGGTGATTTGAGACGAGGTTAATTGGACGCGGAGCATTGACAGAACCAAGCTAGCGATGATTGGTAGCAGGGCATTCAATGAAGGAGGGTTTATGACACAGAAATATTAATGAGATTGTCTTGCTTTAGATTTGGGAAGGGCTAGGTTGAGCTGGCCATTGAATACTATGGCTTACTCTATTTTATTTAATAACTTCTTTTTATTATTTTATATTTATCAAGGAAATTCCATGAGCTAGGTTAGACCTATGATTCGGTGTACAGGTTTTTAGCTGAGCTTGGATTTTGTCGAGCGTTAATCTTCAGGGCATATGTTAGATATAGAGATGTATATAATTTTGAGTTTACCAAATAAATATTAGAGTCCGATTTTATAGTATTTTATGTATCTTTAATTATTACTGGGCTTAGTTTAATCTAAATTAGGATATATTTATACAGGTCGTAGTTTGGTGGCACCAATATCATTTCGTCTACACCTTTGTTATTACTATTAGACTTAGCTTTATTTATTTACCTAGCAAGGCTTGTTGTAAAAGGTTATATTTCAATATTTGCTATTTAGCAAAACCTAACACTAAAACTTAGACATCAATTATATTTCTAAACCATTTACTGGTTAATTCTATGATCCCTTCTAATATGCAAGGGCTTATGGTTCAGATATATATATTTATATATATTTACCTTTTAATCTGGAGGTGCTGTGGAATTTTCTGGTATTGATATTTTATTCCTTAGCATTTGTATTATGTTAATCTTAACTTATTTATGGCCGATGAAGCACGTTACATAGGATTACATTTCATCATCGTTATTAATTTAAGGCTGTCATTTAAGATTTTAGGATCGATGGTACGGCAATGAGGATGTCTATCTTTCTAATAGGGCTCAGGGTGAATGCAAAATATTTACTAATATGTTTTCTAATGGACTGCATACATATCCTCTACATTCCTCTAGTCATTTTCTTGTAATTAAGGTCCTTGCGATATTTAGACATTTATACAAAAAGAACCATCTTAAACTTTCAGTTTTAGAATAAATAATAAAGGCTCATTAACTGTTCACACATGATAATAATCTAATGTTAAACCTTAAATAATATCATTTACGCCTAAATTAAATTTACTAGTTTCTATGAACAATTTCTGATTTTCCCACTCTGAAAAGTATTAAAACAAAATGGATCAAAAGAGTGGGGAAAATGAGGGAGAAGGGAACTCGAACACAGGACTTGAGGGTTGGTGCGCCTGGCTTGACTCGGCTGGCCAACTGGGCAGCTTCCCGCTTGGGACGAAAGGGGGGAATTGGCTTATATAAGTTGGTGCAGGGGGTGAGTTCCCAAACAGAGCCTCCATCCCAACCGAACAGGGGAGGCGACAAGATCCGGCCGGCGGCGGGGGCTCCGGCGAGGAGAGGCCTGAGGGGCGGAATTGGTTAGCAAAATGAGACCCCAAGAAAGCAAGGGATCTTGTGGAGGAGGCGACGCGGCTTGGAACGGCGTTGTGCGACGGGGGCTCTGCTTGAGTGGCCGGCGGCGAGGTGAAATGGGGAGGCGGCGACCGGAGGGGAGGAGGAAGAAATCGGAGCGCGCAGAAGCTACACGGGGTCAAGGGGAGTCTCACCATGCTATTTGCCGAGGCGGGGAGGCACCAGAGGGGGCCGGCGACGTGATCCTGCGGTGGCGCGGCCATGCGCATGGCGCCGGCGACGCACGGGCAGCGAGAGCTGCGGCCGGCGGTTGCGATGACGTCGGGACACGGAGGTGGTGCTCCCACCCCGCTGAATTGTCATGGGATCGGCCGGGGAGCGAACGGCGGTGGAAGCGGCGGCGGTGGCCGGCGTTGGGGAGGAAAGGCGCTACAGCCGTTTCCGGCTAGGGGACTTCAATTAGCCGCCGGGGAAGGAAGAAGTGGGGTAGAGGCGCGAAGGGGCGCGATCGGGTTGGCCGGGGTTTCGCCGGAGGGCCGGGACGGCGTGGAGGCATAGGCGGCGGCGCGTGGGCGGAAATGGGGAAGAATGGGTAGGGAAAGGGAGAGGAGTGGTGCGGGGAGCAACGAAAGAAGGCATCTCGGGCTCCTTAAGGCGTGCGCACGCGGAGGAACGGAGCCGGGCGTGGGCGCTAGGACCGGGCGGTGGAAGGAGGATCTGCCAGGCAAGGACCGGGCGTGTGGCTTGATGCGCGAAGGCGCGGGGCTCGGCGCGTGTCAGGAGCAGCGCAGAGCAAGGGAATCACGAGAACCGGGCATCATGATGGCGGGTCGGCGCTGAGCAGAGAAAATGGGAGAAGCGACATGGAGGCTGCTCGGCCATGGAAGAAGGGAGGAGGAGGAAAAAAGAAAGAAGAGAGGACACATGCGTGCTGCGCAGGTGGAAATAGAAGGAAGAGGGGGAAGGGGGCGGCCCGGGCCCGCTAGTAGTGAGAAGTCAGGTGGGAGGAAAAGAAAAGAAGTGCGCAGGAATTGGGAGAGAGTGAAAGGAGAGGAAAATCTAAGAATTTGGGATTCTAAATTTTAATTTACATTTTAAACTTTATATCAAGGTTTACTAATTTCAAACCTTGCATGACATTCAAGGTTTAACTTTTCATTTAAGTTTTGTTTGGCTAATTGAATTAAAAGAATGGATTTTTGGTGTAATCATTTAGGGATATATTCTAATATTCTTCTTGGATTCATTTTATTGACTGGGGTTTGATCTCTGGTATATTTTATTACTTTGAATTATTGATATGTGACAGCATTTTCTACTTTTATTATTTTCAGGGTCATCATCTGCACTTGGACTATTTTTGGTTTATTAATCTGCATAGCTTGAACTTAGAAAATTTCAAATAAATATTTAGAAAAGATTTGATTGCCAGCAAAATGCAAGTAAAGTTTTAAAGTTTTCATATTTTCGAACATCCAAAAATTCAGGATGTTACATGACACTAGAGATCCACAAAGGCCCTCCCACTAGTCACCACCCTGAATCATAAGAAAGGTATGGAGAATTGCCAACACAGGTTCCACTGACCAAATAAATAGAGGTTTTGTAATAAGAGAAAGATACAACAAAAAAAAACAAATTGTCTTATAACCAGACCATGCATCTATATGGTGTTTTAAGTTTAAACTGCCAAGAACATGCACAAGTTGATAACATATAAATTTATGTCACCAGCATATTAGCTAATTAAAAAGATGAATGACATAAATTATACAAATTGTAAGATTAGGGAACTGCCAAATTAATTTCTTCCACAAATTTTTTGGCAAATCCCATCAACATGTCCAAGCCAATCCATTGTGCGCAGGGCAACCCACAATAATTAGCATCAAGAAATAGTCACACACTCACTCGTGCAATCCCAGAAAAATAATGAGCGATATAGAGATGATGTAGAGAAAATGATGAGGACACGACCCCTATGGATACAACCATATTTGCTATGCTTGTTGTTCCAATTACAAGAGCTCCTACGCATCACTTAAATTATAAGGTGAGCTCGTTTTAAAAAGGTTTTACTTTGTGTGATAAAGAACGTATGATATTACATAATGAGAGTTTGTTGCGTTTGTTATTATGTACCGAGATTTATGATGAAGATCATGCAATACGTGAGGCTACACATATGCTAAAACCGAGGACGGTTTTCTATCAAGAAGGGGAGGATGATGTGACCACGCCACAAACACATACGACAATCGCGCCCAATATCAAGATTGAACTAAAGGTGAATTCGTTTCTTCGGCCTTCATATGTTACTGAGAATAGACCGCTACCTAATGCAAGTGATTTAATTGTGCTTAGGAATTTGGGAAAGGATGAAGGAAAGGGACATGGAGTCCTGGACATGCATGGAAGCAATAATTTAGGTCACCACGTCACTTTGAGACCAAGTCAAGCACGAATTCGAGTTGGACACGTTTTGGAATCAGACTCGGACTGCTGCAATGGTGCAAGTTTAAACGGACGTAACTTTCTCATACGGACTCCGTTTGAGACGTTCTTGGACTTGATGGAAATATTATCAAGTCTACTTTCTAAAGGATTCAACCCCATCTTCAAATTCTATCCGAGACAGCCGCAATCATCAAAAGAGTCCGTGTTGGTCATGTACTGGAATCAGATTCGGACTGCTGCAATGGTGCAAGTTCAAACGAACGTAACTTTCTCATACGGACTCCGTTTGGGACGTTCTTGTACTTCATGGAAAGCTTATGAAGTCTACTTTCCAACGGATCCAACCTCATCTTCAAATTCCATCCGAGCCGGCTGCAATCATCAAAACAATCCACGTTGGTTTTTGAGTCCGAGTCAAAAGGGTGCTGCGCCACCACCAATTGGGCCCATGGGCCTTGTAACCCTAGAGCATGCACTTTGGACGCCCCTCCTGGTTGTTCTCCCTATAAAGGAGCCGCCGCCTCCGTTGCTAGGACGGGGATTTTGTTGAGTTTAGGTTTAGCTATTATGCAAACTGTTCTTGATTGTGTCGGACGACCACTGTCAAGACAGCCTTCGAATCCCACCTTTTGATCTTCATATCAATATTTGCAATTTCAGATTGCTTGTTATCTTGTTCTTGCGTGTTCTTCGGTTGCATGCAGGAATAGACCTTCGTGGTCAGGTCAACCGCGTTCTTGGCACGGTTGATAATAACTTGGAGTGTGGTTCAGCGATTGCTAAGGCGCAAGCGACGTCGTTCGGTTGTAGTCGGATCGCAAGGGTCGCCTCCGCCAATATCGATAGTTATCATCGTATCGGAAGATCGGGACTCCATCGCCTCATCAGAAAACCTCACCACCAAGATGAGTCAAACCAGCACTAAATTGTTCCCTACACCACTAGCCCTCAACCGATCTGTGTAGGAAACAATCAAGTGGGGAAGTGAAGGACTGAAGGCAATTAAGAGCATACCAATTGAACATAGTTGAAAGAAGAAATGTAGAAGATCTCAAATTATTATTGAATTATATTTGAATTAGTAGCTTACTATGCATGAGATCCCATATTAGACCTCAAATATAAAATCATCCCAAACCTCATACTCCTATGTGCATTAGTGATTCCTATGTCCTGTTGCTTCTCTAGTGAGCCATCAACAATACCATTGAATGTAACTATTAGGCCATATGTGGTCATGATTAAAAGTGATAACAAATAATTGACATTTGGATTGCTTTGGAATTTGTGTTTGCAAAAGTTTCAGTCGATTGCAGTCAAATGTTTTGGCTCCGAGTGGTTTTGAGTTGTGAAGAAGAAGCTGATCGAACCAGTCTAATCAGCGAAGACATTCAGACCATCCGATCTTCATCTAAGTCATTTTGACGGCCCAATCAGCATTAGAATGTTTGGACTAGTCCGATCAGCAAAGATATTCAAACCATCTGATCTTCATCTAAGTCATTTTGATGGTCCGATCAGTGTCAGAACGTTCGGACCAGTCCAAACACCAGCTTGCATGATTGGAGTAGTCCGAAGAATTACTTGTTTTTTTACTATTGATTTACGATCAGGTGGATTGACTGCTTGCGACTATTCGGATTAGTCCGAAAGGTAGAGTGATCATTTTTTTCATCATCTATGATCAGATGGTGTTCGAGTGGTCCAGGAGGATCGAATGGTGTTCGAATACCATCGGAGATCCGAATGGTTTTACGACCATGCTAAGTTAATCATTGAAGACTTCGACCACCAAATTTCGACTACGCCAGTCTTTGATCATGTCCGACTCGACCACGTCTAGCTTCGACCATTTTCAACTTTGACCACGATAGAATGACCACTGAAGGTAATCGTAGCTATAGTACTTTTTCATGGTCTTAGTACAATGCTTTTCATGGTCATAACTACAATGCTTTCCATGGTCGTAGCTACAATAACTAGTCGATACTCGATAGTCATAGACTTTGTGATCGATGGTCGTAAACTTCGACGATTATTGTCGTAGTCATAGACTTCGCGGTCTGCTATTGTTGTCTTCAGTTTTTTGGCTGGTTGTCGTAGACCACGTGATCAGTAGTGGAAGGCTTTGCAATCGGTTGCCGTTGGCTTCACCATCGATACTAGTAGACTTCTTGGTCAATACGAGTGCTTCATCCTTGTGATCTTTGAGTACTTCGAGTACTCGTGTTAGGCCAATGGTATGACTGACTGATGCATGGCTATCGGTGATTGGTGGACAAGGTCGGTACTCGGTGAACCATAGTTGTGCGTAGTGCTTGGTACTCGTTTGTCGGAAGGACTTCATGCTCGATAGTCATGGTTTTCATGGTATGTGATTGGTAGTCATAGCGATCAGTACTCGCTACTTGATGCATATGTGGTCAGTAGCGATGCTTGTTTTCCTGAGTGTTTTGAGCAGAATGATGGTAATTTTCAAGTACTTATTGGTTTCGAGTACTCGTTGAGCTAGTGGTCGTAATGAGTTATCTGAGGCTGTTTTCTAGATAGCGATGGGATTCGTGGTCATGGATGACCTGTGTGATGCTGGTAGATGGCTAAAGTTGTGTTTTGAGTGTGTGTGCTGATGACTATCAAGTTGTGAAGAACTTATGCTGAGAAAACTTTTTTTGGTCTTTGCATGTGCAGGTGAACGTGAAGACAATCACAGTTAGTGACGAAGAGGACCAAGTCTAGGATGGGGAGATCTGATGTCCAGACAGTTGAGGATGTCACGCGAGGTGATCGGGCTAACACTGGAGTACGTGGAGATCAAAGGTGGTGATATGTGGAGAAACTACGAGTGGTGTGGTCTTAAAGGCTTCGACACGGAAGTTGATGAGGCTACGGGAGGTGTGTCCTGGAGGCTTCGTCACGTGATGAGTTAGAAGTTATGGATGAAATCCATAACGAGAAGGTTGAGTGTTTGGATAAAACCCGTGTTAGAAAGGGTTTTAGGTCTCTTAATGTGGGGTAGAGATAAGATTCTATATTCGTGTTTGAGTAAAACACGGTTTATGGCTTTAACATATAAAAGCATATAGAGGCTAAGGGTTTTAGTTGCGATTTTTGGAGGTAGCTTTTTGTGCTATTGTTTTTAGGAGTGCTTGTGAGGGTACTTTGTAAATCCACGGAAATTCAGCAATAAAGAACATCTTGAATCAATCTGGTTCGTGATTTCTAGTTATTGTTGTTTGGGTAACGCGTACGACTACGAGCAAAGCTAAGCATCAAGTGTTCGTTCGATTGGTCGGATTCTTTATCAACTACGTAAAGATTTTAAGAAATGAAGACAATCATTCACTTCCTTCTGATTACATTATATGATCCTACAGTGACATACTAGAGCATATTGCCTACGTGCTCACATCTCAAGCCTCACATACAGATCAGAGATAAATTTCTTACCAAACTAATTAACATATCATCCCACCAAATCAAGACAGTCATATAACTATGGATCCAAGTTCTAGGAGTTTAAAAGCTTCAAGATGTACCTGGTGATTGGAGAGAGGCGAGGCGAGGCGGCTGCAGGTGTACGGATCAACGGGGAGAAAATTGATCATTTGCCACTTTAAAGAGTGGGCTTCGCAAAATTGCCACTTTCAAAATTGGCTTCGCAAAAATGTCATGCAGTACATCTACCTCTTGATTACCATGCCATTTGAACCATTTAACTCATTTAATATTTTTTTCCTAATTTCAGAGGCTGGAAAAGACGTTTCTACCCTTGTTAAGTTTTGCACTTCACAACGATGAAATTTCAAGGGCTGGAAAAATGCTAAGTTTTTTTCTAAATTCTGAATGCCATGAAACTTCACAACGATGTTTATTCATTGCTTCTCCTCAACTTCTTCCTGCTAATTAGAATTGTGAATATAAATCATTGCTAAGCAAATATATCAAATACAAATAGCAGTAACACAGCATCGATAACACATTACCATGCAGCTATGCAAGAGCTTCTTTATGAATAAACAAACAAGAGTAGTTTGCTCCAGACCTAGACATGGTAGACGCTTGCAAACACTTCACAAACATTATGCTAGGCTCAGGTGATATCTTTTGCACGGCTAACAAACTTTTTGCGGCGATTGATTTCAAAATTCAGATGTCTCAAATGGCAAGTTTAGCAAGGGTAGAAAGGTCTTTTCCAGCCTTTGAAATTAGAAAAAAAAATTAAATGAGTTAAATGGCTCAAATGACATGGTAATCAAGAGGTAAATATACTGTATGACATTTTTGCGAAGCCAATTTTGAAAATGGTAATTTTGCAAAACCCACTTTCAAAGTGGCAAATGATCAATTTTCTCATCAACTGGAGGGCGGATGACGTAGGGGAGCATGCTGTCAACGCTGCCTATGAGCCCACTCGTGCTCATCATTGCTGCTATTGAGGGTCGTAGCTCGCTCGCGCTCGCCGTCGTCGCTGATGAGAGTTGCAGTCGTCGTCACCGCCGATGAGGTTGATGAGCTTTCCGTCGCCGCTGTCGAGATTGCCCTCGTCGTCTAGTGTTCGCTCCCTGGTATTTGTGTAAAAAAAATTGTTGGCTCTTCACCCGATTTTTATTTTCCAGTTGCAAATGCCCAAACCGGTAGTAAGTTTATTGTATTGCCTTTTTACCTAGCAGAGTTTTCGAGCCTAGTCCAACAAAAATTGGCCATGTTATTTTAAGTTGATATTGGTGGCTTTTGTCAGTGTTTTTGAAGACGTTGACGCGAACGACTTAAACGATTTTCAGCTCAAAAAGCTGCTTAGAGAAGCCGTTCTATTTATTTTGATTTATAGAGAAGCCGAAGCTAAAAAACATTAAAAAAAAGCTAAAAAAAATATAGCCATTGGGAGCTGGTATTTTACACCGGTTTTAGGTCTAAAATTGGGATTCCAAGCAGGTCCTGAGGGGCGATTTACACTGGTATTGAAAGATGAGTGTGTTATTCAGACAGATTTATAATTGAGTGAAAACTGGACGCTTATGGTTGCCGGAGGGTGTGGTATTGACTTTTTGGCAAGTCCTGTTCCATACTCCCTTGTTATTGTAGCATTACCACACACACATGTATAATGTAGGAATTGAAGGTGCTAGAAGAACTGTAACTCTGTAAGATTGGAACTTCTCGAAAGAATTTTGAGACCAGTGAAAAATTCTGCACAATGAAACGGAGGCATGATTAGTCACCGACAGAGAGCAATGCATGGTTGTTACAGCCAATTTTATACAACTGTTACTCATTCACCTTTCAAGAATACATCAAGGCCTTCAAAAAAAACATATAAAGAAAAATGGCAATCCTGCATTGCTCAGTCCTCGTCTACATAGATTGTTTCTTGCTTGAAGAGGCCCCCAAACACGGGCCTCACCTCCGGCTTGGAATCTGGCTGCTTCGGTGTGGGCTTCACCTTCTGCGCCGCCGGCTTCACGACGGCTCTCTGTGGTGCCAGCTTCTTTGCCTTCGCCTGGCCTCTCACTGTGGCGATCTGCGCTTTTGGTTCCTCCTCGTCGGAGTTCCGAGCAGCCGCTCCTGCAAGCTGTGTGCTGAACTTCTCCCAGGAGAAGTCCGTGCTGAGCCCTTTGGCTCTGATCAGAAGGTTCTCCAGAGAAGCTTGCGCCTCGTCCACGGCATTTGCACTTGCCTCCTCTTCTGAGGGCATTTTCTTTCCCTCGGCTTTGAGCTTACTGGCGGCCACTTCTGCCTCGCGAGCTCGCTGCGTGGCCAAGACCTCCTCTTCTGCCTTCGCCTTGGCAACAGCTTCTTGGTACTCCTTTCTTCTACTGTCTTCAGGGATAGCTCTGAAGAGGGAGCATGCATGCGTTGCAGTAAAAAGAGTAAGCAAATAACCATAGGAAAAATTTTGAATTCATACATCCAGAAAAATGATACTGTCGTGAAATGGACACTGAAACTGCACATTATGAGCAAAGCAATGATCTCATGTTTCGTTTCAGACTTTCAATACCAAAGGATAGTAGGATACTATGTAAGTGCCTTGGTTATATTAGAGGCCACTGACAGGGTGAACAGATACAACCACAGCTTCGGGGAAGACATAATCATGGTTGGATACATTGGAGGTTGATTGTTCAGTAAGCGGCTTTCGAACGATAATGCAAGAAATGTTTTACTCTGTCCTATCACATGTCTTCTTTACTAAATGGAGATATCAAGCTGTTATCAGCAACATCTTTCTATTCGTTATTTTTAATAGTAAGATGCTTATGTGATCCAAGAGCTACATAGAAAATACCAATAACAAAGGAATCAAACAACAATTAGCTGGAGTAAAATGGGTTATGGCTACTAACGTGAAAGCCTCCTCTATGGGCTTGGATGTTGCTGATGAGCTTGTTGAAACTTCGACAACCTGGAAAATGACAAATTTATTCTCAATAGTAGTGGGAAAAGAGTAAATAAGCACCCATAATAATTTCAAAAGCACATTTGGATTACTGGGCTCATTTTTCTATCACCATAATCATTTGGTTGCATATAATTACACAAATATGAGAAAATTTTGGATGGAAGCATATTTACCACCGTACAAGGCAGAGGTTAGAAAGATTTAGGACTGAGCGACAGCTTGGCACAATTTCTTTACTATAAGCACCTTAATTTTGCACTAGCCTTGTACTACTACGGATTGTATCCGCTAAAAAGAGAGGCCATAATACGTTGTAACTTGCAATACTATTGAAGCTTCCTGTAATGTACTCGCTAACACCGCCGAGAGCACAGCCGGACGGTGACAGCTTTGATGAGACTAGAGATGAGAATGAACTTGTTTGTTCTTTCTTTGCTTGCCTCAAATGATGCATCAGATTTCCTTTAATAGGACTGGCGGTACAATGCAACTAACATGCTAACAATAACAACAAAGCTTTTTGTCCCAAACAAGTTAGGGTAGAATATGAATGAAACCTTATCAACGTCAAAGAAATGAGAGCCTTGTAATAAAATCTATAAGGCTAAAACCCTAAAAGCTACATTCTATCATTTGAACCGAGAGCCTAAAACACCGTCCCTGAACCTTCTTATGTCACAGTTTCGGTATGTGGATCACTAACTTCCACGCGCTCCTATCCAAGCCAACTCTTTAGATACATTTTAATCTCTTAAGTCTCTTTTAACTGCTTCCTCCCACGTTAGTTTTGGTTGGTCTCTACTTCATATATTTTTGTTACATCTTAAAATTCCACTATATACCCGTGCCTCAGAAAGTTTCCATTGGAGATGTCCAAACAATCTCAAGCAATATTGAACAAGCTTCTCTTCAATTGGTGTTACCCTACCCTATCACATATATCATCATTGCAGATTCGATCTCGTCTTGTGTGACCACAGATCCACCGCAGTATCCTCATCTCTGCTATACCCATTTTCTGTACATGTTGTCTTTTAGTCGCCCTGCATTCCGCTCCATATAGCATCGCAGGTCTAATCATTATCCTATAAAACTTACCCTTTAGCTTTTGAGCAACTTTTTTATCATAAAAGACACCTGATGCTTGGCGTCATTTCACCCATCTCGCTCTTATCTTGTGGCTCATGTCTTAATCAATCTCGCCGTCCCACTGTAGTATCGATCTCAAATATCGAAAAGTGTTCTTCCTAAACACTACTTGTCCGTCTAGATTAACATCTCCATCATCTGCCCTGGCACCACAAAAATCACACCTCACATACACAGTTTTAGTCCTAACAAGTCTAAAACCCTTCGATTCTAAAGTCTTCTTCCATAACTCTAGTTTCCTATCGACATTTATTCTACTCTTATCAACTAGCACTACAATATCAGCGAAAAACATACACCAAGCGATATCTCTTTATATGTCTCGTGTGACCTCGACCATCACTAGCGAAAAGCAACTAACATGCTAACGAACAAACTAATTCTGATTGGATGCAACTAACAAATTGATAAGATATGCATGCATGGCTACGTGAAGTCTCTGGACTCCATTAGCCTCATTCAGTCAAACTTGTCTAAGCCATGTGTGGTAACGTTTGGCTCCCAACCAATTAATAAAATGTTGATTTTAGACCATTGGTCGCGTATGTGTTCTTTTTTAAATAATCATGTTTCTGACCGACAATATCTTTCATGAATACAATAACCAAATAGTCGACACCAGCAATCTAATTTTGGCTAATCATGAAATCCTTCCAATGCTGGTAGACAAAGTTCCTCATGGGCAGGGGTGGAGCTGGGCCTCGGGCCGCCGGGGCAATGGCCCGAGGCCCAGCCAAAAAACCCTGACTAATTACTGTAGCATCAACAGTGAAAGCCCTAATATCTTTCTTTCCGATAGGCTTTCCAATGGGGTGGGCCCGAGGCTGGGCCTCGGGCTGGCTCCGCCCCTGCTCATGGGACTAGGGCAGAACCACAGATTGAAATGCCTAATAACAAGGTATCCCTTTCTTGGGGAAAAATGAGGGAATGCAATAATTCACCATGGATAGGCACCATGTCGAGCATAGTTTCAGTACCTTGTTCTCTGCGACTGCCACATTGGAGAAGACATCAGCCACAAGAGCAGCAATCTGCAATTTGGACACCTACAAAAACGCTCAAAGTTATGAATGTAAGCAACAACACTTGATGCAGACTCTTGCACAATCACAGCTATGAACTATATATACCTTGCCGGTGTCCGTTGAGGAAGTTGTGCTGGACGCGTCGGCCAGGATCAAGCCATAGGAGTTCTCAGGGTTGTAGTCGTCGGTTAGCGCTGTCTTGATGAGCGTGTACCTGACATCGGTCTCCACCACCTTGGCTAAGAACTCGCTCAGCGTCAGCGTCTGCACACGGGAGAACAGGTTCGAGAAGAAGGTCGTAAACCCGTCAAGCACACTGTACGTGGAGGCCCCGCCAAGGCCGCCGGCCCTCTCGTCGTAGACCACCACGACATGTGCCACGCCGGCGAGGTCCGCGGCCTGCACCACCCGGAGCGCGTCGTCGGTGGTGACCACCCCGCCGTCGGGCCCCTTCTCAGCCGGGCCGACGGTGATCACCACCTTGGCCGCCGGGCCGATGGACTTGGCGATCGCCTCAGGGTCTTCGAAATCCGACTCCACCGCGTTGAGCCGTCGCGCCTCGGCGGGGGATATGAGCCTGTACGCGGCGGCGAGCCGCGCCAGCTCCTGCGCGGACGCGAGGTCCAGGACACCCGCGCGCACGGCGAACCCCTGCCGCAGCAGCGTCTGCGCGATGCGGACCCCCACCTGCCCCGTGGCGCCCGCAACGAACACCGTCTGCGGGTCCTTCCTTCCCCTCCCACCCGCAAACATGGACCCGGCCGCTGGCGACGGGAAGGCAGGTATCAGCGACTTGGCGTCCGTCAGCTTGCCGAAGTCGGCAAAGAAGGACCTCTTCTTGGCGTCCTCATCCGCCCCGGAGTCTCTGCCGGGCCTGCCGGCGCCTACGCGGCAGAAGACGGTGGCAGCACGCCGGCGGATGGGGGAGGAGAGGGGGCGGAAGGAGGGGGGGTTGGAGGTGAGGGCGGGAGCCATGGCGGGCTGGCGTCAGTTGGCCGAACAGGTGGTGGGCATGGGCGCCGTGGGATGAGGAAGGGGTGGCGCGTGCGTGGTGTGGCATGTTTGGATTGGGGGAGGTGGCGGGGGAGCCTATCGGGAGAGGCCATGTGGGTCGCCGTTTATCCAGTTGTCGGCCACCGCTGGCCGTGTGTTCGCGCTCGCGCCCCGTCGATCCCCTCGGGCCCACGGCGAACATCGTTCGTCTCGCCTGTCTCTTTGGAGTTCGGACCTGGCGCTGTGCCCGTTTTCAGCTAGCGTTTCCACCGCTCTACTGCCTTTTGACGTGTGCCGTCAAACTTTAGAATATTTGGATATGGCACCTTTATATATAGTTAGGTTAGACATATGAAATAGGTGTGACTAGATTTTTCTCAAAAAATATTCTCACAATATTAAAATTTTATTAGATTTTATAAATATATTACAATAGAAATCAATGGTCAAAGTTTTGTGTTGGAAATCATGTCAATGTCTGCAACACCACTCATTTGTGACGGGAGGGAGTGCTTCTCGTGTAGAAAGGAACACACTTTGTTAGTTTCCGTTGTTCGATGGGTTAAGACTCCGTTTGGTATTATGGTGGATTGTAATAATCTCGTTTGGTTGAGCCACTTTCAAATATTTGGGTGTTTGGCAAACTGCTTTTTTACAATCAAGGTACAAATGGATATATTATTCCACTCCATAACATATGAGATGAATTATGAGAAGACAACCATTTGATAACAAAAATATCTAACTTTAATATGACTAGTTACCTGCTCGTGCGTTGCAACAAAATTTATTAGATATATAGAGAATAATCTATAGAAGAGGGCTACTCTGATCTGTTGAAAAATGGAGAGTGATGAGAAGTTAAGAATAGGGCGGTTAGAGAAGAAGGGACGTACGACCATCAATTCGTTCTTTTATAATAGTAATGATTTACCAAACAAATAATAGACTTTTTATAACTTGTTTTTATAGTAACTTAAAAAAAATAAGTACATCAACCACAAACTGAGCCTTAGAGATGTGGCATTTTAGTTGGCTCATTAAGTATTCGATTTCTGAATAGCCACTTGCTAGATTGGTTATTCATGAATTTGTTAAAATCCGATATCATAGTCTTTCAGCTTTTAGGTGTTCTTTGACTATCAAGTAAACCCTTGTCGATCTTACGAGAATTAATGAAAAGGGAACTGAAGATAAAATCAATGAGAAAGAATGGGGGAGACATACCATGTATCCTGGTCAAGGCCCTCGACTGGCAAATAATAGCCCAGGTGGGATCTTGAATCAAATTGGAGATGCTCTGATACGATTGTGTTGTAGGATTAATAATAGAATCTAAAATCCTACTTGGATCTACAAAAGATACATTATTTCAAGTCTACTATGTATTTCAACAAAAATACATTTTTTGAAATTGTACTTTAGAGGCCTTTCCTTAAAAAGTTGTTGTCCCAATGAACAATCTATAGTTGTCTACACAAATAATAGCATATATGAATGGATAAAAGATGGAATTTAATCGTTGAAAGGACATCTATAAATAATTACTAGGATCACATGTAAATTGCGATGATGTCCTAAAATTTTTTGCTGTAATTGTAAGATCATTAGGATTCTACGAAATTAAGATCCTACTAGGATCAAATTGGTTCAATAAATTTAGGATCGTAGGACTTTAAGATTTGAATCGAGATTCTGACAACCTTAGCTCTACATCTTATCGAGTGACGAACTTGAATGAACAACCTGCACTCTCTTCACTATTGATGACATCTCAAAGCAAAAAAAGTGTTTATAGAGTGGGTTTAGATGCCCCGATTGCTACTCTGTTGCGATTGTCTGTCTTCTCGCCACCATGATGCATTTTATAGTGTTTCTATAGCACCAACCATCATCTGCCAAAAGATGTCTTTTTGTGGATGAACCGTCACTATAGAGGCGAACGTCGTAGTTGTTGAAACTCCCGATCGATTGACAATGTTCTGGTAGTGTACATGTTGAATGTGGGTGAAGTAGCCAAATCACGTAACTATACATAGCAGTTACTGGCTGGAGCACCTCTACTTAGGGCATGTACAATGGTACGTGTCGATTGTCTATAAGTCTATGCCACATAATATTTTGAGTGATGTAGAGGAGAGAGAAAGATGTTATCTAGTATTTAACAGACGATCTTATAGATGGCTTTCTACTGTCTATACCATTATATAGATAACTATATCGATAACCCATTAATTGTATGAGGCCATTATAGATAATTATATAGACAACCCATTGCATAAGTTATCCTTAATCTGTTTATAGATGACATAGAGATATATTATGGATAACCACCGTCTATACCATTGTACATGCCCTCATAATCAAAGACAATAGATCCTTATTGGATCAGGTGGTCAGGGACTATGTTGTGTTAGATTAGGTACCTTAAGTAGAGATACAATGACCATGTAGTCATAGACCATGGATGGTCTTACAAAGGTTTACTTAATTCTAGCTTTTGAGGGTTTCAATCAAGGAAGTTCTCAATCCTCGTTAAGCCTTGTTTGACAGAGCCAAAATCCCATTCCATTCACATGGATAGGCTAGGAATTTGAACTAAAATCCCAATCCATTCACATGGATGGGTGGGGATTTTGGTCCAACCAAACAAAGCCTTGGGTGTAATGGACCATTTGTTCATGTAGCTCATTTTGATCCTCAAGTTTGAAAAGTGAATAGGCTGGGATTTTGGTCCAACAAAACAAGACCTTAGGGATAATGGACCATTTATTATGAGCTTTCATATGAGCTCTTTTTAATCCTCAAGTTTGAAAAAAGCCAAACCTTCACACCGATGACTTTTGATTCACTTGAGAGCTTGTGTCGACAGACACACAAAAATACATAGTCTTATTTGCCTTCCACCTGATCATTGTTCAACCTCTCATGCCAATTACTTTAGACTCCAAATGGAATCATGCAACTAGAATTCCTAGGACTTTTACCTTCATTTGGCCATTTTTATTCAGTAAGCTTATTGATTGGGTAAGAGTAAGCTTATTGATTGGGTAAGTGCTCAAAATTCAAGGAAAATTTACATGTTGCCAAAGGTTAATGAAATCATGAGCATGGCAGCATGTGCATGTCCTCTCCTTCTCCCACCGCATTAGATGCTAAACCTTTTGATTTTTAAGGATATAATAATTAAGGTTATTCATACATAACAGAAAAAGATAGTGTTAAATTCTAAAATTACTACTCTTATCTTTCACAATAATAAGTGTCTTGTCAACAACACCCTCAAAAATCATCCCTCGCCATCGGTGCCTCCCTATTGTGAGCTTTTGTAGGCGGCTACCTCCTTTTTCTTTAACTAGAGTATACAACAACAACCAATCCAATGATCATGCCATTGTCCTCTCTTGTTTTGATTGCTAGATATATAATACATGCATTCCTTTTGAACATACTATACAGGATCCATCTGTCGCATGTTCTTTTAGGGATTTGAGGTCGAATTTCTAACTTTGGATTTGCTTCAAGATTCATGTGATGCCCACCATCATCTCCATCTTCGGTGAGGCCGAGCGCACCCTGAATACATCTTCACTGAACGACCTCCTGCTCCACCATATACTCTCTCTCTCTCTCAAACTCACACACACACCTGCTTGTCTTGGCACTGGAAGTTGTGGTGGTGACTGCAAGATTAAGTGGTGAGGTAGGAGGATGATAATGAAGTGGCATGGGGGAGGAGAGGAGGCAGTGGCATAACGCCACCAACTACTAACATCACGCGAGAGGAACCAAGCATGACAGGTTGAACGACACGGATGTCGCATATGAATGGGGTGCGATGCTAGGGGTGGAGGAGAGGATGGGTGGTGCTAGGGATGGGAGGAAATAGACTTACATTTAATCGAGGAAAATTTGACTGTATAATGTGTAATATACATATATTTTTTGCAAGAAGACCCTAAAAACAATAAAACTATAAGCAAATCCGAGGATCCTTCTAAACAAGGCAAAAAGATCCTTGAAAATAATAAAATTACTAGCAAATCCTAGGATCCTTCTAAACAAGGGATACCCATGGGAGAAGTCGATGTTTCTATATCACTGGCCCTGAGAATTAATAGATTTGCACCAACGAGCTCTAGATGTAATGGGGGCAGTGATTGCTAGCCTATTGGTAACTCGTCGGACAATTGTCACCGGTAATGATAAAGGCGCTAGTGGTTGAGGGTGTTTCAATGTTGCAAAAAGAAAATATAGAAAAATTGAAACTTGTATATTTTCATAGATGCATAGTAATTAACATGTACATGGCTTTAACAATTTCCTCAAAAAAATTCCTTAGATAAAGCGCAAGGAATCTCCTGAAAAAGTTAAAGTTTGTAGCATAAAATATCTTAATGCAGAGAGGCTTTTGCGCGAATCTTGGAGCAATTTGGACAGTTAAATATAATTTTATTTTTAATCAAGCGGCAGTGACATAATTTTTAGGGGTTATTTAGATGTGTGTATTTTTTTTGAGAATTTTTGGGAGCTAAAGGTTTCTTATTTTGTGAAAAGTTCTTGTTAAAATGTTAAATGTCACAAAGGTCCTTTTCAAAATATTTTGCTACAACCACGAACTGTGATTTGATCAGGAAATTTTTTACTTAGCTCACCAAACAAGATTGATAACATGCAGTTGTGTTTGAATAAATAATTCTAATCCAGATCCGAGGAATAAATCCACAAAACTAACAAAAAGAAGGGTCCACTCGCAAAAACACAATAGCTAAAATACGAAGACTTAGAAAATTCAGAATTTGTAAAGGACACGGGAAAAAATAAAATTTACGAGGATAACGCAATACCTACAACTCCCAGGGGCCATACCGCAAACCGACCATCGCCAGTAGTCGGGGCCTCGGGGGTGGGCTACAAATACCCCGGCCACGTGACGCCACCGGATGCAAACCTATTTATATTCTCTGCTTAATTCCCCATCTCTCTCGTCCGCCTCCTCCTCCGCCATCCCCTCTTCTTCCCCAACTCCACCCTGTCTCTCCCTTGCCTCCTCCCACCCAAACCCTAAGCCACCTCCGCTGCCGCCATGGCGAGCAGCAACGTCTCCAACGTCTACATCTCTGTCATCGACGACGTCATCGCCAAGGTCCGCGAGGACTTCATCACCTACGGCGTCGGCGACGCCGTCCTGAACGAGCTCCAGGCTGTGAGTACCTCCGATTTATGGAGTCCCTGGTACAACCTATCTCTTGTATTGCTGGTTGATTTCCGCGATTTGACGGTTGCCTCTCCGATCCGGCCGGAAACCTTAGCTCTGGGAGATGAAGATGCTGCAATGCGGCGCAATCTCAGGGAGCATCGACCGCTCCAAGGCGCTTGCCGCGTCCGCCGGAGCCGCGCCGGGCTCCGGCTCGACCCCGCCTATGCACGACCTCAACGTGCCCTACGAGGCCACCTCGGAGGAGTACGCCACCCCCACCGCCGACATGCTGTTCCCACCGGTGAGGCGAAATCCCTCGATCATCCCTCCAACTTGGCCGCGATCTCTGTTATTGACAGGCGGGGTGTTGATGTGGTTTGTTGTATTTGGGTGCAGACACCGCTGCAGACCCCGATCCAGACACCACTTCCAGGGACAGATGCAGGGATGTACAACATACCGACGGGGCCTTCGGACTATGCCCCATCGCCGATCAGTGATGTGAGGAACGGGATGGCGATGAATGGGGCTGATCCGAAGACTGGTTGCCCGAGCCCCTACATGGTAGAGTGGATTTGGATTTTTGCTGTTCGTGTGTGGAGGGGATTTTGTTTATGTTAGCTGGGTTTGATGTATGGAAGTTATTGTTTGCAGCCACCTCCGTCTCCTTGGATGAATCAGAGGCCGTTGGGGGTTGATGTGAATGTTGGTATGTAGTTATGTCCACTTTATGTTCTCCGCATGCATTTGTAGTTTAGTCTGGTTGGAGCAATATTGATTGGGGAAATCAATAATGTTCGGTTGATTGTGATTTCCGCACAGCTTATGTGGAGAGCCGGGAGGACCCAGATAGGGGAGCGCAGCCTCAGCCACTGACCAAGGTAAAAGATGAGATGACAGCACACTAGAGTCCATGTTGTAATTGGGGGTTTCCATCATCTGTTGTTAATATATCTTTTGTTTTTGAAAAATATTGCCCCTGTTTATTTTATCAATCTGATTGCCATTCCATACACAGTTCTTATTAATGGGCATTTCTACTGTTCTAAATCAGGTTGGTTACTGGCCATTACTAACGGTATATTCAGTGATCTCCTTCTAGAAAGGATATTTAGAGGCTAGAGCTTTGGGCTTATTACTTCCTTGAGATGATATTTAGGATTATTTGGCCAGTGATTACGCCTTCGTATTTGATGGCACTCATAATATTAGCAATGAGAAAACCAAGACTCAGAATATTACTTTTCAAATACTAACCGAATCCAGCCACTCCATTTGTATCACATTGTTTTGAAATGGTTACATCATAGAAGATAAGTAGATACTTTTTCTGCCGTTAGTGGTGTTTGTCTTCTCATGACAACATGTCCTTCTCATTTCGTATTGGGTGCATTACAAGCAAGGACAAGCTAATCCAAGCAGGTAAAGCTTCCTTTTGAATAAGTAGTAGGGACAGAATCATCAAATATATTAAAGGAAGAGAATCTGAATTAGAGTATGTGATTTGGGTGCATTTTATTCCGCCTCATATTTTGGTATGGATGGACACTTTAAAATAAAGTGGCTTTAGCCTAGTAAGCTTTAACCAACATCCATAGGATTTTAGCCATGCTTTATGTGCTGGTGGCACCGTGGCAGTCTGCGTGTCATCATTTGCCAGTGCAATTTTAACAATTCTATTTAGAGTAGAACTTAGGAAGTTTTACTTGTTTCCTTATAGGTTGTGTTCTCAACTCTTATGCTCTCTGACATGCACCATTCAAGTCAGAAAGTTTTAGGTCTTCTCAGCCTGAACAGCTGTACACTCACAAAAAGATATCTCGTGTGGAATTATCACCAAAACTGCTGTGAAACCAATTAGGCACTAATTGCCGCTTTGGAACATTAATTCTTACTATGTTTAAACTCGAATTGGCCAGATTATCAGCTGCTCACAGAAAGCGGTCCATTAGCCTGATCAGAATCCTGATTTCCACTATATTTGCTATGAATTCATATTTGGTTCATTTTGTAGGATTTTCTGATGTCTTCTGGGAAACGCAAGAGGGATGAATATCCTGGTCAGCTCCCTTCTGGTTCTTTTGTGCCACAACAAGATGGAAGTGCAGATCAGACAGTAGAATTTGTTGTGTCAAAGGTACTACTCATCAATGATAAGTTCAATTCACTATCTCATAATTCATCTTGCACTTGTTATATCTCATCAGCACATGTGATAGTACTTTGTAGAGCTATTTAATGGTGGCAGTGGCACCATGGATGGTACGGAGGAGGGATTTGCTTCCTATCCAACCTTGCCTAATCTAGGGCCTGTTTGGAAGAGGGGGAATTGCTCCATGAATTTTTAGGATTGGGATCCAAATCCCCTCTTTCCAAATGGGCTCTTAGAGGTTTTCTGGATCACAATGAGATGCTATAAATGGAGCAAAGCTAGTCAGGAATTCATTTAGTATTTTAGTATACATATTAGTCAATTTACAACTATCGTGCGCATGGATCATGTAAGCTAGTTGCTCCCAAGAAGATAGAGAATTGAACCCTAGGTTCCCAAACTTTGTGAAATTTGGTCCTATTGCCTTGAACTTGATATTCAATCTAGCAGGTCCCTAAACCTGGCCCACTAGACAATTTAGTCATATGACAGAAGCTAGGGATGTGGCAGTAGATTAGGTTTCTTGTTTATGGGCCTAAGTGACGCAAGATGCAGTGAGGGAATATTATATGACACAAGATCAATTACATAAAAATCACTGCAGGTTTATCCGTATGCTTTGGAGACTTCATGTTCTAGAAGATGCATCACCAATAAATTTGAGCTTTTTATTTATGCATCAAAATTAAGAATATATACAGCTATACGCTTTGGAGATTTGTGTGATGGTTTGGGTCATGGATTGATCCTTGCTCTATCCCTCATTAATGTGGCATGGATTAATTCTTTCTATGTCCACCAACCTCAATGCCTCCAATGCACTAGAAAAAAATTGCTGAAGTTACCTCTTTTAGTACTGAAGTTATTTGAAACTTACAAAGCTTTCTGTATGGCAACGAGAATACGTTGAATATGCACAACAAATTACAACTCATTTTAAAATCTCGTCAGTTCATGTGGTACTCTTATCCTCAAGGGATGCTCCATTCCTACTGTTGCTTATTGTTATACTAGATACTTCTAGCAACTGTTCAGTTGAATCTTTAGTGCTGAGTTTCTAAATTTTAAGTTCTGTTTGGGAAGTCCTCATCCTCATTTTTGGTCTTTCTTTAGGACAACGCACAACAACTTTGGAGTTCCATCATGAACAAGCAAGAAACAGAGACTAAGACATCTTCCATCGAAGAAACAATAGTAGTTCCATTTATTCCTCAACGGGATGGGATACAAGATGACTATAATGATGTATAATTCTAAACATGAATGGGTTTATCTTAGATCCTTGAATTCCTCCAACTAACTGTGCTGCTTATTTTTTCAGCAATTTTTATTCCAAGGAGTCCCAACTGAAGATTATAACACCCCTGGAGAATCTTGTAAGTTTCTCATGAAACTGCGGAATTTGATCTGGATGAGACACGCTATTTTCTGTGTGTTGCTGCTCTTAGTCATATTTTGATCTGTTTCTTAGCTGAGTATCAAGCTCCCACGCCTGCTGTTGGAACACCAAAACCAAGAAATGACACAGGGGATGATGATGAACCTCCTCTTAATGAAGACGACGACGACGAGTTAGATGACCTTGAGCAAGGGGAGGACGAACCTAACACACAACACCTTGTCCTCGCACAATTTGACAAAGTAATAATGCTTCCTTTTTGTTTTAAGATAATATTGGCTGAGCAGAATCTGGTTTACCTCTAGTTTCAGTCTCTCGTGTCTTATGTCCTCTTCACTGGTTTACATAGGTGACAAGGACAAAGAACCGCTGGAAATGCACTTTGAAGGATGGAATCATGCATTTGAATGGCAGAGATGTTCTATTCAACAAGGTGGGTAACATAATCTTTTGGCAAAATTTGTGAATATATATTTTTTGAACCCTAACTTTTAACCTACTATGGTATAAACATAGCTGAACAATTGGATAGTTAGGGATACAAACTTTTTTTTTAATGAATAGGCATACATACTTCTTCAGTTCTTCCCTTTGGCGATTTACAAATTTTGAAAAGAAGGCATGAGTCCGTAATTTCTAGCTACTTGGCTACATAATTGGAGTAATAAATAATTAATTGAAGGGATAATTCATGATGTACCACTCGAAAGAATGGTGTAGACTGGAATGCCACCTCGAAGAATGATTTCCATAACATACCACTCCAAAGAAGTTTAGATTCAGCATACACCATTTCCTCTTTTTTTTTTTTGCAAACTAAAGCATTTTCACCCTTTTTGGCCAAAGGAAAGGACGATTTTGCCCATATGTGCCATGTTTTCATGGTTCCAGGGAATACCACTCAAAAGCTGTTTTGAGCATGGTGTGATCAATTCTGAGACTACGTGTTGTTCGTGTGCAGCCACGTTGGTCTGGTAGATGTCAACCGGCCCCACTTTAGGTCCATGGAGACCATGCTAAGGGATCAAACTAAAGGCATGGCAGAGTTTTGCCTTTTTGAACACGACAAGAGATTGGTAGCAACTCACCTAACCAAGGTTTTGCCTTTTGAAACAAAAAAATATGCCATTATTAATGAATAAATTAGCTGCTCTCCTGGTTTTTCCGTAATAAAAATAGAATATGCCATTCCTCATCACAAAAATATAATTACGTGTATAGATCTGGACCCAGGTTTCATCACAATGCTCTATCCACAAGAAGCTAAAAGAGCTAGCACCGGTTGGGTGTGGAGGGACTAGATCGCACACAACAAAAAGGCTAGTTCAGTCGTATAGTTTGTGTGGCATTTCTTGGAATCATGAAAACATGCCATGTATGAGCAAACTAGTTCTTTCCTATAGACAAACAAGGTGAAAAGGCCAATGTTATTAAGGCGGTAAGGCGAGGTGCGGTGACCCACCCCCTTCCAGACGCCCTAGGCGAATAAGGCGTGCGGCGAGGCGACACCATACACATACCCTAACCTACCATGCAACAGCACAAACATACACTGATACATACCTTTTTGCTGCCAATTTTGGAGGCCATGTAGTAGTGATCCTCCTGTTTCCAGTTGCCTTGTTCCATGTACCATACAGCCCCTGACAAGTTTCAACATGTGTGACTCATTAATATAATTATGTAACAGAAATACTTTGTAATGAGATGAAATATGGATAAAGCATTCAAGTGAAATACCTTTTGATGATCTGAACTCTCTTTTCTTCTCCCAAACAGCAAGCTGCATATACAATAAGGAATTTAGCAACAGCGGCAAGCAAATATCAATATATCATCATTACATCAGTGATCGGTCCATAAACTTAGATTTAGATAATAGTGGCAATAAATAATTGCAGTCCACACTCGTTAGCCACATTACAAACATTCCACAAATATAACTACGTAAGATAGAGTCTTAGTGGCATAATTAGTAGTCAACAGCCACATAATTGCATAACAACATAGCCCAACCACCAAAAGCTTAAGAGTCTAATGGCATGATAATTGCTAAGTAGTGCACAAGTGCGCAAGCACAACACAAAAGTAGCTTTAGTGCAGATCTGAAATCTGCTAGCAGCCAACTCTCAATAGTCAATATCCATCATCAAACTCGTCAGGGATGTTTGTAGCCTCCATGTTTTCTCCACCATCATTGGAGCCATTGGGAGCATGCTCACAATCACTCACATCAGCATCATCATGTGGATCTTCATCTTCCTCTTCTTCATTGGCCGAACTTGAGTCTTCTTCAAGTTCAACCAACCTTGGGTGTCCATTTCTTGCACGCTTGCTGCTGGCTTTCCTTGGAAGATTGCGGCCTCGCAGCGTGCTTGATGCACCAAGAGCTTCATCAGCAAGTTCCCATGTAAGGTCATTATCATTCTGACCATTTGTTTCACACCCACGAGCACCTTGAGGATGAACATAGGAGGAATCAGCCCACTCATTATCCCAATCAAACTCTTCAATGACCAAAGGGTCAAAACTTTTCCCTTTTTTCTCACGCCTTAACTGAAACCTAGTCTTCATCTTCCGGTTGTAGGAAACAAAGACAATGTCATTCAATCTCTTATGCAGCAATCTATTTCTTTTCTTTGTATGCATCTACAAAAGAAGAATGGGAAAACAGCAAACAAAGGAGTAATTAATTGGCTGGCCGAACACAAATTGATTAGAAGAAAACTAGTAACTAGTGAAGTTGGCAATACTCACAAACTCAAATGTACTCCAGTTTCTCTCACAGCCAGATGATGAAGCACAAAGGCTAACAATGCGTCTAGCAAACCTTTGAAGCTCAATGCACGACCACCATATGAACGCCACCAATCAACTATATTGATAAATACAAACATGTATTAGCATTTTGGGTTGAAATAGACTTTCTGGAATTAAATTGTGGATATGGAAACCTGCTGCAATTAGAAGAAAAACAACACTTACGGGGGCTCATTTTCTCAAGGTTTTGCTTGGCCATTTTGTTTGAGAATGCATCTCCTCTAAGGGCTTCATAGTCCAAGGATTGAGCGTCAATCTTGCCTCTAACTTCTTCATCCTCCACCATTCTTCCAAGCACATCAAGAAACCAACCTCTTAGCTGCCCAACAGTTGCATCATCATTACCCCCTATGAGAGAATGTAGTTTTCCTGGATTCAAATACAGTGCAGCCCCATACAAAGGATGGTCCATTTGTTTCACCCAACGTTTCTCGATGATGCCAATGATATTCTTGAGCAAGGTTTTCTTGGAATCAATAGCAAAGCTGAGCTTGATCTTCTCTTTTGCATGATTCATTAGTGCTGCGACCTCCGGCATTGCAGGCTTCTCATCATCATCAACCACCCTAAGAACAATAAGGAGAGGGGTTGAAGCTCTAAGGCAATCTTCAACTGTTGTGGCTGAAAGATTGGCTTTATTAATCTGGATATCCTAGACAATAGCAAGAGGTAAGCTCGATCGCCTCCCAGGAGGCTCGATCTTTGGACTCTTTTCTTCCTTCCTCTAATCCCACTTGGGTTACATATATATAGCCTTACTGTTATCCCTTTCCTATTATTCCTCTAACTAAATCGGGAAGGAATATCTTCCTTTTATTCCTAATGTCCTTCTTTCCTAATCATGCGCGCTAGTGGTGTTGTGGAAGCCGCGATTGAGTTTCTTGCGGCGAGTATACGCCTTGCCGACAAAGCGCCCACAACACTACCCCTCTCGAGAAACGGCTCGTCCTCGAGTGGAATGTGGATGCGCTTCTTTGAAGGAATCCAAGACCTCCCACGTGGCTTCCGCGGTGGTGGCCGACCCAGTGAACCGGCGGCTCCCAGTGCCACGGTTGAGACGCGCGCACAATGGACTCGGCTCGGAATCACGCGACTGCGTGATAAGGGTGGGAGAGGCACCAGTGCTGTTGGAGGAGTGCCAACAAACTTCTTGAGGAAGGCCACATGAAAGACGTCATGTATCTTCGCATTGGGCGGCAGCAGGAGACGATAGGCCACTGGACCAACTTGCGCCTCAACCTGATATGGGCCATAGTAGCGTGGTGCAAGCTTGCCACTGGACTTGTTGGTGATGCTGTTCGCGGCGCGGTGGTGTAGACGAAGCCACACCCAGTCACCCGAGGCGGCGACGCCCCGATGACTGCGTCATAGTGCAACTTCATGTGGTCTTGGGCCGGAGGAGCCGTCGCGAATCCGCCAAGAATGCGTCACGATCAGTGAGCTGCTTGTCCAGGGCGGCGACGCGAGCTACCCCGGGCTGATAGCTCGCCATTGTCGCGGTGTTTCGCCATAGACCACCGAAAAGGAGTTGATCGGAGCGCCGCTTGGTACGAGGTGTTGTAGCGAACTCGGCCAGCAGCAACGCAGCCACCAGTGCGTGGCCGATCGCCACGAGACACCGAGGTAGACGCCAAGAACGGTTTGTGACTTCGGATTGACCGTCGGCTCATGGGTGAAACGCGAGTCGAGGCGAGGTTCACCCCGCATGCAGCAAACAACTCACCCGAATGTCCGTGAAGATGTGGTCGCGATCACCGACGATGGAGCAGGTATGCCGTGGAGTCGGACAATGTGGTCGAAGAAGAGGCGGCAACCAAGTCGCTGTGGTAGGGTGTCCGAGGGCGATGAAGTGGCGTATTTGGAGAACCGGTCCACCACGGTGAGCACTACGGACTTACCGCCACCTCGGGGGAACCCTCCACGAAGTCCATGGCGATGTCCGCCATACGAACTCGGGACCTCGAGTGGCCGGAGGAGTCGGTAGGTGCAGATGCTCGATTTTATGTTGTTTGGCGGATCGTGCGCACCGCACAAAGTCACGAACAAGCCGATTGGCGTGAGGATTGTAGAAGGATGCCTGAGCGACGCGGTGTCTTCGGACGCCTTCATGCCCGATCGCGTGGCCGTGGTCGATCTGTGGCCACAATGTCGATTTATCGTGCACGATGCGATCCGCGGTGAGGACGAAACCGTCACGACGGTCCAGAAGCGCCGGCGATCCCTTGTTCCACCTCGGCGCGTTTGGCGCGATTCGGTAGATGTTCGCCCCACGGAAGTCCTCAACGAGCCAACCGGTTGGAGATGGCGATGTGGAGATGGTCGCGAACTCTCGTCTGCGGCGAGATAGGCGCTTCGCGCCGTGTTCAATCGCCGGACGAAACTCCACCGTGAAGTCGCATTCAAGAGGCTACCGACCCACGTATGCCGCGGAATTGGAGAGTCAGCCGTCGAGGAGGTACTTGAGGGCGGCGGTTCAGACGTAACCGTGAAGGCACGCCCGCGGTAGGGACGCCATGGCGCACCGCTTGACGAGACCAATGAGCTCACGCCATAGGCCGCCAATTTGGCATGCCGAGGTGCGATGGCCCCGCCAAGAAGGCGATGGGACCGGTGCCTCGCGAGGACAAGACCAATCCCGAGCTCGAGGCGTCACAATCAACGGTGAATCCTTTGAGAAATCGGAGCCGCAGACGGGCCGGATGTCGGGCGGTCTTCGCGCCATGAAGGCGTCGAGGCCGCCGAGACCAACGGAATCGCGCTTCTTCAAGAGTGTTGTCAACGGGCGCTATCGCGCCAGAAGTTGCTTGGATGAAGCGGCGATAATAGCCGCGAGGCCGAGGAAGCCCCGCAGCGCCTTGAGAGTCCGGGTTGAGGCCATTGCCGACGACCTCAACCTTGATGGGTCCATTGCCACCCGTCCATGGAGATCACATGGCCTAAATACGCCACGCTGCGCGCCGCGAAGGTGCACTTGGATCGCTGAGGAAGAGCTTGCGCGCGGAGGGTGGCGAAGACAAGACGCACATGTCGCAAGTGTTCCACCCAGTCGAATCAGAATCAGGATGTCGTCAAAGAAAACGAGGCGAGCGGAGGAAGGGTCAAGAACCTCGCTCATCAATGCCGAACGTCGAAGGTGCGTTGGAGAGGCCGGAAGGACATTACGACGAACTCGGCGCCCATGATGTGTACGGAATGCCGCCTTGTCGATGTCTTCGGGTGCATGCGGACTTGATGGTACCCACGCGGAGGTCCGGCTTGGTGAAGAAGGTGGCGCCTTAAGCTCATCGAGGAGTTCGTCGACAACCGGACGGGAAAGACGTCGCGCACGCCTTGGCGCTGAGGGCGGTGAGTCGACGCAGGCGCCAGCCTCGTCTTTCTTGCGCACCAGGAGGACGGGAGAGGAGAACGCCGAAGTGCTAGGCCTGATGATGCCTTGAGTCATCATGTCGGCGCACTGCTTCTCGATCTCGTCCTTGAGCAGCTGGGGATAACGATAGGCCGCACCGCGGTGGGGAGTTCGGCAGCAGGTGATGCGATGATCCCGGTGGCGTGGAGGGGGCAGCCCGGTTGGTTCCGCGAAGATGTCGGAGAACTCGGCCAGGAGTAGGGACAGTAAGTCCAGGCGCTCCATGGCATGGAGTTTTAGCGCGGCGGAGAGAAACAATCCGCGCCATCGACACGGTGGCGTTACGCCAAAATGCCATGGATTGGCGCCAAAATCCAGAGGATGGGTCCCAGCGTCCGAGCCATCGCATCCGAGGACCACCGTAGTCGCTGGCGAGGACGTAAAGGTCGAGGCGAACCGCCTCGCCAATTGTCACGACACTGCTTGCGATTCCATCGGAGACGCGCGCCGCTGGCGACGCCACCGTTAGGCTGCATGCTCGTTCCGTGCCGAGGCGACGCACGTGGGAAGCCACAACGAATGAGTGGAGCCGAATCCACCAAGGCACGAGCCGCCCGCCCGCAGAGACCGCCGATGCATGGTGGCGCCGTGGCGATCGCGGAGAGCGTGGAGGAAATTTCGACGTCGGTGTCGGACGCGAGTCCTCGCCTCGCGCTTGCCGACCGAGTATCGCCACCAACTCCATCGTATAGGCCCTTCATGGAACATGATTTGTGGTGATCCTTGGTGAATTTCTCCGGGCAATTGAAGCAGACCGTCGCGGCGTTAGGACATCTCTCGCGGCGGCCGCGAGCGCGCGCCGGCCGGCGGCGCGACCTTCAACGAGAGCGGCGGTGCAGAATGGCGCCTTGACGGTTGGGCGGCAGCGAAAGCGGACGCCGTCGCCAGATGCGCCGGGGCCGGTGGCGAGTGGACCGCGAGGCACACGGTAGACCGCGATGCGTTGGCGTCGTCGGTTCGGCGGCGCCGAAAGCACGCGCAAGGCCCATGGCGTCGCGAGAGTTTCCGGCCTGGAGTTCCACATCGGTCGCAGAGGATTGCGGAGGCCCGCCGTGAAGATATCAATCTGCTGCCGCCCGTGATGTTTCGCGGCGGGCCGCAAGGGGAGAAATCGCGCCGTACTCCTCCACGGTGCGACGGCGCGCAGTTCATGAGGCGCTGAGGGCATTGCGCAGACGGAGGGCCGAACGGCGTTGAACCGGCCGACGAACTCCGACCAGTGGGAGTGCCGCGGTTCGCCTCCACCGGTAATACCAACCCGAGGCGCGTCTTCCATGTAGAAAGAAGCAAGCCACACCTTCTCCTCCGGCGCGCTATTCTTTGGCGGAAGAATTGTTCGCTTTGTGGAGCGGACCACCGGTCCGCGATGCCGCTATAGCGCGAAAGCGAAGCTTGTGGGTGGATTGATGATGGGAAGGCGGCGGCGGCCAGCGCGTATGTCCGAGACATTGCCGCGTGGGAGCCGCCGAATCGATCTTCTGATCGCGGCGGTTGATGACCACGGCAAGCGGCTTTGGTCACCTTCATCGTTGTCATCTCGCTCGAATAGACGCGAGATTGGCGAGATGGCGCCCATGGCGGCCTTGAGATCACCCGGTGAGATGGAGTCGCCCGTGAAGCAGTCGAAGGATCACGAATCGATACCAAAGATGTTATGGCTGAAAGATTGGCTTTATTAATCTGGATATCCTAGACAATAGCAAGAGGTAAGCCTGATCGCCCTCCCGAGGAGGCTCTGATCTTTTTGGACTCTTTTCTTCCTTCCCTCTAATCCCACTTGGGTTACATATATATAGCCTTACGGTTATCCCTTTCCTATTATTCCTCTAACTAAATCAGGAAGGAATATCTTCCCTTTTATTCCTAATGTCCTTTCCTAATCATGCGCGGCTGGTGGTGTTGTGGAAGCCGACGCATTGAGTTTCTTGCGGCGAGTATACGTCTTGCCGACAAAAGCGTCCACAACATCAACTGAATTCCAAAATTCCACAGAGAGCACAGTGTCATGCACTTCCTGACCAGCTGCAGTTTTTGCCAATTTGTTCCCCAACCATTCTTCACTAATAAATAAAGCCTTCAAAGCATCTCTATGCTTGTGCAAACTTTTAAAGTGAGGAAAGAAGTGGCAAATCGAGTGGGTGCAGTCTCACAAGATCACCCCACTGTCTTCTCTCTCATTAAACTAAGAATTCTCCCATGCCTATAGATGAAAGTTGTGACACGTCTTGCTCTTGCAATGGGCTTCTTAAATGCCTTCAAGTTCCCTATATCTTCCAAAGATAAGGTCCAAGCAATGTGCAAGACATGGGCTCCAAAACAACAGAGGAATCCTTTCCATTAGAATCCTACCACGCCTTGTAGTTAGCCCCATTATCGGTGACAACTGAACCACCTTGTCTTTCCCAATCTCCTCAATCTTTGCCTCCAATAAATCAGCAAGCATAAATGCATCATGTACCTCACTTGATGCATCAACGGACTCAAGAAGTAAGTCGCAGGTGTTCACAAGGAAGTTGATCAAATGCCGGCCTCTCCTATCAGACCATCCATCTGACATAAGTGTGCAGCCATACATCTTCCAAGCCTGCTCATGTTCCTTCCTCATAGTACTGGTCAAGTTCACAGCATCCTTAAGCAATGGTTCACGAAACATATAGGGAGAAGGAGGTTTGTAACCTGAACTAAATCGTGCGATTGCCTCAACCGCAATCTCAAATTGTCTTCTTCTTCTTGCATTAAATGGTACACCACACTCATAGAACCACAAGGCCCACTGCATATCCACATAGTGCTTCTCCTCTTTGGACTTTGTCTTGGCTGGAATTGTGGGCTGAGAACATCCTTTACGCCTTTCATCAACAAGTTCTTCAGGTGTTTTCCGAAGCATCTCAACAATTGACTTGTTACCCTTTGGCTTTGCCTTGGTATTGCTTGCTGCAGAGCCTTGAATAAATAAGTTGCACGCCTTTGTTTAGCTGCAGTCCCGAACTTGGCTGCACCTTGAAGCTTGGGATTCTGCAGTGCAAGTGTCTTCAACTTGAACAGATTCAACTCCAGTGCTCGGGCTGCTATTGCTTCCACCACCTCCACATCTGCTGGTTCCTGGGCAGCTCATCACCTCTTCTAGGAACAGTGGCCTCCTCCTCTTATTGGATTCCAAGTAATCTCTCATCTCCTTTCTAATAGCAGAGTGGTGCATACACATTTTTGTATCTCCATATCCACCGCCAGATGTCGCTTCAACCTTTTATCCCTCCACAAACCACAGTGTCACAAAGAGTACATGTCACCGATCTCTCTTCGAAGGTTTGCCCAATATCCATACTTCCACTGGATCATTTGAGTGGCCTTCCTTGCTTTGTCTACCTTAGGATCGTAATTGTCATTGTTGACAGAAGGTGGACTTGCCATTCTTTCCTGTTGGCTTGTGCTGCATAGAAAGAACCAAGAGGGTAATTAAAAGGTGAGGAGATTGAGTAGAGTGCACACTGGCTGGCGGCTGCAGCCTGTAGAAAGGAGCAGAGCAAAGCAAAGCAGAGCACGAGTACAGGAACGAGCAGAGCAGAGGAAGGAGGGGGAGGAAGAGCAGAGCCGCAGAGGAAAGAGGAGGGGAGGAAGAACAGACTACAGAGGAGGCAGATGGGAGGACATACCTGCAGAGTCGCGGTCACGGATGGGGCGGGAGTCGGTCGTGGACGGGGCGGGAATTGCGGACGGGCGGGAGTCGCACGGACGGGGCGGGAGTCGCAGGGCAGGCGCCGCCGCCGCTGCTGGATTTCAGGTGCGCTGCCGCCCTCTTCTCTCTCCCTAACGGATGGGGCGGGAGTCGGTCGCGGACGGGGCGGGAGTCGCGCGGACGGGGCGGGAGTCGCAGGGCAGGCGCTGCCACCGCTGGATTTCAGGTGCGCCGCCGCTCTCTCCCTCTCTCCTTCCTTTCCCTCTCCCTCTCCCTCTCTCAACTGGCGCGAGCCTTTGTCGGGAGGTGTACGCGCGCATCGCATCGCGCCGCTCTTTCCCCGCGCCTTTTCGGTCCCGCGGCGTCCGCCTCAGCCAAACCGACGCCTTGGCGACGACTTTTGCCGCGAGGCGACGCCACATGCGAGGAGGACGCGGCGAGCACAACGCCACCATTCCAAAACCGCTCGGACGACTAGGCGACGCCTAGGCGTCGCCTAGTGGACGCCTTACTAACCTTGGAAAAGGCTTTAATTTGCAAAAAGAAAAGAAAATAAGAGAAAATGGTATATATTGAATTTAAACTTCTTTGGAGTGATATGTGGTGAAAGTCATTCTTTGGAGGAGTGGTATTCCCGGCTATGCCTTTTTCGAGTGGTATATCATGAATTATCCTTTAATTGAAATTAAGGGCATCAAACAGAGTTAAAGTGACACTTTGTTTCTATGAATACATGAATGTTATGTACTATTTCTGCGATGGTTTAGGGTGGGTTTTTTTGGGCTGTGACTTTTGATTTATGGTTTAAATTTTTGAATTCTGACTGCTCGCGAGAGACAGTACGCAGAGGAAAATAGTCGCATACGATTTTGGCCGATACAACTGAACTCAGTACACTTTGTACTACAATCTTCCTGTTGATCTCGTCTTGAAAAATGCACCGTTTGAAAGCTAGTTATTATAGTATAAACCATAAGCCACAAGCTATAAATGGAAAAGAACTCAGCCTTATTGTGGTATACGCCTAAACAATGGTTTGCACTTGATACTCTTCCTCTTGGTTGCAGCTTATATGTTATATGATCAAATTATTTATTGGTACCCAATCGAAAGATGCTGATGCTTGAATGACCTGTTGGACATTACAATTATTGAGTTCACAAAATCATTCAGTTTTTCTGCACCTTAATTTTGCCCAACAACTTCCATGTCTGAATTTTTGTAAGTAAACTATGACAACCATGCTGTTGCCCACAAAAAATTATGGTTGACTACCTGTAATTCTTTTAAAACTTCAGTGCGCTTCACTTGGTTCGCAACTCACTTTTTACTGACATGGATGTTACTCTTATGATGTGGCAGGCGACAGGAGAGTTTGATTTTTGAATTTTGTGACGAAGAGGAGCTATTTTAGAAGCTGCTGTATCGACATGTCTTTGTCTTTGACATAAGAATGGGAGGTGACAAAGTGCTGGTGTGGTGGGTTTGGCAGTATGACCATGTGTCGTGTTTTCCTGTTGAGGCTTGCTTCACCCAGTTGGTTTGTTGCCATAACTGTTATCGTTGTAAAAATGCTACAGTTGGGACTGTTGTAGACATTTTCCTGAGATGATCTCTTAAAGCTGGTGCAGAACTATATTATCTGATTCGTGTTACCTGTTTCTCTTCCTGTAAGATGGTATTAAGAATAGCTAGTTTGCAGCACATTTTCTGTTCTGAAACTTAGCTGTGGCGTGCGGCCTGAGTGTTCAACATTTTCTGTCTGCTTGTCGTAACCATACTGTAAGAAGGGGTATTGTATGGGAATTAATAGATTGATTAAGGAGCAGCAGTACAAGCCATATAAATAGGCAAGGGTGTCTAGGGTTATGGCTAATAGAATCAGAGACCAACCAGGAAACTCTTGCCTATTAGGAGTAGGAAACCAACCATACTAAGGACACATGGGCCCAAGGCCATAAGTCTATAAGCTGGTCGGCATCGGCGGCAGCAGCAGGGGCAGAGGAGGCTGGCGGCGGAAAATCGCCAGGCATGATGACTGAAGGGAAAAGTTAGCGGAAGCGGTTGGTCGGGAATCGACCGTCTGATACCATGTAAGAAGGGTATTGTATGGGAATTAATAGATTGATTAAGGAGCAGCAGTACAAGCCATATAAATAGACAAGGGTGTCTAGGGTTATGGCTAATAGAATCAGAGACCAACCAGGAAACCCTTGCCTATTAGGAGTAGGAAACCAACCATACTAAGGACACATGAGCCCAAGGCCATAAGTCTATAAGCCTGTCTAACACATACCATATGGTTCTATCCAGAAAGAGGTCGAGTAAGAACATGCAAAAGCATACAGTTGTTCAAGATAGATATTGGGAGTGGATCTCTTGGTTTCTACTGGAATTTGTAATTTCTGCAGCATTTTAACTTGTGCAGTAGAAATCATTGTTCATGTAAGAGCGACAAGTTGCGGGAGGCAGCGTGAATATTTGATTACCTTGTTCGATTGGGTTTCTCTGCTTGATGTTTCAGCCTGAATGTTCTGTGAAGCTTTAGCAGAGTTATTACTGTATGTCAGCAACGTAGCTTCGACACCTGTACATCGCCATATTTATATATGGATGAAATGGTGGGATGAGGCCCGAGGGCCGACAAAACTGTGGTCAGGCTACCTTAGGAGTGCTCAAATCGGGTATGGTTTCTAGGGCTGTGCATTTTTTAATCAAACCGAAAAAACCGAACCGAACCGGTCAACTCGGTTTGATCGGTTTTTCATATTCGGTTCAGTTTTCAATTTTTGGATTTTTTGGGATTCGGTTTTTCGGGAAAAACCGGTTAAAAACCGAAAATACCGAACAAACCGAAAAATACGGCCGCTGTGTGAACTGACGCCCGAGGGGCAGTCGCTTCGGTGTTTTCATGTGCGGCATAACGCGGTGTGGACACTTTATAATTAATACGAACCTTTCTTTAGTTTGATGGATAATACTAGTAATGGCGTAGTACTCCATATGATAATGGCTTAAGGGCAGGAGTGTGCTTTCTTTGTTGGGAAACTCTAATGGCCAACTACTTCATATAAATAAACAAACATGCAACTGCAATTCTTTAGACGTAACTTTGTAAAGATGAAAGTGATATCCTTGTTAAAGCCTGTGTCTGTGTTGCACTGCTTGGTTGCACTGTGTCTATGTGATAATAAGGGCGCTTTGGTTAGTGTCGTACTAGTCCTTGTGAGCGGATGGATTTGTGATTCTTAGCTAGCTGGAAAGTAAATTAGTGAATTTATTTATGCGATGCTTACTGTTTGAGAATCAGTGATTGACCGAGCCACACTTGTACATGTTCCTGATGTTTCTTTCTTTCTTTTTTTTTTTGCTTTCTTTCTTTAGCAGTTGCGATTCGGTTTTGGTGTTTCGTCTCGCTAGTCGCTATATCATTTGTAATTCGCGTCAACTTTGGTAAATATGGTATTTACCGATACCGCACCGAAATAAATTGGGATTTACCGATACCGAACCGTACTCTAAAAATACCGTATATTACCAAACTACAAACACCGTATTTACCGTATATACCATATATATCGAACCGATTAAACCGAAAAAACCGATTGCACAGTCCTAATGGTTTCCATCTTCCGTGTGGAAAAGTCAAAAGTTAATTAGAATATCTTGACTTTTAAAAAGGTTCATCTAAGTCACTTTTAAAAATAGCTCCTTCAAATCACTTTCAAAAGCCATTGGCTGGTCTCTGTAACCTTCTCCGTGTCTTGCAAAAGTTCTATTTTCTAATTTTTTTTCTAATAGTTGCTTCTTTCGAACGTTTTTATTTTATTTTAGCTAAAAGCTATCAACTTTAGCTGATTAAAACATCCTGTTAGACTTTTGTACATGTATATAATGCATGTATGCTAACAGGCTTAGCATGGTTCACTTTATTGTTGCTATCAAGATGAGTGGTCAAGTAGCATCACTGAAGAAATGTACTCATCATCGATCGTCGTTATGGTCTTAGTACACATGACGCAGATAATTTACAATACCAGAGAGAGCCTGGGCTAGCTTTGACCCAACCCAGCCTATGCCAAGCCTTTCCCCATAAGAGCAACCCAGGAGGGGGAGGAAGCAAACTCGATTCACTCCTCCCCTGTGCCGATCTCCACCGCGCCTCACCTACGTCGCCTTCGCCCCCCCCCCCCCACGCGCGCCGCCGTGGGTCACCAGTACAACCGCTCACAGCCTTTCAACTGCACCTCCCTTCCTGCGTTGCTACCGACGCCGCTCGCCGTCACTCCTTGCTCCGCTTGGCCGCGTGTCGCCACCGCTGCTACCGTGCCAGCCGTGCGCCCCTTGTGCCGCCACCGCAGACGCCCATCTATCGGTGTTGCTGGCTCTCTAGTCGCCATGGCCGCCTTCGCCGTCCTCCCGCTGGTCAAGAAAGGTGGAAGCAGCCGTGAGGAGTCGACCGACTGTAAGAAGGGAGGAGCCGGCCGGCTGAGAGGAAGAAAGGAGGATGGGGAGGGAGGAGAGAAGAAGAAGAATGCAATTGGGAGGCTGACCGGTCGAAGGAAAGAAAAAGAAGAAAGAAGAAGAGGGAAGACTGATCCGGCGTCTGATCCGCCAGATCCGGCCAAGATAAGAAAGAAAGAGCCTCCATCCATTTATTCGGGGGTAGGGTAGCACCTCAAAACCATTTCCCCTATTTGTTTATTGAGTTTTGTAGAGGCTGAATTATCGAATAGCAAGATAGATGCATACGATGGTTAGAACACAGCTACTAGATGGAATTCATTTGCAGTACGGTGGCGTTGTACCCATGTGTGTGTAGAGTTAGTGAAGTGTGCTGGCCGTGTGGTGTGTCAGTGCATGCGTGATCGACTATTATTTAGCGAATGATTAGTGAGTCGATAAGTAGTAGTGAGTACTCTGGCCGAGTGCATGGGGACCATAAGGTGAGTGAATGATTAGTATGGGATATCACATCCTTTGGGCTAAAATTGAAGATTTAGATGGCGTACTATTTAAATTATAGTAACCAGGAATACGTGAGTAGAGTTATACATACTTAAGATCCCTAGATACTTGCTATTTTAGGTTTTGGATTTGAAAGACATGGTCATTTAAGCACCTGGAATAGCGAGAAGGCGTCCGGTTCGAGAGTGTTGTATGTGTTGGTTCTGTGTGTAGGTACGATACCGTTCATATGTGTGCATGTATTGCTATGATGTGTTGAGGTGGGTTAATGCTTGTTCAGGTGGAGGCTCGAATTTGACGCCATTCACGCATCGTCCATAAGGTTAAATAGGCAGAGTGCAGGGTAAAATAGTGCATTGTGATGAATGCCTGGTACTTACTTTTTCATGCCATGCTTTACAACATTTTATGTAATGATATCTCTCCTTGCCTGTTGATTGTACTATGACAAGAGATGCTTATGGTTGATTGTTAATGTTGAAAGAGTGTTGCGTCTTGCAGCGCACCTATACACAAGACCTACTTCGCGTAGGCATCCCACAACAGTGGGAAGATAATGACCTACTTCGCATAGGCATCCCACGCTAGTGGAAAGATAAAGACCTACTTAGGTAGGCACTCCACAGGAGTGGAGTTTAAGTATAGTTGATTGTTAATGCTGAAAGAATGTTGCATCATACAAACTGCATATGAGCTAGGGCGGCGAGTTAGTCATATAGCTAGTCCGGAGTGCATGATCCAGGTCGGTGAGCAATCTATAGGACTAATCCGAAGTGCTCATTAGTAAGACCTTCTGCGGTAGACACTTCACATGAGTGGAGTTTGAGACATTGTATGAAAGAGGACAGGGCAAAGGTGGTTTATCGATAGGTGAGCACTCAGATATATATTTATAGTTTACAGATATATGTTTTGCTGATAGTTACAGAGATTGTGTTTTATAGATTTCAGATACAAAATTTACTGAATTGCTATGCCGTCGCTACTATTTTATTATAAACTTCCTGAGTCTTTGGACTCAAGTTTGCATTGTTATTTTTTAGGTGTGTGGTGAAGGCGACATGCTTGGACGGGAATAGCACACTTGTCCCACGTACAATAGTAATTCACATATCACCTTTAGTTATCATGATCAACTTTAATGTTTGGCTCTGGCAATCAGCTTTAAGAATGTATCTTATTGGAACTGCTTCATGACATGTGGCTTATGCCTTCCTTTCGATAGTTGGTAAACTGGTACATATGCCTCAATGCTCATTGATAAATGTGTGTGCTTACTGTGTCGTTGAGTTGAACAGAAGAGCTGCTGCCAGGTTCTAGCAGTAATAGATGTAACGTGTACCGGTTGAAGTAGTGGTAATATTCCAGACCTAGTGGATGGGCCAGGTGTTACATAATTAGTCTAGCAATCCTTCCTAGCAATCTATAGCTCTGACCATGACCATCAGCTAACATTGTCCTTTAACGTACACATTTGCACCACCTACACATATGTAATCAAATTGGTTTGATTTGGACAGAGCCCAAGTGGAATTTGTTTATTGTTGGCGACAATGACTTATTGAATGGAGCATACAACATTGGGTCTGTTTGAGATAGTTGTGGCTTATAATTTTTGGCAGAAAATTTTGAATTTTAGCTATTTGCGATAGAGATTACGGAGAGACATATACTCACTTGCGATTTTGGTTGATACAGATTTTGAGCATCTTCAGGGATCACTAGAGGAATCTTCAGGGAGACATTCACCGTCAGAAGCAAGCAAGGTCTGCTTGTAGTCGTAGCAGGCCTCTATGTCGACATTCATGTAGTCGACGAAATCGAACCAGTTCTCCTCATTCCATTCATCTACCACGAGGACATCAGGAGGAAAAAGAAAAAATTGCCGATGAGGAAATTACTGGAGTTTTGGAAGAAGGTTCCCCCCGGTCGGCACCAACTATCGATGTTTTAATATCGATCTTACATATGATTTGTTTGGATTTGGGGAAATTGTTAGAAGACTCGGTGTATGCGCATGCAGAGTAAAGACACGAGAAACTTTATCCAGGTTCGGGCCTTCTCCTCAGTGAATAACAACCCTACATCCTGTATGATTGCTAATTGCTGAAAAGAGGAATTACAACAGAGAATTATGCGAATGGCTAGCACTATCTCCTCCTTGATCCGGATCCCTCCCCTCTCTCCTTGATGTTAACCTTTACATAGCTAGTGAAATGACGGCCATTGCCCTGCGTCAGAAGACGCCTCAACACTTTGGATGATAACTACCTGACAGAAGTTTGCTGTCAGAGAGACATATAAGGCCGTTCGCCGTGTAGTGGTTGTTGTTAGAGAGAGAGAGAGAGAGATCGTGTGCGGTTATTGGATAAACGCATGTTCTAACTGCCCTATCAGACGAACTGATGATGCAATTGTTTATCATAGACAAGTTAGTCAAAGATAGGCTGATCGCAGGAAGGTCTGCGACTATAAGGTGGTCACAAGTCAACTTGCAACTACATGGTCGTAGAAAGACTTACAACCAACTAGTAGTTGCAGTAAGATTTATGACTACATGGTTGTAGAAGGACTTACAACCAGGGAGGTAGTCTTAATAAGACTTACGACTACGTGGTCGTAAAAGGACTTACCATCAAGGAGGTAGTCGCAGTAAGACTTATGATTACATGGCCGTAAAAGAACTTACGATGAAGGAGATAGTCGCAGTAAGACTTACGACTATTTGGTCGTAGAAAGACTTATAACCAAGGGGGTAGTCGCAGTAAAACTTAAAACTACGTTGTCATAGAAGGACTTATACCATATAGAGTAGTCATAGTAAGATTTACAACTATCCTGAGGGACTTCTCCCGTACTAATAAGGGGTATATTCAAAAAATATAGTGATGTAACAATTTGAGGATTATTATATCCTCATCAGTGGGTTATAGCCCAAGACCCAAAAATCCTACTAGTAGTACTCCTGTTTAGTACTAGCCCATGATTTATCTGTTATGTCGGCCCAATCCTAGGCTTGGAAAGTTAGCAGCCCAGTAGCCCAAGAGTGCCCCCCTCAGGCCTCACCGCCTCAGCCCACTAAGCCAAGTGAATGCCTCAGCCCAGCAAGTCAAGTGACAGTAGCCCAATTCCACCAAGTGAAAGAAAAGTCTAAAATCCCCCAATCAGAGGCCACAGAACCAGCCGTAGCCAGCCCCCAATCTGTGCCCCTACTGGCGGCCACCACCCTCGCCTGTGCATGCCGCGCGTTCGCCGACCGTCACCCTCGCTTGCGCGTGCCACGCTTGTCCGCCGCCCTTACCTGTTGTGCTCCCGACGCCACGGTCCGCCACCTGCCGCCCTCACCCCTCATGCTCCTGACACCATGGTCCACCAGCCGCCACCCTCGCGGTTTCATGGACCTATGCGTCTGGGTGGCCCTGTCGCATGTCGCGTAGTAGCTGCTACACCTACACGCTCACTCCCTAGCTTTGTCCGCCGCCCTCGTGCTCCAGCTCAACGCCCACTCCTCCACCAAGGAGCAGCCGAACAGGTAACACATGGCTCTTGCCTCTTTGTTTGTTTTGGCTTTTTAGCGTTCTTGATCCTTTATTGCATAGATAGATGTTATGTGAATAATCTTTAATGGGAGAACAATACATTTTAGCACAACCCATTTGAGTTGATTAAGAAGTGCAATTGGTGGATTTGAATCTAGGTGCATGAATTTTAGCCCAGAGCGTGAGCCAATCCTAGATCCATCACTAAGCATACCATATATTCTCATCCAGAAAGAGGTCAAGTAAGAACATGCAAAAGCACAGTTGTTCAAGATAGTAAGATATTGAGAGTGAATCTCTTGGTTTCTATTGGAATTTGTCATTCCTGCAGCATTTTAATTAGTGTAGTAGAAATCATTGTTCATGTAAGCGCGATCTTGTTCAAACGTGAGGCCCTTGACAAGTTGCGGCAGGCCGCGTGAATATTTGATTACCTTGTTCGGCTGCGTTTATCTGCTTTGATCACCTGATGATTCTTCAGCCTGAATGTTCAGGAAGCTTTAGCAGAGTTATTACTGTATATCAGGTAACGTTGCTTCGACGCCTGGTCATCACCATATTTATATATGGATGAAATGGTGAGATGAGGCGTGAGGGCCGACAAAACTGTGGATGATGTCTAAGGTTAGGCTACCTTAGGAGTGTTCAAATCTGGTTTGGTTTTTGGCTTCTGTGTGGAAAAGCCAAAAGTTGATTTAAATACATTGTCTTCTAAAAACGATTTCTCTAAATCGCTTTTACAAATAGCTTCTTCAAGTCACTTTCAAAAGCAATCGGCCAGTCTCCGTCGTCTCCTCCGTGTCTTGCAAAAGATATTTTCTAATTTTTGTTCGAATAGCTACTTCATCTAAACATTATTATTCTAATTCAACCAAAAGCTATCAACTCCAACCGATTAAAACACCATGTTAGACTTTTGTGTGCGTATATAATGTACCTATGCTAACAGACTTAGCATGGTTCGATTCTTCGTTGCTATCACGATGAGCGGTCAAGTAGCATCGCTGAAGAAACGTACTCGTCATCGATCGCCGTTATGCTCTCAGTCTACATGACGCAGATAATTAGTCTAGCATTCCTTCCTAGCAATCTATAGCTCTGACCATTGACCAGCAGCTAACATTGTCCTTTAACGTACACATTTGCACCACCCACACATCTGTAATCAGATCGGTTTGATTTGGACGGGCACAAGTGGAATTTGTTTATTGCTGGCGACAATGACTTATTGCAATGGAACACACAACATTGTTCATAGCTACACACAGAACACACGAGAGCTTTGACCATGCAGATAGCTATAGCACACCTTGGCCACCTCGATTGATCGGGGGCCTAGCCAATCTTGGCGACCTGCGCGACGTCGCCGGCGGAGTTGACGAAGACGCGGACGCGCTTGCTGTTGAACTCGGTGGTCACGAAGGAGCCGACGGGCAGCACGACCACCTGCACGTCCGGCCGGTCGTACAGGATCTTCTGCTTGGCCGCCTCGGCCGGCAGCCCGACCACCTCCGGCCACGACGACTTCTCGCTGCTCGCGCCGCTCATTCTCGCAAAATCTCCAAAACCTGTAAATCTACACAGCAAATAGCAACTGCAGTCGATCAATGGAGATGGACATAGAAAATATGTACGAACGAAGGAGAGAGTGTGTGTGTTGGACCGCCAGTCCTTGAACCTGTGGTTTGCTACTTCGTTGTGGTGTCTGGCTCTTGCTGTTTCTCCGTTTCTGGGCAGAGAAGTGGTATTTATAGGTTAGCTGGGGGTTGATGGGAACCTGAACAGATTAGGCATCTTCGAGACTTTGACAATGGGATGCTTGAACATGTGAGCCTCTGCCACCTTCGGCTCAAGCTTGGACATTTTCCTTGTGGACTGACGCGCGCGGCCGTACGTCTTGGACCAAGTCCATGCGCGGCATGCGTGTTCTGGTGTACATGATACAGATACATGCACGGCCGGCATGATCAGTTCAGCGCCGATAAAAAAAAGGATAAGTGAGAATACCTGTCCACAACGATCAATAGAAGAGAAGAATTGTCGTAAGATAGACAGCCATGAGCCCATGACAAAAGAGAGTCGGCACTGCATGTATACGAAAATTCGCATTGCCTGTACTTTTCCGCGCGGGAAACATGCAAACTGGTTCACATGCTTGGAACAGAGTCTGGGGCAAGTTTGCTCGTGCGTTTGCTTGTCTGTTTTTCGAAGTTGATCGACATATGATCCTATTTCTCCGGTGGGTTTCCCAACAGTACAAGAAATGTAGAGACCTAGTCCTGATCGGTTGGGCTTCAGCTTCTGGCTTCCGGCTTATTTTTCACTATTCATAAATTTCATCTTTTCCTGAACTTTTGACTTTTTGTTGAGCTTTGTTGCCGGTTCTTTTTTTTTCCGTATGTGTTTGTATTATACGTAATGGGCTAACATATTTTTTATATTTTTTTAATTTTTTTTAAAATTTAATTATGCTAAATAAGTCTTTATCAGCTACAATGTTTTTTTAACCAACTACAGTGTTTTCAGCCATAAGCCACCAAAAAGATCACCACCTAAGCTCAATTTAGCAAAGAGCCCTACTTTGACTGATCCTAACCAGGCCTAGGCTGATCCTAATTTAAGGCTATGAGCGATCTAATGCAACTGGGCTTTCTTTCTTTCGTCCTAGGTTAACCTCAATTTAAGCCTGAAATGCTTTAAGACCAATGGATATGAAAGTGAGCTGTATTACCACGGTGAGAAGGGATAAGACTTATTCGCCAACACTTTCGTATTAAGATAGAAGCGAGGCTCGAACCTAGGGGGGTGCGTTCTCAACCTTGTGCATCCACCACTGCACCTCAGGAGAGTTCCTCTTGTCCATAAAAATTACAGTTGTCTGTACTACTGCGACATTCATATATCTTGTGGACTAGCTCCCACTGCACGCTATGTGGAACTGGGACTGTGGAAGAGCTAGAAAATTTTGGAAGTCTGGGCAAGCCTAACTACAACGAATAAGCATGTACAACTCTATATACACATCACATAAAGCAAAGTAGAGAATCGCAATAGTATTAAACTAAATGCATGGTCCATTACACGTCTGAACATCCATAGATGAAAAAAAAGGAAGATGCGACCAAAGTATCTTGCTACGACACTACCAAAGTTTCGACGACTTGCCAATAAAAGTCTAATCACACACGCAAAAGAGACTATAATATAAAAATATGTGGATTTGTGCATCATATAACACAAAAATATATTCACTAATGTGCTAATCATGCTCACAAAGCAAATTCATTTTCGAGTCTTTAGGTGGAAATTTGACTGTGGAGCTTGTAATTGTACTAAATTTGTGCTTCCATGAGTTCCATCACTTGCACGACTTCTCGTATCAATAAAAAACCTCCACATTTATGAAATTTGACAATTCAATAGCCTCCTCATTTATGAAATTTGACAAAGAAAAAAATCAATTCACCTTAGGGCTTAGGCCTCCTATAGTCTTACCGACCACCTGCCTCGTTCTGTCGACCTGCAGTCTAATCCCCCTGGTCCTTGCCACATGGTGCGGCTGCACTATACCATGTTCCCGATGCTATACTGTTGAAAGTATCTAGGCTTTTAAAAATTATTTTGGTAATTAATGACAATATGTGAATATGAGACTAACATGTTTATTGAGTGTTTGAAAGGTTTAGTCCCGGTGACGAATGTGACAACCTGGATATGCATGCTAAAGGTCAACATGAAGATCAATATGGTTCAAGACAAAGGTATAAATAGTTAAGGATCTCTTTTTAATTTTAGCGGTCTTAGAAGAAAAGGTTGGAAGACCGGATTTTAGCTTAGATGCAGTACTATTAAGAGGGATCATAACTAGTAACTTGACAACATCTTCTTGTACCATTGGAACAATCTAGGATAATGCATGCACTTAGAATTTAATTTGAAAGCCAATTATGCATTTTCTCAGAAAAGACGGTAGTACTGACATTTACATGGCGGTACTTCCGCAGAGCGGTATGACCAGGAAGGTAGTGCAGTACTACCTCACTTCGGTCAGACTGAAACCTAGTTGGTAATATGCATTTTCCAGAGAGAAACTTTTGGAGCATGTTTACTCCCTTAGAAAACAGTAGTATGGAAGTTCATCCAACGGAACTACTATATCCCAGTATGACTGCATATCCTGAGAGGAACTACCACACACCGGAAGTACCGAAAGTTAGTTAATGGTATGCTATTTCTAGAGAGGGCTAGGTTTGGACCTCAAAGGGAAGCGGTAGTACCGCTTTGAAGAAACGAAACTACAAGAGAGCGGAACTACCGCACTTACAATAGCGGTAGTATCATGCCACAAATTCAATAGCTAGTTCAGAGGCATTTAATTTATCTGCTACAACCATTATTGTGAAGTCAGTACAGGTTCAGATCAACCAGTACTACTGCTCGTGCTGAAAATTTCAGGAACTTGCCTCTAACAATCAAAATTGGTTGGTGGGGAGTATAAATACCCGTCCATCAGCTCAATGATAGTAAGAATTTATTCCATTGAACATCCTTGAGCAAGTAGAGCACCTCAAACACCTCATTTACTCTATTTGCATCATTTGAGGTAGTTGATCCCAAATTGAAGTGCATTCATTCTAGATTGATCCTTGGTACTTGAATTTAGTCAAGCGAAGATTGTGGTTTATTACTCTTGGTGTTTGCTAGCATCTAGACGGCTTAGTGGAAGTTCGCAAGGTGATCTCTTAAAGGAGATTGTGAAGAGGCCCAGCGCCAAATTGTGAGTGGCTTAGTGTTCGTCATCTCCGAAGTGGAGGAAGAACAACTAGTGGAATTGAGGAGCAAGGTATAATTCATAGAGCCGATCCAAGTCACTTGGGCTTTCCTCAATGTAGACTAGTGAAGACTAGCAATTCTTCGATACCATGGGAAAAATATCGCATGTCATCATTTGGTTATTTCTTTGTCTTTACTTTCTGCATTTACATTTCTTACAAATTGAGATTATTGAGATTGTCATAGTTAGTTGAACTAGAAATATATTGTAGAGTCTTGCCTTGTGGTGCCTTAGCTTTACTAGAATTGAGTAGGTCTTGAATTGCAATAGAAATCTTACTTAGCTCTAAAATTGTAGAAATTAGTTTTAGAAAGCAAGAATTTTTAGAACCTCCTATTCACCCCCTCTAGTCAGTTATCTTTGATCTACAGCTGTGTGCACTAGCACGCTGGCCCACCCCCTGCCACTTTGCTGACCATTGAGAGTCCCACCATGCCACCTGGCCGCCAATGTCCTAGGCCAAAGGTTTGGGTAATTGGGTGTGGTGAGGACAGAGGAAGAGGAAGGAGAGACTCTGTTAGACCATGTGGTGGTCGTACATTTTATTAATGATGAATAATTAACATTTGGGTTTCATTGGAATTTGCATTTTAGACTGTTCTAGTTGATGTGCTTCTATGCTTAACCTTTCAGGATGGCTTCGATCATTGTAGAATGATCACAGTAGAACGATCATGGCAGACTTTGACCACGATATTTCTATCACTACAGAACGGCCACGATAGGTAATCATAAGCTTTGACCTCGAACAGCGAACCGGTCGTAAGCTCATAGCTATAATGCTTTTCAATAATCGAAGACTTGGTGATCGATAGGCATAGACTCTATGTTTTCATAGTCATAGACTTGGCGGACTGTTGTCATAATTATAGGCTTGGCTTTGCGATCCGCTGTCATAGATTTCGTGATTGGTACTCATAGACTTCGAGTGCTTTCTAGTACTTTAATTTTTATATCTTTGAGTACCTCGAGTACCAATGTCTGATGGGCCAGTGGTCTGTCCTGCCGGTGCATGGCTGTCAGACTAATCTTGCTAAGAGTTTGGTGCTACAAGACCAAGTGAGTACTCGATAGTTGTTGCTATAGTACCTGGTTGGTGATGGGTAGCTGTAGACTTTGTGATTAGTAGTTGTAGACTTAGCAATCTGGTGTCTTAGTCATAGCGATCGGTACTTGGTAGTCGGTATTCGATGGTTCTGTGGTCGGTAGAGATACTTGTTATTTTCGAGTGTTCAGAGCAATAGTTTTCCCCAGTACTCGATGAGCTAGCAACTGAACTTTGCACGGAGGGCATAACCGGCCGTAATGAGTGATCCGAAGTTGGTGATTTTTGGAGAGCGTGAAAATTGTGATCGTAGATGACTTGGTTGGTGTTTGTGTTGGTTTGATTCTTGTCTATGGATAGACAAGAGTGTGTTATACGTGTATGTGCTGATGACGGTCAAGTCGGGAAGAACTTGTAGTGGGAAAATATTTCTTTGGTCTTTGATGTGCAGGTTGGCATGGAGACGATCATAATTGATGACAAGTAGGATCAGGACTAGGATGAGGAAGTCTAAGTCTAGACGATCAAGGATGTCATGCGAGGTGGTCGGGCACACGCTGGGGTATATATGTGGAGATCAAAGGTGGTGATTCGTGGAGAAGCTACTGGTTGTGCAGTCTAGGAGGCTTCAACACGAAAGTTGATAAAGCATGATGAAGATACAGGAAGGGCTGTCCTAGAGACTTCATCACGTGGTATGTTAGGAGTTGTGGATGGAGTCCATAACTGAGAAGGTTGAGAGTTTGAATAAAACCCGTGTTTGGAAGGATTTTGGGTCCCTTGGTTTTCGGAAGAGATGAAATTTTGAGTCCATGTTTGACGTAGACTGTAACATCCTGAAAAATGTAAATCTGAAAAACTGAAGCTTTTGAATTGTTTTGCAGTGTATTTTATTTGAATTTGGATTTTATTGAAAATTTGGTGAAGGTTCCAAAAGATAAAAGAATCAAGAAAAAACAAACATAATTAAAATTTTGAATAAGAATCTGAAAAGATGATCCTTAAAAGGGAAGGAAGAAAATGTGGCTTAAACCTGAAACCCCATTTCTGAAAATAATATGATTAGCAAGGAAGCAAGCAAATTAAATATGTTAACAACTATGGGTATGTGTGTGTGTATATATATATATATATATATATATATATCTAAACATAATAATAAATTGGTACCTATGTAATTAATGTTAAAAATAATAAATGCGAGATTCCAAAACCAAGGAAAATAAAAACAATAAGGGAAAAAAGAGAAAATAGAAAGAAAAAGAAAGAGGAAACGATAATAAATGCGAGATTCCAAAACCAACAAAGGATGCGTCCACACGCAAAAAAAACAATAGCTAAAATACCAAGACTTAGAAAATTCAGAATTTGAAAAGGACACTGGAAAAATAGATTTTCCGACAAAAACGCAATACCTACAACTCCCAGGGGCCATACCGCAAACCGACCATCGCCAGTAGTCGGGGGTGGGCTACAAATACCCCGGCCACGTGACGCCACCGGATGCAAACCTATTTATATTCTCTGCTTAATTCCGCATCTCTCTCGTCCGCCTCCTCCTCCGCCATCCCCTCTTCTTCCCCAACTCCACCCGGTCTCTCCCTTGCCTCCTCCCACCCAAACCCTAAGCCACCTCCGCTGCCGCCATGGCGAGCAGCAACGTCTCCAACGTCTACATCTCTGTCATCGACGACGTCATCGCCAAGGTCCGCGAGGACTTCATCACCTACGGCGTCGGCGACGCCGTCCTGAACGAGCTCCAGGCTGTGAGTACCTCCGATTTATCGAGTCCCTGGTACAACCTATCTCTTGTATTGCTGGTTGATTTCCGCGATTTGACGGTTGCCTCTCCGATCCGGCCGGAAACCTAGCTCTGGGAGATGAAGATGCTGCAATGCGGCGCAATCTCAGGGAGCATCGACCGCTCCAAGGCGCTCGCCGCGTCCGCCGGAGCCGCGCCGGGCTCCGGCTCGACCCCGCCTATGCACGACCTCAACGTGCCCTACGAGGCCACCTCGGAGGAGTACGCCACCCCCACCGCCGACATGCTGTTCCCACCGGTGAGGCGAAATCCCTCGATCATCCCTCCAACTTGGCCGCGATCTCTGTTATTGACAGGCGGGGTGTTGATGTGGTTTGTTGTATTTGGGTGCAGACACCGCTGCAGACCCCGATCCAGACACCACTTCCAGGGACGGATGCAGGGATGTACAACATACCGACGGGGCCTTCGGACTATGCCCCATCGCCGATCAGTGATGTGAGGAACGGGATGGCGATGAATGGGGCCGATCCGAAGACTGGTTGCCCGAGCCCCTACATGGTAGAGTGGATTTGGATTTTTTTTCTGTTCGTGTGTGGAGGGGATTTTGTTTATGTTAGCTGGGTTTGATGTATGGAAGTTATTGTTTGCAGCCACCTCCGTCTCCTTGGATGAATCAGAGGCCGCTGGGGGTTGATGTGAATGTTGGTATGTGTATAAGTTATGTCCACTTTTTGTTCTCCGCATGCATATGTAGTTTAGTCTGGTTGGAGCAATATTGATTGGGGAAATCAATAATGTTTGGATGATTGTGATTTCTGCACAGCTTATGTGGAGAGCCGTGAGGACCCAGATAGGGGAGCGCAGCCTCAGCCACTGACCAAGGTAAAAGATGAGATGACAGCACACTAGAGTCCATGTTGTAATTGAGGGTTTCCATCATCTGTTGTTAATATATCTTTTGTTTTTGAAAATATTGTTTTAATATATCTTTTGTTTTTGAAAAATATTGCCCCTGTTTATTTTATCAATCTGATTGCCATTCCATACGCAGTTCTTATTAATGGGCATTTCTATTGTTCTAAATCAGGTTGCTTACTGGCCATTACTAACGGTATATTCAGTGATCTCCTTCTAGAAAGGATATTTAGAGGCTAGAGCTTTGGGCTTATTACTTCCTTGAGATGATATTTAGGATTATTTGGCCAGTGATTATGCCTTCGTATTTGATGGCACCCTTAATATTAGCAATGAGAAAACCAAGACTCAGAATATTACTTTTCAAATACTAACCAAATCCAGCCACTCCATTTGTATCACATTGTTTTGAAATGGTTACATCATAGAAGATATGTAAATACTTTTTCTGCCGTTAGTGGTGTTTGTCTTCTCATGACAACATGTCTTTCTGATTTCGTATTGGGTGCATTACAAGCAAAGACAAGCTAATCCAAGCAGGTAAAGCTTCCTTTTGAATAAGTAGGAGGGACAGAATCATCAAATATATTAAAGGAAGAGAATCTGAAATAGAGTATGTGATTTGGGTGCATTTTATTCTGCCTCATATTTTGGTGTGGATGGACACTTTAAAATAAAGTGGCTTTAGCCTAGTATGCTTTAACCAAGATCCATAGGATTTTACCCATGCTTTATGTGCTGGTGGCAGTCTGCATGTCGTCATTTGGCAGGGCAATTTTAACAATTCTATTTAGAGTAGAACTTAGGAAGTTTTACTTGTTTCCATATAGGTTGTGTTCTCAACTCTTATGCTCTCTGACATGCACCATTCAAGTTAGAAAGTTTTAGGTCTTCTCAGCCTGAACAGCTGTACACTCGCAAAAAGATATCTCGTGTGGAATTATCACCAAAACTGGTGTGAAACCAATTGGACACTAATTGCCGCTTTGGAACATTAATTCTTACTATGTTCAAACTCAGATTGGCCAGATTATCAGCTGCTCACAGAAAGTGGTCCATTAGCCTGATCAGAATCCTGATTTCCGCTATATTTGCTATGAATTCATATTTGGTTCATTTTGTAGGATTTTCTGATGTCTTCTGGGAAACGCAAGAGGGATGAATATCCTGGTCAGCTCCCTTCTGGTTCTTTTGTGCCACAACAAGATGGAAGTGCAGATCAGACAGTAGAATTTGTTGTGTCAAAGGTACTACTCATCAATGATAAGTTCAATTCACTATCTCATAATTCATCTTGCACTTGTTATATCTCATCAGCACATGTGATAGTGCTTTGTAGAGCTATTTAATGGTGGCAGTGGGACTATGGATGGTACGGAGGAGGGATTTGCTTCCTATCCAACCTTGCCTAATCTAGGGCCTGTTTGAAAGAGGGGGAATTGCTCCATGAATTTTTAGGATTGGGATCCAAATCCCCTCTTTCCAAATGGGCTCTTAGAGGTTTTCTGGATCACAATGAGATGCTATAAATGGAGCAAAGCTAGTCAGGAATTCATTTAGTATTTTAGTATACATATTAGTCAATTTACAACTATCGTGCGCATGGATCATGTAAGCTAGTTGCTCCCAAGAAGATAGAGAATTGAACCCTAGGTCCCAAACTTTGTGAGATTTGGTCCTATTGCCTTGAACTTGATATTCAATCTGGCAGGTCCCTAAACCTGGCCCACTAGACAATTTAGTCATATGACAGAAGCTAGGGATGTGGCAGTAGATTAGGTTTCTTGTTTATGGGCCTAAGTGACGCAAGATGCAGTGAGGGACATCTTATATGACACAAGATCAATTACATAAAATCACTGCATGTTTATCCGTATGTTTTGGAGACTTCATGTTCTAGAATATGCATCACCAATAAATTTGAGCTTTTTATTTATGCATCAAAATTAAGAATATATACAGCTATACGCTTTGGAGATTTGTGTGATGGTTTGGGTCATGGATTGATCCTTGCTCTATCCCTTATTAATGTGGCATGGATTAATTCTTTCTATGTCCACCAACCTCAATGCCTCCCTTGCCTACTCCAATGCACTAGAAAAAATTGTTGAAGTTACCTCTTTTAGTACTGAAGTTATTTGAAACTTACAAAGCTTTCTGTATGGCAACGAGAATACGTTGAATATGCGCAACAAATTACAACTCATTTTAAAATCTCTTAAGTTCATGCGGTACTCTTATCCTCAAGGGATGCTCCATTCCTACTGTTGCTTATTGTTATACTAGATACTTGTAACAACTGTTCAGTTGAATCTTTAGTGCTGAGTTTCTAAATTTTAAGTTTTCTGTTTGGGAAGTCCTCATCCTCATTTTTGGTCTTTCTTTAGGACAATGCACAACAACTTTGGAGTTCCATCATGAACAAGCAAGATACAGAGACTAAGACATCTTCCATCAAAGAAACAATAGTAGCTCCATTTATTCCTCAACGGGATGGGATACAAGATGACTATAATGACGTATAATTCTAAACATGAATGGGTTTTCTTAGATCCTTGAATTCCTCCCAACTAATTGTGCTGCTTGTTTTATCAGCAATTTTTCATCCAAGGAGTCCCAACTGAAGATTATAATACCCCTGGAGAATCATGTAAGTTTCTCATGAAACTGCGGAATTTGATCTGGATGAGACACACAATTTTCTGTGTGTTGCTGATCTTAGTCATATTTTGATCTGTTTCTTAGCTGAGTATCGAGCTCCCACGCCTGCCGTTGGAACACCAAAACCAAGAAATGACGCAGGGGATGATGATGAACCTCCTCTTAATGAAGACGACGACGACGAGTTAGATGACCTTGAGCAAGGGGAGGATGAACCTAACACACAACACCTTGTCCTCGCACAATTCGACAAAGTAATAATGCTTGCTTTTTGTTTAAGATACTATTGACTGAGCAGAATTTGCTTTATCTCTAGTCTCAGTCTCTTGTGTCTTATGTCCTCTTCACTGGTTTACATAGGTGACAAGGACAAAGAACCGCTGGAAATGCACTTTGAAGGATGGAATCATGCATTTGATTGGCAGAGATGTTCTATTCAACAAGGTGGGTAACATAATCTTTTGGCCAAACTTGTGAATATATATTTTTTGAACCCTAACTTTTAACCTACTGTGATATAAACATGGTTGAACAATTGGATAGTTAGGGATGGAAACTTTTTTTTATGAATAGGCATACATACTTCTTCAGTTCTTCCTTTGGCGATTTACAAATTTTGAAAAGAAGGCCGGGTCCGTAATTTCTAGCTACTTATCTATATAATTGGAGTAATAAATAATTAATTGAAGGGATAATTCATGATATACCACTTGAAAGAATGGTGTAGCCTGGAATGCCACTTCGAAGAATGCTTTCCACAACATACCACCTCAAAGAAGTTTGGATTAAACATATACCATTTCCTCTTTTCTTTTGCAAACTAAACCATTTTCACCCTTTTTGACAAGAGGAAAGGACCATTTTGCCCATATGTGCTATGTTTTCATGATTCTAGGGAATACCATTCAAAGCCGTTTCGACCATGGTGTGACCGATTCTGAGACTGTCACTTTCGTAGGCCTGTTGTTCGTGTGTAGCCACGTCGGTCTGGTCGATGTCAGCTGGCCCCACTTCAGGTCCATGGAGACCATGTTGAGTTTTGCCTTTTTGAACACGACAAGAGATTGGTAGCAACGTACCTAACCAAAGTTTTGCCTTTTTGAAACAAAAAATATGCCATTATCAATGAATGAATTAGCTGCTCTCCTGGTATTCCGGACTATGTCATTTTTTTAAGTGGTGTATCATGAATTATCCCTTAATTGAAATTATGGGCATCAAACAGAGTTAAAGTGAATTTACTCTGTTTCTATGAATACATGAATGTTATGTACTGTTTCTACAATGGTTTATTCTGGTATACTCCTAAACAATGCTTTGCACTCGATACACTTCCTCTTGGTTGCAGCTTATATGATCAAATTATTTATTGGTATCCAATAGAAAGATGCTGATGCTTGAATGACCTGTTGAACAATACAATTCTTGAGTTTACAAAATCATTCAGTTTTTCTGCACCTTAATTTTGCCCAACAACTTCCATGTCTGAATTTTTGTTAGTAAACTACCACAAACGTGCTGTTGCCCACCAAAAAAAAAAAAGGCTGACTACCTGTAATTCTTGTAAAACTTCAGTGTGCTTCACTTGGTGCACAACTCTCTTTTTTGCTGACATGGATGTTACTCTTATGATGTTGCAGGCGACAGGAGAGTTTGATTTTTGAATTTTGTGACGAAGAGGAGCTATTTTAGAAGCTGCTGTATCGACATGTCTTTGTCTTTGACATAAGAATGGGAGGTGACAAAGTGCTGGTGTGGTGGGTTTGGCAGTATGACCATGTGTCGTGTTTTCCTGTTGAGGCTTGCTTCGCCCAGTTGGTTTGTTGCCATAACTGTTATCGTTGTAAAAATGCTACAGTTGGGACTGTTGTAGACGTTTTCCTGAGATGATCTCTTAAAGCTGGTGCGGAACTATATTATCTGATTCGTGTTACCTGTTTCTCTTCCTGTAAGATGGTATTAAGAATAGCTAATTTGTAGTACATTTTCTGTTCTGAAACTTAGCTGTGGTGTGCCGGCCGCCCGAGTGCTCAACATTTTCTGTCTGCTTGTCGTTACCATACCATATGTTCTCATCCAGAAAGAGGTCGAGTAAGAACAAGCAAAAGCATACGGTTCAAGATAGTAAGATATTGAGAATGAATCTCTTGGTTTCTATTGGAATTTGTAATTCCTCAAGCATTTTAACCTGTGCAGTTGAAATCATTGTTCATGTAAGCGCCATCTTGTTCAAACGTGAGACCCTTGACAAGTGGCGGGAGGCCGCGTGAATATTTGATGATGCTTCAGCCTGAATGTTTTGTGAAGCTTTAGCAGAGTTATTACTTTATATCAGTTAGGGATAACAATTGTGCCCGTTTACCCGTATATCTGTGGGTAAATATTTTAATGGAGCCGGGTATGGGATATTTTCTTTACCCACGGGTATAAAAATGGGGGGAACAGTTTACCCGTCAGGTAAATGGGCACGGATGTGGGTAAGCTCCACCTGTACACGTTTCACTCGTTTATCCACGATATAGATTGACATGTGGCGTAGTTATAGCAATATTTCTAATTACTATTGATTGTTATAAACTTTTGCATATATCTAATTGCTATTGATTGTTATAAACTTTTTTGATAGCTATTATATTTCCTAGCAACAGTTGTTGTTTATATGTACCTATCATTAGTTTAACTCTCAGATGGTGACTCTCAGTTTGTGGGTAAACGGATATGTCCACAGGCGACGGGTATGGGCGAGGATTTTCACCCGTTGTCCTTTGCGGGTATACCCGTGGGTGTAAATCGTGGTCGCGGGTACAGGTATGGGCGAGCACTACCCGTACACGCCGCGCCCGATTGCCACCCCTAATATCAACAACGTATCTTCGACGCCTGTGCATCACCATATTTATATACTAGCAAGTGTGTACGTAGAATCTACGTTAAAAGTATTGATTATATGTCGAGAAATAAAATACAAATTTTGGTCTATGCTTCATGACTGAATTTCTCATGAGTTATGTATTCAGACATACCTTATGTCAGACAGCTAAGAATTTTTATCACGTTCTTAAACGAATAGGATAACTATGCTAGACTAGAGGTCGAGGAACTAGGCCCCTAGTGAAGGGTGGTCATTTTTGGCCCTCTGTGGCAGAGAAGTTCCCCCTTTACCCCCTTCCTACGAAATTCCCCCTTTGGCCTCCCCATCAGATGCCTATCTAGTTGCAGTCGAAGCGTTGTGGTCGAAGTGTCGTGGTAGAAACTATGGTCGAAGTGCCTGGTCAAAGTATCATGGTCGAAGTATTGTGTACTTGTGTGTCGAGTACTCGTGTGTTCGAGTGCTGTGTAGTCAAAGACCTCGGAGTTAGTAAACCGGTTGCAGTTATAGTAAACCGGTTGCAGTTGTGAGTCGAGCTGCATAGGAGTCTTAGCTACAGTGAACTGGTTGTGGCTACAGTAATTTGGTCATGCATACAGTGAACTGGACGTAGCAGTCGCAGTCGGTACTCATAAGCTACAATACCGAGTCGGTGCTCGAAGACCGGTAGTACCGCTATGTGTAAGTGGTACTACCGGAGAAGCGGTTGAAGTGCCGTGGTCGAAATTGTGGTCAAAGTGCCATAATCCAAAAGCCATGGTCGAGCAATTATGGTTAAAGTGGCGCGATCAAATAGCCGTGGTTGAAGTTAGGTGGTGAGGCACTATGGTCGAGCAGCCGTGGTCGAGGCATAGTGGTCGTAAGTCGTCATTGGACGTCCGAGTAACGGCTGAGTCAATGAGTTGGCCGAGACGTATGAAACAATACTAACATTCCATCCTTATGTAGGTCAAGGCACTATAAAGAAATTAACATTTCGTATGGAAACAATACTAAATGTTTCGTGTATGGAAACATAAGAAAATTAACATTCCGTATGGAAACATTCCATTGCATAATCTCACCATTCATTACGTTACTAAACATTCCATTCCACACTGGCTATTTTGTATGGAAACAAGACATGCTAAATGTTCCGTATGGAAACAAGCTGAGGTTTGCTTCCCATGCCAAGATTTACTTTCTATGCCGAGATTTGCTTCCCATGCCAACTAAATAGAAATAATCTTATAGAAAAGGTGTGTACGGAATGGAAAGGCCATACTAAATGTACCCAGACTTGCCGAGATTTGCTTGCCATGCCGAGATCTGCTACCCATCACCGATTCAATAGTCAAAGCTACAGTAATCGGTCAGCAATCGTAAGCTATAGTAACTGATCGGTAGTCGTAAGATACATCACCTGGTCAGTGCTCGAAAGATCTGCGTGGTCGACGCAGTAGTTCTAGCTTTGTATGAGCGGTACTATTGGAGTTGCGGTAAGAGCCATGGTTGGTAGTCATAAGCAACAGTACCGAGTGGTCGTTCTACCGTGGTCAACCTGCCATGGTCGAGGAGGCGTGGTCGGAGAAGCGATCAAAGTACCGTAGTCGAGAAGCCATGGTCGAAGAAGCAGTCGAAGTGCCATGGTGGACAAGCCGTGGTCGGAGTGGCGGTCGAAGTGTCATGGTCAATGTCGAGACCCGAATATGCAAATCCAGACTCTCCTGTGTATTCTGCACCAGTCCAGGATCACGCTAGTGCACACAGTATAAACAAAAATGAAATATCGACTATATCACAATTCACTAAGAAAAGATTTAAATATTATTGATAATTATCAGAGTTACGACCTTTTGGCTAAGCTTACAAATAATAGCTTGAATGGCTTAAGAAACTTGCAGCGGAAAACAAAAATAAATATAGTAGCCACTCGACATGCCCACAAGCAATCGACTGGGAAGTGAAGTCCTAATCCGCGAAGTCGTCAAAGTATCCTCCTTCTAGTACCTCCTGCTGATCTGGTCCTTCTTCCTCAACTGAGCAAATATGGATACAGCCGTGAGTATATAGAGTACTCAACAAGCCGTTTGTAACAAAGATGCAATATAGTATGCACGGCTTACCAATGGATGGCTGAAAGGTTAATTTGCGTAAAGCAACAATTTAAAGTAAATATGATATAAATAGATTGAAAAGAGAAATTGGAAAATGATTAATAAGTAAATAATCAAAAGAATTGGGGCAAACCACAAGTGAACTAATCATTCACTCCAATAAATCACCTGTAAACTAAGATTCACGAAATGAACCACTAGTAAACTAACCATTCACTCCCCAACGTAACCCAACAAGATTTTTATAAAAACTTTATCCCTCATGTGAAATCACCGAGCATTGTCCATAACCGAGGACACGGTTATTCGAATAGTTTTACACTCTACAGAGGTTGTACAACTTTACCCACAAGATATGATCATCTCATATTGTCACTAGATTAACACACTTCCTTTGGTGTGCGATGGAGAGATCATGACAAGATCTTTATAATGCTCAATCTCAATCCAGTCTGCCACGCTAAGGTTTCGCTATCCATCCCCCTCTTGCGCCAATGTAGATCCATGGCCACGACCACACCACACTCATCTCAATGACGGAACCGAAATTGAAATATCATAAATTAATCAGCCAAGTCCATCCCATACTGGACATGTGGTTGTATGGTAAGACTAAGATCAATGGCGCACAGAGTTAAGTTCTTAAATTTACCCAGGCAAAACATCCACATCCTAATGTGCAAACTGCACCCCTTTACTGCACGATCATTCGCCCAGGTGAAAACCATTTTTGTATAACTAACACCAATGACACCCCAATGTCATGGCACACAAATTTTATCACTGTGGCTACAACCACGATTCAATATCTTATTAAGTCAAAATTAATTATTTGATCACATGTGATGATAAACCCAACGTTACTATAAGCATAGATAAGCAATTTAAACGTACAACCCATGTGACAACTAATATTGCATCACTAGATAATTACCCATTGGAATCATGGCAACCAAATTATCAAGGAGGGATTAATCAATTTGGATAATAACTACCAATACAAGAGTTTATAATAAAACAGCGATACATGATAATTTAAAACAAAATAATACATAATAGATTTGAAAACTAAATTCAGTGTGATTAAAAGACACGACTTGCCTTGGCCTTTCTCAGTTAATGGCTCTTGATCTTCAAATCTTGTTTCAGCTCCTTCAAAAGCGTAATCTAACAAGAGAGAAAACAAAACGAAACAAAACAAATTCAAATAAAATTCAAATGAACACCAAAAACAACAAAAACCAGAACCAAAAGATAGAGCTCAATTTAATATAAATTTAGGAAAAAAAAAGTCAGGTCAATCGGAGCTAGAACGAAGGAGAGCAGGCTCTCGGAAAATCTAGTCTAAAGGAAAAGGCTGAAAATCGAAAAATGTTACTATGCTGTGAACTTGGAGCACGGAAAGGCTAGTCTACCATGAACCCGACTCACAGAACAGTGCACGGCGACCGGGATTGCTGATGTGGCTCACATGTGGGACGACACGTGGACACTAGGGCTGAGGTGGAAGCTGACTAGGCTTGCCGACTCAGCTCAACAGCTCACGGGTCTACCAAACAATTCTCTGACCGGTGGGACTAGGGTGTCAGAGACACGGCTCACGGTGAGCTGGGTTCATGAAGAAGCCGAGGGATCGCGGAGGCGCGGGTGCGGGCTGACATCGGCGCTGACGTGTGCGAACACGAGCATATGCATTTATCATTGTAGAATATGTAATGTTGTCTAGTTTTAGTCCCAGAGCAGCCATCTCTTCCAGGAGTTGGGGCAACTTGTAATGTTGTCCTCCCCTTGCATAAGCATTCATCAAAATGTTGTACGTCGTAACAGCAGGCAGTAAACCAATCTTCCCAAACTCGTATATTACATCCCTCGCCGGAACATACAGCCCATGTTTCGCCAGGCCATTAAGTACCATGTGGAATGTGACTGTAGTGCCTCCAACTTTTTCATTCATCATTGATTTCCATGTCTCCATAAGTTTCTCTGTGTCATCACCTCTCCTAAATGTGTCAAGCAAAGCTGTATATGTTCCTAGGGAAGGTTTAAGTCCTCTTTTCATATCTACATATATGATATGAGCTTTTTCATGCTGTCCATTAACTGCATATGCACAAAGCAGTGAAGTGTACGAAGAAGAAGTTGCCTTAGGGCCTGTTTGGGAGAGCTCCACCAGCTCCAGATTCACCAAATCCAGATCCAGATCCACTTTTCCAAGCCAAACAGTTCCAGCTCCAGCAGCTCCACCGTGGATCTGCTCCACCAAAACCATGGATCTAGCTCCAGATTCACCAAATTGGTGGAGCACCTCAAGGGGTGCTCCACCAAACTCAAATTGGTGGAGTTGGGGAAAATTACCCACCATGCCACTGATTACACAAAAAAAATGGTTCGTTTTTATTCTTTCTCGTCGCTGCGCCGTCCTCCCCTGCGCCTTCGCCTCGCCTGGCGGCCGCTCCGCCTCCTCCTCTTCTCCGCCTCCTCCTCGCCCGTCGGCCGCTCCGCTCGCCTCGCCGACCGCGCTCCGTCTCTCTCGCCGCCGGCCGCTCCGCCTCCTCCTCTTCTCCGCCTCCTCCTCGCCCGCCGGCCGCTCCGCCTCCTCCTCTTCTCGCCTCCTCCTCGCCGCGGCCGCTCGCCTCCTCCTCTTCTTCTCCTCCTCCTCGCGCGCGCGCCGCTCGCTCGCGTCCGCCCGGTCGCCGCCTCTCTCTCTCTGCTGCTGCTGCCGGCTGCCGCGCGCTGCTGCGCCGGGATTTTTTTCATTTTGCTCCCGACGCGTGGGGCCTGTGGAAGTGAGATAGAGAGGAGGTGGAGCTGTACTAAACACTTTGACGAATCCCAGATCCACCATGGAGTCGCTCCACGGTGAATCCGGCTCCAGATCCACGTTTTTCGTGAATCTGAAGTTGGTGGAGCTCTCCCAAACAGGCCCTAATTCGTGTGGGTGTAACTTCAAGAATTCTAAATTTTTAAGATCAGCCCTAATCAAACCGAATTTAAAAGAATAAAATTAGGTAAAAATTGTTAGAGATATATGTATAGGTTGTTATTCCCCATTGTTATGAGTGGTTCTTTCCATATTTACCACCTGTACTTTGTGTATATATACCGGCCCATTGGCCTCATATTGAATACAAGCGCTATTCATAACATGGTATCAGAGCCTAGGGTTTGTCATACCTAGGGCCATGCTGTCTCCACCGATTGGATCTCTGGCGGAATTTTCGATGGTTCGACGCCGCCGCCGTCGCGCCTCGGCCCGACGCCGCCGGCTGCTCCTCCGCGCCGGCCGACGCGCCGCTCGCTCCTCGACGGGCGCTTCCTCCGTCCCGCCGCCGGCCGCTTCCTCCGCGCCGACGACGCCGCCGCTTCCGCTCCTCGCGGCGCTCCCTCCGCCTCCGCCGCCGGCCGCTCTGTCTTTGTCGCTCCGCGTCCGACGCCGACCGCTCCGCGCGCGCGCCGCGCTCCGCTGCCGCTCCTTTGCGCGGCTGCGCATCGCCGCTCCGACGCCGTCGCCGCTTCCCCTCCTCTTGCGCGCGCTCTCTCGCGTGTGTGCGTGTGTTAACGGGCGAAGGCCCGTTAAGTTTTAGGGTTTGTAAAACATCGTTCTAACCGCGCGCCGCCCGGTACGCCGTTAGACTTCGTTACCTTGGTCGCCGCGCCCCGGGCCGCTACCAATGGGCACCGCTTCCTCCTCGCTGCCGGTGATCTTTGATGTTGTTAATTACACCAACTTTGTGTCTCACATGCGCATTCACATGCGTGGTCTTCGCCTCGGGCGCCCTCTCGCGATGTCACCGCCCGCTTGCCCTATTCCTCCGACGGAGCCTACGCTGTTGCATTGCCTTCGATACCGATAAGGCCGCTGCGATGATAAAGCCGATAATGAAGCGCCGCCGCCTACCAGAGGCTCGATTCCTACAAGGATCGTCGACCGTCTACACTCGGTGGTACGATGACGACGCTCGGCCGCTTTGTCTTCATCGCGATGTCCGGCCTCGATTTTCTTACGAGGTTGTGGGACTCCTTCGGCTTTCGGATGTGGACTCATCTTCGCCGCTACGAGCCCTCCGGTGATGCCCTGCACTGTCCGTGGTCCGCCAGAGCACTCTCTTCAGCAGGTGATGCTATCGCTGACGCTTTCACGCCGAGTTCTGCATGCGGCGCCGCTTGGACTCACTCGCGCTTCTTGCCGCCGCCGCACTCGTCCGTCTTTGCTGGATGTACGTCCGACCGAGTTTCAGCTGGTTTACGAGTTCCTTACTCGCCGCCGCCCCGAGTTCGAGCAAAGGCGTGCCCGGCTCCTTGCACGCCACCTCGTGTCACTCTCGAGGCTCTTACCGAGATACGCGCGGAGGAGACTCGCGTCGAGTGGTGCTTTGGTCCGATGCCACTCCTCTCGTGCTCGCCGCTCGTCGCCGCCACATCGCCTCCTCCAGCGGCTACCACAGGTGGTGGTGGCCGTCCTCCGTCTGGAGGTGGCCGTCCTCACTGTTCCTATTGCGACAAGGACGGCCACATTGAGTCCCAGTGCTATAAGAAGAAGCGGCATCTTTCACGCCGTTCTTCATCGGCACTAGTGCTTCTACGACGGCGTCGCGATCGACTTCTTCAGCAGCTTTCTCACCGAGCAGGAGATAGCCAGACTTCGATGCCTGCTTGCCGCTTCAGGTTCTCCTTCGACAGGTTCTGCAGGTTCTTCTACTGACATTTCGGGCACTGAGAAACCACCTCCTACACAGTCAGGTACCTCCCCGTGGATTCTCGATTCTGGAGCATCCTTTCACATGACTCCGATCCTTCCACTGTCTTCTATTACACCTCTTGATTCTCCCCGGTGTTCTTACTGCGATGGTACATCTCTTTTCGTCTCGGTCGAGGATCTCTTAGCAACTCATCCTTTCATGTTCCTTCGTTGCTCATGTTCCTCGCCTTACCATGCACTTCTTTCTCACGGGCGACATCGACCTTAGTTATCGGGTCATTCTTGATTCTGACTCTTGTTGTGTTCAGGATCGCCACACGGGAGCTCTGGTTGGTTCTGGCCCTCGGCACCGTGACTCATAGCGTCTCTGGGAGCTTGACTGGCTTCATCTTCCTTCCGCTGCCACCATCGCCGCCAGTCTCTCTGCTTCTGCCACTTCGTCTACCGGCTCTTTTCAGCAGTGGCATTACCGTCTTGGTCATCTGTGTGGATCCCGTCTGTCGTCTTTAGTTCGCCGTGGTCTTCTAGGGTCCATCTCAGAGACGTGTCTTTAGATTGTCGTGTAAGTTAGGTAAATGATTCACTTCCTTATCCTCATAGTGAGTGCGTGTCTCGGCGTCCTTTTGATCTTGTTCATTCGGATGTTTGGGGTCCGGCTCCTTCGTTTGAAAGGGGTCATCGTTATTATATCATTTTATAGATGATTTCTCTCGCCACACTTGGATATATTTCATGTCTTCTCGTAGTGAGGCCTTGCCTATCTATAAACAATTTGCCACTATGATTCACACACGCTTCTCCACTCCTATTCGTGTCTTTCGTGCTGATTTTGCTTGGCGAGTACCTCTCTCGCCACTGCGCGCGCTTCCTTGCTTGAGCAAGGCACTCTCGCCGATTCTCTTGTCCGGTGCTCATGCTCGAATGGTGTCGCTGAGCGCAAGCATCGTCACCTCCTTGAGATCGCTCGTGCTCGATGATCGCCGCTCTATTCCACCTCACTTTTGGGCCGAGGTCGTTTCCACCGCCGCCTATCTCGTAAACATCCAGCCCTCTTCTCGCTCTTGAGGTGCGATCCTATTGAGCGTCTCTGTGGTCGTCTTCCTGACTACTCTGCCCTTCATCTGTTTGGCTGCGTTTGCTACGTTCTTCTCGCCCCTCGAGAACGCACCAAACTGACCGCTCAGTCTGTTGAGTGTGTCTTTCGGGATCTGATGCCGAGCACAAGGGCTATCGGTCTTTGGGATCTGTTGGTCGTCGGATACGGGTTTCTCGGGATGTGACTGGCGATGAGTCTCGTCCATTCTACCCACGTCCTGCCTCTACTTCGGCTTCCTCTGTGGAGTCTCTGTCTTTCTTGACCTTTCCAGATACACCTATATCTGTTTTGCCCTCGTCCACCTGTCCTACTGAGTCTCCACATATTCCCCCTGTGGCCTCTCCACCGTTGTCGCCGTCTGTGTCGTCTCCTATGACTCCTCAGGCTCCTCCCACTACAGTACCTTTTCCCCTTATTGAGGATCTTCCAGATGAGTCATCTTCTCCTGATGTTCCATCTTCTTCTGATGCTCCATCTTCCCCTGATGGGTCATCTTCTCCTCGCTATGCTCTCCGCGATCGCCAGTCGATTCGGCTTCCTGCCCATTTTGCCTTTGTTGGCACAGCTACTCGTGAGCCTGTCTCCTACCGGGATGCTGTTACTTATCCTGAGTGGCAGCTTGCCATGGCCGAGGAGATTGCTGCCCTCGAGCGTACTGGTATTTGGGATCTTGTTCCTTTTCCATCTCACTCTCATCCCATCACGTGTAAGTGGGTCTATAAGATTAAGACTCGCTCTGATGGCTCTCTTGAGCGCTATAAGGCGCGTCTTGTTGCTCGTGGCTTCCAACAGGAGCATGATGTTGATTACGACGAGACTTTTGCTCCTGTGGCCCACATGACCACCGCTCGCACTCTTCTTTCGGTGGCGTCTGCTCGCACATCGGTCTGCTTCTCGGCTTGATGTCAAGAATGCCTTTCTTAATGGCGAGTTGCGTGAGGAGGTCTACATGCATCCGCAACCCGGTATTCATTCTCGAGGGCATGGTCCGCCGCCTTCGCCGCTCTCTCTATGGCCTTAAGCAAGCCCCTCGTGCTTGGTTTGAGCGCTTCTCCTCGTGGTCACTGCTGCTGGCTTTTCAGCTAGTGATCATGATCCTGCGCTCTTTGTCCACACTTCGCCTCGTGGTCGGACTCTTCTTCTTCGTATGTTGATGATATGATCATTACGGAGATGATTCGAGTACATTGCCTTTGTCAAGGCTCGTCTTAGTGAGCGATTCCTTATGTCGGATCTTGGTCCTCTTTGTTACTTCCTTGGGATTGAGGTTACTTCCACTCCGGATGGTTTCTTTATGTCCCAAGAGAAATACATTCAGATCTTCTTGATCGCGCCTCTCTCATCGATCAACAGATCGTTGAGACTCCCATGGAGCTCAATGTTCATCTCCGACTCTCGATGGCGAGCCTCTTTACGATCCGACTCGCTATCGTCATCTTGTTGGGAGTCTTGTCTACCTTGTTGTTACTCGTCCGGATATCACTTATCCAGTTCATATTCGAGTCGGTTTGTTTCGCTCCCACTCAGGTCCACTACACCACCTTCTTCGAGTTCTCGCGATACCTTCGTGGACTATCTCTCGCCGTCTCTTCTTTCCACGTTCCAGCTCGCATGACTTGAGCCTATTCGGATGCTACTTGAGCAGCCGATCCTCCGATCGCGGTCTATCTCTGCATCGTGTTTTTCTTGGAGGTTCTCTTATTGCCCGGAAGACGAAGAAAGCAGATCGCAGTGTCCCGCTCGAGTGCAGAGGTCGAGTTGCGAGCCATGGCTCTCTTGATGGCAGAGATTACTTGGCTACGGTGGTTACTTGAGGATTTTGGTGTTTCACACTACACCGACCCTCTCTTATCGACAAGACAGAGCTATCAATATTGCTCGTGATCCTGTGAAGCATGAACTCACCAAGCATATTGGTGTTGATGTTTCTTTCATGAGGTCTTGTGTGCATGATCAGGTGATTACTCTTCAGTATGTGCCTTCGGAGCTTCAAATAGCGGATTTCTTCACGAAGGCCCAGACTCGCGCACACCACAGCTTCTACCTCTCCAAACTCAGTGTTGTTGATCCACCATGAGTTTGAGGGGGGGTTAGAGATATATGTATAGGTTGTTATTCCCCATTGTTATGAGGGGTTCTTTGCATATTTACCACTTGTACTTTGTGTATATATACCGGCCCATTGGCCTCATATTGAATACAAGCGCTATTCATAACAAAAATGTCTACAGGTCACTTATCTTTTATGGCATTTGCTATAGGTCATTAGTTTTTTTATGCTTTTGCCGAAAGACATTAAATTTTCAAAACTCTTTACTGAAACGCACTTGACCAATATAATATCGTTTCAAGCTGAAAGAGGAGAGAGAACGTTAGTGAAAAGTCCATCTTGCCTTTTTTTATGGGACCTAGTGCTACTTCGCCGATGCTGAAAAGCCCCAAAATTTCAAACCCAAAATTTTTGTGAAATTTTGCTGATTTTTGAGGAAATTTGGAAACTTTCCCTTTTTGGAAAGTCCTCCGTTTTTCCGCCTTCCTTTTTCGGCCTGGCGCCACCCTCTCCCGTTGGCACCCTTCCCCTTTCCGCTTTCCTCTCCTCCCAGCGCCTCCCTCTTTCTTCTCCCGCTGGCGCCGCTCCCCCTCTCCGCTTTCTTTCCTCCTCGCGCCGCGCTCTTCTTCGCGCCTCTCCCCTCGCTTCTTCCTTCTTCGCGCACGCGCCGCGCGATCGAAGTCGCGCCGGTTCGCGATAGTGGGTTCGCTTCTTCGCCGTCTTGGCCGACGCCGCCGCCGACGCCGGCCTCGCCTGCCGCCGCTCGCCTCTTCCGCTCAGCCCCACTGACCAGCCTCCCCTCCCTTCCCTTCTCTCTTCCCTCGCCGCCCGGTCCTTCCCCCTTGACCGCCCGAGGCTTCTCCCCACGGATTCATCCCCCTCCGCCAGGTATAAAAACCCCACCGCAGCCCCCTTGCTCTCCTTCACCTCCCGAGCTTCTCCGCCACACCCCAATCGCCTCCCACTGCTCCCTAGCCTCCTCCAGAGCAGCCGATTGGCGTCCCATTGACCGAGGCTTCGCCGCCACTCTCCCCTGCGCCGGCGACCCCCGTGAGCCTCTTTTCTTCTCCCTCCCTCTACTTCCCAATTGCGCGCGCCCAGAGCTTCTACACCCTTCCCTACACCCATTGATACCCTCGCCTAACCAGGAAAAGCCCCAAGGAGCTCCGGCGTCGAAGGCCGCCGACGGCCACCGCACCCTCCCCGTGGCCAGCACGCTCCGGAGCCTCCCCGCCGAAACCCACACCGCCATCGTGAGCCCCTTGAGCTCCTGTCCATATGGCCGCCGCCATTTGGGCTATCTCGCCGCCGACGACCTCCCTCACCACCGCAAAGCCGCACTCCCCCTCTCTGCCCCCTGCTATCCCCGTTGGTCAACTCACCTCCCTGAGCCCCCAAATGGACTCACCGTGGTGAGCTCTTCCCGTTGACACCCTCCGCCACCGCCGGCAAGCCCTCGGCGCTGCATCGCTGCCGCCGCGCGTGACCCCGCTCCGGGAGAACTGTCGCGGCTGGAGGAGGAAGACGAAGACGTGGCCCCTCCTTCGCCGTCGGATCATCCCCTCACCTTCTAACCACAGCCGTTGGATCTCCCCGTACTGTTTCACCCGCCTCCTTGCATCGCAGCCGTTCGATCTCCCCGCTCCGCATCACAGCCGCTCACCCCGCCCCCATCCTGGCCGCCCAACCGAGACACGCGTCGCCCATCCTCCCCACTGCGGCGCTGCAGACCGGGCGCGGCCTCCCGCTCCGTTCGCCCCGTGCGCCAGGTGCATGCTGGCCGTCGGCCACACGGGCTGAATTTTTGGCTGGGTTGCACTGTTGCGCCGGGCCGGTCCGTTACTGTTCACACCATTTTCTAGATGATTTTCTAATTTCCAAATTCCAGAAAATCCAAATAAATCCTAGAAAATCACAGAAAATACCAAAAATTCCTAAATTTCACCACTTTGCTCCAAATATTATCCTGGACCCATTTTTGACTTCCACTTCCACAAATTCATCCCAGATAAATTCCTAAAATTCCCTATTTGCGGATTTATGCATTTTACTCCTTTTTAAATAGTTTATTTTTCCTCGCTTGATTAGGCTCAAGCCGGACTTATTTATTTTATGTGTTTGCGCTAGTTTCGGAAATTCCGGAAGTTCAAGTGCAGGCTCAGGAACCAGGTGTTTCTACGTTCGAGCTCGCCAAGATCGTCCAGATTCACGGCAAGTCACAAACCCTTGATTATGTTGAAATCCATGCCATTTAAATTATATTATTATACTAATTGCATTAAGCTAATTCTGAAATGTTAATTCAAAGTAAAAATAAAATGTTTAGAATGACATGTTATATAGTTAATCCTACCACCAACAAATGCCATATTAAACTTGTAGCCATGCCTTTGTAACCCTAGAATTAATTATCTGTTAATCTAGATAACTGTAGGTTACTATTATCACTCAAAGTCTTTACACTAATAAGGTTGTGGCTACGGGCCAATAGAATTTGCAAACCCGACTCTAGGGCAAGGTGGTATGGGACACCGTGCCCTAGAGCGGAGAGTGCCGAAGTGCACAAGGTAGGGTAAGGGGGTTGTGGTGCGCCGCAAGACGGTTTTCGCCCATCTCTTACCCTAGGATTGAAGGTAAGGGGTGGTGGTGCGCCGCAAGACGGTTTCTTTCGCCCACCGCTTACCCTAGGATTAAAGATAGGGGGTGGTGGTGCGCCGCAAGACGGTTTCATTCGCCCACCGCTCACCCTAGGTTGGGTCGCGGGCCTGGTGAGGTTGCGGACCATGTGAAAATATAAGGACTAAAACCCTTACGCTGAGCAAATGTCATAGTGATCGCTCAACCACAGGAGTTGACTTGTCAACACTGGTTTAGTAGCTGCTCAACTCGATTGAAACTCTACAGGTGTGGAGGAGGAGGAGGATTAGCAGTGAGGTTAGGCAGGCCGTGCTACGGGTGCCTAACAACGGTAGGGTCCACTCGAAGCGGACGGTTGTTTTCTCTTGTTGTGGGTGTGTGTGTGTGAGCCAGACCCGAGTGGATTCTACCGGGTAGAGCCTATATAAAGAATTGAGCAGTGAAACGACCTGGCTTTCTTAACTCTTTAGCGGGAGTTAAGGGATCGTGTGGGTAAAGCTGAGCAAACTCTGCAGAGTCAAATTAATGGTATTCGAATACGCCGTGCTCCTGTTATTGAGCCGTGTCACTGGTGATTCCAACATGAAGCTTAAGTAATTTTGTACATGCTTTAACTTGATTAGTTGGTTAATTAACTTTTGTTGAAAAACCCCTGAGATCTTAAGAAGTAGTTTTGGGTCCGTTTTATCAAATGTTTGCAAATAAAAATTGCATCCACTCAAAGTTAATAAACCAAGTATACTCATTTCCTTTGTTAATCCGTGCATATAGTAAGGTAGGGTTTCCCTTGTGATTTGCTGAGTACGGGGTCGGAGTACTCAGGCTTGCAAAATTCCACAGATACCAGAAGAAAAGAAGGCAATTCAAAATTTCGTGTTAGAAAGGTCTCCTCGTCGAGGATCCGTGGCTTTAAGTCTTCGCCGCCCTCAAGCGGATCTTGGAGTCTTTTGTAATGTAATTATCTTTGGGCTTGCACGCCCCGCTGTCAAAACTGGATGTTATTCCATATATGAAACATATGCTGGACTTTTGTTGTAAGCATGCAATGGTATACTCTTGCGCGACACTCCATAACTGTTCATGCGTGAATAGTTACGGAATACCGTGTCCGTACGCGCCCCTGGAAACGGGGGCGTTACAGATGCTATTGGGGAAATGGGGATTTTAGCTAGGGTTTTAGGGTGTAAGGCGGTGTGGCGCGATCAGATTCGGTTGGGCACGACGAGGTCAGAACAGGTCAGGTGGCTAAGATCCATGGGCACAGGGTGTCATTTCAAACAATTCTCTCCATTATAGCCAAAAATGATATAATATTAGTCGAAGCGTGTATCAGCAAAATGTTATAAAACTTTAGTGTCTTTCAGAGAAGAAAACTAGCGTTCTACAGCAAATGCCATTAAAGATAAGTGTCATATAGCCAATTTTGCCAATAAAAATGAAATCTGGAGAAATCTGTACAAAACATAAAGTAATTAGTCGATGGCGCACACAGAATTAGTTGAAGATGCACACTAACTATTTCTAGGGCCGATGGTAAGTGATTATTGGATACAGGGGTTCAAATTCCCTTGCAGCGAGCAAATTATAATTCCAATTAACTAAACCATTTGATATTTTGAACCATATTGGCAATGCACAGATTTTATAAAATATATGTGTATATGAATCAAAGAGTAAATCTGATATTTCCTGGAAATCAAAGAGTAATCAACGAGCAATGGGAGTAACACGTGGCATGGTCATCGGCAGAGACGTGCTAGCGTCATAGCGTGTGGTCTTGTGCATCATGTCAAGCACTTTCTAAAAAAACCACCACAAATTCCTCCTGGACCCACGAGCCGTATTGGTGAGTTTTTTTAAATTATGATTTATAATTTTTTATTTAAAATTTTAAACTCTAATTGTGTGTGAGAGACCCTCACATGTGATTTTAACTGATATAGATAAGTTCGATATAGTGACTACTACATTTAATTTATAAATCTCACCTTCTAAAAAAATACCTTTTAAAAAATAGTTACCGTAGCATAAACCAAAAACCCAAAAGGCCACACTGCCTGCCCATCCCTTCCCCTCTCTTCCACCTTAACAGCGCAGCAGATCGTTTGCACTGAGGCGATACCGGGTGGTGCATGGAGTAATGGCGCACAGCGGCAACCATGGTGGCCACGCTCGACCTGCGCACGAGCGCGGCTCCATGTGCAAGAAGCATGCAACAGAGTCACCTTCTGGTTGCATCGAAGACTCTTTATTACAAGCTTTTTCAAGTATCTGCTGCTCATGCATCCTAACAAGGATTCCAAGATCAAGCAAAATTCACCACTACAGTTAGCCATGGGCATGAAGCAAACATTACGTGCAAACAACAAATCAAGCAAACAACGAGAAGCACATCTTCACGGTGCAATGACCGCTCTACATCATTCCTCCGGTCCGGTGCAGATGGGTTGAACATTGTCTTGGGGAGTGCCAGAGGACGATGTGCGATACACTTGGAAACAAAGAGCTTGCAGTACTCCAGAATTAGATGCTTTCGTTCTGCACCTGGAACCATGCAAGCCCCGGCTGACCACACCGTCTTGACTCGGGGATGGGTACTATTGGCCCCAAAAATATACGCCATAAGTCGAGTATTATCGTAACAAGCATTGCTGCACCCAGAGCATCCACAGCTACCCTGGGCAGGTCCCACTTCTCATCCACTTTTTCATCAATCCTGAATTGAGTCAATGTCAAATAAGAGAGTTACACAAAGTTGCATATGCCTTCCAATGCCAAATAAGAGAGTTACACAAAGTTGTATGTAAACTGAGAACTATGATGCTCAATATTTGCATTTTCTGTGTTACAAGCTTATAACAGTAGTGTTTACGTAAGTTTATACAGGATGGAATCAAAGTGTGGCTATGGTTTCTACTGGTCAAACAAAGATTTAACAGGAGTGATATACTGCTATTGATTTTGATAAATGCTTTAATGTTTGAATAGACTAGTGTACTAATGCATGATTTAGTGGGCCATCAGGTGATGAATGACAAACCATAATTTAGCAAACTTATTCCATTTGCTGGATTAAGCTTAGATAAAGGAAAAATAAAAAATGTTATTACCACAAAAAGGAGCAAATTGTTCCTGCGGAGACCGCTGGTGACAACTCAAGAAACGCTAGGAGTATCCTATCTATCAAGCTGAAATGATGTGAAAGTAAGTTCCTGGAAGTTGGAACTAATACTCCCTCGTTTGAGAAATATAAGGCCTATAATTTGAAAGGTCTTGTTGATAATATAAGATTTGCATGTAGATTTAATGAGGCTTTTTCTCATATTTCCCTATTTATTCTCTCTTATCATATACGTTTATTAATTATCACCCACACGAAGTATTCTCACTCATCTTTTCAAGACAGTTATAAAGGATACCTAAATCATTTTCTCACATGCCTTTCTCAATTTCACCACCTCCTTAATCCTTATGCAAAGTTAAAATATGTCCTATACTTCTCAACAGAGGGAGTACTATTATGGGTTATCAAGCTATGGATGTTTAATACATCCAACTAGTGTAGGAACAACTGCATATTTGCCATTACAAAGATGTGCAATTTGTGTTTTGTGATTTGCCATCCAATTCAAGCAAATTGCTTATATGCCACTGCAAAGAAGGGAAATGGGTATACCAAGTATAGTTTCCAAAAAATGCCCAAAATACCCTCTACCCTTTGTTCTTCTCCTTGTCCCTACCTCTCCCAAAGTCCCAATCCATCTCTCCGGTGCATGTAACACCCTAGGCCCAAAATTTTGGGCCTGTTTGTTTGATGCCTAACTTTACCACAACTAACCTTTGTCAGGTGTTGCTTGTCACACTTCTTGTGGCAACAAAATTCAGTGCCAAAAGTGTGGCAAACTTAGGCAAAAAGCTGAGTCTATGACGTGTGTATCATGAGGCTAAGAAATGTGGCAAGTTACAATTATGGCAACAAACCAAACACAAGCCTAAAAAGTTGTGGCGCGCCTAAGGTTAGGCGTGGCAATCTTAGGATGCAAACCAAACAGGCCCAAATCTCTATGCCTAGCCCACTATGGTGCAGGCCCACGTATGCATAAAACCCTACTTACACTTTCAGCCTAGTTTCGTATAAAAGAGTTAAACCAAAGATGTTACGTTTAGATCCAACAAGCATATATGCTACCACAACTCACTTTACACAAGTAATGTGGGATTAATCCCACCACCATAACACCACTGGCACCACATGGGCTAAAACCGGTCAAGCAGGGTGTTACAATCACCCACCCTCTCTTAAACGGTTGACACCCCAACAGCACACCATATAAGAACCGCCCTTGATAAAACCTCCGTGGCGTAGGTACCTACTAAATGGCCCACATATTCACGTACCTGTGCAGCGAGGGTTGACGTTGTGGTACCACCCATAACACCATGGGCCCAAAATTTGCTCTATGACTAACCCACCAAGGGGTGGGCCTACGCATATATAGCACATTGCTTACACTTTCATCCTTGTTTTATGTAAAAAGGTAACCCTGAGGTGTTATATTTGAATACAAGCATTATATACATTACAACTCACTTTAGACAAACAATGTGGGATTAATCCCCTCCACCACAACACCACTTGGGCCACATGGGGCAACACCGGTTGGGCAAGGTGTTCCAGTGCAACCCCTACATGGGTCACTCGTATCCCCACACCAATGTGTCACTTGCGCCCACACATGCGACACACTTACTCCTCAAGAGCGGCGGCCATGGTGTGCACAAGCGCCACTGGGCATCGTGTGCGAGTGGTGGCTCTTCTCACCTAAGGCTCTCCTCGGCTCATCCTCCTTTGCACAGTTCTGGAGGCTGTCTCACAGGCTAGTCCAACACCAACAAAATGCCTCCTCGCTCACTCGCCTCAAGTACACACCAATTCCATTCGATTTCATCTGCTTCCTGCAATTGGTTGCTCCTGGATTCATCTAGTAATTTGCTATTGCATAGCTAAATGCCTTGCCCTATGTGTTTGCTTGATATTTACAGGGAATGATAGAGTAAATAAGCATAAGCATGCCCACTTGAAATCTGATATGAACAGCGGCGACTCGGGCAGAGGCAGCTGCCAGCTGCGACAGCGTGGCAAGGGCATGCACCTGTTGGGCAAACCGGTGCAGCTGAGCTGCTTGGGTGAGGTGTCACGGCTGTGGGCACTCTGCTGCTGTTTGTTGAGTTCACCCACAATGTGTTTGATAAAATGCTTGAATGGAGTGTAATATTTTTCTTTTCTATTTTCTGGCGCAGGGGTAGAATGGGCATCTGACCCTGGTCAACCCCGTTGACCCTTGTCATAGTGGCAAATAAAGCATATTTCCCACCTTTGCAGTGACAAATATACAATTAGCTGGAATACGATGACAAACTTGCAAAACCATAAAACCCTAGTGGCAAATACAAATAAATATGTTTGGGCAAACGTGGACTGGGTTAGGAACCTGACAAAGTTGTGTTAACGAACAGCTTGATGGATAAAGCGCACAAAAGAAATAGGAGAGAAACATCTGCATAACTCAAGTATATGAAATAGAGAAAAGAGAACATTATAAATGAAACCTGTTGAACACATCTAAAAATTCTGATTCAATTTTACCTTGAGAACATTGGGAAGCTGACAATGAAGTATACTGCATAAAACAATGAGCCTACTTTGTACATTATATCCCGATCAATAAATTCATAATATGGAAACTGCAAAAGTCCACAGAAACATCAGGCATATATTTTCTTGGGAAACAGAAAGTGGAAATGTTATTAACAAAAAAAAGATGGATGGTAATACATAAATCTATGATCATAAGGAAAGGAACATTTAGCATTTTAGATAGCATTACTGAAAAATGAAAACAAAACCTCACATGCATATGTTTTCAAAAGGATTCGCTACACAAACACATATCCGTTCTATGTAACATGCACTGCAACCATTATGACCAAAAGAAAATGCAGTGAGCACTTAGTTCTAGTAGCATGTAACTGGTGTAATAATCACAACTACAGATTAGCTGCAAATATTTATCCTAAATTTGTTGTGAATATCTAATCTGAAAACATCTAACCATTCATCTTCAACTGAATTATCCTTGTTCACAACGGTAAAAAGCAGCATATGATACATTTGATGTATACCATAAAAACAATCATGATTTAACAAAATACATCACTGATTATAGTTAGCTCAATGTAATGATAATGGCCCTAATACATTGGTTTAATGTTATTATTTAATTGTCTACAGTCAAACAACATTGGTGACTAGGACAGCAATGATGCATTGAAACTAGCACATGATGCGATTTGCAACTAATACATTGGTTTCATGTTATTATTTAATTGTCTACAGTCGAACAACATTGGTGACTAGGACAACAACGACGTGTTGAAACTAGTACATGATGCAATTTGCAACCGATGGTATTGGCATACATGTTGGAGAACTGATAATCTGAAACTAGCAACGAGAAAGCTACACTAATTGCTATCATACTATGTGTCAGAATACATAAATCTGAGATCACCACAGTTTCTCCTACATCACAAATAATGTCATCTAATAGCAATTACTCATTTGCCATAATTGGATGTTTGGATATGCCACAAACAATGAAAGACTACGATTTGGGTACATCACGTCACAGCGATGTGATACCACTAATTAGGTACAACATGGGGGTACAGTGTTTTACGTTATTATTTCTCCATCTATGTAGTTGTTTGAAACTCACATGCAAACCTCTGCCTTGACAGAGAAACTCAGTACATTTTTTTATTGTGAGACATAGGATAAGGGAATCTTAGTCATGTAGATGATCCAATGGATACATGCAGTATGAGCTATAGATTCTCCTTGTCAATCAACAAAAACACGAGGAAGTAATCTTCTAGAAACATTAAGTGCCAATAACAGAGCATTGATTGCAATTTTTAGTTTGTATGAACTCTGTTCTGTATATAAATATAAATTAATTCATTTTGTTTATTTAATTGCTTTTGTTATTTGATTCTTCCAGGTGCACCAGACAATTAATCTCTTATTAGCCATTTCCACATAGTGAATAGTAGGTGAGTTGAAGAAATTGCACAAACCACTTATTTGTAATTATGATGGACAATATGGATTATGGAAGAATTTAATATATATCCTATTAGTTAACAAAAAAAACTAAGAAATGTCAAGGATTATCTAGGAAATCTTATCCACCATTGTCCATAGCTAGATGATTAATAGGGATTGTCTACATGTCCTGTGGTGTCTCTACCTGGTCCAGCAGGAATACATTACATTAACTCAACAGGGGATGCACAACAAAATTGTAGCAAATTGGATTCAATCAGAATAGTTTGTGTTCAAGAATTAAGGCACAAAATTTATTGAAGATTGTCACTGTAAGCAAGCAGAGGTAAGTTAAATAGTACTAGATGGTGGAGAAAAGCCTTGTAATACGTATAGTACTGTATGCATGAAGAAATATATGCTGAAACATACATTTGCAATGGCTAGGGTCTCCAAGTATGCTATGAAGTATGAGAGTGCTAAAACCCATGCGGCTTCAAACAACCACCGAATAGACTGTGGCAAGTGAGCTGTAGAGTGACGTAATCTACGAAGCGTCATATTTGATGTCATGTGATAGAATAGGAAGCAAGCATGAGTCAGGAAAAATGTTGTATGGGGTACCTGAAACATGAAAGAAAAATTCAACACACATTACAAACAAAGAAATATCATCTATGATCTACAATTCTACATCATCTCAGCTAAACAAAGAATAAATATTGTTAGTCTAATTTTGCAAAAAGGAAATAGTGTAGTACAAAGCAATAACTAGTATGTAGGAAAAAAGTGCATGGAAATGAGATGTTAGTTACTGTTCCACAGTTGCGCTATGAACAACAATTACTATAAATGACTTGTAGAACAGATATTGGGTGGGTTCTTTTGGGCTATGGCTTATGATTTTTGTTTTACAATTTTGAATTCTGGCTGTTCGCGAGAGAGATTATGAAGAGGGAGACAATCGTATGCGATTTTAACCGATATAGCTGAAATCGGTATAGTGTGTACTACAGTCAACTAGTAGACCCAGCCTTAAAAAAATGCACTGTTTAAAAACTAATTACTGTAGTAAAAAGCCGAAGCCAAAGTCCTTCCGAACCCACCCATTACCAAGGTTATTAAGTCAGTCGAGTCGCCATGGTACTGACTTGCCGACTAGTCGATCTACCACCTGCTGCTGCTATTCTCCTACTATTACATCTAGATGTAGAACATAGCAACAAAACGTAGTGAAGGAGGGTTCAGACTTTAGAGAGGAAAGAGAAGAGGAGGACACCAACTAGGGAGTGAAGGAACCCTGTCACAGCTTGTCATCACCGTCGGCAGCCTCGTCGCAACTCGTCGTTGGAAGCCTCATTGCATCTTATCTTCGCCATCGCCATCGTCGCCCTATTGCCGTTGCTGTCGCATCACAGCTCCATCGCCATGCGCAGCTTGCGCCTCTGTGCTTCCTCTGGAGCTCGTGCATCATGGCCACTATTGGCTATACAATGAGAGGAGTAACCTTAGGAAGCACCAGCGTCGCCTCTTCCCTTCCTCTACTCTCTGCTTAGCTTATATAGTGAGAGGCTGAGAGTTGAGGTGGGCCAGCTAGGCCTGGCCTAGCCCACATCCACTCTTCCATTCCTTTCCTTTATTTAGAAAATCACCAGCGCTACCTCTGCCATTTGCCTCACGCATGTCGCTATCACCAACACCACCTCTTCCTCCTCCCCTTCCCCTCCCCCCTCATCATCCCCTTCTCCTGGTATATCCCTCTCTATTTGACAGTGAGAAAGCCATGCGAAACAAATCGGGCACCCAGCCATGCACGATTAGTCAGCTTGGATGCCAATTGGTCGCTCCGGTTGCCCGACTAGGCCTCCAAGTCGAGTCGATTGCTCTAGTTGGCAGTCAAGAACAGACCGGACAACTAATCATGGATTAGTCGACAACTAGGCAACGACTTAATAACATTGGATATTTCAATTAGGTTATTGGTTTGTATCAGCCAGGGTTACAAATACTGGCCGTAACAATGTAGCAACCAAAAGATTTTTTAAATTCAATTGCAAAATTTTAAATTTGAATCGATGAGTGGTCAAACCGGAAAGTAACCACATGGGAACTGGTACCGCTAGGGTCTGGTATTCTTTTAATATCCAGCAACTTAAAACCCTGGTAATGGTATTAACCCCTATTTTAACAGAAGAGAACTGATGGGAGGGAATATATGAAGTGGCAAGAAAGGTATGAAATGAAACAAATTCCTAGTTTCTTTAGCATTGATTTTATAAATTTTCTATTATACAATTTGAAGCAAATAAAACATTTGTAAAGAGTAGCACTCTAGGTGAAATCCCCCACCCCATCGTCCCTTGCATGATGAAGAGCTTACATTATTCATCCTCCATGATGGAAAAGTATACGACGCTCCAAGAACTGTGAAGAAGTAATGTGTCCAAAAGTAGTTACCAACATAACTGAAAATTATAATCCAAAGATTAGCCTGCAATTGAAAGATGTGTCCTGGAATTAGCAAAAAGTTTTGAAGAGATAAAGTGAATCAACAAAGCACATTACTAAATAAAAGGAAGTTCATAAACAATTAAGAAGTGCCACTCTGGTTACTTGTATTAGTAGTTTAGTAATAAAGTAAGAATTATAGTAACTGTCAATAATATATATCAATAGTGATTGTTTATACAGAGCAGCATGTCGAGTTTACCTTATAAACAGCTTTTAAGAGAGTGTCACTTGACCAAAATCAAATTGGTACTATTTCCATATATCTATTATTTTGGAACCACATTTTTACTTCAGCGTGTCAAAGTTAAAACCGAGTAAAGTATAATTTATAGTGAAAAATATACTTTAGACTCAGATTTATAGAAAAGAATCATGTTACATACAATTTTGAGCTTTTCCAAGACAGTGTCTATTTTTAGAACTCAAATTTGTTTACAAAAGATCCACAGTGAAAATATTTACCTTGACCCAGTAACGGTCTTGCAAACTTGTACGACTATCTGCCTGAAATGAAAACACTAAATAAGTTAGCTTCCAAATATATGATTTGTGAATTCCAAATCATTAAAAAAAGTCACAAGAACGAGTTTTAAGAAGATGCATTCTTTATTATTTTAAGACAATGAAATAGTAGCATCTTAGTTCAAAGATGCCAGCAAGCAGCAACCCATTTTTTGACTTCCTCCAGAATGATAGCAAGCATGTTAGCTGTAAGTAAACTAACAGAACAACAGACATTGTTTGGTGCACCAGAAGCAGCATCCTAGGCTGGCAAGGCACACAGCCCTTCCGCAAACAAAGATAGTTTAGGACACGAAAACAGGAAGAGAAAACCAAAGGGAAAAAAGATGCTACGCGGCTACGCCTAACTGAAGCTCAATAACAAAGTGGAGTGGTCCGAAATCTCATGATCTAGTGTTTGCTTTGATCCATCACGCACACAAACTTGCAAGAAACCAAAATGAATAAAGAGTAAAGACCATCAGTGAAGAGAGATCAGCTGCAAGTGAGAGGAACCCATCCTCATGGAGATGTTGAGGAGGCAAAGCTCAATATCCTGATCCTCCCAAGCTCACTATCCCCATCCTCCCGCTTTTTAAAGTGATGCAGACTTGTCTGCTCAGCATTTAGCTTTGTTCCTTCCACGGCTCTTATTATTCTTTTTATGTATTGCAGCAATAATGTCTTCATCTGTCTACGCCAGGGGTATATTGGTGCTATGTCAAGCAACAAGAAAGGCCTGGCTGGAAATATGATTTCCTAGATGTTCTAAAACACCAAATTGCTAGTGATTAGTGGATTCTCAACATAAAATATTTTTAGTCTACTCTAGTTGTCATCTAGATAGTAGGGAAATATTTATGTTCATGTTTTGCACCTAATGTTTCTCCACCGTGCTCGCCTTTATGCCACCTAACGGCAGACACCTGAGTTTAGTGAATAGTACTATCCAATTATAGCTACCCTCTGAAGAATGAAGAATCACATCATGCAGATCTTCAGAAGTGGACCAGTGATGTGGGTGTAGGAAGGTGCCAACTGCCAAATTACCTTCCCTACAAGGAACAGAGGGATGACGAACGCCGGCACGGTGGACACCAATCCAAGAACCAAGTACTCCAGCTCCGTGAACCTCTGCACATCACAACAAAAGTCCAAGAATGCTTAAGCAGCTAATCCACCCACTTCAAATCTCTAAAAAAAAATAAGAACAACATATAGCAATGCTCCAAGATCCAATCTTTTCTTTTAGGATCCAATCTTTCGTCTACGAACCAAGAATGCTCCCAAGATTGGATGGATCGAGCAAAGGCTGAGGGCGAGTAGATACCTCGTAGAGCTTGAAGGGGACGACGACGCCGAGGCAGAGCGTGAGCCAGAAGGGCGTGTAGAGAAGGAAGAACGCCTCCCCCCACCGCTTGCTCCCGTCCGCCGCCAGCCACAGGGTCCTCCCCGACGCGCCGCCGCCGCCGCTCCTGGGCTGCGCCGCCGCCGGCCGCCGCACAGCTGCAAGAGGAGAGACTCCGGTGAGGCGGGTGGTCACGTGGGGGGGCGCCATTGGGCGCGCGGGCGTGGGTCTCACCTGCCATTGGCCGATCCCGCCGTGAGCTGCCTCTCTGTCGCTGTTGGCTGCGGAGGGGGTGGAGCGGACGTGGGGTGGCCGCGTGCGCTCGGGTCGGGGGGAGGGATTTGCAGCCGATTGGCCCCGCCGCTGGGACGATGGCAGGTGGGCCCTGGAGGGCCTGTGGGACCGGAACTGGATGGCCGCTGCGAAAAGCGACGGGAATTCGCAATCACCCTGGAGCTAGAAAATACCATCATAATTGATCTTAGTTTCAAAATACTACTCCACTGCAAATATATAAAACTTTGTAAAATGCCGTTGCTATCTATTTTTCCATTACAAGGGTTACGAAATGACCATTATACCTACATTTATATCTTTTCTCTTCTTTTTCCTATCTCCACCGGCATCCAAGTAAAACGCCTCACATGCTTCTCCCGCTCGTTTGAAATATAAGTCCTCCCAAAACAAAGACCATGTTTGAACAATATATCTCTATTCATGCAGAGATTTAACTATTTTCTATGAAATTCTTACGAAATTCATGTGAAATTATTGTAATCCAACCTAAAGGGAGATATTCAAATGTGCTACCATGAACCTGATATTGATGAAAATTTAGTAAAATACAGCTAATTGAGATTGCGCCTCTAGTTTTGCATATTTCTTCCTAAAATGCCAGGTCAATTTTAGAGAACCAAAAGCGCCCTTTCTCATGTTCACCCTTCTCTTCATCTATTTCCCTCTCTTTCTTCCTGTCCATCTCCCCTTGCCCTTCCGCTGTCACACACCACCAAGCACTATATACAACTGCTTTGGCAATTGCTGCTTCTCACAACCAGCCGGCTACAAGCATTACATGCCACCGACCTTTGTTGTGCATCGTCGCCCGCACTTCTTAATTGTCCTCGCTATCGCATTCTTGTTGCCACATCCATTGATGCCCCTTGAAATCCATAGATTTCAGTATGGCCTACACCTCTGGTTTAGCTGATGCATAGATCATGCCACTGCCCATCTTGCGTCACTACCATCTCATCACAGCTCACGTCAATGCCACCACTGCTACATGTGAGCTCGCTCCAACACCACTGGTGCCTGAGCTATAGTGTGATGTCACTACCGCTAACTTTGCCAGAGTTCTTGCCAGTTGGCCGACTGGGCCGAGAAATGGCTTGGGCTAACTTTGCCGGCCCATCCAGGAGCCCAAGGAGCTCGAGGCCCAGCTCTCATTAGAGCTTGCTCTCATGGCTCCCGGAACAAAGGAAATGGTAGCAGTGACAACTTCGGTGTTGGCAATGGCGAACGGTGGTTCGGCAAGTACCAACTCAATGCGAGCAACTCCTTTTAGGCACACGCATGAGTGGAGGTGGCTTGGAGACAGCTGGCAACAACGATGCTTGGCCGAAACAGGGGCACGACACGGCAGAGCCACGATGAGGCTTTAGCCAAATTGAGGATGGTTCAAGTATCTAGGAGTTGAGGGAAGTCTAGCGGCGATGATAGCTTAGCTTGAGATGGCCCGAGGAGTTGTAGCGATGGTGGCCGTGGATGGCATAGCAGTGGTACACAGCAACAGTGACCTAGCGGCGATGATGGCTTAGCTTGAGATGGCCCGAGGAGTTGTAGCGATGGTGGCCATGGGTGGCAGAGCAATGGAACTCTATTTTGTGATTTGGGCTTCTCTTCCGGAAGCTGGTCCGTTCCATTTTGTACGCCCGATTGCTTCTGGAGGTGAAAATCACTGCCATAATGAATGAAAATGTTCACAAATCCTACCATGTTAAAATTAAAAAGAGAAAGAAAAATCCCAACAAAGCTCACCGATTTATGTCATAGATAGCATCTCCGCCCTTAAATTGGTTGGAAGACCGGAATGCACGGGAGCACCAATCAGCAGTGGAGCATTCAAGAGATGAAAGTAGACTAGAATTGAGTATCCTCTATGAATAGGTGGTTAAGCTTGCCTTCCAGCCCCGAGCGCAGGTTTGATAGGTTAAGCTTGTTTTATAGTCCTGTTCTTTTTTGCTTTTTAGTTGATTTTTAGTTTCAGCTTTTTTTTTAATATTTACTATTTATTATACTTAATAAGTTGTAACTAAAAACCATAAATCACAGTAAAAATAACAGAACCCAAAAAAGTGAGCAGTGCCTCACAATAGTCCTTGGAACCGGGGCCCCGACCAAGCGTTGTATGCTGCTTGAACCTGAAGCTGAATTCCCAGTGTCTCCCATACCAAGTAAGTACTACATCGGTCTTCAAATAATTGACAATGTTGGCTTTGCTACTTAAACTTTGACTGATCATAATTTTAAAAATATTTAGTTCTGAAAGATGAAAATCATACAGTTGGATTTGTCACAAAAACTACTTTAATAATATTGTATATCTAAAAGTATTTACATATTTATTGCTAGAAAATAAAGGTCAAAGTTTGAAGAGTAAAGTCAACATTGTCAATTATTTGAAAACAGAGGGGGTTATCATAGTCTAGATATTTAGAAAGCTCGAGCCATTTTTCCAGCATACACAAAAGATATACATGTCATTTGCTCCTTAATCCTTACGCATGAGTTTGGAAGAGTCAATATATGAAAGGATTGGGCTACTTTCACAGTTTTGCTTGCCAGAAAGACATGAAGATGCTTTCTCTAGTTATCAATCAAATAGCAAGGCTTAGGTGCACCGAATATTGATAACCAATGTGGATCAGAAGATGGTGCACGATAGTGCTATGCTCCGAGGAGCTTTTTTGCAAAAGAACGACCTATATTCAAGAAATAATGTAATAGCCACTAAAATTACATAAAAATTTTCTTGAAAACATAAGAGAGTTGTGCTTCATTCATTAAGAAGAAAAGTAGTATAGCAGTAGCCTAAAGGCCGAATTAAAGGCCCAAGGAAGGGCTAGGTACAAAGACCACGACTCCGAAACTCTAACAAGACAAACGATCATGGCTAACACATCCCGACGACAAGGAGGGAATGGCGCCAAAGACGTCGCCGTCGCCTGATTCGGCAAAAACTGAACCTGAGATTTTCACCCTAGATTAACAAACGGAACTTTTCTCCGTCGTTATTTTGAAGCAGTTTATTGGAATAGTTTTTCAAAGAGGTTTGTCGATATTCGATTTATTCGCACAAGTACTCACACTAGAACCAAAAGATATCAGTCGTAACCTAAAAAATTCTACTATATGTTCTGAGCAGTTCTACCATCTATTCTACATGAGCATAAACGTTGTACGTAATGAGCACGAATGGAGTAAAATTGCAAACTCTGGAACCTTCTTCTCTAACTCTATTTCAGCTTGAGCATCAACACGAACCTTTTATTTAATCCCTGTTGTGGTTATGGGAGCAGAATAAAATTCTATGTGAAACAACTCACATAAACATACCAGTACAGCCTCAACAGAAAGAAACTTCTATTTGGCTTTAGGTGCTTGAAAGACTGTTGAGAAAAGTTCTGCTTGTGCCTTTGTACTCCAGGTTGAGAGATAGGGGCGCAAAAAAAACACATCTTGGACCTAAGTCTGAGGTGCTTCTTTCCTAATAGAGACCTTGACCATGCTATGTTTGTGTTATTTGCTATCCTTGCCTAGTCATGGGTCTCATGGCTCTACAGTCTTATGATCTAGAATTCTACAAAAGATACAAATGTGAGACTCCTTTTTATTCGCTCCACAATATATGATAACGGAAGCAGACCAATTGGAACCTCACTACCCAAGAGAACACACACAAGAATACAAACATGCCCCAAACGCATGCTTATGGCTCATTATGCAAGGACCAATACAATCGATAACCTCCCCTCCCCAACGCATGACTCGCGATATCACGCCAAAACGGCGTAACAGTGCCCCAAACGCATGCTTATGGCTCATTTTGCAAGGACCAATACAATCTATAACCTCCCCTCCCCAACACATGACTTGCGGTATCACGCCAAAACGGCGTAACAGCACCCCAAACGCATGCTTATGGCTCATTTTGCAAGGACCAATACAATCTATAACCTCCCCTCCTCAACGCATGACTCGCGATATCACGCCAAATCAACGTAACAGCGCCCCAAACGCATGCTTATGACTCATTTTACAAGGACCAATACAATCTATAACCTCCCCTCCCCAATGCATGACTCACAATATCACGCCAAAACGGCATAACAAGTCACAGGTGACGATTCGTGGCAACTCCAACAGCAGGTAGGCAATGCTTTAGCCCCGTTTAAAATGGGTTTTGCCGTTAGCTTTTGGTTTTGACTAACGGTTGTTATTTTTAGGATGAGGTATACAATTAAATAAAAATAAAAAAGAGAGACAAATAAAAAATTGTTGTATCTCCATAAACAATACAAAAGAAAGAAAAAAAAAGAAAAAACATCATTAAGAAACCAATCTGTCCAAAACGGCTTATATCTTATAGAACCTAAAAACCATAAGCCAAAAGCCGAGTTCGTACTCGTCAGCCACGCACTAAGTGGGATCACATAGACTTCCCTATGATACACGCATCAAATTCTCATCGTTTTTCTATCAGCATTGCTCACAAGGCATTTGATTTTGCTGTTTCTTGATTTGAGATGCCTTGTATCCGAAGGCCAGAACAAAACTGTATCGGAACAAGAAACAACAGCTCAGTCTCACACACAAGCATCACAATATCAAGGAGTTAGAGATGCGGAGATGATAATTATCATTCAACTGGACCACCATCATCATCACGACCAATAGTCAATTAAGTACAACGCTAAATCATTGAAAATGATGGACACTCTAGGTTTTTCTTCTGTTTTTGCAGGACTACAATAGGTGGGTTCTATTTGTTTGGTAGGCCCACAACCAAGGGTGCATTGTTACCATTCTTGAACAACTGAAATGGAAGCAGGAACACAGGTACACTGATGTTCACACCCTACCGCCTTTGTACTGACTTGTAAAGCACAACTGTCACGAACTTTGCCCTGAAACGATGAGTAATCCCCAGAGCAACAACCGATCTTGAGTTCTCTTTTTCTATGTTGAGTACCACGTTTTGGGGCGGAGGAAGGCTGCTTGAGTTATCATGGCTCGATGGGAAGCTCAATAATGTATGCTGTAGATGAGGAGGAACCATTGGGGGCTCTTGAGCTTCATCTTCATTTCCAGGAACAGGGTTATTGTAGCTTGAATCTGGTGATGCTGGGACTTCAAACCCAACAACGTTGACACCTTCCTGCATCGTTATTATCCATCATAACTACGGAAATAATCCAGACAACGCTTTAGGAAGGAACGCTACAAGCATATTTCAATATATCTTGCATGGTCATCCCTGCTTTGTCGGTCCATATTGCACTTTTGAGTTTATTTGTAGGCTTACACTTTTGTACCATCGACTATGAGTGGACATGGTTCGAGTCGATATTCCTTGGGATCCAGGTGGATTTTGAGGCATGATGTTTCATGAGAACAGACATGTGCCTTTTCCATGTCCCATCCTTGGCCCTCCTCTCTCTACAGCCAAATGAGCATCTCTTTATCGTTATATTTCCATACTTTTTTTTAGTTTTTGTTGGTTTATCCTCTTTCTTTTTATTTCAGGTCCCATGCTAGATCTTCAACCTTATATGTGTGAGAAGCCACGTAATGATTTGTCTACTTCCACTACATTATATATGCCCGGTGAGCTGTTTCTTACCCCTGTTAAGCACATTCTTGATTCATTGCTCAATTTAAGCTTGGGGAAGACTTGTTTGTGTATGGATGATGTTCTAACTTGTTTGTATTATATTTGTGAGCATTTGAGCTTATTATTGTGTAGTTGATGATATTTGATCGTTCTTATTCTTCATATTATGCTTATTTGATGACATATGGCCTTTACTATTTGTTCTCATGTTATGCTTGATTGTGTATCTTGGCCATGTGAGCCCATGCCTTGTTAATCTAGAAAGGTCATGCCGAAATTTTCATTGAGCTATATTGTTACTAGTTTTTTGTATGTCCTAAGTCACTTGGCATCATATCGTAGAGTTTAAGCTTTGTATTTTATTCTTGATGTGCTTAGAAAGCTTGTGATCTGTAGTAGGGATGGCCCCCACCTAAGCCCATCTGGTCTATTAGGGGCTACAAGGCCCAGTGAGATATGTACAATGACATGTATGCCCCTCTATAGGGTGCTCAAATGTGAGGGTATTATTGTAATCATTCTTTATGGACATGTATATATATATATATATGTGTGTGTGTGTGTGTGTGTGTGTGTGTGTGCCCCTGGTCATGGAGACAGGCAAGGGGTAGATCATCCATCACAACCACTCCACTAATCCCCTAATTTACTGTTTGGCTTGTAACCACAACATGATCCTATGGCATTTGATTCATTGCGAATTACGCATGTGTTTTAACCATTTGTGGATTGAATTGGTTCTAGTCATCGCTTTTGAATGATTATATCTTATATTCATGTTTTGTCATACTATGTTATTTTAGATATTGATATTTTACTTGAATGAAAAATTTATGAAAGGGGTAGCCCTAACTTGAGCAAATGATTTGGTTGATTTATCTAACATCCATGTCTTAGGACACATGTTACTTAGCATTAATGAAAACCGATTATAGATGCTTAATCAAAACTGAAAAAAGAAAACAAGAAGGAAAAAGTTATGATGCAATGTGTGTGTGTGGAATAAGTGACTATGTCACATTGGTTCGGAAATATGTCGAATAAGTGGCAAAGTTTTGCCCAAGTGAAGTGTGACTGTGAATAAGCGGCAAAGTTTGTCCAAGGGTGTGAATAAGTGGCACAAGTGTCCAATGTGTTTTCTAAATTTGCTAAAAATCAACAAAAATTAGGTATCATGACTCAAGTGTTGACTTTTTCATAAATATCAGGCAAGCATGATCTTTTAATATGCTCATTCTTATGTTATATCTAGGTCCAATGCCTTACAATTTTAGTTGGATTCATATGATCACTTAGTGCATTTCGACACTTATGTGTGTAAATTGATTTAGTCAAATATTATATCTATCACTTTGATATCTTTGTTTGAATATTCATTCTTATCTTAGATGGTCCTCAAAAATCTCATTTTATATTATTATATGCCTCTTGACTTATTACATGCATTCAACTAGTTTTTTTTATCATAATGACTTGTTGTTCGGATTCGATAATAACATGCCATTTATGAGGATTAGTAAAAGTTTAAAGCTTAAGGGTATGACATGTGTCATTTTTACATATATTTACATGTCATTTTACCCTCATATTTTTTTGCATTTCGAGATCATTTATCATCATTTACACGTTTTTTTATAATTAATTGCTCAATTTAGATCATTTTACATTTTTTTGTACTTTTCCGCAGGCGGACGTGATCGAGGTGCATAAACAACAAATTTGGCATTTCAAGATTGCTCTGTACAGATGAACGCATCGTTTCGGACATGTAGGATCAAATCGCGAAGAAAACAGAGCTCTGGGTCTAAATCAGAAGGAATGAAATGGGGAAAGACCTATTCGCAATTCCAGATATGTTTGAGGGCTAAATCGAAAAATACCAAAATCTCCAATTCAGCCATAAACCCTAGCCGCTGCAAGTTCTCAACTGAGCCCGGTTTTGCTTCTTCCTTCGGCCCCTTTTGCTCTCCTCGCATCCTCTGCTCCGACGCCGGCGAGGCCAGGCCAGCTCACCGGCGGTCGCTCCTCCTGTACCGAGCCACCTCACCGCGCCTTCCTCTTCTCCCTTGGCCTCCCCCTTCATCCTCTGCGCCATCCTCTCTCTGTTGCTCTCCACCGGTCGCCACTCGCTGGCTTCCTTCCCCCCATCTCGCCGGCGTGCCACCAAGCGCCGCCACCTTCTTCTCTCTCTGCTCTTCCTCCGCAGCCACCACTCCACCTTTCCTCCTTAGCCCCCTACTGCTTCTCCTCCGTTACCTATTCTTCTCCTCCCCTTTGCTACTCCACTGCTCCCTGCTTACCTCACTGCGCTTCCGATCAGATCTTCTTCCACCCCAGTGCTTTTCTTCCTTGGATCTCCCTTCTTCTTCACTACCGGCTCCCCTCTGCATCGTCGTCGGCCGCCTCTCTCCGCCACCACAGCACCGAACTCCTCCACCAGCAAGAGACGCCGCCGTCCTCATCTGCTCCATCCACCGCAGGGGCGGATCTACTGTGGTTCATAGGTGTTCAGCTGAACACCCAATTTTTTTGACAAAAAACTTAGTATATATAAGGTATAATACATGTATATATATAGTTGAGCTGAATCAGCTGTTTATATTCACATTTCGGCCCGACAGGCCGAGAGAAACGCAGCCCCGCCAGACCGCGACCGCGACCGCGCGCGCGTGAAGCCCAGCCCATCTTGGCATCTTCTGTCGCGCGGCCTGCCTCTACCCGCCCCCGGTCCCGCCGTCCCGGTCCCCCCTCCCAGCGCGGAGCCACGACCCTAACCCTAGCCTCGCCGCCTCCGCCCTCCGCCTCCGCTCCGCCTCGCCGCCTCCGCCCTCCGCCTCGCCGCGACGGCCTCCGCTCCGCCGGCGACCGCCTCGCTGCCTCCGCCTCGCCGCGACGCCGCCTCCGCTCGCTCCGCCCTCCGCTCCGCCGGCGACCGCCTCCGCCCTCCGCTCCGCCGGCGCATCACCTCTCCATCGACGGCGACCTCTCCACTGCTTCCCCTTCTTCCCCGTCTTCCTCGGTTCATCCCCATTCCCTCCTCCCTTCTTACAATTTTTCTAATTACTGTCACATAATTGTTGTTTGTTTATGCACAACTTAATCACTGTTAATTACTGTGGATGTGAATTGTGCTTCATTGTTGGTCTATTACTATGCTCTGTGAGATGATGAATTGTGGATTTTTATCTATGATCTGTGATGTATGAGATTAGACTACTGTATCTGTGAGTTCATTTCTTCAGTGCTGTTACTGTTTCTGTGATGGTCACATGTGTGTTAGTGTTCCTGTTAGTAGCTGTCTTTGTTCAGTAGATGCAAGCAATCTGTGTTAGTTTGGCTAATTGTGTTCTATTTTAGTTTTTAGCAATTGTGGTTATTTGTTCTGCGGTGCCCCTCTCCACCAACTCCGAGGCATTGCCAGAACGCCCCCCAATTGGCCGGCCAATGGGGAAGCCAAAGCCCGTCTCTGCCATCGCTGCTCCTCGAGGTACGAAAGCCTGTCCGTCCAATCCCACCGCCGTCTTTTGTCGGAAACTTCGAATCTGCATCTTACTTGCTCTTCCCTCTTCTTTTTGCTGTCGCTTTGGTCTCAGGGAAGAAGAGGCCGGCGAAGAGGACAAGGCCCACGAAGCAGGGAGCTGAGGTGCGCGAGGAGAAGTCCAAAAGGCGGGAGCTTGACGGTGGTCTGCCCGCAGTGGCGCTGCCGGACTCTGGTTCAGGTTCGGTTCTTTTTGTGTGTTAATCGTTTCTGTACAGCAAATAGTGGCAGCGTAGCACTAGTAGAATAAGCGTTAATAGGTAGTACGATGAATTGGTCGTGGAACCAGGGGTTTTGTGGGATTGGATGCAGGGGGGTTTGATGATGAGGCTTTGGGTGATGTATGAGTCGCAGAGGAAAATGACAATTCAATACCGGGTTCAGGTAGTTCATCTTATACTTAGAAGCCGAGGTACTGTAGTAGTGTAGTGCTTTGTATCTGGATATACGTTCATTCAAGAAATTCTTTTTTGGAAAGACCTACCATTGGAGCTCGTGGTTTAGGAGTCCAAGTAAGTTTGTAGCTGTCTTAGATATCTAAGATTTGCATGAAAATTTTGCTTTTCCTAGTTATTTCTAAGGTCTTAACTATCTTCCTTGGGAAATTTAGGCATTTTTCAAGCGTTGTACTTTTGTGGTGACTTGTATTTTTGAATGTTTCTATGGGTCTTTTTGGCTTATGCATCACCAACCCTTTGCATCTAATTACACAAAAATGCAAGTTGCTAGCATTGGTTTGGTCAGCCATGTGTTCTATGAGGAGGTTACTTGTGTTGTTTTTGAAGACATTATGTCTGGGTCAAAATAGTCTTTGCATAATGATGTGCAAGTAAGGGTGAAAACAGAGCCGGATTCGATCGGATTATATAGCTACCAAATCTGGATTTGTCAAATCCGGATACTTAATGTCCAAATCTGAATAGAAAATAGATCCAAATTCGGATGTTGAACCAGTGAAGTCTCGAATGTTGGATGCGAATCCGGTATGGCCTGATGCGGATTCGGCACTGGATATCCGAATAAGATCCGGATTCGGAGTCAGATATCCGGATTATATCTGGATTCGACAGATATAATAGCAACAACTAATTAATACGTATCTTTTGCATTTGACCTCCAAATTGGGCATATTATATATGCATTTCGATCATCTCAACGAGCCTGTCGTCATGGTGGAACTCTAATTTGGCATTTCATGTTTTCATTTGGCACATCCTCCAATAAAGCTTTTTGCATGCTCTTTTAGCCAAATTTGATATGTTTATAACCGATTTATTTGCAATATATCTAGAATTAGTAGCAAAATGGCACCAATGATCAATGGTTACATGATAAACTAGAGGAAAATGGGCATAAATATTACTACAAAATCGGTGTCAATTTGCTAAACTTCATTGTGCCATAGGATATGAAGCTGTCCTCAGAAGCTGCATTATAAAAATATGTGAGATGAATGATTCATTTGTTGCTGTCAACATTTAATGCGTAGTTACATGTTAGAGTCAGCCATTTATAAATTTAAAATGTTAAAACAATTTGGTGCCATGTTTTAAAATAGGAGATGCCACGAATAATTATTGGAATCCGAAAAATAGTCGAATCTGACCCAATTTTTAGTATAATCCAATGCAATTCATATCCGACATTTGTCCAGTCCGTATTTGTATCCGACGTTTGTCCGATTTATATTCGAATTCAAGAAAAAAATATGGATACGAATATGGTTTGAGTACTATCCGGTCCGTTTTTACCCCTATGTGCAAGTGCACCATCAAGCCTTTTTTCCTTTCCCGATGCTTTCTTTCTTCATGCAGCAAAATAGTTCAGCTTGCATCTATTGTTACTTAACTTGAGCACTGCATGCAGCTGAAATCTTAAGTACTGAATCTAGGGCAGCGGAGGCTGCTCAACGTGAGAAACAATCCAATGGGAGCTTTCAAGGCCTAGAGCAGAGCAATGAAAATGACATAGAAGATGAGTACAACGTTTCCAGTGAGGATGAGGCACATGATATGATAAACAATAAAAATGGTGATTTTGAGCAACGGGACATTTCATGGTTGGTACTATTTATACTACATTCTTCACATCCTTTTGCTGCATTGACTATGAGGTTAATGACTGTATTGCGAAACTGATTCGAGACTCTCTGAACAAGTAGTATATTTTTATATGATATATCAACCATTCTTTATTTTTTGGTTATGCCTCCATCTTTGTCCTATATGATTAGCTTTCAGAATGCTTTACTCAATGTTGCCTGTTCACTATATTTTTGGTCCAACAGTAATACAGTTTTGCTAGTTAATTTTGTATGATCTTTCTCAATTAATGGTTAGCACATGACTAAAATTTTAGTTGGAAACAACCATGAGTTTCAAAAGAAAAACATGTCAATTGTGCTAAATTTGCTTAACTACAAACATAACCAAGTACTTGAACAAATGATTCATTTTTGAATTTGTAGCACTCTGAATTGACTTAATTCTAGATTCTCGGTTCCACTTAGATCATTGACATGACTTGCATCATCTTTGGATATCTTTAGCTAGATTATACTCTTGAATGGCTTGACATGCTAACAAATTCATCTAATATTCAGATTGTTACTTATGTGGCTTGGCTTGATTATGCATATCTTGTCATGATCTTGATAGCATTCATATACGTTATGTTATCATGATTGAAATAATTTGTTCTATTGCCATTTTGATCGGAGGAAGTTTGTCCTTGATTTTTTATTGTGGAAAAGTAACTGCGCAAGCACTTTTCTTGAAAAATTCCATATATTCCTATCAATTAGCACAAGCTAAAATGGATGTCTATCCTAGCCATTTTGTTTTCCATTTTCTTTTCTTGATGCATGATCTTTTCCTACAATTCTTTCTAACACCATTACACCACCCTCTCTTTTGTATGTTCCAGTTCATTTCATCGTCATGTTAGTCATATCATAACAAATGACGAATTCAATGCATTAATGAAGCAGAAGCATAAATTTAATTGGGAGATGCCTGCGGAGGACATTCCAAAATCCAAATGGGTTGGAACAGGTGAAAAAATGCAGGTACTTTGTGGAATTACATGTTATTGGGTTATTGATTAAAGCACAAGTAATGTATTTTGAATTTATATGCTCAGTCAACTACTCGAAGAATATTATTGATTCACTTCAAAAAGTTAGTTTTTCATGTGAGTTAATATTTTGTGGGTTTCCAAGTTTGAAGACTAAATCAGACCTTGTACATCATATAAACTGAAGGATTATTCTGATGTTATCTTTCCTTGAAATGCGGGTTACTGAACCTTGTTCCTTGATAGTCGTGTGTGTAGTTCAAGTCAAAATCTTCAAGATTTTTTACTCTTCATGTTTAGCATGTGTTTAGATCACCTTATGATCTATATTCAGTTCTGGAACTTACCTATGTTTTTGAGCAGTGACTATGGTGCCTGTGTTTGCACCACATCCATCCCCATGTTTTCCTGATTTCTAATAGATTTTTGTTGTTATGCAAATTGCACTTTGTCAAGGCAGGGCCTGCTGGATTATTAGTTCCTGTTCCTTCCTATTTGGCTTTGAGTTAATGCGTTTGCCTCTTTGATTCACCATGGTGGATGTCATACTACTCAAATGATTTTTGCTGAGTTATTCAACCACTTCTTCATGACTAGTGCATGAATGATTTTGTAAGTAGTTAAACAACACCTCCTTAATGTTTTGTTCTTTCAGGGAGTTTATGGCGATATTCTTGGTGGTGTCAAAGGAAAGTTGAGGGACCATTGGCAAAATACCCTCTCCGACCACTTGAATTCTAGACTGAAGTTCTTCTCACTTTGTAATTTCTCTTCATTGCTGTCTGACAATTAGTGCCTTATTTCGCAAACAACTTGACTCAAAATAAGAACATTAAGGCTGCTGAGTTTTCCAGTTGCATTGGAGTCTTTTAAAAGCACTTGCGTTTTACTAGTTTTGGGTATATTAACTAATCAATAATTGCTTCTTTAGAAGAATATAACAGAACTATTTTGCTAGAATTAGTAAAGATTCCTATTACTGATTATATTTTGCAGCACATCCCAGCAACAGCAATGTGACCATAAGTTTAGTTGGACCATGACTTCACATGAATCCCACATCAAAATACTTCTTTTACTTGATTTATGTTTGTTACAACTCCATCACTTGTTTCCAATGGAAACTAGTTAGAAAATATTTTGTTAGAGAAAAGTTAAGTTCTATTTTTTGCCTTTGCTGAACCAGTAAATACCATACATTACTTCTTAAAACAGGTAATGTTAGAAATGCCGCTGAGAAGTGGTGATATCTACTAATTCTACATCTTCAGGTGTTGATGCTGTTAGTTTTGGCATATAGAAACATAAAGTACCTTTTGCGGTTCCCTCATCCTAAAGATTATTTTGTGTGTGTCTATATTCGATCCAGGTTCTAGCCGTATTTGAGGAAAAGAATGGTTACCAATGTGGTTTTAGCACCACCAACCCCATTTCCATCCCTAGTTTCTCCTATACTGGAGCAGAACTAAGCCAAATTAAGGCTTCATGTCATATTTCCTCACTAAAATGATGTATGGTGCACACTTCCACTTATATTAAGTGTAATTCTAATTCTAATTATTTATTACAGGTAATAGTTATCGTGACATAGTGTACTGTAATAAGAAGCCATTTTATCTCAAGGGTAGTGCGGTGGATTCCAGTACTATGGATGCATATCTTATGCATGCTGTAAGTTGTACTATCCCTATTTGGTCATATTATTACTGAATCTGTTGTGATGCTGACTAATGTGCAATGTTATTACATTCGCAGTTGAATCATGTTCATAGAACAAGAGATGTTGTCATTAAAAATGATGCGAAGCTTAGGAATGGTGCTAACGGAGATATTTTGGATGATAACTCATATCTTGATCAGGGTTTTACACGTCCAAAGGTATTTTTCACACATATATTGAAAAATCAGGAATCCCTTCTGTTGTGATGCATACACTTAAATATACTTAGCACTATCTAGCTGTATTTTGGGGTGTATTTTAGTATGCTACACCTGACCTGCCATTTATTTACATGTACAATGTCTTGTTTCTTCATTGCAGCAGGTGTTGGCATTGAAAAATAACCATGAGTCCATGATGATGTGAGATGGTTGAGTTTATAAAAAAGCTTTAAGCACACATGATACTTGCACTAATTCATGTCAATTTATAACAAATTGATTTTTTTGGGGTATTTGTATAGTTGACTACATTATACCCAAGTGTAGTAATGAGCTAATGATAAACCGTAAGTAGCATGCTGCGTAAGATACATTTGATTTTCGTTTGTTTCCCTGAAACTTCAATAAGAAATAATTTCATTGGTCACAACTCACATGAAGTGTGTTCTTTGTTATTATAGCGGGCATAGGCACACAACGTACACACTGAATAGCACCACTACAAAAGGTCTTTGGATGGAATCGAACACATTGCAGCAACCATTATCTAATTTGACAATATGCGTGACATAGATGTTTGTGCTGTGCTATAGATAATTCGTTGACTATTAATTGCACTATTTTATTAAATGTTAAATGTCAGTGCATTTACCTAGCAGACTGTCACCTCAATGATTTATACTTGTCATTTTTATCATTATCTATTCAACTTATTTATCTTTTATTTTGTATTATAAACATGCCCTTAGGTACTTTTCTTGTTACCTCTCAAAAGCATTGCACGACGCATTGTGAAGAGATTGATCCAACTTTCCCCATTGTCGCAAAAGGTACAGTTTTTTTTGAAGGCAAACATTTGAATTTCAATTTCTTACAAAATACACAACAAACTTATATATGAACTCCATTCAGATCTGTCCATCATTGTGAATTTAATTTAGGATAGCTGGTACTGAGATTATTTTGCTTCTGGTGCTAAGGGATTGCTTTCTTTCTTTTATAGGAGAATGCCATGGGACAATTCAAAGAAGAGTTTGGCGAATCAGATGATGAACTGGAGGAACCTGAACATAGTTCAAAACCCAGAGACTTTGACCTTCTTTTCGCTGGAGATACTGAAGATCACTTTCTTTTTGGGATAAAATATACAAAGTGAGTGTGCTAGACTGTCTATGATTGCTCGTAATAATTTTCTATTAGTGGAGACTCAAGTGTGTGCACTCTGCTCTCCGCAGTTTTTTTGTATAGTTAAAAAAAGAAAGTCTTTTCTCCCTTCTGTTGTTGCCTGTTACAAGCCTCTGAAGTGGACATGAGTATTAAATGAATAGACAAACCCATCAGCAGAACCAATTGCAGAAATATAATATTCATATTGGGCTACTTTTTCTTGAGAGTTTTGTTCAGTGGCTTCTGGCTTATTCCTTCTTTAGAAATGAACTTGTGTGTCATTGTTCTTGTTCTCATCTTTATAATGTCCTTTAATTATCTAATTAACTGCATTTTACTGAATCTTTACATCCACAAAACAAGCATTGAAACATAATATGACTTGCTTGACTTATGCTCTTCAGCTCTTGTAGTGTTTTAATCTTCTATTTTTAGAATTGGACCTTCACTTCGATAGTCTTCGTTCTTAAAACTCACTTTTGCAAATAATTTGTATTCCCAAAAAACCTTATGCTTACCAATGTTTTAGGTGTCATGGTGGCACCTTTTGTGGATCACTGTCATGGAAGGAAGCTATTGTACATTTCGGTGTTAATTTAAAAATGTCATTTATGTAAAAGTTTCTTAATGGTTTTCTTCTATTTAATTAATGCGATACTAATGAAACAAAATTAAAGCTGTCCAATTTGCAATTAAAACTTTACTATAACTTACAAAACCTAATATTATACAATTTAAGCTACAAAGCAACAAGTTCCATGGTCAATGATATGATATCTGTATCAGTGTAGGCAGCATGTACTTAGTAGTCTCCCTTGGTGGACAGAAAGTGTACACTCACTAGACAGCAAACATGAAAGGCAATGGAGGGCAGTACATTTTCCATGGTCAATGATATGATATCTGTATCAGTGTAGTAACATGTACTCAGTAGTGGTTTGGGTGTCATTAATTTGCATATTTGTTTTGAGGGTTTTAATTTTTTAACATGTACTAGGATAAAAGTCTTGTTATTGTTTACACAACTGATAACATTGCACAATATAGCAGAAGGCACTTAGCACTTTACAACAGTAATAAAGTTTTTTTGTCTAAAACATGTTAGGACATGTTAGAAATAAAACCTTCTCAATGTCAAAGAAATGAGTGTCTTGTAATAAAACCTACAAAACAAAACCCTAAACATGCATCCTACCATCTGAACAAAGAGCCTAAAACACCGCCCCTAACTAAATACAGAAGAGATAAGCCTACTCTTAACAGGCAGAACATCTTGGCTCGGAAACAACTAGCTTTGTGGTAGCCTGCTTTTTGATACATTTTTCTAACTAAGATCTCTTAGGAAATTTTAATGAAAGGAATGCCTGTTCATAGATAGTAATGCCTTCAGGACAGTTCATATTCAGCTTCTTCTCTCCATTAAAGCAAGTTACTATGCTTTTGTTGGAAAGCAATGTTCTTCTAGTAAACAAATTATCAATTGACAAAATGGATGTTTCAATGTATGTTTTATGATTACTCTTTGATGTTCAGCTCTGTGAAATCTTATGCCTTAGCAAAATATATGTATGTTTTTGGCAGTACATTGACATTTTTTAGGATTCTATATTTACATACAGAAGACTTTTAAAAGTTAATATTTGAACTAATGCTTTTGCAGGAAAGCTGTTAAACTGTACAGTAACTTCTACTCTTCTGATATTATAGTTGCATCTCCTTTAGCACTTAAACTTGTAAGTTTTCTTTAACCAAGGTTTCTTGATAGACTCTGACTCATAATTACTCCTGTGTCCAGCAGCTGTACATTGTTTTTGTACTGGGAACATCTTATAGGTTGCTGTCCATTTAGTTTAGCACTTGACACATAGTATCAAAGAAATATGAAAACACTATCCTACTTTCGCACAAACCCCTGACGGGTTCACCAGCCCGACCCAGCGGAGTGCCTGACGGTGAGTGGTGATGGGGTGGAAGGGCTGTGATAGCACTGACGGTTGGCGAGCAATGATGGTGGGGAAATGGAGTGAGAATGGTAGCAGGTCAGAGATTTGGTGGTTCTTTGGCATGGCAGCTAGGCACCAACTAGAGGTACAGTGAGTTGGAGGAAGGGAGGAAGGCCACAAAGTGTGCCAAGAACTGATGGTAGAACCTGAGACATGAGAGGTGGCAAGCTCAGGGGCATCTAAGTTGCATGGATATGTAGAGCGGTACATACAGAGGAATATGACATGATATGTACATGGCGCTACGCTTCTGGCGCTGGTTATGTTGGCAAATGGCAACTCTGGTAGGAAGGTGTTATTGGGAAAAAGGGTGGTTTTGGGGAGAAGGGTGAGTGGGGAAGAGAGGTGGCATTTGATGCAGGGAGGTGAGGAAAATCCTCAAGAGATAATGGACAGGACCAACTATTTGATTGGCTGATCCAATGGGTGGGAGCTATTCCATTGGAAGAAGGAAAATATGATCCTATTTTCTAGTTGTTCCCCAATAAAAAACCTTTGTCGTCATTATTTCCATTTTTAAGCACCAATTTCTTCCATATCAGAAACTTGATGTCAATATGCCCTTACAGAACTTTTCTTTCAGATCCATCTCATCTTTTAGTTGTTGTTCTTGTTGAATGTCTACATTCTTTATAAAGTTTTATTATTCTATACCTCATGCTTGTTTGTTATCAGAAAATTGATGGAGGTGAACATGTCAAGGAAAAAGAACGTGTCAAGGAGAAGGATTTTGATTTCCTATCATCAATTGAAGTTAGCTCCACTCTTAACCCATATACTGTTATCTATTTACTACTTCCTCCATTCCTAAATACAAGTCCTTTAGGTAAATCATTAATATATGTGAAGAATCTAGGGTCACATGAAAATAACATTTAGCAAGTAAATTTCTTAAAACTACAAGTATTTTGGCATGGTAGTGAAGGAACTACAAGTTTCAAGTTGAATTTCATTGAGTTACATGTACTTTGAACATTTCAATAAACTACGCATATATCAATTCCTGTTAAATCTGACAGGTGGGAGTCTGTAATTTACATGTAGGGCCCACTTCTCAGTGGACAAAGTATGTGTAGTTCTGTCACGTGTAGTTTTTCTGTCAAGGTATGTGTAGTTTTGCGAAATTTACTCAAAATAATCAAAGAAAATACAACTATTTATTTAATATATCTATCTAGCAAATTCAAAAGTACCCAAATTAATCTTGGGGTCATATTTAGACCCTGTTCATATTGGCTTCAGCTTTTGGCTTTTGCGTAGAAAAGCCAAAAGCCAATACAAATACTCGGCTTCGGGAGGCGGCTTCTCCACTCTCGCTATCATCTCGCTTTGGGGATAAGGTAGGGGTTATGGGTGCATCGCATACCCCACTCTTCTCGCTTCTGTCATGCACACGCATCTCTTCCTCACCTTTTCCACTGCTCGCCCTCTCTTAAAAGCCACTTATTTCAGCCATTATTATTAATTTTCAGCAAAAAACCATCAGCAAAAGCCAATACAAACGTCCTTAGCTATTACTTTGGCATACCTCCATTTAAATTTCAAGCTCAAATTCAATTTGTGTTAGGAGAAACAAAGAAGGGAAATCCTTGAAAAAATATAAGGCAAAGGAAAATAGAAAAAACTATTTACAACAATTTCTCTATTTTGCCCCACCTACTTCATTTTGATTTTAAAACTAAAATTTTGAAGGGAGTACTTTTTATTGCTAGGAAGTATTTAGATCATGGTTAGAAGTGATTTACGGAGTAATAAACTAGAAACTTTTTTAAAGCAAATCAATAGGGGAGCACTCGAAGATGCATATGCATATATATAGCTACATACTCACATCAAACAGTGCGAATCTCAAAGCATATCAATGGGTATTGATATGGGTGCCTAGGCACCTAGGTGCATGAAACATATTTAGGTCGAACAAAATGACTAACGAGTGGTGGAGTACATTAGTACCAATTTTTAAAGGTAAAGGAGACTGTTGTGGTTATAGATCAAACAGAGAGAGAGAGAGTATGGTAGTGGAGAGTTAGCTGAGCAAGTGCTTAGGGTTTTCCCCGTGGCCAGTGTTGCATATATATATATATATATATATATATATATATATATCCACATGGGGAGCGCTTTTACAATCATACCCTTACACTCAAGCATCCCTTTCAGGGGCATTTATGTCATTACACATATCCTATTTTGGACCTTACAACCCTCTAGCAGGCCGGCTGGGCTTAGGTGGGGGCCACCCCTACAACAGAGACATTCAAAGTTATACTAATTATAGAGGAATTAAGCTCATAAGCCATACAATGAAGCTTTGGGAGCGAGTGATTTGAGCACCGTTTAAGAAGAGTGACTAGCGTGACAACAAACCAATTTGGTTTTATGCCTGGGAGGTCGACCACGGAGGCGATTTTCTTGATACAACAGTTGATGGAGAGGTATAGGGAGCAAAAGAAGGATATTCACATGGTGTTTATCGACTTGGAGAAAGCCTATGGCAAAATGCCTAGAAAGGTCATGTGGTGGGTGCTCGAAAGGAAAAAAGTTCCAACAAAGTATGTTACCTTAATCAAGGATATGCACGAAGACGTTGTGACTAACGTCAGAACATGTGGTGGTGATACTAATGACTTCCCTATTAACATATGACTACATCAAGGGGTCAGCATTAAGCCCATATATTTTTGCCCTAGTGATGGCCGAGGTTACGCGGGGCATACAAGGAGATAACCCTTGGTGTATTCTTTTCGTTGATATAGTGCTAGTTGATGAGAGTAGGATAGGTGTCGATAGAAACTGGAGTTGTGGAGGAAGACTTTAGAATCAAAAGGCTTTAAACTTAGTAGAACTAAAACTGAGTATATGATGTGTGATTTCAGTGGTGCCAGGGCAGATGATGGAGATGTTAGTCTGTACGGACAAGTAGTGTCTAGGAAGGACACTTCGATATTTGGGATCCTAAAGTGGGACGACGAGATTAATGAAGACGTGAGCCATAGGATAAAAGCGGGGTGGGTGAAATGATGTCAAGCATCGGGTTTCCTGTGTGATAAAAGTCTCTCAAAAGTTAAAGGGTAAGTTCTATAGGACAACAATCAGACCTGCGATGCTATATTGAGCGGAATGTTGGGTAACTAAAAGACAACATATACAAAAAGAGTAACACAATGATACACATGATACGGTGAGGGTAGCACCTCTTGAAGAGAAGCTTGTTCAATATTACTTGAGATGGTATGGATATCTTCAACGGATGCCTCCTGAGGCACTGGTATATAGTGAAATTTTAAGACGTATCGAAAACGTAAAATGTAGAGGTCGATCAAGATTGATGTGGGAGGAAGCAGTTAAAAAAGATTTGAGGGATTGGAATGTATGCAAAGAATTAGCCTTGGATAGGAGCGCATAGAAGTTAGTGATCTACATACCGGAACCATGATATAAGAAGAAGGTTTAGGGGCGGTGTTTTAGGCTCTTTTCTCAGATGGCAAGATGCAGGTTTAGAGTTTTGCCTTGTAGGTTTTATTATAAGCCTCGTTTCTTTGATCTTGAGGTTTCATTTCTAGCCTACCATAACTTGTTTGGGATAAAAGGTTTTGTTGTTGTTGTACACATATTTTGACAAAACTATTAGAAATCTACATATTTTGTCCACTAATAGGTAGGTCCTACATGTCAATTACAATGAAAGGTGGTTCCACATGGCCGCCGATGCATCACATTTAAGGGGAATTGATGGACGTGTAGTTTATTGAAACGATGGTCAAAGTACCTGTAGCTCAGCAAAATTCAATTTAAAGCTTGTAGTTCTTTGACTATTATGCCAAAACACTTGTAGTTTTCAGAAATTTAGTGTTTTCAGAAATTTACTCATATTTAGTAGATTTGTCGTGAAAAATACTTGATGGCACTTATAGTTACTAACATATTGTAATAAAAACCAGTGGTTTAATTTTGTATCGTTGAAGTCATGAAAAGTCAACATGGATTTACGGGTATAGCGCATTTTATCCTATTGTTTCGATTCTTTTTTTACAAGGTTTACATTATCAATCTATTTGTTCTGTGCAGATAGTGGTGGTTGATCACGCAGATGTGATATCTATGCAGGTTAAACTCCAACTCTAATGTATTGTTGTACTTATTTGGTGATGCCTGCTGGTACAAATGACTCTGTTATGCTTGAATGTAGAATTGGTCACATCTGCATGCTGTGTTTGAACAACTAAATCATTTGCCGTCAAAAGAACATGGGGCCAATGTGATGCGGATTAGGCCATGGTAATTATGATTTATTGAATATTTATTTACCCCCATGCTCTATGGCCGTATTCTGATCTAAATAACATCAATTTGCTGTATTGTGAATAGCAAAACAATGTGGCAATTTTATTCGTAAATTACTTTTCTATGTTTGTGACTACAATTCCATGTTTTTTATATTTTTATTTTCTTCGGTCAAGGTACTTGGATCAGCGCGCACGGTTCTATCGGCAAACAATATTCTTAAGCTCGTATCTTACTCCAGGTATGGAATTTCACATGGAACTTTGGCCGACAGTATGACTGTATGAGCCATATGCAATAACTTGTGTCCTTCTAGGCTCTAGCTTTTAGCACTCAACTAGATTTTCAATATCGACTCAGATTATGCCCATTATGCATTGAATCCTGATCAGCATTTATGTTTTAATATGTTACTATATTATTATAATTAGTGTGTAGGTGCTTAACGGAGTTATGCAAGGTGCTCTGTTATTTCAATTGCTTGCATTAGCTGTTGTTCATGTGGGACCGTGATACCTTGATGTGCTAATACAGAATAGATTTTGTTTTTAATGGTGCTATGTAAAGATCATCTTATACCTTTTTCGCATCGTCGTCCATCTGTTAATTCATAAACCTATATATGCTTTAATCATTTTCCCTGTTGTGCAGAGATGAATGCTTTATTCAATGGATTATGTTTAAATTATGAGGGGAAGGTATATATAGCATGTTGGAAGTCACTTAGTTAGGCATTGGCATCGTTGAACTCATGTTTCTAACATGCAGGAATTTAACTTTCTCAGGTTAAGCTGATGACTGAATATTCAGGTGTTCTTCCCAAAATACAGCTTGAAGCACGGCAGGTCAGTTTTTCTAATGTCTTTCCAGATGTTGTTGCATTGTTGCAAGTTTAATCTGTAGATATATGGACGTAAACAAAAATTTCATGCCATGGATTCAGAGTTGCTCCTGAAACTTGATTTACAAATTTTGAATGGACTCAACTCTCAAGGACACACATCCTCTGGTCTTAGGTGCTAAAACAATATCTATTAAATTACAAATGTTTTTCAATGCCCAATCACTAAACAGGTGTATGAAAGGTTCGATGTATCTTCTATTGCTGAAGCTGACGATGCCCGCTTTGATTATTTCTGCAAAAAGGTGAGTTCTTTTGTGCTTGTATGGGATATCTACATGTATAGTCGAGTTGATTTAATTTATTCTTTTCTTGTGAGTCATATTATGCAATTCTTTGTATTAAATGACTAAAATTATAGGACCAATTCATTGTCATTTTTGTTTGCACTGATGTAGAATACTTGGTGTAATCTGGCTTTTGCTGCACTGGCTAGTAAGAGGATTTGTAATTGCTCGGTTGCTATAAAAATCAGTAGTTTCTTCCATTTGAATTGACCATGACTTGAGCAATGCTAGTCGTTATTCTCCAGACTTTCTAGCAACAACCATTTTTAGACTTGTTACAGTAGTTGTGACTTAGAACTTTCTTTTCTTCTCCTTCCTTTCTCAACCAAGTGATTACATATATATAGCCATTAGGCCAGCTCATTAACACCCAATACTCTGTCTTCTTTGTAACTAAACTCTGCAGCCTAACAAACTCTCTAACAACCTTATCTTCCTGACTTTTTTACCCCTCTGTTGTGGATGCTATCTTCTTGTTACGGCGTGTATATACTTTGCCCACAAAAGCATCCACAACACTTCCGCCGTCTCGAGAAACACTCGTCCTCGAGTGGAACGTCTGATAGGTCTCCTTGAAGCCTTCCGCCTCTCCCGGTGGTCGCCGAGTCGAGGCAGCCCACCCAGCGCACTGCCAGCTCCCAAGTTCCCTGTTGAGGCGTGCGCGGATGATTGCGGCTGGAGTCGGAACAGCCCGACCGTGAACCACTGGCGGCAGAGGCACCAAAACCGCAGGGGGATCTCCGTGAAATGGTTTAAGGAACACCACATGGAAGACGTTATGCAATTTGGCTTTGGGAGGAAGATGGAGGCGATAGGCCACCGTACCTACACGCTCCGCCACTTGATACGGACCGTAGTATCTTGGAGCGAGCTTCCCGCCGGATTTGTCGCTGATGCCGGCTACGGAACGGTGGTGCAAACGCAACCAGACCCAGTCGCCGGGATGGAACTGAATATCACGATGCTGCTGATCGTAGCGCAGCTTCATATGGTCTTGTGCTTGGAGCAAACGGTCTCGGATCTCTGCCAAGAACACATCACGGTCTTCAAGTTGCCTGTCGACTGCTGCTACCCGTGACAGGCCGGGCTGATAAGATATCATCGTCGGCGGAGGACGACCGTAGACGACTTGAAAGGGAGTGGTCTGAAGCGCTGTCTGGTAGGAGGTGTTGTAGCAGAATTCGGCCCATGGCAGCCAACGAAGCCAGCTGCGCGGGCGATCGCCGGCAAGGCACCGGAGATAGACACCGAGTATTCGGTTGGTTACCTCCGACTGGCCATCCGTTTGGGGGTGGAAGGCGGAGCTGAGGCGTAGCTCCGCTCCGGAGAGAGCGAAGAGCTCCGTCCAGAAGGTGCTGGTGAAGACGGGGTCGCGGTCGCTGACGATGGAACAGGGGATTCCATGGAGCCGGACAATTTGGTCGAAGAAGACGCGCGCCACCGAGGTTGCTGAGTACGGATGCCCAAGCGCGATGAAATGACCATACTTGGAGAAGCGATCCACCACTGTGAGTACCACGGATTTGCCGCTCACTTTGGGAAAACCTTCCACGAAATCCATGGCGATGTCGGACCAAACAGAAGAAGGTACTGGCAGAGGCTGAAGGAGTCCAGCCGGATGGAGATGTTCGGTCTTGTTCTTCTGACATATGGCGCAGCCTTGGACAAATTCGCGCACAAGTCGATTGGCGTGAGGACTGTAGAAGGAGGCGCGTAGGCGATGCAGAGTCTTTTGGACGCCTTCGTGGCCGGCTCCATGAACGGTGGTGAGGATGGTCGGCCACAGGACCGATGAGTCAGGTACGAAGATGCGACCGTGGTGCAGCACGAAGCCATCCACCACCGTCCAGGCTGCACCAGCAATGCCTTGCTCCACCTCGGCACGTTTGGTGACAAGGGCAGGAAGATTGGCCGCCTCACGACGAATGTCTTCGAAAAGCTTGAAGTCAGGACGGGAGACTGCGCACGCCATGGCGTCCTGGGAGTCCTCATCCCGGCGGGAAAGGGCGTCGGCGGCCGTATTCAGCCGGCCGGGTCGGAACTCCACCTTGAAATCATAGCCGAAGAGGCGACTGACCCAGGTGTGCTGGGGGATGGTGGAGAGTCGTTGATCCAACAAGAACTTCAAGGCGTAGTGGTCAGTACGCACTGTGAATGGTCTTGCCCAGAGGTATGGTCTCCAATGGCGTACTGCCTTGACAAGGCCGATGAGTTCCCGCTCGTAGGCGGCTAGCTTGGCGTGCTGGGGAGCGACCGCGCGGCTGAAGAAAGCCATCGGGCCGGCGCCCTGATGCAACACCGCGCCGAAGCCCGAGCCAGACGCGTCGCACTCCACGATGAAGGCGGTGGCGGTCGGAAGGCCAAGGATCGCCCGATGGTCAAGGCGGTCTTGAGGGCTTCGAAGGCGTCAGTCGCTGCTGGAGACCAGTGAAATGCATCCTTCTTGAGTAGAGACGTCAGGGGGGTAGCGATGACGCCGTAATTGTGGATGAAGCGCCGGAGTATCCGCGAGGCCGAGAAACCACGGCGCGCGCAGTGTCTTGTGGTGGGGCGATGTTGAACGGTTTCCACCTTGGTAGGATCCATGGCGACGCCGTCCGCCGATATGATGTGGCCGAGGTATGCCACACTGCGTTCCGCAAAAGTACACTTGGAGCGCTTCAGAAAGAGGTTGTGGGCGCGCAGCACGGAGAAGACGGTGCAAACATGCTGAAGGTGCTCCGACCATGATGTGCTGTAGATCAAAATATCATCGAAGAAGACGAGGACCGGGCGGCGAAGGAATGTCCTCAGCACTTCGTTCATCATGGCTTGAAATGTCGAAGGGGCGTTGGTCAGCCCGAAAGACATCACCACGAACTCAAAGTGACCGTGATGAGTTCGGAAGGCCGTCTTGGCGATGTCATCAGGGAACATGCGGATCTGGTGATAGCCTCTCCGGAGGTCCAATTTGGTGAAGAAGGAAGCCCCCTTTAGTTCGTCCAGGAGCTCGTCGACGACGGGGATGGGAAAGACGTCTCTAACTGTCTTGGCGTTGAGGGCCCGATAGTCGACACAGAAACGCCAACTAGCATCCTTTTTGCGGACCAGGAGCACCGGGGAAGAAAACGCCGATGTACTCGGACGGATGATACCCTGCTCCAGCATGTCCGCGCACTGCCGCTCAATTTCATCCTTGAGCAGCTGGGGATAGCGGTATGGGCGCACCGCAATTGGTGGAGTGTCTGGCAGAAGGTGGATACGGTGGTCCAAATGGCGCTGAGGCGGAAGACCAGTAGGGGCTTCAAACAGATCCGCGAACTCAGCTAGCAGAAGGGATAGCAAGTCTGGCCGATTCATGGCGCGAAGCTGTGGCGGTGAGGAAGCCTCCAAACCGCGCCACTTGACAAGGTGATCATGCCGCCAAAAGGACATGGTATGGTGCCCGAAGTCCCACAATATAGGCCCCAGCGTCTTCAGCCATTGGCAACCCAGAACAAGCTCGTAATCTTCAAGTGGCAGGACGTACAGATCAATGAAGAACTGCTCCTTGTCGATGGTAACCGGGACTTGCTTGCAGACGCCGGAAGACGGCACCCGGTCGCCATTCGCGACTCCCACCATGAGGCCCGGACGCGGCTCGGGTGTAAGGCCGAGGCGAGTTGCCGTGGCGGAGGCCACGAACGAGTGGGTGGAGCCGGAGTCGATGAGGGCACGCAGCTGCGACGCGACGACGGAAGCCGAGAGATGCATCGTGTCCCCCTCCTTGATGCCGGTAAGGGCATGGAGGGAGATCCTGACATCTTCGTCAGAAATCGCATCCTCGTCCTCGGGGCCCTCCACAGGTGCGCTGTCGTCCAACTCCATCAGGTAGAGTCCTTTCATCGTACACTTCTGGAGGTGCTCGCGAGAGAACTTCTCCGGGCAGTTGAAGCAGAGTCCGTCCGCCCGTCGCTGTGCCATCTCTTGGGGCGTGAGGCGTTTGAAGCGGGTACCCGCCGACGGGGCGCCTTTAACCGGAGCCGGAGGAGTCGAGAAAGATGTCCGAGCAACCGGGGCGGCCGTACGCGGCGAGGCGGTTATCGCCGGTACCGCCGCACGATGTGACGGGGCCGAGCGCGGAGGCACGCGGGTGATGCCTGGATCATCTTCTTCCTCAATCTCCAGGCGACGCTCAAAAGCCCGTGCCAGTGCCATGGCATCGTCAAGTGTCTCCGGGCTTTGGAGCTCAACGTCGGTCTGGAGGGGATTCCGCAGTCCGGCGGTGAAGATGTCGATCTGCTGTTGCTCGGAGACGTTCTTGCAGCGAGCCAGAAGGGGGAGGAAGCGCTCCTGGTATTCCGCGACAGTGCCTGTGCGGCGGAGCTTCATGAGGGCGCCAAGCGCGTTGCTCCGAACGGGTGGCCCAAATCGGCGCTGCACCCTGTCGAGGAGCTGAGGCCAGGTTGGTACGCCGCGGTTCTGCTCCAAGCGATAGTACCAATCTTGGGCTGCGCCCTCCATGTAGAAGGAGGCGAGCCAGACCCTCTCTTCCTCCGGCGTGCGATGGGCACGGAAGAACTGCTCCGCTTTGTGCAACCACCCGATTGGATCGGTGGTGCCATCGTAGCGCGGAAAGCGCAGCTTGTGGGAGGATTGGTAGGGAAGAGGAGGCGACGACGGAACCTCGGACTCGAGCTTCGCCTTGCCCTTGTTGGAGACGTCGCTGAGCTCGAGCTGGGTGGTCTGGAGGCGATTGACGGCGACCCAGAGGCGGCTCTGGTCGTTCTTGTGCGTCGCGAGATCCTCTTTGACCGATTGGATCTCACCGAAGAGCTTCTCCATGGCTGTTTTGAAGTCAGCGGCAGAGAGAGGAGAAGCCATTAGCAAGGCGCACACGGGAGACTGGCGATGAGTCTGAAGGTAGTGGTGGGTGGGCGAGTGGGGAAGGAGCGGCGGAGCCGCGGAGGAAGAAGACTCTGAAGGGGAGGCGAAGGGAAAGAGGAGCGAGTGGGGAAGACGCGGCGGAGTAGCGGCGGAGCAGCGGAGGAGAAATCTGAAGGGAAAGCGGACTGCGGCGGGGATAGCGGGGAAAAGGTGTCTCCGTGCGCTGAGGGTAGCGTACGAACGCTGCGGGTGGGGAAAAGAAACCTGGCTCTGATACCAAAGATGTTACAGTAGTTGTGACTTAGAACTTTCTTTTCTTCTCCTCCCTTTCTCAACCAAGTGATTACATATATATAGCCATTAGGCCAGCTCATTAACACCCAATACTCTGTCTTCTTTGTAACTAAAACTCTGCAGCCTAACAAACTCTCTAACAACCTTATCTTCCTGACTTTTTTACCCCTCTGTTGTGGATGCTATCTTCTTGTTACGGCGTGTATATACTTTGCCCACAAAAGCATCCACAACAAGACTAGTTAGTTTCGCACTTCTCTATTTGAATGGAGTTTACCCTAGATTTTACATTGTAGGAGGCTGCTTAGGTCAAAGCGAAGCATCGAACATGGCATGCTTGATAATCTATTATGAAAAATTTTACCACACTGACAGTTCATTTCTAAATATCACACGTCTTCAGAGTATGTAGTATTGTAGTATTTCATGTCTAAAATATGGTATGTAAACAGTTATGGTACAAGAACTAATCTTACTAAATCTCTGTTTCTCTGTTGTATGCTACGTTGTGTTGCAAAGTAAATGTTATTAACCTTAAACGAAGCAGATTTCGTTGCTCTGTAAGGCCTATCTCCTGACAATACAGCAGAAGCTTGATCACTAGATTGAACAAAAAGGAGAACTTCCATCTTCTTATCTGCCTAATCCATGATTCAATCAATCAATCTTAACCACCTCGCTGAAGCTGTGCTGCTCTCACCGCCAGGCGCCAGCCATCCACTCGGAGTCAGAATGACCTCTTGAACACTACTGCCACCATGAATCAGCACGTCAGCACCCCCTCTCGATTGCAAAGGAACTATACTCTGCTTACTCAATTCACAATCAAATAATACAAATGGAAGAATTAATTACATGAAAATGGTCAGGTTGACAACTTTGAGTGATTGGAAATGGCAGTTTGGTGATGGGATTTGGCATGGTTGTCACGGGAGTCGCTTAGACGCAAAGGCACCCCTGGGCACAGCATCTAACTCGCTGTGGCCAGTTAGGTGAGCACCCCGGAATTCTGGGCATCCATGGCGTCGCCTGAACATCCATGGTGAGCTCGTGGGCTGCCGCCTTGCTAGCTGTTTAAGGGGGTGTGAGAGAGAGACATAAGTGTGACTGTGAGAGAGACAGAGAGACATGTGAGTGAGGAGCACTTAGAGAGAGAGAGAGAGACACGACTCGGGATGGAACCCTGGCCACTGCCAACCCTCATTGCGCTGGCCGCCGCGGCTAGTCAAGAAACTCAAGATTACTCTGGCGAGCCTCCCTCCCTGATCAGTGTCTCCCTTGGCGGCTGGTTGCCAGATCTGAAGCTGCGGGTACTTCCTCTGCTTCTTTGCTTCTTTGTTCCTCTTCCTCTGCTCAGTGATCACTTCTTTGTTCGATTTTTGTTCCTTTTCTCCCCGATCTGCTCTGCTCTGCACCTCTGCTGCTCTCTCTGCTCTGCTGCCCTCTGCTGTGTGCTCTGCTCTCTGCTCTTCTGGTGATGCTCTGCTGTTCGGCTGCTCTCTTCTCTAGTGTAGTAGTGTACAAGTAGAGCTACTCTAGCTCTAATTGGTAGTTCGGCCTAGGATCAGCAAGGTATGCAGCTATCATTGACCTCTGTAATTTGCTGTTTTGCATGACTTTATGTTCGCCTTATGTTGCCCAGGCGACGATTAGGTGTCAACTAGTGGACAAGGCGTCTGTTAGGTGCCGTGCTCGTGTAATACACCATGACAACCATGAGATTTGGTGTTGGTTGCAGCATTCCTTGTAGTCTACGGGGATGCAGCTTATTGTGGTTGCAGCTGATGTTGATGGAGCATTGGACTGCTGGTTGTACTAATCCTGGTGCTTGGGTCGGCAAGGATAGCAGTGTGAGCTCCAACCAAATTGAGGAGGGAGAGGAGATAAGAAGAGTTGAAGTGGGACCCAACGAGCAATGAAATTCATTTTTTAGTCGTGATTGGAGGATTTGCATTGGATGCCAACCCATTTAGTAATATATTCATGTTGTGATTCTTAACAGGTGGTATAAAAAGAGAGGTGTCACCTTGGGAACCGTGCACTCAAACCATCACGATACTTAACAAGTGGTAAAATAAAATGAAAAGTACCACCATGGGAAACATGCATTCAAACCATTTGATTTGTGAATATTCAGATTGGCCGTATGAAATTAATATGAGTAGATTTGTCTCAAAAATACTTTATTGATGGTCTAAGTTGCATTCTGGAGACTGCCAACGATCAAAACGACACTTTTTCATAACTGGTTGGAGTAAGTGATACATTTGTAACTAGTATTCTATGAAGGTGCCTTTCAGAGTTCACCCCACAACAGTCTAATCAGGGTTCAGAAAACTGATACCGTGATAAATCCTATCCAGGGGCCGGTACCGGTTACTGGCCGGTAACCGCAAAAACGGGAAAAACTAGTCAAATTTTAAGTTTTAAAATTTGAAATTGAAATCGGTAACCGGAAAACCGGCTGCTTACCACTCAAAAAACCGGACAAAAACCGCTAAAAACCAAATTTTCAAATTTGAAATTGGAAATTCCTATTACATTCATGCAAAAAGTATGAAGTCAAGTATGAGAGGTGCTTGTATCTTTCTAATACACTCCATTAATGTTAAGCAATATAAACATCATTAAGAAAACTAATTTTTATATTCAAAATTTTAAATTTGAATTATATAAAAACCACCGGTTTTTTATTTCCTGGTTGCCACCGGGAAATCCAGTTACCGGCCGGTAACCGCCGGTTTTCCGAACCTTGAGCCTAATCATTATTGTATCCAGAAGCCAAAAATGATTCTTCTTTGCACCCCCCTTAATGGTTCAAACCATTCTAAGATGTGAATAAACTTATGTGGAATAATTAGGTGGCTTGAAAACTCAATGTATACGTGTCACTGTCATGACTCACAAGTAATTTCTTGCAGTGTTTTTGAGGTGATGTATAAAATTATTAAGTCTTTATACATTTTTATTTTTTCACTGTTTTTGGTCTTAGATTTTTGGAATAGCTGCAATAAAAAAAATATGTTTACTGTTCTATGTATCCTATTATTGAATACATGTGGACTTTTTACATTTTATGATGTATTATTGCAGGTGTACCCAAAGATTCACGAGTCAGATGAGGTATGTTTTTCTGTTGTCACTTCTGATATCTGCAAATCTATCAGGTTCAATTGAATTTGGTACTTCTCGAAGTTAGTAGGAGCATTAGTTTTGAAGTCTCCAGCAGCAGGACCTGCTAATTAAAAATTGGGGGTGGGTGGGTTGTTTTGGGGCGCTATGCGGATTGTATCTGCACAACATATTTGGTGCAGGCAGCTAAACATACCCTTTTTAGCAGTGGGATGTACATTTTGTCACCACACAGTGTCCATTTAAGGCTATTGTTATCCAGAAATTTTTTTGCAACAGTATTTGTAGGAAATGTGCCAAAAAAAAGTCTTATGACATTCGTAGGAAAATGTACATTATCTGAAACTTCAAACAGAAATTGTATATTGATTCATGCTCCTATGTATTTACTGGAACGTGGGAGGTGCTTCTACTCGTATTTATTTTAATAGATTGATAATATCTTTTGTAAAAATATCTAATTATCAACGCAATGCAGCATGGAGTGTTGCTATTCGTCAGTTCCTACTTCGAATATATTAGGATAAGCAATTTCTTAAAATTGCAGGAAGCATCCTTTTGTAGAGTTGGGGAGTAAGTGGACCTTCCTTTTCCTGCTAGCGTATTTGATTTGTTCAATAAAAAATATTCTGCTCTTAGCCTTATGCATATAGTAACTGTGTATGTGCTCATAAATTAGGGCTACGTCACAACAGGATATATCTCGTTCAAGACTCTGGTTTTTTGAGGGCAAGAAAAAGATCTTGCTTTATAGTGAGCGATCTCACTTCTTCCACAGATACAAGGTCATAACATCTAAACAGCCCTAGGAGTATAACTTGTTATGATGTGATCTTGCTGTCGTTTCACAAACATGCACTTGAATGTCTATTAATGTGAAGTCTAAACTCTTTATCATTATAACGTGCAGATCAGGGGAACACAGCATTTGGTTATCTACTCACTGCCTGGTAGAAAAGAATTTTATCCGGAGGTATTGACTAAATTGCCTTTCTATGTGCTCTGTCTGAATTTGTATTGTCAAAGTGATCCAAAAAAATTATCTCCCTGGTCCTTATCTTCATTTCAGCTTGTAAACATGCTTGGTGAATCAATGAACGGGAAGTGCAATGTCCTTTTTTCTCGTTTGGACATTCTTAAGGTGAGGTCACTGTTTCACATAGTTTGGTTCCATCAACAAAACTATGGTCTTAGTTCAGCTGAAGTTCATGTTGCAACAAAATTCATCTGGGTCATTTATAAAATGTTTTCGCGTAGTTTGTGTTGCATTGTATTGTGTAGTTCAACCATTCATTTCGTACTATATAAAAAAAACTATTTCATATTGTATCTCTACCAGCATTTTAGTTTTTCTTTTGACTGAGCTGAGTTCTTGTGAATTTGCAGTTGGAGCGAATTGTTGGAACCTCTGCTGCACAAAGGTTGATTTCTTCAGACAAGAGCATGTTTGTCTTCTGCTGATGTAGGTGTGAGTGTTTGAAAGCCTACCAAAAAATTTGAAATACGAGATGAGACGAGCTGGCGCAATACGCCCTAAACAGCAATTTTTTTAGATCTGTTGTAATAATTTTTTAAGCAGCTCTTCCAATGGATTATATAACAGGCAATTGCCTTCGAGATCCCCTTGTTTGCGCTTAATGTTTTGCAGCAGTGTTTTTTGAAATTTTGTTGATGTCTTCTGCTGATTTTTTATGAAATTTTGTTGATGTCTTCTGCTGATTTTTTACTGTAAGAAACTTAAATCTGTCCGGTTCAGGCATCAATAACCAGGTCACTTTTTTTTTTCAGCCGAGCTAAGATTACGCTAAGTGGTTTTATGTTGAATGGATTCATATACTTGTACATTGAGCAGAACCAAAGCTGGTTCGATCAGGGTTGGTTTAGCTCATTTTAACCTTGTTTGAAACGTGAGAATTCCATAAGAACTTTGCAGAAAAGGAAAGAATTTTTAAAATAATATATTTTTATTTAGAATTATAGTAATATATATCTATTTTTTTTATTTTACACTAATAATCTTCTGCTGTTTCACCGTTGAGCCACTAGAGGTAGTCGGCCAATAGTTGCACGATAGTGTCTAAGTTGCCCACCGGTTGGGTGATTAGTGCAAGTCACTCAACTATCGAGCGACTAGTCTTAGTTGCTTAACGATGGAGTGACATCTTGATAAATCATCTATAGGTTGGGTGATTTAAAATAATAATAATATTTTATTAATCTAATGGAAATAATTGTGCGGAAATAAATGGTAATTTTTGTAGATAATATATTTAGCAAATCTTGTTTGTAGGTTATTTTTTTTGAAATAAATGGGTAGTCAAGGTAGGTTGGTCTACTTGTGATTTTTATAAATTCTCAAGGGTACGAAATCTATTAGACTCCAATAAAATTTTTTGATGTCATATGTTGTAGTGCGATGGCAATTAAAAAAAGGCTTGAGGGATTGGAATGAATAATTAGCTTTGGATAGGAGTGTATGGAAATTAGCGATTCACGTATCGGAATTATAAGAAAGTTAGGGGCAGTGTTTTAGGCTCTTGGCTCAGATAGCAGGTTGTACGGCTTAGGGTTTTAGCATTGTAGATTTTATTTCAAGATTCTCATCTCTTTGATTTTGAGAATGTTTCATTTTTAGCTTATCCTAACTTGTTTAGGGCAAAAGGCTTTGTTGTTGTATATTTTGTAGTGCGATAAATTTCTAAAGAATTTTATGAGGATGATTGAGGTAGTAATGATTTGTAAGTACGAAGGTAAATGATACTGCGATGCAATAAGGAATTCATACATGGTGGAGAACTTTGGATAAATGGCGTAACGATAATAACACGATAGTTAATCTGATAAGGGGGTTACATAGCATGCAGACTAATGAACCAAGGATGGTGCACCCACGTATTTAGGGAAATAGAAATATATAGAACATATGGACTAAGTGGGCCGAACTACTGCATAGAACGTGGCCATTTGCTATTGCGGCTCAGCTCGGCGTTGTACTCCTCGCCTTGCGCCTTAGCTTTCGTCGTGATGGCCCTCTTCTGCATCCTCTCACCCTCCCGTTGCCTGGCATGCTCGTGCTCCTGCTCCTCGTGTAGCCTCTCCCGCCTCTTGTTCTCCTTCATCTCAACCTACAGCTCTTCAAGGTGCCTTTCATGACCCTCTCAATCCTCCTTGTCCCACCTCTTCCATGACATCAACATCTACATATCGTAGGGGTGGATCTTGTCATCGATTCACTAGCTGAAGTCGTATAGGTGTGGCAGAGACTATGGTGGGAAGAGAGACGTGGTTACGGCATGATGGGAAGCAAAATAGTGCTGTGCACTGAAATATGATTTCATTACCAGCTGCTTGTGGCTCGACATGTCAAACCTATGGTCGGGGTAGTCTGCGCAGTAGTTTTGGCGTGTCAAAGATCCACTTGTCAGTTGATTTGACACAATTGCAGGCGTCACGACACCAGCAAAGGGGTGGCGCCAACCCCCGCCAGGGGCCCTTCTAGAGGGCGTTCAGCGGACATAGGAGGGGGGCACGGCTCGACCCGGAATTGTTGGGCGTACTGCGAGGCAATCTCCTTAGATCGATAAGCTTCAGAGGGGTCTATTGAGGAGGTGAGTGGTGTGTGTAAGGCCGTTGACTAAACGTCCTATGGCGAGTGGTGGTATGCTGGGGAGCCTCCCAGTCCTTCAAGAGCTTGCAGATGTGCCTCCATTCGTTCTCCTTGTCCATGTTATCTAGGTAGTGTTGTTAGTGAGGAGTTCTTGGCTGAGTAGCATTGTATTTTTAGCGGGAGCGGATGGAGCTACAGCGGCTCCATTGCGATAAGGCATGGATGTGTTTCACATCCATGCGCTGTGCCCTTCGAGGAGGAAGCTTGCGGTAGTCGAGTGGTCTCTTTGTGCTTTGCAGAGCGAGGTCATGTACTACTTTGCAGAGAGTGGTCACGTCCTGCTTTGTAGAGAGAAGTCATGTCCTGCTGTGTAGAGAGTGGTCACGTCCAGCTTTGCAGAGCGAGGTCATGTCCTACTTTGCAGAGCGAGGTAACGACAACAGATTTACATTGCAAATGCAGTTAAAGTTTGCAATTACGATGCAATTAGTTCCACACTATGTGCAACAAACAAAGTGTTGATTGAAGTACAAGTTACAACATGATATCATTTCTAATCTTAGTACCACTACACACACAACAAGAAGTGGTGCTGCACTTCTCGCTGGTACTCCTACTCAACGGCAGATGCCTTGCAACTTCTCGCAGTGTGGCCTTCCTGGCCACAGTGGTCGCAACGTCTGCCCGCCACTCTAGCTTCCCCTTCATCCATATCGTTCCTAATGCAACTACTCTGCTAACGGCCCTTCCCACCCTTCAATATGTCAAGATCCGGAATCTAAGTCCTCTGTACAATATCCAACATGGCAAAGTTTCCCACAACCCTGAAACCTCTTAGCTCACCACACCATGCCTGTAGCACCCTCTCCTTCATGAAGTACTCTGACATGAAGTTAGATGAGTTCATGTTGATATGCTGTGAGGACATGAAGCATGGCTTGTAAAGGAGTTTTGGCTTGTTGCATGTGTAGTTAGGTTCATTCACATGATCTCCAAGGCACACCTCATGGGTAATAAGAGCGAGTCATCCTAAATCCAGTTCTATCCTGAGGGAGCACATCGAAATGATACTCTCTATTGCCCATCACGAAGAACGTGTGCGACTGACCCTTCTCGGTCTTGGCTTGCATGTACGCTATAATCTTCGAGCAGTACGGTGTATGTGGGTTGGCTGCATGAAGTGCCGTATTTGCATGCCTTTCTCTAAAATATTCGGTTGTACCTTACAGAACACCTTCCACGATAGCGATGAGGGGCTGAGGACGGAAGCCTCTAAGAACTCAGTTGTACACCTCCATAAGGTTAGTGATCATTATGTTGTACCTTGCACCATCCGTGTCGTGCAACAAGGATCACGTCTCCAATGGTTCAACCTTAGTCTAATGGGAGAAGCATTTGATGTTCCTCAAGGTTCTCCGCGTCACATGGGGAGGGTCAAGCTTCGGCAATGGTGTGAGACGTACGGGTTGCACCGCCCCGGGAATGGGCAGATGCTTGTTGCTCTCGACGACATGCTTCCTGGTGTGCTCCTCCAACATCTCCCACAACACATCGAATTTACACTATTGATTCTACATAGCTAGCCTCTTGAATAGTTTCATCAACAGTTGCTGCGGAAATTGCTTGAAGAAGTTGCTCCCCAGATGGCGAATGCACCATCTATTCCTTATGTGTGGCCAAGGGAACGACTCCTCGGTGTCTTACTGAAGTTTTCTTATGGCCTTCATCATCCCAGGGTGCCAATCACGGATTATACAGGCATCAGGACGTGACACAACTACTCCCTCCTTTAGATATCGAAGGAACCACAACGAGTTGTTGAAATTCTCACTTTTGATGAATGCGACGGACAAGGGTAGAATCTGATTGTTGCCATCAATGCCAATTACTGTCAAGATCTGCCCCTTATATTTCCCAGTTAGAAACATCCCGTCGACTGAGATCAATGGCAACATGTGCCTGAAAGCGTTGATGTAGGCACCGAAGGCTAAGAAGGCCCTCTGCAACACCATGAAACCTAGCGGTCTTCTGGATGGTCTGCCCTTCACAACAATGTATATGCCCGGGTTCATGTCCTGCAGCACCTAGAGCATACGAGGAAGGTTGTCGTAAGCCGCCTCAAAAGAACTGAACCTCCTTTGCAAAGCCTTCTGCTTCGCATGCCATGCCTTCGCATAGCTAATATTGTACTTGAATATCTCCTTGATAGCTACCATAATGTGCTTATCCTCCAGGTCCTTCTTCTTCACTATCTCTTCGTATATGAGATTGGCTATGAAGGTGGATGTTAGTTTGCGATGCTTCGGCAAAACACTACTGAGCACATAGCAGTGCGCCTCTACCTTAAGAGACAATCCAGTGAGTCATACTTGGGTCTACGTGCATGCACATGCCAAGGACAACCAACCTGCTTTTAGACCACAGTGTACTACTCCTGGCTAGATTTTAGGACCCAAAACGTTTGTTGTATGGACAAGGCCCATAGCTTTATAACATCCTGTAGTGATCCCTTGTCAACAACATTGCATGAAGCTAAACCTCCGCACCATGGTACTCCCACGATGATTCATACTTGACGTGCACAGCAAGACCCTCAACATCTACCCTATTCCATCCCTACGGGATGAGACCTTCATCCTCATCGGAAGAGTCATCGCCATCGTCTTCTAAAGCTTCCTCCTTGGCCCAGATCGTTAGGTCATCGATCTCCATCTGACACACTATGTTGTTGACATACTCCCTTGCATCCGCCTATCTAGTGGGCTTAGCGTGCGGTGTACGATCTTCCCATTCTACCTCCGCAACATCGGCCGCCGTGTCCTCTTCATGAACCACGCATTGCGCGCTTGAGCTACTCTTACCAACCAGACAATAGCTATTGGTAGGGCCTCGTGCGACTCCATTCGAACATGCTTGCACAAGTAGCACACACTCGTATCCACACCGCTAGTAGTCTTTCACAAAGCCCTTCCATGCATCCGTGTGCATCAATCTTGTCAACTCCCACCGAATGTGTGTGGCAGACCGACTCCAAAGTTCATGTAGGACGACACTACATACCTCGGGGTCCAAGGAGAAACTGCATGTGAGCCAGTGCAAGACATTTCTGATTAGAGCATTCTCCATGTCCAGGTGTACCAAACTGACTTGTGGGAAACCACTTAGGTCAACATTGTATGGACCTTCACGAATCGTACCAACACCGTAATGCACTTTAATCTTGTGGGTTCAGACATGACTAATTTTTCACTGCAAATATTACCATTTGTCAACATACATTCACTAAATACATGCATTCGAATATGGGTATCCGAATACATGAACCCAGACACATATATTGCTGGGAAGGACAAGCCATCCAGAAGACTGCTAGGTTTTATGGTTTTGCAGAGGACCTTCTTAACTTTCGGTGCCTACATCGACGCTTTCAAGCACATGCTGCCCATGATCTTAGTCAACGGGACATTTCTAACTGGGTCAACAGCCTACATGTCATGTAACCCCCTTGTCGGATCAACAGTCGTATTGTTATCATTATGCCATTTATCCAAAGTTCTTCATATATGAATTCCCTATTGCATAGCAATATCACATACCTTCCTACTTAAGAATCACTTCTACCTCAATCGTTCTTAAAAAATTCTTCAGAAATTTATTGACTACAACAACATACGATGATCAAAAAATGTTATTGTGAGTCTAACGTATTGCGTACCCTTGAGAATCTACGAAAATTACAAATGGATCAACTTATCTTGTCTGCCCTTTTATTTCCAAAAATAATAATAACCTACAAACAAGATTGGGTAAATGTATTACGGACAAAAATTGCCATTTGTTCCTTCATAATTATTTCCATCAGATTAATAAAATAATAATATTATTATTTTAAATTGCCCAACCGGTGCGTGACTTGTTGAGGTATCGCTCTACCGTTGAGTGACTAGGGGCGACTAGCCTAAGTCGCTCAACGATGGAGCGATAGAGGATTATTTGTATAAAATAAAAAAATAGAGGTATATTACTATAATTTAGAATAAAAAATAGATTATTTAAAAAAATTCCACCGTTTTCAGCATTTCCACGATGTGGTCACATCTAATTGACAGTGCGAACATGGAGGGTAACGTGATTATTATTAGAGTAAATGGTACAAACACGCCCGATTCTTTACCATGATTAGGTAGACTGGTTTATGATTTTTTATTCAATCTCTAGCATACTTGTTCGAGTCTCATATAAAATTATAATATTAAGAAAGTGTTTTTAAGACAAATCTTACAAATATAAATTTTATCTATCTACTCTAAATATTTTTAAAAAATATCGATAGCTACTTTTAAAATTTAAGTTAGGCTTATATATCTTAGAGAAGTGAGCATTGACGACTTTTCGTTAGACAAAGAGTAAGGGGGAAAATCTTCCTTTGCGCCTTTTGCGGCTGATTTGGTGATTTCCACGGGTAGCCTCCACCTTAGCCACAAACTGGGTAGACGATGAAACCCCAGTGAGACCTACCACCACCACCCGTTGCCATAGATGGCGCTACGAGCTCACCCATAGCTATCCTTCTTCGCCTCCCTGACCCTTCCAATCTGTTGCATCCGCTAACCCCTCAAATCTATTAGAATAGGAATTCCATTATATTTCCTTATATGTGTATGACATATTTCCTTATAATATCCTCTTGCACTCACTATATATGCTGCCCATTGGGTCTCATGAATATACACATAATATTCATAACATGGTATCAGAGTCTAGGGCACAACCTATCTCTTTGTGCTGCCATCCCACTAGCCGCCCAAGGATGCCGCTACAAGGAGGAGGCTGCTGCCGCTTCGGTTGCCACCACCGCTGTCCACGGTTGCCTCAGTAATTTCCTTTGTCACTTCCACCACTATCGTTCCCTGTTGCCGTTGCCTCTGCCTTAGTCACCATCACCTCTACCCTGGTCGACGTGGACCGAATCGACACCGCCACCTGCCAGGAGGAGGAGGTTGTGCTGAGGAGCGGTGCCACCACCTCCCCCATCTGGCCACCTTCCCGCACTGATGCAGGCCATCACCATTTACACAGGGCATAGACACTACTATCCAAGGCCATCGCCGTCCACTGCCGCAGCCCTTGCGTCATTGGCTCCCCATCTGGCCACCATTGACGTTGTGCTGACATGGGCCAAGACTGTCGCGCCATCCTTTTTCTAGCACACACTGCGGCTGTTAATAAGAAATGATCTAGGTTTGTTTCTTTTTAGTGGATTCCTTCATAAAATAAAAAATGTTGATCTAATTGCCACGCTGTCCAGCACTGCCTGTTAGACTTCGTTGACTTGGTCATTACGCTGTTCAGCGCCGCATACTGATGGCTTTCGTTTCATTAGCTACGATCCCACTCTCAGGAACAAAGCTCCGTGGGGCGAACTACAGGCTGTGGTCTTCACTCATGGAGATCACACTCATGGTCTCCGCCTCTAGGACATGTCACTTGTGCTCGACCTTGTCCATCATCACCGGTTCAACCTCATTCTAGGCAGCCTACTCCTACATCTCCTACGAAAGTTGAGGCCGCCATGGAAACAGATGCTGTTGTTGCTATTGACATTACTAGTGAGGCTTTTCAGTATATCATAGATGTTTTTAAGCACTGATGTGCTGATGAGGCCCGTGTTTGAGCCATCTTGGTGGTCAACATCAATGACTCCATCTGGCCAGACATTCTTGGTTATAGTTCTGAGCATAAGGGTTATCGCTACCATGATCCTTTTGCTTGATAGAGCATGATCTCACGACACGTTGTCTTTGATGAATCTCAACATTTCTTCTTTCGAGGTTCGGCTCCTTATCCTATTTTCACTGATGAGACAATCTTATGGTTGTCTCTTTTGACTCTTCACCCAGGTCTCCACTATGAGTCTTCCCCTAGTCTATCTCTTGTGGTTCCTTCTATATAGCTACCTCCTGTGCTTCCTCTTGAAGCACCGTCTCTTGTTCCTACAGTACCACCATCTTGTTTCTCTGGGCTTTACTACTCTAGGCACCCTCGTCCTTTTCCAGCCTCCTCTCCTGGTATCTTGCTGACACCGATGTCTGATCCTCCTGATGATGCTCCTTGTTACACTCTTTATGACCGGACATTTCTTCGACCTCCTGATCATTTTGGTTTGACTTCAACATCTCATGTTCTCTCTTTCATTGAACTTAGTTCTTATCGTGAGACTGCTCCTTATTCTGAGTGGTAGCTTGCTATGGTAAAGGAGCTTGATGCTCTTTGGTATACAAATACTTAGGATATTGTATCGATACCTATGTATACTTGCCCTATCACGTGCAAGTGGGTGTACAAGATTAAAACTTGGTCTAATAGTACTATCGAGCACTATAATGCTCCTCTTGTGACTCACGGATTTCAATAGGAGTATGACCATGACTGACATTTGCCTCTGTTGCCCATATGACCACTATTCATACTCTTGTTGCAGTTGTTTCTATTCGCTCGTGGTCCATCTTTCAGCTAAATATTAAGAATGCATTTCTTAATGGTGTTTTGCATGATGAGGTCCATATGCAGCCACCACCTAGGTATTTTGTTCCAGATGGGCACGTCTATCATCTTCGTTGTGCTCTTTATAGCATCGAAAATGTTTTTCATGTCTGATTTGCATGTTTTACCTTATTCATTAAAGCTCATTCATTACAATCACCTTCTTCGGGTTCTTCACTACTTGCGTAGGACTATCTCTTGTCGTTTGTTTTTCTCTAACTCCAACTCACTATAGCTTTAGACGTACTCCGATGCAACCTAGGCGTAGGACTATCTCTTGTCGTTTGTTTTTTTCTAACTCCAACTCACTATAGCTTTAGACGTACTCCGATGCAATCTGGGCTAATGATTCTTATTATTGTCATTCTCCTTTTTTTACTGTATTTTTCTTGGCTCCTCTCTGATTGTCCGGAAGACAAAGAAGCATACTTCAATTTGCCATTTGAGTGCGTATGCTGAGTTGAGAGCTATGGAAGCAGTGATGGTAGATGTTACTTGGTTGAGGTGACTACTTGCAGATTTTGGAGTGCCTGTGACAGGACCTATGACTCTTTTGTCTGACTGTACAGGTACTATTTATATTGCCCGTGACCCAATGAAATATGAGCTCACCAATCACATTGGTGTGGATGCTTCATATACTCGCTCACAGGTGCAAGAGGGAGTGTTTGCTTTACATTTGTGCCTTCAGAGTTATATATTACTAACTTCTTCACGAAGCCACAGACTAGGATGCAATATTTGTATTTTCTCTTCAAACTCAATATGTGTGTTCCACCATGAATTTAAGGGAGTGTTAAAATAAGAATCCTTTATATTTTCTTATATATGCATAACATATTCCTTTATAATATTTTCTTATACTCATTATATATACTGCCCATTACACTTACATAACTATATACATAATATTCGTAACAAAATCCTGCTCCAAAGACTTCCTCCATTCCAATTCCCAATCCCAAGCCCGGCGGCGGTATAACCCCAGTCGCCCATCCTGACCTCGTTTCTTGGGCCAACCAGGGAAAGAAGATGACAAGGAGGATGACGAGGAGGGAAGGTGGTGCCCACTTGCCAGCCCCTCCGAAGCCCACCTCGACAGCGCCCTGGATGATGATGAGGAGGTCGGCGGATGGGGCCCACCCAATGGCAATGCCGTGGAGGGAGAGCAGCTCCAAAAATGCGAGGGGGACTGCGGCGGGGAGGTGGCTGAGTGGGACACCGGACACCCCTCTCAGCTCCTTCCGCGTCCACGCCCAGGAACAACATCACGAGGAAGAGGAGGAAGAAGACGAAGACGGTGGGGACTGTGCATGGTGGGAGGATCGGAGCTTCTTCTTGAGAAGCCAAGAAGAGGAAAGCAGCATCAGCACCGCCACTACGTCCATGGAAGAAGTTCTCACCTTCGAGAGGAGCCCGTCGGCTGACGGCCCTGGATTCGCTGAGTTCTTGGCTAGGTACAGCCGCAGAGCCCTTGGCGAGGAGGGATGAGTGGAGCTAATGAGGAGGATGGGAGAGGAGGTGCTGGCATTGGGGTGCCTCCACCTGTTCCGGTGGATGCGGGCGCAGGAGCAGCAGCCAATGCAGGTGCCGCTGCAGACATGATTAGTGGCTGTTGTGGAGCTTGGATGGCCCGGATGGCCGATGAGGTCTTGGAGATTGTTGGAAGTTTACCGCCGAAGAGGGGAATCTGTGAGGCGGTCCTTTACAACGCTGCGATGTCCAGTGTTGCTTACTGTGGAAGCACTGGAAGGTGAGCACTGTCTTGACTGGTGTGAGGGAGTGATCATTATTTTTGTCAGAACTCCGGCAAGGATCACCGGCAAGAACTCGAGTTCAGAACGCACACAATCACAGATGGAACTCAAAAGAATTTTTTTGTGCTGCAAATGCTGCCACAGCGTCTTCTATTTCTCTTCTCTTTTTAAAGCAAACAATGAAACAATGCATGTAGAAACTGAAAACAGAGACTTCAATGCGACATGTCTCAGATCGTTGCAATCCCCACGTCGCATGCACAAAATGAAAACTGAAATAGTAAACAACTAAATGCTGCATGCAGAAACTGAAGCATTAGCATGCTTGAATGTGGAAACGGAAAACTGAAGACTAATCTAAATACATGCGTACAAGGTTTAATATCCAACAAAACTCCCCCTAAACCTTGTATGCTGATTGAATTTCGACGAGGCCGATCTTGGATCGCAGCTCAATGAACCTGTCGCGCCCAAGTGCCGCAGCCTTCGATCCGGACGACGGAGTCGTTGCCGAACCTCACCGTGCCGGTGACGCCCGTGTCGAGGTCGGAGAACGCCGCCCGGGACCCCGTCATGTGATTGGTGGCCCCGGTGTCCAGGATCCAGCGCCGGGGATCCTGTTCCTCCACGCCGTCGAGCGCCGCAAAGACCCCCTGCTCCACCAGCTCGACCGCGCTGCTTGATGGGGTCGACGGCGGTGGCACAATCGCAGTGAGTGGTGGTGGCGACAAGACCAGAGTCGCCGCGCCTCGGCTGGATCGCTCACTCTCTCCATCGAGTGGAGAATCGCAGGGCGACGACGACAATGCGGTCGGGACGGTGGCGTTAGTCTCAAGAAGGAGCAACGTGGGCTTGTCGTCCTGGGCCACATGGGCCTGTTCCTCGTTCTGGGCTTGGAGCGACATTCCTTAGCCCAGTGGCCGGTTTTTCTGCAGTTTTGGCATTTGTCGTCGTTCCGATTCGGCGCGGACCCAGCTCCTTCCGAGCTCCCTCCGCCGCGGCTTCGTCCTTTTCCGCCCCAGCGCTTGACTCGATTGCTCGAGCCGCCAGCGCCGCGGAAGCCAGCTTGCTCCTTCTTCTTGTAGCGCTCGAGCCACTCCTCCTCGGTGAGATAAAGCTTGCCTCCAGCGCTCGGGGAAGGCGAGGATGAAAGCTGCCCGGTGTCCTTCGCCGCCTTGAGCCTGCCGGTCACCTCCTCCAACGATAGCGTGGAGATGTCAAGCAACGTTTCAATGGAGAGAACGAGCTGGGTGAACCTGGGGCGAGCAACGCGTAGGTACTTCGCGACGATTTTGTCTGCAGGTTCGGGATCGTCGAGGATGGCGAGCTGGTTGACGATGGTGGTGAGTCGCATGGCGAAGTCCTCCATGGACTCACTGTCGCGGAACGCGATGGACTCGTACTCCGTGCGCACCTTCTGCGCACTGGCTTTGCGGATGCAATCGTCGCCAACCCGCATTGTCTTGATGTAGTCCCACGCTTCCTGGGCTGATTCCTTGGTCGCCAGCGTCGAGATCATCTCGGGTGGGACAGCGCTGCAGATAGCGTCCAACGCCATCCTATCTTTGTGGAGTTCGACGCCGCCTGGCTCGATGGCGTCCCAAAGGCGGCGTGCTTGCAGCTTGATCTTCATCAACAACGACCAGTCGTTGTAATTTGACTTCGTCAGCAAAGGGTAATTGGCCGAGCCTCCGCCTCCTTGACCACGCGGTGTATAACCAGCCCGCGGTCGTTCCCGCCGCTACGGCGCGCGCGGAACCTCTGGAGTGTGCTCGGCGGTGGCGCCGCCGCGGCTGCGGAGTGTGTGCGCCTCGAGGCATGAACACGCTCTCAAGTGCACGATCTCGAGTCCAAGCCTTGAACCCGCTCGATGCAAATGTCGAACTCGGCAAGGATCACGGCAAGAACTCGAGTTCAGAACGCACACAATCACAGATGGAACTCAAAAGAATTTTTTTGTGCTGCAAATGCTGCCACAACGTTTTTCTATTTCTCTTCTCTTTTTAAAGCAAACAATGAAACAATGCATGTAGAAACTGAAAACAGAGACTTCAATGCGACATGTCTCAGACGTTGCAATCCCCACGTCGCATGCACAAAATGAAAACTGAAATAGTAAACAACTAAATGCTGCATGCAGAAACTGAAGCATTAGCATGCTTGAATGTGGAAACGGAAAACTGAAGACTAATCTAAATACATGCGTACAAGGTTTAATATCCAACAATTTTCATGCAATTACTTCATGTAAAATTAATTGTGATTGTTAGTTATTCATACAGTTGGTGTAAAAATTGTAGTATTGTGTTTACTGTTGGGTTGATCTCGGCGAACGGAATCCCGAGATTCCAGGGAGGCAACGCCTCCACTCGCGCCATGATCGGAGGCGCAACCAACCGATTTGGTTTCTGTCCCGGTCACTTAGCGCCATATTAAAAACGGGGATTTGGCAGCGTCTGGTTCACGTGCTATTCTAGGCCACGAAAATCCCGACAGACCTGATCTGTAACGAGTGCTAAGGTGGTAGAAGACCGAGCCTCCTCCGTCTCCATCCACGGCATTGACTACATTGTCGGCAACACCTCCCCATGGCATCTCCTAGTTTAGGTATGTTGATTACGCTTCCGGTCTAAGGATCTTGCTAGGTGTGCATGTTTTGATCTAGGGTTAAAGCTTATTGTTCATGTTTAGACTTAGATCCGTTTAATATTTACTTACACTTGTTCTGTAGATTTTGGTAATCACTTGATGAAAATGTGTGGGACATGACAGCTTGTTTGGGAACTATAGGGCAAGTGGGCAACTATCTATCCAGTATGTGCTATTGAAACTTGTTTATGAAAAAAATGGATTAGATAAGGTGTTAGTTGTTACTTATCATCAGTGATCAACAGAGGATACAAGTGAATTTGATTTATTTCGCTATTTATAGATTGTATTTCCTTGAACTTTTGACAACAAATATTGGATTAGGTAATGGATGGTTTCTGTTAGTGACCAACAGAGGATCCAAGTGAATTTGATTTAGTTCCCTATTTCTAAATGGTATTTCGATGAACTATCCAAACAATATCAAACTGTACACAAACATTGTTTAGCGACAGTTTTGCAATGATGCAAGTGTTTTTACTGTTCCCTCTTAAGATTGAAGTACGCAACTACATTCATAACTAAACATGAATAACAGTCAAATACTAATGTGCTACATTTTTCTGTTCATTTTGCAAGTTAGGTATTATTCATTGTGATGAACATTTTTCTACTTGCTTCAGATATGATGATGCCTGGAAAATATTTGAGCTTAGGGAAAAGAACAATGTCCAACCTGACCACGTGACATCCTCAATCTTGTTAATGGTAATGAAGAAGAGCAAGACATCTGCCAAGGATGCATGGGAGTTCTTCCAACGGATGAACAAAAAAGATGTCGAGTGGAGCTTGGATGTCCTTGCTTCTCTGATTAAGATCTTTTGTGAGGAGATCCTGAAAAAAAGAAGCTCTTATCAATTATCATCTAGTCAGAAATGGAGAAGAGAGGAATTACATCAAACATGAGCATATATAATACATTAATGAATGCATACTGCAAATCCAATCAAATTGAAGAAGCTGAGGTGCTCTTTGTTGAGATGAAAGAGAAAGGCTTAAAACCAACAACAGTGACCTATAATATCCTTATGTATGCTTACAGTAGAAGATTGCAGCCAGAAGTTGTTGAGTTTTTTCTTCTGGAGATGCAAGATTTCAGACTACAACCAAATGCTAGATCTTACAATTGTCTCATAAGTGCCTATGGGCGGCAGAAGAAAATGAGTGAAAAGGCTGAAGATGCTTTCCCGAGGATGAAGACAGATGGCATTAAGGGCCTGTTTGGGAGAGCTCCACCAACTTCAGATTCACGAAAAACGTGGATCTGGAGCTGGATTCACCATGGAGCAGCTCCATGGTGGATCTGGGATTCGTCAAAGTGTTTGGTACAGCTCCACCTCCTCTCTATCTCACTTCCACCAGGCCCCACGCGTCGGGGCAAAATGAAAAAAAAATCGGCGCAGCGCGCAGCGGTGCAGCTGGCAGCGCAGCAGAGAGCGCAGCGAAGAGGAGGAGGCGCGCGCGCGGCGAGGCGAGAAGAGGAGGCGGAGCGGCCGAGGAGGCGAGAGGAGGCGGAGCGGGCGGCGGCGAGGCGAGCGGAGCGCGGCGGCGAGGCGAGCGGAGCGGCCGGCGAGAGGAGCGGAGAGAGAGGAGGCGAGCGGCGGCGGCGGGCGAGGAGGCGGAGCGGCGGCGGGGCGAGGCGGCGGCGCGGGAGGACGCGCGCGGCGAGAAAGAATAAAAGCGAACCATTTTTTTGTGTAATCGGTGGCATGGTGGGTAATTTTCCCAACTCCACCAATTTGAGTTTGGTGGAGCACCCCTTGAGGTGCTCCACCAATTTGGTGAATCTGGAGCTAGATCCATGGTTTTGGTGGAGCAGATCCACGGTGGAGCTGCTGGAGCTGGAACTGTTTGGCTTGGAAAAGTGGATCTGGATCTGGATTTAGTGAATCTAGAGCTGGTGGAGCTCTCCCAAACAGGCCCTTAGCACGAAGAAAGGGTAAAGAGTTGGATCGGCTGCCCTCTTTGGAAAGCCACCAGTTATCACTGTAGCAGTCCTCCACGAGGCCCACCGGCCCCAACTCAGCCAATCCTGTCGCATGGCCCAACAACTCCTTTGCATGTCGCCCCCGGCTCCGACCAGCCCCAATTCCCTCACGCGCCGCGCCTCCCCTCCCCTTGCTCCGGTCCTCGCGACGGCGAGCAGCCTCGGTGCCGCCTCCGGGTTCCAGCCTCCTTCCCTCCCCACTCTCCTCGCCGCCTTCTCCTCTCCCCTGCCTGGCCTCCCGTCTTCGCCGCGCCGCCGCCGCCTGCGCCTCTCGGCAACAACACGGCCGCGCGGCTCCCGGGTCCGGGCCCTTTCACGGAGGCTGGCTCTGGGCTACCGGGGCGCCGCCGCCCGGCTCAACTCACCGCCGCCTGAGTCCGCAGCCCTTTTCGCCCTCAGTTCCTGGTTCCGCCGGGTGTAGGGCAAGATGCCAGGTACTAATCCAAACCTTCCGATCGTTCTGCTCAATCCGACCCTAATATCTCAAAACGCCTGATGGATTCGCTTCAAGGTTTTTATTTATGACCCTTGTATTCTTTTCCTGTGAATTTTTAGGCGGGGAGAGGGAGGAGAGGGTGACCATGGAGGTCACCGACGAGATGCTCAAGAGCATGGAGGTGGGGTTGGCCTTCCGGGACTACGTAAGCCTCTGTTCTTTACTTCAATTCCTTGCTTCTATCGCCTATTGGATTGGAAGTATCCCTTTTTTGCTTGTGCCGTTTAGTTGTTCTTGGGCTGGTTCAGCTCATGTGGGTTAATAAATGACCATGCTCGTGTTCAATACTGCTGTGATTTAACAATGATAAAAAGAGGTGCTTGATATAGTTCTTTGGGTAACGTTTTAAGGAAGAGGAGTTGAGATGCTGGAAAATATATCGATTTTAGTTTAGATTACTGGAAGAATACAAATGGAAGGGCTTGGAGGATACATTGGGTTGTAGTGTCTAGTGAGATTATTTGTTAGTAATCCAATTATTCCTATTCAATTTCCACGTTACTGCACCATATGTGACAGGGGTAGAAATCATGTTCTTGAACAATTTATGCTAGTAGACACACAGTGGTATTGAACCGACTATGAAGATGCCGTACTGCGAGTTGGGACATTGGTATTTGATAAACATAATGTCTAGCAGTAGTTGAATAAAGCGTCCTGGTTATCATGTGAATGGTACCAAATTTCACTAAACTTAGCCTAACACAACAAGAGTGATCTCTCAGACTTGAGCACCTAACTAGCCTATTGGAAAAATGTTCTACTTCAAAGAAATAAACAGAAATGTCTCAGCGTGTGTACTATGGTTTAAAATGCAGATTCAGCCTATTTTGTTTCATGCATCCTATTCAGATGTACATATTTCACTTTACATTAGTACTATCCAGTATCCAGTCCAGTTACATACTCTCTTCACTATAGTCATTTGATTTTGCTCTATGACATAATTGCATGGCAGAATGGCAGAATTAGTTCTATGGATTTCCACAGCAAGTCTACAAACTACCTCGTCACGGCCAGTGATGATGAATCAATCCGCCTATACGACATTCAAAATGCTGTGTGAGTACAAACCATTACTCAATTGCCTTCTGGTTTTTGTGTTCTAATCAAGTAAAGAGGCTGATTAGATATTCTTATTTGAGTAAATTGCACTGTGGGTCCCTAAACTTGCGCAGTTGGGTCAAGTAGGTCCTTGAACTAAAAAAATGCATATCTATATTCTATACCCTTAAACTAGTTTATGTGGATCACAGGAGGTCCAAACATAACTGGCTGGCTATTTTTGCTGACTTGGACAGTTAGTTAGATCATGTTTGAAACTTGGAAGGCTTGTTATGGACCTGCCTTTAAGCTTCAATGTTCAAGGACATTCAGAAGTTAGGCAAAAAATGAACCTAACCTAACCCTAGAGGCCTAAAAGAGGAGTTTCCGTTTATTTGATATTATGCTCAAAAGAAAATTAATGATTGATGCCCTGTGAAATTTTCTTAGTACTTTCTGTTTTTCGTTCTAAATAATATCACATTAGTACAAGGTCTCATGCGTATCTTTGTTTTGATGTGTAATACTTCCCAACTCCTGTTCAATTGTTGTATTCCATACATTAAAATTCCTTAATGTATGACAATGATTCAATACTTGTAGTGATTGTATTTTTGGCTGTCTATACTGTGTCTTTTTCCGTTATATGATTTATATTTCTAACTCAATTATTTTTTCCAGATGTTTGAAGACCATTAATAGCAAAAAGTATGGAGTTGAACTTGTGTGCTTCACTGATAACCCAACTCTTGTCTTGTATTCTTCAAAAAATGGTTGGGATGGTAAGTTATCTTAGCTTAAGAGTTATTTAAGTCATCTACTAAAAACAAGTAGTCTTAGCTTAAGAGTTATTTAAGTCATCTACTAAAAACAAGTAATAATGCAGAATCTTTGCGTCTACTCTCACTGAATGATAACCGGTTCGTAAGATATTTCAAAGGCCATCTTGACAGGTCTGCTGCACTAACTTGCGATAAATAGTAGTCAAATATTTCGGTCATGCTAATGCCAACAGACGATGCTTATTATGTCTGTCTTGTCCAGGGTTGTTTCTATCTCACTATGCTCTGAGAAGGACAATTTTTTGTCTGGGTCACTTGATCGAACCGTTCTTCTATGGGATCTGAGGGCTGACAAAGCACAGGTGCAACTATTGAATTATTGATACTGTAAAGTGTGAACTATAAAATGCTATCTGAAAATTTCCAGTTTCTGCTTAACCACTCATTCATGTCAACTAATACGGATTTGGTTTCTCCTATTTCTAGTTCTCTGTTAAATCAACTTCTTAATCTCCTTCATGAGATGATGAAAAATCACCCTGAATCGCAAGTGTACAATTGTTGCAACTGAATCCTTAAAACCCCTATAATTGCATGCTGCCTATATTTTGTGTTATTTCATGATGGCTATTGGATTCATGATATTCCTACAAACATAAGGGCATAAGCTGTCTTGACTTGTCCATTTATCTGAATTTCTGAACATTTATTTTTCAATGGTAGCATTACAGTTGAAGTATTAGACAGTTGTTCACTAGCAAAATCATCTCTTGGATTTTGTAGGGCTTACTGCGTGTGCAAGGGAGGCCTGCAGTTTCGTATGATGACCAGGGTTTGGTTTTTGCAGTTGCGTATGGTGGTTACATAAGGATGTTTGATGCTCGAAAATTTGAGAAGGTAGTGGTGATTTAATGGTTGTTTGGTCTTTAAGTGTTCAATTCTTTTAACTTCTTACATCCATAGGGACCTTTTGATATTTTCTCCGTTGGTAACGATGATTCAGAAGCCAATGTCATAAAGTTCAGCAGTGATGGCAGGCGGCTTCTCTTAACAACCAAAGCTGGGCGTGTTCATGTGCTAGATTCATTCCATGGCAACAATGTAAGCATGTTATCTACCTACCGTAATTTATATTGCGCAAGCTGGACTAGAAAAACACTGTTTTTATGTCTTTTATTTTTCAGATAACAACGTACAATGTTAAGCCAGTTGTAACCAATTCAACACTAGAGGCATCATTCAGCCCTGATGGAAACCATATCATATCTGGTTAGAAACCTTTTGCTATTGCGCTTTGCAATCATTGCCACGTTCTATTTTACTTTACCTGTATATTGTTGTTTTTTCTTTGCAGGCTCTGGTGATGGTAGCGTTTATGCATGGAATGTTAGGAGTGGAAAGGTGGAATAATATGGCATGCTGATATTGAAATTAGTTATATCATGTCAATGTTTTGAGTAATATATGGTAATGATTGGGCCTGCAGGTTGCGCGCTGGGGAAGCACAGATAGTGAGCCACCACTAATTAGGTGGGCTCCAGGATCCTTGATGTTCTTGACTGGATCTTCAGAACTGTCCTGCTGGGTCCCGGATCTATCCAAGCTGGGATCCTTTGCTGTTACTAAGTAAATTCAGACGATACAAGGTTGAGATGTTACAAGGTTAATTATCCTCGACTTTACTTCTAAGTTCTAAGTGTATGCATAATGATAATCCCGTGACTTTCATATGTCAAGTAAAACTCAGATTCTGGCATATGTTTGATTAATGTGACTAATCAAGCAAGCATATTCAGGTACTGAAGATTGTCCAACCTTCTACTGACCCTTAGTACACATTTGGTAGTTTTACTGGTACTCTTCGAAATGACTGGCCTGTTTGGCCAAACTATAGCACATTGTGTTGTGGAGATATTCTGACCTGTGATGTATCCTTGAGTTCTTGATAGTATTGGCGATCATAGGGTGTATAATTGTGAAGTAGGTTGTTTATTAGACATGGGGATATTGAAAGTGTGCGCTACATTTATGTGAGGAGATTTTAGTGATGTATTGTGTTTTGTTGCTGATATGTCATGCGGCGCTACACACTATATGGTTCTTATTGCAACGGCGTAGCCCTAGTCCCAATTTACTTTTGTAATGAGGGGAATTTTCTGGTGTCATATTTGAACAATGTGTAGATAGTTGGACATTGTGCTAGTTTAAGTATTTTTATTTCCGACTGTTTGTTGACATCTTAATGATAATTTCATCGGCCTATTAGTAGATTTCTATCTTAGTAGACTGGATTTTATATCGGTAACATTACATTTTTGTTGTGTTAATAATGCTTACGCGCCCGTTAGTTGCTCGTGCTACCCCTCGTGTGCCGCACGATCGAGCGCCGCCCGGGGGCGCTGTACGGTGTGATTGTCACTTGTAGGGGATGAGTTGTTGTGGATGTGTCATACAGAGGCATGTGATGGGCTGATGGCCCTTTCTTTTCACCTAGACTTATGATTTATGTCCTACGGCTTCCTCGAACAAATACATCGTGAGCCTACGCCTGTGCCCGCCACTCCTCCGTGAGGAGCAGACGGATTCCTTTGTCGTCAGTGCCATGGTTGGAGTAGCGCTGCTCTACTGCTTGAAATCGACCAGTCACCTCCTCGATCGAGAGAGCGCTAACATCGAGGAGTGTCTCTATGGCAATGGCCACCTGATGGTAGCGATCTGGGACTACTTGCCGGAATTTCTTGACCACATCTTCCTCTCGGATGGGATCGCCGAGCAGGTAGAGGTTGTTGGTAAGCCCAGAGATCATTATAAACAAAACGTTAATGGACTCACTGTCTTTGAAGGAGATACTATTGAACTCCTTGAGCAGTTGTTAGGCGTTGGCTTCGCGCACGCGGTCGATGCCCATACGAATGGTCTTCATATCCTCCCAGGCAACTTTCGTCGTGTTCCTGACGGCGAGAGTCGACAGCATCTCGGTTAGTACGGTGCGGAGAATTGCTGACAACGATCATCGCGGTAGTCTGCGTTGTCGATTTCGATTAGGGCTGTGCACATTTTAACCGAACCGAAAAAACCGGACCAAAAAAACCGAACCAACCGGTCAACTCGGTTTGACCGGTATTCGGTTCGGTTTTTATATTTTAGGTTTTTTTGTGTTCGGTTTTTTCGGTAAAAACTGATTAAAAACCGAAAAAACCGTAAAACCGAAATCGGAGGCGCAGGAGACTGGGCCGCGCTCTCGCGTGTCTGTGCGATTGGTTCACGGGTCCTCGCTTCTCAACTGGGCCCTGTGACCCTGTCGGCCTGTCCATGGCGCTACCAGGCCCCACCCATTCCAACGACCGTTTCACGTATACGGGCCGTAGACGTGAGACGTGGACCTTCGCGCCGGACTACCATTTCACGCTGACTACCTTCGCAAATCACCTTGAAATAACGCATGCGACAAATGATAAAAAGAAAGAGAACACACAATCACACATGTACATGTGATATTGTAATCTGTAATACTGTATCGATGATTTGATGCGTCCCCAATCAACTAAAATGCATGGATTTTGAGCAAAACAAACAAACAAACAGCAATACATGAATACTGTCGCCTACTTGTCTCGCTAGTCACTATATCGTTTGCAATTTGCGTCAACTTTGGTAAATATGGTATTTACCGATACCGCACCGAAATAAATTAGGATTTACCGATACCGAACCGTATTTTCAAAAATACTGTATACTACCGAACTAACAATACTGTATTTACCGTATATACCGTATACACCGAACCGATTTTACCGAATTAACCGAATGCACTGTCCTAGTTTCGATGGCCTCCCAGAGACCTAGAGGTTGACTCGCATGACCAACACCCAATTGTTGTAGTTCATTCGCGTGAGCATGGGGTAGACAACAAAGCCTGAGGCCTCCCTGACGATGCGCTGGACAATGGGCATGCGGCCACCGTTGTCACGATGCCGTGGTTGGCGTAGAGGAGGCGAAGGCGAGCGTGGGCGGGCAACCTTGCTACGGAGGAGTCATCGACTGCCTTTCTAGCGGAGCCCACGATGAAGGCATGTCTTCAAGATGATCAACGACACAGGCTCTGATACCACTTGTCGCAGCGGGCACCCACACAGTTGAACGACCACGAAGTTGTTTACGAACACGCCTTGTTGCAGCAAGTCGAAGACATGTCTTCAAGATGATCGGCGAACACAGGCTCTGATACCACTTGTCGTAGCGGGCACCCACACAGTTGAATGACCACGAAATCGTTTACGACCACGCCTCATAGTCGATAGTCAGAAGTCTTGGTTACGACTTATGACTTACAACTACGATCTCTGACTTACGACTTACGACCTCCGACCTCCGACTTCCGACTACCTCAAAACACTCTGATACGCACGCGACATTGAGGGGAAATGCAAGGGTTTGTGCTGCTCGACTTCCTGCAACTTTTCTGAGGACTCTCTTATTTAAGCATCAACGATTACATATCATGGCTAACATGGCCACTTCTAAATGTACGCCACGACTATACAATTCGTGCCATCCCACGACCAGCTGTGACACACGACCACTAACTAAAACCGAAAAAGAAGCAAATGTTTCTGTGTGAATGAGCACACGTTGAACGTCTTGAAGCGCATAACCAGAGGGCCATGCCCAACTACTAGACCCATTACCGGCAACTTGATCAACCATCCTGACGTTTATCTCCCTCGCAAGCTCTCTCGCCCTTTCGTGTGGCAAAGCTGCAAGCTTGCAGGCCGATCACCCAGCTCTCTCTCCCTTGCGGCATCGCCACACGCTCACAGGCTGCACCGCTCGTGTCTCTCAGCTCATTCTCTCCCTATCCCATCAGTCGATTGGTGGTAGCTATTGCCCGCACAACCTCTCTCTCTCTCTTATAGATTTGAGCGGTGGCAGTTGTGAGGAGGACTACAGCGCTTGCAAAGCCCACCACGATGATAGCTACTGTCTCCTTCTCCTCTCCTAGATTTGAGCAGAGCCAAGCATAGGGGGGTTTGGAGCGGCAAGTCGGTGACAGGCCACAACAGCGGCCTTTCTCCCCTCTCCTCGGTGGCCATGGCGACGACGGCCACAGTGACATTAGCGAGGTGCACTAATGTGCCTGATTCTTTGGCCCACCACATATTGTGCCTGAGCCGTGCCGTGCCGGCCTGGAAAAGCACGGCACAGCTCCCCAGGCTACTCTCCGGCGTTAACATTGACCCTAGTTCTGCATGGTTTGATTTTGTGAAATTAACTCGTAAGCTGTGAATACATGCCAGTATGTGCTCCATGACTGGAGCGACGAGCAATGCGTGAAGGTCCTCGCGAAATGCAAGAAAGGCCATTCCTGTGCGCGAAGCAGGAGGAAAGGTGATCGCCATAGGCGTTGTGGTCGGGTCTTCTTCTGGGCCCATGTACGAAGCTGAGCTTCTGTGCGATGATGTTGTAATATCCTGAACGTCGCTACGGCGTAAGTTTCTAAAACAATCGCGGAGTCGCCGGTTTTTCGGCAAATCGCGGGAAGGGAAAAATAAAGAAATTGTAGAACATTGAAAAAGGAATAAAATATATTAAAAATTACTTTTAATTTTCAGTTTGGGCTGCCTAGGGAGTGGGCCAACCGCCCTTGGGCCAAGGCATTCTCAAAGATTGATTTGCAGTCTGGTTATCATCAACTGCGGATCAGGGGGGAGGATATAGAGAAGACAGCTTTTAACACAAGGTATGGGCATTTTGAGTTTGTCGTTATGTCTTTTGGACTAACAAATGCCCTCTTTGTCTTTATGGAAGCCATGAGCAGGATGCTCCATGAGTACTGGATTCTTTTGTGGTGGTTTTCATCGATGACATTTGGTTTATTCCAAAGCGGAGGAGGATCACGAGTTGCACCTCGATGCGGTCCTAGATGCCCGCCGGAGGAATAAATTCTCTGTGGTGAAGAAATGTGCTTTACGTTTGTCGAGGTGGGATTTCTTGGTCATACCATCGATCGGCATGGTATTACGGTGGACCGAAGAATGTGGCGGCGGTGGTGCGATGGCGGAGGCCAACTAATGTGTCGAGGTCGGAGTTTCCTTGGTCTTGCCGGTTACTATCGGCGCTTTGTGCGAGATTTCTCTATCATCGCCAAGCCAATGACCCGACTCACGCAAAGGTGTTCCTTTTGTGTGGACAGACAATTGTGAGTGCAGGTTTCGGACCTTGAAGAGCAAGTGGTGAATGCACCTATCCTATCCTTGCCCGAGAGTGGCAAGCGCTTCCTGGTGTACCACAGATGCTTGCGGATTGGTCTTGGTTGTGTGTTGATGCGGGATGGGCGAGTTATCGCTTATGCTTCTAGGCGATTGAAGTCTCACGAGCGAACTATCCTACTCACGACTTGGAGTTGGCGGTGTTGTTTTTGCTCACGAAGTCTTGGAGGCATTATCATGCGGGAGCGAGTGTGACATCTTTCACGAGCACAAGAGCCTTAAGTACATATTCACCAAAGCAAGAGCTGAATTTGAGGCGTGCGGAGGTGGTTGGAGTTGATCAAAGATTATGATCGACTATCGGTATCACCTGGTAAAGCCAACGTGGTGGCTAATGCCTTGAGCGGGACAGAGTACCTCGAGCGGCGATGTCCTTGATCTCGAGTTTGAGCGGATGGGTATCTCTTTACGCCTCACTGGAGTTGCACGAGGCGAGAACACAGATGATTATCGATCCGCCATTCGGCGTGTTCGAGAGGCTCGGCGAAGACGACCGGCTCCTTACGAGTGCGGAAGAGGATCTCGGAGGGTCGTTCGAGATTTCGGTGTGGATGAGAGTGGTGCGATTCGTTTGAGGCCGGTGTGTGTACCCCAAAGTCGAGGTGAAGGATGATATTCTTCGTGAGGCTCATCGGACTCGTACTCTGTACATCGGGAGACCAAGATGTATCGAGATCAAGCGAGTCTTTTGGTGGAAAGCATGAGGTGGACATTGCTAAGTATGTCGCATCTTGTGGCATTTGTCGGCAGTGAAGGCCGAGCATAAGCGGCTGCGGGTTTGTTGCGACCTTTGAAATACGAGTGGAAGTGGGAGCTTATCACGATGGACTTCGTGGTTGGATTTGCGCTCTCCTCGAGGGCGAGCGCGGTTTGGGTCGTGGTGGATAGGCTTACCAAGTCCGCACACTTCATTAGATGAAGATGACCAATACTGTGCGAGATCGCTCCGTTGTATATCAGAGAGGTGGTGAGACTACATGGTGTGCCTAAGTCAATTGTTTACGGCCGGGATGCCAAGTTTGTCTCTAAGTTACGCGAGTCTTGAGCTGCGTTGGGCACGACAGTTTCCCTTAGTACGGCTTTTCATCCTCGGGCGGATGGTCGATCAGAGCGGACCATTCAGACTTTGGAGGATATGCTCCGTGCTTGTGTCTTGTCATGGAAGAGGCGATTGGGAGGACCATCGGCTTTGGCGAGTTCGCGTGTAACACGATTATCGAGCAAGTATCAAGATGGCTCCTTTTGAGGCTTTGTATGGCGAAGGTGTGTTTCCCCTCTTTGTTGGGATGCGATGGGTGAGAGGTCTTTGCTTGGTCGGACCTTGTTGAGCAAATGGTTGAGAAAGTGCGGGAGGTTCGTCGAGAACTTGTTGGCTGCTCGAGCCGACAAAGAGTTATGCGGACGTTCGCGCCGTGAGTTGGAGTTTGCGGTTGGCGACTTGGTGCTCCTTCGAGTGTCGCCAACTAAGGGCATTGTTCGTTTTGGTACCACCAGAAGCTTAGTCCGCGGTACATTGGTCCTTTCCGGTGGTTGCTCGTGTGGGTAGTTTGGCTTATCGTTTGGGTTGCCGAGCTCATTGAGTGGTGTGCACAATGTCTTTCATGTTTCTATCTTGAGAAGTATTTGCGGGATCCCGAGCACAAGATTGACACAGGGCGAGTCACGGTGGATCGAGGATCTCACCTTTGTGGAGAGTCGACGAGGCGTATCTTGGATACCTCGAGCGGGTCTTGAGGAATAAGTCCATCAAGTATGTGAAGGTCCTCTGGGCGTTTGATCGAGAGGAGGCTACGTGGGAGCTTGAGGATCGGATCGAAAGAAGTACCAGAGCTCTTGAGGCTAGTAGTATTCGTAGTTGTGGTTACTGTTTTTACGTGGATTGCTCTCTTGCTTTGTGGTTTGAGAGTTAGATTCGAGGGCGAATCCTTTTAGGTGGGGAGAATGTAATATCACGAGCGTCGCTCTGGCGTAAGTTTCTAAAACAATCGCGAGTCGCGGTTTTTCGCAAATCGCGGGAAGGAAAAATAAAGAAATTGTAGAACATTGAAAAGGAATAAAATATATTAAAAATTACTTTTAATTTTCAGTTTGGGCTGCACGGGAGTGGGCCAACCGCCCTTGGGCCAAGGCCCAGGGGAGGCGCACCCCTTTCCCCTTTCTTTTTAACCCTAGGGCTTCCTCCTTCCCCTTTCCCACACCCAGCCGCACCCCTATTCCCCTGGTGGCGCCTCCCAAGGATTGTTGCCCCATTGCTACCCTTGGAGAAGGAGAAGAAGAAGGAAGGAGAAGAAGAAGAGGAAAAAATGGGGTAATTCTTCATCTAGGTAATTTTTCTCATCCAAAACCCTCTGTTCTTATGAATAATTAGGGTTCTTGGCACGGATTTTGAAGGTAGTTAATAGATTAATTGCCCGATTAGAGATTAGCTGCGGTCTGCCAGTAGATTGATTCGTGCAGCGTGTCTGTTCGCGAGGTTTTGACCTAGCAAACGAATTTTCCTGCGGACTCTCCCAAAAGGAAAGTTGTAGAGGACTTCCAGACGCATCTCATGTATTTGTTTCGGAATTTTTTACCGTGGTATCTGGGAGTTACAGGTTCGGGAATACTGCTGTTCATCAGGCGAGCAGATTGGTACAGACCGACGGTAATATGTGAATTTGAGTTAGTAAATGTTTTATATGGTCATGGCCGCAATTGAGAAAGTTGTAGATAATTTAGAGTTCTAGCTTATGTATAAAATTCAGAATTTTAGACCCTGTACTGTTTCTGGGACGCAATTGAATACCGCTGTCCAATCTGCCAGAACAGAGTTCTTCCTCTGTTTTGGGCATTAAATTACACCTAGCTGTGATCAAAATAAAAATATGTGTTCTACATGAAAAATGTAGGTTTTTAAGTGATGAATCCAGAGAGGTATTTTTGCTATATTTGGATCAATATTTTTAAAGTTACGAAAATGTTAAGCAGCGCTGCTGCAGAGTGTAATTTGCTGAATTGTTGAGCGGAGAGGAGTAAGTGCGGGTTCGGGGGTTCTAGCGACGTCTTTAATTTTTTATGTCGTGTTTGTATGTTGTGGCTTTGTGCTGGGAGATGTCTTTTGGACAGGTGGTCTTGTCCTGGCGCTCTGATTTTACTTCGCCGTCGGATTGAGGCAAGTAAGCGTGGCGGTGGTTGCTACCGTTTAACTTGTTATTCCTTCTACTTTCAGTTTACATTATTATCATAATTCGATACATTATGTCATGATTGCATGATATCATAATTGTGGAGATGGTAGCAATTATTTATCCATTGATAAGTTGATAAATTGCTAGTAGACACGTGGAATTCTTGCTTAGTGCTATAATGTGGAGCATGAAAATAACATGTGGTGGATGTGGATATGTTGCGAGCATGATAATGCTCCTTGAAGATGGATTAATGTGTTTTATGATTATCATATAATTCATGTCATATCATGTCATATGCATATGTGGATGTCGCGCACATAGCCGCGGCCAAATCACCGTCTGACATCGTATATTGTCGTGTCGATGCACCTCTTATCCGCGGAAGCATCGTATATTGCCGTGTCGATGCACCTCAAATCCTGCCCTGGAAAGAGTGATGTGGAGCATAGCATAAGCATTCATATGCATTTAATGTGGATAAAATGACTGCATTCATATGCCTAAATCTGAAATTGATGAGGTATGAATCATGGAGGATTGTGGTGGTTTAATAATCGTGGACATGAATTGTGATTGTGGTTGTATGGAATTATAAATGATGTTGTATACTTGTTTGTAGTTTGAATTGCCAGTTTATTTTATTTTGTAAATTGGCTAGTTGTGGAGTGGTTTTAGTAGCATCCCAGGGTAATGTGGGTCCTGGGGTGTTACAGATGTGTATGACGACGGGCCAGGAGAGGGAAGATCTTCATGGATGCAGGGTTCAGCGACTACAAGATCAACAAGGCTCTCGGAGTTCGATGTGTCATCGAGGTCTATCCCTAAGACTGCACTTCTTAGTATATATCCTTATAGTGTGGTTTGGTATAGACTATGTATTACTCTGAGGAAATAAATAAAGGGAGTATGCTTCTGAAAGAAAATTGCACATATATTAAAGCAGCCAAGGAGTTAAGGACCTTAAGGTGGTGCTCCAACTAGCTTATAGTTGTAGATTTTGGCTAAAATTGCACTATAACAATTGTTAGCTTTTTTGAAAAATGAAAAAATTGAAAAAAAAACCGTTATATTGTTATAAACAATGCAAAGGAATAAAGGGTAAAAATAAAAGCCAAAAAATAGGCCAATACGTTGAAAGTGACTTCTGGTTTAAATAAGCCGAAAGCCAAAAAAAAGTCAGAAGCTGAAACCGTTTGGAGCGGGGTTAAATTGTGAAATTAACCTCAGTTACTTTAATTAACGTTTGTGTTGATTGCTTTTAGAAAAGTATATACGGGAGATCTCAGTGAGTAATAGCATATATAGCATATGCTTACCGAGCATTTCTAATGTATCTATCATGTTGGTCTGCTCCAGGCAAGAGCACTTTTTGGTGCTTTGCTGTGGATGCTTTTTGTCATACATGTTATCTTCAGATTGGGAAGCCTTGACCGAATGAAATGATGGATGTTGACGGTTCCAAATTGTCGTAGTGCCAAATGTTAGAAGAAAATTTAGCATGAAACTACAATGGCATAGAAGAATTTCTCCTCAAGAGATGATGATGCTTTCACAGTAACCAGAAAAAGCCGAAAATCCTTACAGGACGAAACCAAGTGGCCACATCTGTGTTTAACTTAGATCATTTGACATGCTAATTAATTCGTATTGATATACAGATGCTGCTGAGGAGGTAGGAAATGCAGGGTTACTCCCAAGACGAACAGTTAGCTTAGTCATTTCCGTGTCTGCACATCAAGGCCATATTAAGTCGAACATACGGTCCTTACTCCTTATCATCTTTGCACCGTTCTGTGGATCATAATTTCCATGCTGCTATGTTCAGTTATGCCAACAAGCTTACGAGGAAACTTCTGATCTCTGATCACCGTCAGCTGTCGCCTGGACCTGCACAGCGTACTGCAGATTCCAGAGAACCTCTTCGATAGAAGGTCGGGTCGAAGATTCAACGGATAAGCATTTGATCGTAATCGAGACCACCATCGACAACGAATCTTGTGACGAGGTGCCAAGTACAACCGGATCCAGAACTTGCTCACGCTGTTCCTGGCTTGATATTGACACAACCTGCAGATACAAGCAGAAGATTTCTTAGATAGTTTATTCTTTTTACCCAGGCAGTAATTGGTCTATTATGATCAGAACACGGCCATGTCGGGCTTCGGACAGATATGGAGCCTGTAAGCTGAAACTTTGGTTGCGACGAAGTAATCCGGATACTGAATTTTGTACTTGTTCCTCTACAAGCAACATGACTCAGATTACGTTGATTTCCGACTGATAGTAGTTGAAATCCGACCATGTTGATTTCCGACTGATAGTCAAATTCCGACCACGGCGTTTTTCTGGTCAGGTTGCGCTCAGATTTGTGGGACTTTTGACCATGTAGTCGAAATTCGATTACGTTGTTTTTTTTACTGTTTTTGCTCAGCTCTAAGAATCTCTAGTTTTCCAGTGGGATTGTTATCCTAATCTTTGTAGCTATTGGAATAAAGGATAAGTGAATACTTAGGAAAAATTTGAAATCACTATTCACCCTCCACTGTTGCCTATCCGATTCTCTAGCCTCAATCCTGATATTACAACGACCTGCCTAAAGTCCTAAATGCCCAGAACTTACATTTATATAAGTACTCAAGAAAGTGTCATGTCAAAACATTTTAAAACTTTCTGCGTGAAAGCAGTTGGATGACCATTGAGTCGAGACTCATCCTTTTGGGAAAATGATGAAATCAAACCATTATAGGTATTTTGTATATATGCTACCACCATGGCACCGTGATATGATAAACAGGGGGAAAGGTTAAAGATGGCCCCTGGTGTTCGTGCTGATCCGGTGCCGGAGGTTGCGACAGATGGAGCAGTTAGCGGCCTCTCGCTCCGTGAGTGGGTAGGTTTGAGGCTGGACAGCTTTAGCGGTGCGGCCACTCTGTTCGAGCCATGGATGGCTGTCCTATGTGGAGGACAAGATGGAGGCATTCGAGGTGGTTGCCTCCAATCGTGTTCGCTATTTGGCGCAACCACGAAGGAGAGGCTCGAGATCTGGTGGAAGGAGTGCGGGCCGCTCGCCGCGGTTGCACATGGAGTCTTGTCGTGGGCGAGTTTGTTCGGCGATTCGAGAGGAGGTTTTACCAGAGACCTTCTGGACAAGATGAAGATCGATCGGCGGTACACACAAGACAAGCAATCGTGGCGAGTATGAGGTGGGCTTCAACGGATCGTCGCTTTGTTTCGCATGTGGCTCGGGATGATGCGGAGAAGGCGAGCGATTTCGTCGAGGGCTCGGACCCGATCCGCCACCGCTAGGTGCTTTTCCGATCCGCAGTTTTCGTACCTTGGTGGAGCGGGCTTTGGGGATCGAGATGCGGCGAGCTTATCAGATGACATCCGCAAGGCCGCTGGAGAGATCAGCCTCGAGGCCATGGCGAGAAGAAGGGCTTTTCGGAGGCCTGCGCACAAGAAGGCGAAGAGTCGTCGCCACCACCCTACCGTAGTAATGCAGGCGATCAGCTCTCTGGAGGAGCTCTGCGATGCAGTGCGCTTGTGGCTTGGTGAGCTTGGTGTGTTTCGTTGTGGAGACCCGCATAGGCGAGCAAGCGCACTTAGAGTGGGCAGTGTTCTATCGTGGTAATAGCCACGAGGATGTGGTGTCGGCGAGAATCCCAAGGAAGCTGCGGTGGGAGTTGGCGCCTACACCTTGGCGAGCTCTACCGTCTGATGGCACCGTGCGAGATGATGGCTGCGGCTCCTAACCGCGATTCTTGCCCGCGGTCCCTACACGCGATACTTGCCGTCGCCTTGGCACCTTCGTCGCTCGCCCGGCGCCTCCACAGAGGATCGGGTCCGACATCCTGCTACTCTGCGGCGCTGTACCTCGATGGACTCCTTCGCCGACTTTCGGGCGTGGGAGGTTCTTCTTCTTGGTGTTCTGCGGCGTATGCCATGCCGCGTCGATGGCGAGGATCGTGGAGATGTGGTGACAGTACCTTATCATTGATTCTTTTGATGTACAGTACTTTTCGATTGAGGGCTAGTTTCTCCTTTGTCTCGGAGGTTTTTGTTCGTGAGCGAGTCTGTCGTGCGGTTTGTTGGGAGAGGCTGTGGTTGTTAGTTCTTCAAGTGGGCTTATTTCGGTGCTCGTATTTGCCACTGGTTGTGTGGTGGTTCTAGCGGATGAGGAGTTCGTAGCAAATTTGGTGGTTATACCCTGGAGCCTTCGATGTGATCCTTGGCATGGATTGGCTCGCGTGATGTCAGTATTATCTCTTGTTTCGGAAGGCAGATCACTTTGCGATCTCCGTGCAGGTGTGAGTTGTCTTCCAAGGAGTGCCTGCATGATACTCTCTCGTTGTTGTGCCGTTGTTCCCCAATCGGCGAATGCGAGAGTCGGAGTTTTCTATGGGCCATGGTTGAGGACACGAGGATGTTTTGAGCCTAGAGGATATACACGTGGCTTGCGGTACCGAGATGTTTTTCGGCGAGCTTCAGTGCGCCACGAGCAGGAACCGGATTTCCGCATAGACCTTGTTAAGAGTGCGGCCTATCTACAAGTCCCGTGTCGGATGGCTTTGTGGGGCGGTGGAGTTGAAGCGATTGGATGAACTCCTAGCTAAGGGTTTATTAGGCCGAGCACGTCGCCTTGGGCTGCTCGGTCTTGTTTGTGGGAAAGAAGGATGGCACCAAGAGGCTTTGTGTGGATTATCGAGCACTTAATCAAGTGACGATCAAGAACAAGTATCCATTGCCTCGCATTGAAGATCTCTTCGATCGGTGAGAGGTGCCAAGGTATTCTCAAAGATTGATTTGCGATCGGTTATCATCAGCTGCGGATCGGGGAGGATATAGAGAAGACGACTTTTAACACAAGGTATGGGCATTTTGAGTTTGTCGTTATGTCTTTTGGACTAACAAATGCCCTATTTGTCTTTATGGAAGCCATGAGCAGGATGCTCCATGAGTACTGGATTCTTTTGTGGTGGTTTTCATCGATGACATTACAGGTTTATTCCAAAGCGGAGGAGGATCACGAGTTGCACCTCGATGCGGTCCTAGATGCCCTTCGGAGGAATAAATTCTCTGAAGTGAAGAAATGTGCTTTTCGGTGTGTCGAGGTGGGATTTCTTGGTCATACCATCGATCGGCATGGTATTACAGTGGACCCGAAGAATGTGGCGGCGGTGGTGCGATGGCGGAGGCCAACTAATGTGTCGAGTCGGAGTTTCCTTGGTCTTGCCGGTTACTATCGGCGCTTTGTGCGAGATTTCTCTATCATCGCCAAGCCAATGACCCGACTCACGCAAAGGGTGTTCCTTTTGTGTGGGCGGACAATTGTGAGTCTGCAGTTTCGGACCTTGAAGAGCAAGGTGGTGAATGCACCTATCCTATCCTTGCCCGAGAGTGGCAAGCGCTTCCTGATGTACGGATGCTTGCGGATTGGTCTTGGTTGTGTGTTGATGCGGGATGGGCGAGTTATCGCATGCTTCTAGACGATTGAAGTCTCACGAGCGAGAACTATCCTACTCACGACTTGGAGTTGGCGGTGTTGTTTTTGCTCTGAAGTCTTGGAGGCATTATCATGCGGGAGCAGTGTGACATCTTTCACGAGCACAAGAGCCTTAAGTACATATTCACTCGGCAAGAGCTGAATTTGAGGCGCGGAGGTGGTTGGAGTTGATCAAAGATTATGATCGACTATCGGTATCACCACGGTAAAGCCAACGTGGTGGCTAATGCCTTGGCGGGGCAGAGTACCTCGACGGCGATGTCCTTGATCTCGAGTTTGAGCGGATGGGTATCTCTTTCGCCTCACCGGGTTGCGCAGCGAGACACGAGATGATTATCGATCCGCCATTCCGGCGTGTTCGAGAGGCTCAAGAAGACGACCGGCTCCTTACAGAGTGCGGAAGAGGATCTCGGAGGGTCGTTCGAGATTTCGGTGTGGATGAGAGTGGTGCGATTCGTTTGAGGCGGTGTGTGTACCCCAAAAGTCGAGGTGAAGGATGATATTCTTCGTGAGGCTCATCGGACTCGTACTCTGTACATCCGGGAGACCAAGATGTATCGAGATCAAGCGAGTCTTTTGGTGGAAAGCATGAGGTGGACATTGCTAAGTATGTCGCATCTTGTGGCATTTGTCGGCAGTGAAGGCCGAGCATAAGCGGCTGCGGGTTTGTTGCGACCTTTGGAAATACGAGTGGAAGTGGGAGCTTATCACGATGGACTTCGTGGTTGGATTGCGCGCTCTCCTCGAGGCGAGGCGCAGTTTGGGTCGTGGTGGATAGGCTTACCAAGTCCGCACACTTCATTCGATGAAGATGACCAATACTGTGCGAGATCCGCTCCGTTGTATATCAGAGGTGGTGAGACTACATGGTGTGCCTAAGTCAATTGTTTCGACCGGGATGCCAAGTTTGTCTCTAAGTTACGGCGAGTCTTGAGCTGCGTTGGGCACGGCAGTTTCCTTAGTGCGGCTTTTCATCCTCGAGCGGATGGTCGATCAGGCGGACCATTCAGACTTTGGAGGATATGCTCGTGCTTGTGTCTTGTCATGGAAGGGCGGTTGGGAGGACCATCGGCTTTGGCGAGTTCGCGTGTAACAACGATTATCGAGCAAGTATCAAGATGGCTCCTTTTGAGGCTTTGTATGGCGAAGGTGTGTTTCCCCTCTTTGTTGGGATGCGATGGGTGAGAGGTCTTTGCTTGGTCGGACCTTGTTGAGCAAATGGTTGAGAAAGTGCGGGAGGTTCGTCGAGAACTTGTTGGTGCTCAGAGCCGACAAAAGAGTTATGCGGGCGTTCGGCGCCGTGAGTTGGAGTTTGCGGTTGGCGACTTGGTGCTCCTTCGAGTGTCGCCAACTAAGGGCATTGTTCGTTTGGTACCACCAGAAGCTTAGTCCGCGGTACATTGGTCCTTTTCGGTGGTTGCTCGTGTGGGTAGTTTGGCTTATCGTTTGGAGTTGCCGAGCTCATTGAGTGGTGTGCACAATGTCTTTCATGTTTCTATCTTTGAGGAAGTATTTGCGGGATCCCGAGCACAAGATTGACTGGGCGAGTCACGGTGGATCGAGATCTCACTGTGGAGAGTCGACGAGGCGTATCTTGGATACCTCGAGCGGGTCTTGAGGAATAAGTCCATCAAGTATGTGAAGGTCCTCTGGACGTTTGATGCGAGAGGAGGCTACGTGGGAGCTTGAGGATCAGATGCGAAAGAAGTACCCCGAGCTCTTCGAGGCTAGTGAGTATTCGTAGTTGTGGTTCTGTTTTTCTGTGGATTGCTCTCTTGCTTTGTGGTTTGAGGAGTTAGATTCGAGGACGAATCCTTTTTAGGTGGGGAGAATGTAATATCCTGAACGTCGCTACGGCGTAAGTTTCTAAAACAATCGCGAGTCGCGGTTTTTCGGCAAATCGCGGGAAGGAAAAATAAAGAAATTGTAGAACATTGAAAAAGGAATAAAATATATTAAAATTACTTTTAATTTTCAGTTTGGGCTGCACGGGAGTGGGCCAGCCGCCCTTGGGCCAAGGCCCAAGGGGAGGCGCACCCCTTTCCCCTTTCTTTTTAACCTAGGGCTTCCCCTCCTTCCCTTTTCCCACACCCAGCCGCACCCCTATTCCCCTGGTGGCCCCTCCCAAGGATTGTTGCCCCCATTGCTACCCTTGGAGAAGGAGAAGAAGAAGGAAGGAGAAGAAGAAGAGGAAAAAAATGGGGTAATTCTTCATCTAGGTAATTTTTTCTCATCCAAAACCCTCTGTTCTTATGAATAATTAGGGTTCTTGGCACGGATTTTGAAGGTAGTTAATAGATTAATTGCCCGATTAGAGATTAGCTGCGGTCTGCCAGTAGATTGATTCGTGCAGCGTGTCTGTTCGCGAGGTTTTGACCTAGCAAACGAATTTTCCTGCGGACTCTCCCAAAAGGAAAGTTGTAGAGGACTTCCAGACGCATCTCATGTATTTGTTTCGGAATTTTTTACCGTGGTATCTGGGAGTTACAGGTTCGGGAATACTGCTGTTCATCAGGCGAGCAGATTGGTACAGACCGACGGTAATATGTGAATTTGAGTTAGTAAATGTTTTATATGGTCATGGCCGCAATTGAGAAAGTTGTAGATAATTTAGAGTTCTAGCTTATGTATAAAATTCAGAATTTTTAGACCCCTGTACTGTTTCTGGGACGCAATTGAATACCGCTGTCCAATCTGCCAGAACAGAGTTCTTCCTCTGTTTTGGGCATTAAATTACACCTAGCTGTGATCAAAATAAAAATATGTGTTCTACATGAAAAATGTAGGTTTTTAAGTGATGAATCCAGAGAGGTATTTTTTTGCTATATTTGGATCAATATTTTTTAAAGTTACGAAAATGTTAAGCAGCGCTGCTGCAGAGTGTAATTTGCTGAATTGTTGAGCGGAGAGGAGTAAGTGCGGGTTCGGGGTTCTAGCGGCGTCTTTAATTTTTATGTCGTGTTTGTATGTTGTGGCTTTGTGCTGGGAGATGTCTTTTGGACAGGTGGTCTTGTCCCTGGCGCTCCGATTTTACTTAACCGTCGGATTGAGGCAAGTAAGCGTAGCGGTGGTTGCTACCGTTTAACTTGTTATTCCTTCTACTTTCAGTTTACATTATTATCATAATTCGATACATTATGTCATGATTGCATGATATCATAATTGTGGAGATGGTAGCAATTATTTATCCATTGATAAGTTGATAAATTGCTAGTAGACACGTGGAATTCTTGCTTAGTGCTATAATGTGGAGCATGAAAATAACATGTGGTGGATGTGGATATGTTGCGAGCATGATAATGCTCCTTGAAGATGGATTAATGTGTTTTATGATTATCATATAATTCATGTCATATCATGTCATATGCATATGTGGATGTCGCGCGACATAGCGCGGCAAATCCGTCTGACATCGTATATTGTCGTAATACGATGCACCTCTTATCCGCGGGAAGCATCGTATATTGCCGTAATCGATGCACCTCAAATCCTATACTGGAAAGAGTGATGTGGAGCATAGCATAAGCATTCATATGCATTTAATGTGGATAAAATGACCGCATTCATATGCCTAAATCTGAAATTGATGAGGTATGAATCATGGAGGATTGTGGTGGTTTAATAATCGTGGACATGAATTGTGATTGTGGTTGTATGGAATTATAAATGATGTTGTATACTTGTTTGTAGTTTGAATTGCCGTTTATTTTATTTTGTAAATTGGCTAGTTGTGGAGTGGTTTTAGTAGCATCCCGGGTAATGTGGGTCTGGGGTGTTACTGAGATGTGTATGACGACGGGCCAGAGAGGAAGATCTTCATGGATGCGAGGTTCAGCGACTACAAGATCAACAAGGCTCTCGGAGTTCGATGTGTCATCGAGGTCTATCCCTAAGACTGCACTTCTTAGTATATATCCTTATAGTGTGGTTTGGTATAGACTATGTATTACTCTGAGGAAATAAATAAAGGGAGTATGCTTCTGAAAGAAAATTGCACATATATTAAAGCAGCCAAGGAGTTAAGGACCTTAAGGTGGTGCTCCAACTAGCTTATAGTTGTAGATTTTGGCTAAAATTGCACTATAACAATTGTTAGCTTTTGAAAAATGAAAAATTGAAAAAACCGTTATATTGTTATAAACAATGCAAAGGAATAAAGGGTAAAAATAAAAGCCAAAAAATAGGCCAATACGTTGAAAGTGACTTCTGGTTTAAATAAGCCGAAAGCCAAAAAAAAGTCAGAAGCTGAAACCGTTTGGAGCGGGGTTAAATTGTGAAATTAACCTCAGTTACTTTAATTAACGTTTGTGTTGATTGCTTTTAGAAAAGTATATACGGGAGATCTCAGTGAGTAATAGCATATATAGCATATGCTTACCGAGCATTTCTAATGTATCTATCATGTTGGTCTGCTCCAGGCAAGAGCACTTTTTGGTGCTTTGCTGTGGATGCTTTTTGTCATACATGTTATCTTCAGATTGGGAAGCCTTGACCGAATGAAATGATGGATGTTGACGGTTCCAAATTGTCGTAGTGCCAAATGTTAGAAGAAAATTTAGCATGAAACTACAATGGCATAGAAGAATTTCTCCTCAAGAGATGATGATGCTTTCACAGTAACCAGAAAAAGCCGAAAATCCTTACAGGACGAAACCAAGTGGCCACATCTGTGTTTAACTTAGATCATTTGACATGCTAATTAATTCGTATTGATATACAGATGCTGCTGAGGAGGTAGGAAATGCAGGGTTACTCCCAAGACGAACAGTTAGCTTAGTCATTTCCGTGTCTGCACATCAAGGCCATATTAAGTCGAACATACGGTCCTTACTCCTTATCATCTTTGCACCGTTCTGTGGATCATAATTTCCATGCTGCTATGTTCAGTTATGCCAACAAGCTTACGAGGAAACTTCTGATCTCTGATCACCGTCAGCTGTCGCCTGGACCTGCACAGCGTACTGCAGATTCCAGAGAACCTCTTCGATAGAAGGTCGGGTCGAAGATTCAACGGATAAGCATTTGATCGTAATCGAGACCACCATCGACAACGAATCTTGTGACGAGGTGCCAAGTACAACCGGATCCAGAACTTGCTCACGCTGTTCCTGGCTTGATATTGACACAACCTGCAGATACAAGCAGAAGATTTCTTAGATAGTTTATTCTTTTTACCCAGGCAGTAATTGGTCTATTATGATCAGAACACGGCCATGTCGGGCTTCGGACAGATATGGAGCCTGTAAGCTGAAACTTTGGTTGCGACGAAGTAATCCGGATACTGAATTTTGTACTTGTTCCTCTACAAGCAACATGACTCAGATTACGTTGATTTCCACTGATAGTAGTTGAAATCTGACCATGTTGATTTCCGACTGATAGTTAAATTCCGACCACGGCGTTTTTCTGGCCAGGTTGCGCTCAGATTTGTGGGACTTTTGACCATGTAGTCGAAATTTGATTACGTTGTTTTTTTACTGTTTTTGCTCAGTTCTAAGAATCTCTAGTTTTCCAGTGGGATTGTTATCCTAATCTTTGTAGCTTTGTAGCTATTGGAATAAAGGATAAGTGAATACTTAGGGAAAAATTTGAAGTCACTATTCACCCTCCTCTGTTGCCTATCCGATTCTCTAGCCTCAATCCTGATATTACAACGACCTGCCTAAAGTCCTAAATGCCCAGAACTTACATTTATATAAGTACTCAAGAAAGTGTCATGTCAAAACATTTTAAAACTTTCTGCGTGAAACGGTTGGATGACCATTGAGTCAGACTCATCCTTTTGGGAAAATGATGAAATCAAACCATTATAGGTATTTTGTATATATGCTACCACCATGGCACCGTGATATGATAAACAGGGGGAAAGGTTAAAGATGGCACGATCAGAATCAGGCCATACCCAACCAAGAAAATAGGTATGTTAAGTCTTCTACAAGGCTACAAGCCGCTTCTTGAGGTTACTGTAGTGGCTTCTTGAATCCGACCTCCTGCCGCCTCACCCAGCACCGGCGTCGCTGCTGTCGTCTGTCTCACCTGTCACCACTGCCTCCACCCTCGCCTCCTCTCGCCACCTTCGTGGTCGACGCCGCCTCCTCCCGCCACCTCTGCTCTCATCTCGTTTGAATTGTCGTCCTTGTCTACCGCGGCCCCACTTTGTCTTCGTCAACTCCATCGCTGTCACTCCTTCGCTGCTAGATACTGCTGGATTTGGTTGGGCCCATCCGAATCCAGCCAAATCTAGTGGCCGTCGCCCGGTCGCGCTCATCGATGTCATCCTCCCCGCCGCCACCACCCCTCCTCCCTTGGCCCCACCGGCGCCTGTCGATTTTTTTGTTTTCCTTTTTCTTTCATTTTCTTTCTTTTGTCTTTCATGTTCATTTAATCCTTTTCGATTTTCACCATATTTTTTCAATTTTTCCTTTTCCAAATCATCTCAACTAAAAGCCAACAACCAAATTGAACACCCCTAATTTCAGCCGCGGCTTCTTCCAACCGTTACAATGTCATTTCAGTCGAAAACCAAAAGCCATCAGCCGCAACCGAATTGAACAGGACCATGCATCACACAAATGCTAAGTATCACTGCTACAAAGATGAAAGGGAACATACCAGTTCACTTAGAATGAAAGGATCTCCTTTTCTATGTAGTTTTGGGCCCATAAGTACTTGAAGTACAATACAGCCAAAAGAATATACATCCTCCTCCAAATTTTCCCTACAAAAACATAGATAAACATTACATAAAAGCTGAGCATCAACTAGAACATGCTTGAGCTCTATAGCTAGATGTCCTTTTCTATTACAATGAATTTGGTGCATTGGTAGATGACTAGATTACGTGCAACTAAATCTGAAGTGCTGAACTTCTCGTTTAGTTGTTATATGCAACTATGTATATGAAATCATACTCTTCTACATGTTTCTGCAGGGACTTACATTTCTGCAGAGCTGTTTTGTATGTATCCCTGCCCTTCTCTTATTGCCTGTAAACCAAGAGGAATATTCATGTCAAAAATAAAGTACGCTCTATCCTTGAAGCTCCTTTATTAATAAATAGGGGAAGAGGAGAGGAGGATCATTCCATTAAAATGACAAAAGCTAACCTCATGTTTGTATATCTCCTCTGTGATTATGGACAACCCATAGTCACTCAGTTTTGCCATAAGGTGTTCATCAAGCAAAATACTAGAGATTTTTAACCGATTATATAAGGAACCAGGAATTATTCCTGTATGTAAGAAATGAACAGCCTTAGCAATGCTAATCAGCACTTGCAGCCTATCACACCACTTCAGAGTCTTCTCTGGACTAGAGCCTGCCAAAAAAGGCATGCATAAATAACTACTTACATAATGGAATTGTTATCAGTTCAGATAACCTCAATTCTCCATATTTAGGTGTAGTTTCTTACCAGAAAGATGAGAAGAAAGAGTTCCATTAGGTAAATATTCATAAACAAGAAAAACCCTTTTTGCACTTAATTCATCAACTGTGCCATCAATGCAGTGCCCCAAGAGGCAAACTAAATTTGGGTGACGAAGCTTCGCAAGGAGATCTAAGCGAAGTTGTAGATTCCTTATTGAATATCGTTGGTGTAATGCCAAACATCTTATGGCAATCAGGGTTCCATTTTCTAGTTTTCCCTTGTATAGCTGAAGATCAAGAAAAAGAGTGTAAGAAATTGTTAAATGCTATAAGAAATGCAACTTGGAATTACTATCAGTAGACTGCTTCGAAACTATCTAGTTTACAGCACTAACAAAAATGACTAATTGTACTACTAATACTTAAGAAATAGTACATTTATTTATGCATCTCATATTTGGTGTAAAATCAGATCTAAATGTGACAAATATATGAACAAATCAACAAACCTTTCCAATTGACCCTTCACCTAAAAATGCTGACCGTTCGAAGCTTTTTGTTGCTTCCTTGAGCTCTTCTAAACAAAATACACGATATGTGGGCATTATTTGCGTTCCTAATTTGACAGCTTGAGATATGTACCCTGCAATGAAGAGATGGAAAGATTAATTATTTCAATAGACACAAAACGAAGGAAGTAAAACTATCTCTAAATCTCTAATTCCTCGTGAAGCCAAACACGTGTAAATACATAAACGTCAGAATTTCATCTAAGTTTTAGAGTACCATCATTATGTCGTTCACTTGAAGCATATTTACATACATATTACTAGGTAGAGGGTAACGGAGTGAATATACATAATGAAAACTAGGATAGGATAATTTACATGTAACGGTATGTGAGCTCCTCTAACTCTTAACTATGCCTCATTTGCTTCTTCTAAACAAGAAATGAAGTGGCTAATTCCACAATTTCCCAAATACAAAATAATTCTTAAGATAAATTTATAAATGGCCAACAACCAACTGAAAAAACTGCAAAACATGGGATGCGCACATGATCAACATCTTGCACGACAGGTCTTTCTATGCATGGTAAGGGGTTTGCCACATATATACTGCAACGTTACTTGAGAACAAGTCTTACTTGCATTTACTAGCAGTTCGGAGGACATTCCTGGAGCTGAATTATCTTGCATTTGCTTTTGCAGTAACTGTTGTTCTGCTAAAACTCTCTGGCAGCTTCTTTTGTTTGAAGCCACTAATACAAGAGAAAGCACAAGCACAATAAACACTATCCCGACAACAGTGACCACAAGTCCAACATCCTTGTTTGATCCTGTCCCTTATGAGATTGTTGACAATATTTAGCTTCAAGCTGGTGCTCAGGGTCAACACTAAAGCAATTCCCATCGAACTTAACAACCCTGTTATTCAAATTACCATTCAGACAGGCAGGCAGGTCACCTGTGAGTCGGTTGGCAGACAAATCCACAAAGCCCAGGGAGGTGCTGCACATTAAACCACTCGGAAGTGATCCATTGAGCATGTTTGCAGCCAAGTTCAGATAACTAATATTTGGGAGAGCAAAGAGTTTTTCTGGAGGATTCCCCACAATAGAGTTGAACGAGAGATCAAGGTGTCGAAGCCTGTTCAATTGACCAAACTGCTCAGGAATTTCACCCTTGAATGAGTTCTTGCTGAGTAAGATCGTTACCAACGCTGTAGGCATCTCTGGAAGCTCTCCATCTAACTCGTTGTCCCTCAAATCCAACATCTCAAGTTTATTTAAGTTGCCCAAATGTGGAACCTCACCTGAGATGTTGTTGCCAGCGACAGCGAGCTCTGTAAGCATGGCAGCTTTACCAATTGATGCTGGTATGGCCCCTTCCAACCGGTTACCCTGCAAGCGAAGAACGGTGAGGTTCGAGAACGAGTCAAACCAGTCTGGCACACTTCCATTGAAGTAGTTACCGTCCAGCATCACAGTGTGGAGCTTCGACATGGCTGACAGCTTCGGAGGGATCGATCCATACAGAAAATTGGAGCTTAAATCAAGCACTTCAAGCGAAGACAACCGGTGAATCTTGCCAGGGAGAGGGCCCCATAGGCCCAAAGACACAAGGATAACAACCCGCAAGGTAGTCAACCTTGCCAGTGTAGTAACAAATGAATCAAGAACAAAGGCTTCGGAGAGGGTAACATTGGGAACAGGATAGCCACTGAACTTTGGTGGCTTGGTGATCCTATCACCGACGATCTTAATCTCCGTGATTGCGTTCCCCTCGCATGTCACGGTAACCACTGAAGTGGGCTGAGTGTAGCAGGGGTTACTGTTTGGGTTATTCCATACATCCAGCTGCCTGGGGTACTCTAGCTGCTTCCTGAGCTGCTGCAGCAGCTCACTCTGTGAAGATTGCTCGCTTGTAGGGAATAACATCAAACAGGTTGTGGCCATGAAAAGGACACCAAACTGCCACGCCATTGGAGCTCAACTTAGTGCCCACAACTGTATCTTGTTTCAACAGCTGCGTATCTTGGTAAACTGTGCACTTCCCACCGAAAAGATTCAAAATTTCAGCAAAGATCGGATAACCAATGATGGAGAAAATCAAGGTGGATCAATGTAGCAGCACTAGGGTCCCTAAAAAACTCCTGCCTTGGTTGTTCTCAGATTACAGATTCCTGCAAAAGAAAAGGTCACATTTTTTAGCCCAAATATAGTGCAGAAACAAAAACAATGAAGGCAAGATGCAAATCTGTCACTAAACAGATTCATACTTCTTGTCTTACAATGAACTACACGTCGGAACAGGAAGCAAGAAAACTATGGAACAAGTTGTACTTCAGATTGAACAAGAAAAAACAAGGCCATAATTTTCCTTTCTTGTAATAAAAAAAATATTTGAAGCTGCAGCCGAAGGTCATGTTCCAAACAGCTTCTAACTTTTGGCTTTTAGAAGCCGATTTTTGAACGGAGTGGCTTCTTGTAACAACTCAATTTTGCTTCAAAATAAGCATGCATGATTTTCATGAATTTTTCAAATTTTTTGTGTATTTTAAAATTTTTCTCAAAGCCTTGCTAGAGTTTAAGATTTTTAAAATAAATTCATTGGAATTTTTCCTAAAATTTTTGTGTTCAAATTCCTCTTGGGATTCAAATTACAAATTTAAACTCAATTTGGAAATCAGAAATTAAGTTTAAACTTTATTTATACCCTCCTTCCCTTTTGGGCTGAATTCAACCCGCTAGCCCAGCCTACTTGCCCTATTTCTTTCCCCGCCACGGCCCAACCAAGCCGACCCATCACACGCTCGCATGTACGCCCACAACCCAACGCCACTTGCTCTCTCACCGCAACTAACAAGTGGGCTTCGGTCCCACCTGTCAGCACGATATTGTGTTTCTTTCTCTTCTCTCTCACACGCGCTCGAGCTCATCCTCTCGTGTGTTCACTTGCAACGGTGCAATGAAGTCCCCTGCGCCGGGAGCCTTGAGCGCCGCAACATAGTCACGTCACCACCATGCTCTCTCTCCCACCCTCTTGCACCCTCTCTCTTGCGGCTGAAGCCATGCATGGCGCCCATGCCATGTCTTCCTCCTCACCCCTATTTAAGCTAGCCCTAGAACATCACAAGATCCGCACTCACTCACTAAGAGTTTCCCACAAACTCGCACAACCCTAGCGCCTTCAGAGAGGAAGGATTTTCCATTCTTCCCCAAAATTGACAGCGAGCTCCCCCGCTCAATTCCTCATCGTTCGGTGAGTCTCCGATGATGCCATCGTGCGTGTTGAGTTCGTCTCATCCTTCTCTACCTTGTGCTCACCTTTCCTTGCCCGTTTGCTCTTAGGAAGCCCGAAGCCGACATCCTCGCCGTCGTGAGCCATGCCGCCGCTGACCTTGCCACCCATCCTCTTTGCGTGAGTGAGCCTCGACCATTGCCATTGTGTCATTCTTGCTCGTCTTGACTCCCTTATACTAACACACCCCTTCAATTGCCTGGTTGTACCCCAGAGCCACCGGGACACGTCCATCTTCTCCGACGCCGACCAAGCTCTTCACCATCACTGTTCTCGCACCTCGCCCGAGATACCGGTAAGCCCTTCCACCCTTTGCAATTCAACATAAAGCCAACCATATAGTTTAGCCATCGAACCTTGGAACTGACCACATTAACCTATCCTCGTCGCCGTCAGCCACCATGGACAGCACGACACGCTACATAATAAGCCATGAGCATTGCTCTATTAGCTTCGCCATAGCTCGTAGATCGTGGAACCACCACCAATTTGACGAAGTTAGGAAGAAAAACTGACCCTCGCCATCGCCTGCCATGTCACCGCCGCCCAAGGATCAAATAACCGATGCGGAATGAATCCGGCCATTGGCGTCTGCGAACCGAAATCCGGGTTTTAAACCGGTTGAATTTTGTCAAACGGTTTGAGTTGGCGGGCGGGAGGCCGATAACCGCCGCGGGCCGGTTCACGGTTTTCTGGCGAAAACCGGAAAACCGGTGGAATGAGAATGCATTTGCTCATTGCTGCGGTTTCTTCTTTGCTCCCGATGCTTTCTTCTTGCTCTAGACACTCAATAATGCAATGCACATGCAGCAGACTACCTTTTCTCCCCTCACATGAGAGAACCAAATACTTCACATGCAAATGGGCTCCACATGTCCCTAAATGGTTCTTGAAGCATCCAATGAAAGCGGAACCATTTTCAAGTTGCACTTTCAAATTTTTCAAATTTTACTACTGGTGGTTTTCATCCCTTCGCCGCCGGGAAAAACGATTCTGCGCACGGTAACGCCGATAATCCGAACATCGCCGCCTTGCTCATGGCAAACCACAATGCGACAACCCTTGGTCCCCGAGCCACGCCCAAAACACTCATGGAAACTTACTGAACCAATTGCACACTTGATTTTGGCTTGAGCGTAGCTCCATGCCTCTGCCACTGTTCCGCCACCTAGCACCACCGCTCACCACTGGCTAGCCGCCATTGTAGTGCCCCTCACCAAGCGTCATCACCACCAGTAGCTAGCTCTTGACTTACGGCATTCCATTTTGGCCCAAGGCCAAGCATGCCAACCTTCCCGTCACCACCGGTGAGCTCACCAAGGAGCTTCGCTGTGAGTGTCTCCGTAATTCAGTTTAGTCTCACTAACTGGTGGACCCCAACTGTCAGTTGGTTAGTTAAACTCAAGGATTAAGTTAACTGTTAAGTATATACTTAATATTAGTATGACATGTGTGCCTCTCAAGGTTAAGAATCCTCATTAACTTAGGATTTATACCCATGGCTCACTAACATATGGACCCCACACCCTTTAACCCATCGCATAAACTAAGCCCATGGACCATTGTCACCGACATGTGGGTCCCACTCTCTAGAAACAGTCGTGTGGACCAAGTCTATGTGAACCACACCTGCCAGCCCCTCAATGATTTCCTTAAGAAAAATAATTTAAAAAGAAAAGAAAAACCCCAGCCAACCCCACCTATCAGTTACCGAAGATTTTTCTTAAGAAAAATAATTCAAAGGGAAAAGGAAAATTCCAGCCGACCCTACCTATCAGAGATTTTCTAATTTTTGGAATTTCATTTTTCATCAAACTTTAAAAGGCCATAACTTCTTCATTTCAAACCTAAATCCAGCTATTTTTGTTTCTAAATTTGTCTAAATTCAAAACCTCTCCAACAATACTAAAATCATAATTTTTGGAGTTCATTTGAATTTTATTAGAATGTTCGATTGAATGTGCCGTTTCTTTAACCTTGAGAAGGTTTTATTCCAAGTCTACTCCAACTTCTTTGGAACAAAAGACTTTGTTGTTGTTCGATTGAATGTGGATGGTTTCGCGTGTATAGATTTTGACGCTTCAGATGCCCCCATCGCTGATGAACAAGATCTCACCCTAGCCACATTTGATCAAGGTAAGTCCTTACAATGGATTATATTGAACCTATTTTTTAAATGCCAATATTTTGGTTTCAAATATAGATGCATGCTTATTATGAATAATTGCTAAAATGCTATGTTAAAGATTGATTACCTAGTAATCGATACCTAATATTCCTCTTCCTTGATTATTGATATTTCCTTACCATATCACCGTATGATACTTACAAATAATGAACGATTCCGCTGCTTGGTTATGAACGATTATATTTGGCATGGCAACCCATTATGTAAAACTCGGTATTAAGATCTATTTACGTTTTTTTATATAATATTAAGTATTCCTTTTACTATTACGCACGTATACATACGATATCTACCAATGTTATTGTGTGAGGTAACTACTAATTTAGAGACTAGCTCATAATCACAGGAGATCAGGATTGTCAAATCCGGGTCCACACTTCTCAATGTGATTTCTATAATCTGTTTGTAGAAATCACTGTAGAAATCGCTTTGAACGGAATAACTTCCAAAACCCAGAACATGGCTTAAATATGTTCGGACCCGACCCAGAAAATGACATACAGGGGCAACAAGACAACGCATTAATATGTAATATGAGTGCAGCTACAATAAATTTAGCAGATTCCACTGCAAATGCAGATGCCTCATAAGAATAGCTTGTTGGCTAAAATCTTAGTAAAAATCTTTGGCTTGTAGATGACCCTGACGGGAAAACTTGATAAAAGAATGGTGAACAAGTAAGAAACAACTCTGAGCTTGCAAGCAAAAACTGAAGAGAACCTACCAAGAAACGTGGCAAACTTGAAGGCAAAACAAAATTTCTGCAAGGGAAAAGAAAATGCAGCAGGCTTAAAGGGCGAACAAGGTTCTAGCAAGGTAAGAGTGTTGAACCTGAAGCAATTCCAAGTTTCCAGCTAGAAACGACTCGCACTGAGTGCATAACATTTGTTTTTTTTTAAGTTCTAGCTTTTTTCTGGCTTTATATTAAGGTGCCGTTCAGTTAGCCTGAAAAATAATGATTTATGACTAAAATTGCACTGACTGAAATTACACTGCAGATGAAGATAACTTATTTGTCGTAATTAAATTTAAAAAAATAAAATAGAAAAAATATGTTATCTCATCATGAACAACGCAAATAAATACGAAAAGAACCGGCAAAAAAACTCAAAAACAGTAAAAAATTTAAAAAAAACAATATTTATGAATAGTAAAAAATAAATTAAAAGCTAGAAGTTTAAGTCCAAACGAACTAAAAGAGAATTTACTCAAAGGAAGTTGGACTATTGCGGGGGAACAAGCGGGTTGTATTGAATTGAGGTCGCTACATTATGCTCTGTAGTCCCTTCGACCCAGCTGCGTGCATCTTCGGTGATCAAATCGATCACTCCTTGCACTCTCGCAAACTCGTGCTTGAAAATACGCCGGTTCCAAAAAAAAAAAAGACCCACATTGTGCATAGGCGAGAGAGAGAGAGAGAGAGAGCGCGCGAGCTGAAGGAAAACAGAGAAAAAATTGGAAAATGCATAATCTTCTGCCCAAATGACACACACAGACAGGGAGAGAAAGGGAGGGGCAAGAAGGTAACAAGAACCAAATTAGCAGAGTATCGACGGCATTTGGAATTCCATTGCAGAAACAATAATTTCTAACCTGAATGCATCCAGCCAAGAGACACCACTCTTCGGTCTTCCCAGCTCCCTTCTTCCCCACCACCCAGCAGCAGCGAAGAACTATGGGAGGGAGAGGTGGAGCAGGTGAGTCTGCGAGAGATGCACATAGGATCTCTCACTCACTCACACCCCCAAGAAGCAAGCCAGCAAACAGGCGCGGCCCTGCACGCCATAAATGGGCCCTCGACGCTGACCGGTGGGCAAAGGCAATGCTACTACTGCTACCTTCACCTCCGAAAGAACAGAAACGCACCCTCCATTGTTACTCCTCGAAGTGATTAGCAGGAGTAAAAGCAAACGCCAGCTCAAGCCGGCATTGGTGCGGGGGTTGTTGGCACAGAGGCAGAGGGTACAGAAGCCAAGACGGAGGAGGAGGTGGTAGAGGTAACTTTTTTAGTTATCAGAAGTGACCGCTTTTTAACATCTTTAGTTCTTGACCGGTGAGGGGTGACGCCGTATAGGGGAGGCTTGGCATTTTCTGCGCAGATCTGTGAGGAATAGAATTTGCTGGAGTGGAGTTTGGCTGTAAGCTTTGGATGGATTGATCTGAATAGGATTTGCTGAAGTGGAGTTTGGCTGTAAGCTTTGGATGGATTGATCTGACCACATAATCGTGGTCCAGATTTTTGACATTAGAGAAGAAAGTTTGTCGTTAATCCTTATGTAGTTCTTCCGATAGTGAATGACAAAAGATGTCCGATCTTGGTTCCAAATGTTGCGCTGTCTATACTGACACATGATATATTTACTGTAAGCTGGCTAACAAAACTATAGTGGTGTTGGGAAATAAGCTTATTTTTCTAAAAAGGAATGTGTCTGCATGTGTCTATTTTTCGAAATTTTCCTTGTAAATAATTATTTAATAAAAAAGTTCTCTCCCACTCTCCGTAGTGAGTGTGGCAGCCACAGATGGCCGCAGGAAAAGCAGCGACTGACTGAGGTCTTTGGAGTTGTTCGAGTATATCTGACTCCCATTCGCATCCCCATGAGCTCAAACTTGGGCAAGATACAGGCAGCTTCTTTTCTGCTTTCAAAGAAGTGCTCTTCGCATATGCTGCCTGGAACCCAGCCGGCAATACAGAAATTTTATTTTTATTGATTGATTTATTTAATCATTTCAAGGTTTCTTCGTTCTAAGCACTTTTTTCCAGAGGATCTTTTAATGCGTATGTTAAGGTGTATTCTTTTTTTTACCGTGTCTAATGCTTTTACTTTTAGCGTAAACGTTTATAGGAATAAATCGAATGCTAATAGAGTCTGATAAACCATTTCAAAAAGGCTACCTCGATAATTCACTTCGAAACGATGATAGAAAAATTGTCTCATTGTTTGTTTAAGAGAAATCATAAGTTATAAGATGAAAAGAACTAAGCCTTTATCTTCCTTGCTTCTGATGCAATTTAACTCCACGTTTTTTTATTTGTCCATAGTCTCGAGAGTACGTATCTGTTCTAATATATTTATCCATTGAGAGAATCTAACGTGTAGTTATTGTAATTCTTCTATCTACTTTTATTTAAATATTTTGAAAGAGGTTAAGTGTTGTGGTATATCATTTAATATAGATATGTATAGTTATTTCTTATTAAATATTTTAAGATTTAGTGCTTTATTTGGTCTGTTCGTATGATAAGCTATGGACAAATATAGCTGAACAGAAGGAGTATTTTATGTAACTTTGTAAATTGAAAAGAAAACTGATGCATAAAATATTCATACGATAACGCATGGTTCCAATACCCTAGTTTTCGTTTTAACTCTCTTCTTTCGCAATTCCTTCTCTTTACCTATTCCCCCGTAGGCCCCTACGTTAGTTCTCAATGAAAGTAAAACTTCTCTGAATTCTTTTTACCTTATATGAGTGAATTAAACTTCTAATATAAGCCAAAGTATCAGGCTGCGCATATAAAATTAAACATTAGTAAATCTGTAATGAAAATATTTTTATAATAGTATATTTCGGTAGCATTTTACTAATATATCGCAATAGAATTTAGTGGTTTAATTTTCGTCTCGGAGAGGCTATCCCAACGTCTAAAACCATGTATATTTGAACGGAAAGACTAAATTATTTTATTACCGGAAATTCTAAATTATTTTATTACCACGGAGTCTGGAAAAGCATATTTACAAAGTCATCACGGTTTACAACTTGAGTTCTCATGAGTCTTGGCTTGATTTTTTTACGGAAGTGCTATAGCACATATGATTAATTTTTGAGCCTAAATCAGTTTTTTTTTGCTATATATGCAATATTTTTACTTATATTTATAATATTTTTTGTCTATATATGCAATATTTCATCATGTTTGTAATATTTCTTAACGAAAAAAATGTTACAGTCATCGGAAAAATATTACAGACATATTAAAATATTATAAATATGAACAAAAAATATTGTAAATATAGATAACAAATATTGTATACATCATAAAAAAGTTTACCTAATTTCAGCTCATAAAACATACGAATGTTATATAAACACTCCCATTTATTTACCAGTGAGACGAAGAACAAGTGGAAAAAGGCACTATACGAGCGACCGATTTCTCGTAGGAAATAAATATGTACGGAGTGTGGCTAGTAGATGAATACTTTTTTTTGTCTGTATCTAACCTAATCATGGCTACCTGTCGGCAAGAGTTAGGATCTGGACGTTCGTACGAAATTACAGCAAGCTTGTACAAATGTTTCAATCTATCCTAACAGGCAGGAGCGTAGGACCGGTGATAATGTTAGTTTTTTTTATTACAAGTACAACAAAGACATACTTATGTACAACTGTATTTAACATCATACCTACACTCATACATCTACGTGAATATGTCTAATGCATATGTTTTAAGACTAGACAGAAACCCGAGATCTCCAAGAGCGCAAGTACGCGTTTTGATCACTGAATACATCCACATACGCGCGTGTACTCAGAGGGTACTATTTATATGAACAGTGCCTAAGAGGGTACGGGTTTACTCCTAGCCAATGTGATTGGATCAAGTAGTGCTCAGTTTAACGATGGTTTATGGTTTTTTTACTTAGCTGGCTTATTTTTACTGTAACTGCTGGCGGCTTATTTGACGTAATTAAATTTTACAAAATTAAAATAGAAACAGGTTAATTAGCTCATCACGGATAATGCAAAGGAATACGGGAAAAAAAGAAAAGATAAAAAGAAAAAAAGAAAAAGGTGAAATAAAGAATTAGTGAATTAAAAATCAGAAGTTAGAAACTGAAGCTAAAATTAGTAGGGTCTAATCTAGTTAACCCGTGCTTTGCAACGTATAAAAAAATCATATTACTTTGAAACCAGCCGTCATCGCCCGGTTCAGCCTGCGCAATGCCCTCGGCTTCGCTGTGATGCCATACCGGGCTCCACCTCAGCACACTTCATGCCGCCATGGGCGCGCTCGGCCTGCACCGCGCGGTGGCACCGGTGACTACGGCAATCGGTGACGTGATTGGCATGACTGAGCCACAAAGACACTCCGGACACGTTGGTGTGTTCTACCAATCTTCTAATGTATGCGTCCCATGATTCCTCACGCATGGCAAAAGAAGGCGACCGTGGAAGGAAAGACAGTTCCGTTTATTTCAACTTCAACTTTTAGCTTTTAGTTTATTTTTTATTATTTTTAAATTTTATCTTTTTACTTGTTTTTTTCCCGTATTCGTTTGCATTATCCGTAACGAGTTAACATATTTTTCTATTTTTAATTTTTTTAAATTAATTATGCTAAATAAGTTATCATCAGTTATAGTATAATTTTAGTCATCTATAGTAAAATTTTATATATAAATTATTTTTTTAATTCAAATGAGCAGCATCTAAATAGGGGAGCAGTGTGTGCTAAGCAATCTATAGGATCACTCGATAATGCATGAGCACGTACATGCATGCATGGCACGGCGCCCACGTCTATCAAGTTCTATTAACACGCATGCACAACTTCGATTCTTCTCGTTTGTTGGGTAATTAAAGCACACCTCATGCATGTGGCTGGAAGACGTTTGTTGCCGACAATGGAGGAGAAGAGGTAGAATTTGTTTCCGAGTTAGTGGAATTGAATTTTTTCATGGTTTTCAGGACGAAGTGAAGGCAACGAGCCATCATGTTTTCAGGACAAAGTTGAAGGCAACGAACCATCATCACCGTCACCACTAACTGATTCTTTTTAAATAGTAAAGTTCTTCAGATGATAAGCGTAACCAGTGGATTTAGTGGACTTAGTCGCCGTTTGATTGGATTGAAATAAACTAACTTATAGCTGAGATTTTACTATATCTAATTAAAATTATACTGTAACTGATGATGACTTATTTAGCATAACTAAATTTTAAAAAAATAAAAATATAAAAACATGTTAGCCCATCATGAACAATACAAACAAATATAAGAAAAAACCAACAAATAAGCTCAAAAACAAAAAAATAGAAAAAAAATGAAATTTATGAATAGTGAAAAATAAATTAAAAGTCAAAAGGTTAAACTGAAATGAGTGAGGCTTTAGTAGCATTACACCACGTTCCTCAGCACTCTCTAACACTAGGTCACTAAGCAAGATATGTAAATCCCCATTCGAGATTGTACTAGCATTACGTAGCTTGTTATCCACACACAAGAGGCCCGGCATCTTTTGGTCTTTGAAGGACGACGTGACCGCCTTTTGAGCAAAGTGTCTCGCTTCGCCCTTTTTTGACGACATCATGTGCTGTCTCTCCTCGTTAGCTCCTCCTAGCAAGCTAGTCTGCTTTCTGAAATTCTTGCGAGCAATGATGCCAAATCCAATCATTTCAATACGCTTGCTAACTGGGAGCAGCTCGTAAGATAGATTGTACCACGGCTTCTAAAATCAATCAAAATAACAGAGTAATACACCGAAAGATCTCGACATGCATTGCATGTGAAGTTAATCATACAGAACCCACATGATAATGTAATCATCCTCTTACAAAGTTGATCACTATAGTGTCAAAGCGACGTACGTACACCGGCAGCTAGAGCTAGGTCTCGGACTAGCTTTGCATGTTCCATGCATGTAGAGTTAGGAGTTGGGCCGTGCTTTTTTAGGCTAGCCCGAAGCACGGTCCGGCCCGATACGTGGTGGTTCGTGCCGGCACGGCACGAACGGTGGGCCGCGTTGGGCCTGAAAAACCGGCCCATTGGGCGGCACGGCACGGTACGGGGATCACGGCGGGCCAGAAACTATTTAAAATTGATTTCTTAACTATAGTAAGCTGCACTCATGACTTTCCTTGAGCTTTTCTATTTGATTAGTTGGGCAGCCCTATGCTAGATTGTCGGACGATGAGCTAGATGTCTACGTACGCCACAATCTAATTTGCACTAAAATATGCATACCATTGGACTATATGACCAAGTTCGAAGGTGAAATGGCATGAGACAATAGAATCGAATTTTAAGTATGTTTTTAATAAGGCGGGTATAAGAGAAAAGAAGATAGCGGCCACCGCTACCATTGTCGCCGTCATTTTCGTCGTGTATAGTTACTTTGGGCTGGGCTTGGCTGGCATGGTGGGCTTTGGGTCGTGCTTGGACCTGACCGAAGGCGAGGCGAGTTGGCACGGCACGGCATGACGGAATGACTAGGCTGAACTGGCACGGTACAAAGTGGCCTGAAGCACAGTGAACCCGGGCGGCCCAATTCCCACCATGCACGCATGCGGACTGTCTTACAAGTTGCTGAATTGGGGCGCCTCCTAGGTAAGGAAAGAAGTTCTACTCGTCGATGGAAGAAAAGAAAATCTAATCACGGATTTTACCGATGCAGTTTATTATGTTACAATACGGAAAATTTTACCGATAGTTACCTAGAGAAATTTCAGCCTTTTTGATTGTTAACCTGACGACGGACAATGGTAAGATCTGAGTTACTGCATGTTACTGTAGCACGTGCTGCCGTGCACGCTTCCCACATATATCGATCAGTGTCGATCCAGTATTGCTGCGTTTCCTGCAGAGCAGTGCTAGACTACTGCACTATCTAGCAAGCTGCAGCATGCAAGCTCTTGCTAGTTTGGTTCCAAGACATGGTGGATCCAAGTCTCCAACACCGCCATGTGCATGCGCAGACCATCTCAAAGGAAACGGACACCAAGAGGTACCCAAACACCTCATTGAAAGAGCAGATGATTCAGGACGATAGGCACGGTAACAAGCAGGGAGACCACGAAACAAATCTGGGAATTCATGGATGATGGATCTGAATGCATGGGGCTGCCTCTTGCCTGCCGTAGCTGGCGGTACCATCTGCCAGGGGCAAGATGGCAAAGCAACCATGCAGCAAGCCAACGTGCAGCTTCGGATGATGATATATAATCTGTCTGTGGCTATTAACTGCAACTGCTCTGTACCATACCGTCGAAATACAAATACATGCAGGCTACACTATCGGAAAATAAAACTTTTCTACCATATAAATTAGGAAGCTATGCAAATAAGATATCATGGATCATTGCCACTAGAAGCGCAAAAAAAGAGTTAGAGTAGTTGGTCCAACAAAGCACGTCAATGTAATCAAAGTAGTTGATCGTCCAGCGTTAGCAACATCCAATTGTCTTCTCTGCGATGCCAATAACCTCCCCAGAGCCGATCAATCTCCATGAATCGACCTTCTTCTCACGATCATCCTGATCAGCGCCGCAGTATCTCTACCAGACTTCACAGTCCAAGGGTGGAACGTCGTAGCCGGTGTGCTAGCACCAGTGGATATGGCAGGGCCTTCGAGGAGGTGGTGGCTAGGATTTTGATGGTGTTGCATCGTTTTCCCAAAAGCCCCCACGCTTACTCTTATAAAGAGCCCCCTTAGCGAAACCCTGTGCTAGAGCCCAATAAGGTGCAAGGCCTGCACGAACGGATCATGTTTGAACCGGTGTGTTCCATCCCATTAAATGTGTGATCCTGTAGGTTCATATGTACTTGGTTGTGACCCGAAAATCCTTTTTCGATACACAAGTTGGTAGCAGTCCTTGATAGGACATAGCGATATCAAATATACATAAAGATCATATCAGATAAACATATATAGTACAGTGCTCATGCGCCAATCTCTTTGCCACAATACCATCTTGAACTTAAGATGAGATACATGCTATCCTATGATAGCTTGATCATTTACTCCTATGATAGCTTGATCATTTACTCCATTTTGTAGTGGATTACTTAATTATAGTTAACTCTTCAACCATATTCGGCATGACAATACACTTCTCTAATACAACTACATCGAAAGGCCTAGAGATATTCCATCTTAAAGAGTAGGGGTGAATTCCATCTTAATTGCTCACATTCCTGCACATGTTTTAGTAAATCTGAATGCTACATTTATGACTGCTTAGCTATAGAGTAGCATTTGGTAACCTCTAAGTAAATTATTACACATATAGGGAAATGTGATGATCTCAGGTATAAGTGTAACGCCTTAGAGTCCAAACCGGCTTAGGCATAACCCCATTCTGGATAGGCCACGCACACATAGCAACCCGCTTGCAATTTCGTTCTCGCTTTGCGCAAAACGGTTAACCGAAGGTTGCTACCATTGGAAGCCATAGGCTTATATGTTAGTGCTTCTCAAGCTAAACTATTAAGGTGGGACTAACCCATACCCTCATGTGTACACACACATATCCTGACAGAGGAGGTATATGTGTGTCAACCACCTGGTTTCATCATCAACAATGGCGAGCGCAAGGTACTCCGAGTCCGAAAGGTGATATATGGACTTCGCCAAGCACCCAGAGCGTGGAACGCTAAGCTTGATGCTAGCCTCTCATCACTGGGGTTTTACAAGAGTGTCTTCGGCATACTATGTACACACGTGAAGATGTGGGGCATCGGTTGATCGTCCGAGTGTATGTCGATGACCTAATCATCACCGACAGTGAAGTCATCGACATTCAAGCGTTCAAGGCCAAGATGAAGAAGATGTTTCAGATGAGCGATCTTAGGTTGCTCTCCTACTACCTTGGCATTGAAGTAAGCTAAGGGCCAAGTGGCATCTCCTTGTGCCAATCGGCCTATGCGCTCAAGGTGCTCGAGAAGAGCGGTATGGAGGATTGCAACAGTTGTCAAGCGCCGATGGAAGCTCACCTGAAGCTAAGCAAGTTGAGCTGCTGTCCACCGGTAAACGCCACTTAGTACTAGAGTATCATTGGTAGTCTCCGGTATTTGGTGAATACGCTGCCGGACATAGCCTATACAGTGGGCTACACAAGTCGGTTTATGGAGGAACTGCACGAAGACCACTTGGTCGCGGTCAATCACATGCCGCATTACATCGCCAGAACATGCAACCATGGAGTCCGCTACACAAGGAAGAAAGACAGCTAGCCGCTGCTGTTGGGATTCAGTGACAGCGACATGGCAAGTGACGTGTACAACCACAAAAGCACCACTGGAGTCTCGTTCTTCCTCGGAGGCAACCCCATCACTTGGCAATCGCAAAAGTAGAGGGTTGTGGCGCTATCGTCCTGCGAGGCGGAGTACATCGCCGCAACAACCGCGGCATGTTAAGGCATCTGGCTCGCTCGCTGATGGGCAGCCTTCTCTGCTTGGAGCCCAGTGTGCTAATGCTGAAGGTGGACAACAAGTCCGCCATTACTTTAACCAAGAATTTTGTCTTCCACGATCGGAGCAAGCACATCAACACCTACTTTCACTTCATCCGGGGAGTGTGTTGATGGAGGGAAAGTCATCCTTGAGCATACTCGCACAGAGGAGCAGCTCGTGGACATTCTCACGAAGCCACTCGGGCACATCAAGTTCCAGGACCAACACGTCAAGTTCCTGACAGGGGATGGTTGGGGGTGCTCCGTGATTCAATTTTAGAGGTTTTTATGTTGGCTGGTTTGTTTTTTTTTGTGATTTATGGTCCGATTTGAAAGTACTGGGTTTTTCATCTTTTGTTGTATAAACTTTTAATCTTTTGTTCCGTAATTATGAAATTTTAGAACTGTTAGAATGGGCCCATATAAGTGAGGCCTATTTTCTATAATTCTAAAACATGCATAGTTTAATACCATGTTGTTAAAGTAAGATGAAAGAGATCAATTTATAAGGTGTAATCATTGTCACTCCTTGAATAATGTGATATATGGATGGGGATGGTATGAGTAGGATTTTGGCTAATCACACGCGCGTGTGTATTTGCGTATTTTCACGTGAAAATCGTGTGATTTGATAGACTAAGTCCACCTTATTTTTGCTAAATTGTGCATCATCTCTCTCATTTTAACTAGTCATGAGACTACTAAAATATCATAATTTAGTTGGATGAGATAGTTACCAGTAAGTTAATTTTGCTTAATATGTGATTTGATAAGATAGTTACCACTAAGTTAATTTTGTTTAATCGCAATAGTTACTAATGAGTAACTGCAGTACCCTTAAAAGGGCCTGGATATGACCAAAAAAGACAGTATTCCATCTCCATTCTTCTTCTAGTTTCTTCTCTGCTGATCTATGCTGGTGTGTTGTGTGATCGAACCTCACCCGTCTTTCTCAACATGCACCTGAAAAGAAGGAAAGCGGCTATCTCAAAGTCATTGCCGTAGATAGTACCTGCATAGGTGACAATAAGGTTTCTAGACAGCGCATTTGCACGATCGCTCCTACCTTACTTCATATACGTTTTGCACTGCATCAAACTTTCATTGCTTACTATTCTTCATTAAACTTAACAGTTAGTCATTCACGTGTTCGATCGACTTTGATACTGTAGTTTCCTTGCGTATTTTTTGAAGTACAATGAGTGACCTGCTATTTTATTTGTTTTGTATTATTATTCGTTGATTATATTTGTCTCCTAGTAAAATTTAGAATTAAAATATTACCTACATTTCGAACAAGAACTTGACTCCTGCATCATAGTTGGTTGATAGTCTCGATTTATCAAATATGAAACTTGTTGAAATCTTGAAAGCTAAAGCTTTAATAGAATCCTGAAACTCATTGAAACTTTTAAAACATCAAACTTGAAAATTGAATCCTAAAGAATATTGAATCCAGAAACTTGCTGAAACTTTCAAAATATCAAGCCTAGAACTTTTTGAAACTTTGAAACGTTGATACTAAAGTCATCTCAAACTTTAAAACTTGGCTTAGAGCAAGTATAATAAGAGTCATTAGAAACTTGGAGGAGAGAGAGGAGGAGAGAGAAGAGAGGTGTAAGTTTGTAAACCAACCAAGAACCAAGAAACTTTGTGAGAGAAAACTTTGTTGTAAACTACTATATAAATGGGTGATAAGCTTGTCATACACGGCGGTGAAGGGCCTTGAAAGTCGGTGAAACTTTCGAACCACCACACATGAAACTTTGTTGAAAGTAGGGCCTGGAAACCTCAAACTTTGGAACTTGTTGTGATGAAATAACTTCAAACACAAAGTTTCTAGAAACTTGAAACACCGAACCTCAAACTTGCTGAAACGGGAGGTGACATTGAGCACACACCGATGACAATGATGTCCAACGGGCGTTAGCGAGGACCTTGTTCGCGTCAGTGCGCGAAGGAAGGTGGGAGGTCCCTACTATGGATGCTTATGATTTATAGTTTATATTTTTTTTTAACAAATAAACGGAATGATTTTTTGTTATCGTTCCGAAATAATTTATCAGCTTATCGATATTCAATTTATTTACACAACTGCACATGATAAGATCAAAAATCATTTTTACTATTATAAAAGTGTGAATTGGTGGTTAGTCCATTCTCTCTGCTCTCTTCTCAGCCATCCAATTTGATCTGGACCATTCGTCTCTCTCCTCCTCTCTCTCTCAGGATACAACCGTCCACCCCCTCTACTTTCCCTATCTCCTCGCATATTCTGGCCACCCTCCTATTTCTGTCGCTTGCTCTTCAATTTTTGGTATGTGAAGTTAATCAGATAATAAATTTTATCTCACCATAATTATAAATCATAAGCCACAATGGAAAAGAATCCAGACACGAAGTATGGATGGGATACTGCGCTAGCGTGATCCAATTCAATAAATCTAGATTAATCTTTTGGGCGAAACGAGGCCCAATAGCAGCCCGCAGCATTCGGTCCAATAGCACATGTTATTCGAAAGAGAAGTATATGAGCCCAATAGGGAGCATACCACCTCCAGGCATCCCAACAGGTAAAAAAATAAAAAGGAAAAAACAAAACCCTAAGCACCCCGCCTTCTCCGGCAATGCCGTCGCCGTCGCCGTCGCGGCCGCCGACGCTGCCAATCTCGGAGCACGAGGACGAGATCGTAGCGGCCGTGGAGGCGAACTCGGTGGTGGTGGTGATTGGCGAGACCGGCTCCGGCAAGAGCACCCAGCTCTCCCAGATCCTCCACCGCCGCGGCTACACCCGCCGCGGTGCAGTCGCCGTCACCCAGCCCCGCAGGGTTGCCGCCGTATCCGTCTCCAGGTCCCGCTCTCTCTCTCTCTCGCTCTCGCGCGCGCGCGTGCATGGTTATTTGCTATTGTGTGGGTTAGTTGTGTGGGAGGTAGGCACTAGGCACCATGGAGTAAACTACAGCTTGCACTTTATCGATTTCTACTTAAGAGGGCATGTGTGCGACTGAAATTTAGGTAGACTATGGTTATGCTTTCTGATGTATCATACTATCATATGACTTGGATTATGTTTGTCTTGCTTGTGAATTGTGAGGGTGCAGCTAGGGCAATTGGCAGGATTAGAAAAGGAGGATGTAATTGGAATTCAGTGTTTTTCGGGAACCATGGACAGCTGTATGACCGTGGGGATACCCAAACCTCATCTGTTACAAGTGGAGCTGTTTGTTGGATATCCGTTTGTTGTTAAGAAAAAATATGTTCAGTAAATAAAATTTAGAAGAAACTGTTTGGTAAGAATTGTTTTAAGTGGTCCTTCCTGGTTGACCAGCTGCTCCAAATATACAGCACATGATGCTATTTTATTTGCCTTTTACAATCTAAGAAGAATTATTTCAGTTGCAACAGTATTGCACGGTCCTCAAATCTTGAAAACTGAGAAATTTTAATTATTTGCAGGAGGGTGGCACAGGAGCTCGGTGTCCCACTTGGGGAAGAAGTTGGTTATGCTATTCGATTTGAAGACAGAACTTCGGAGAAAACTTGCATAAAGTAAGCCTCAGAAATCCTGAACATAACTTGAATTTCTTGTAATTTAACTATGTCATGAATATGTGGATTGAGTTTTTTCTTTTCAATTTGTAGGTACCTGACAGATGGTGTTCTTCTGCGTGAAAGCCTTTCAAATCCTGAGTTGAAGCAATACTCAGTAATTATCTTGGATGAAGCACATGAGCGTAGTTTGAACACGTATGGTGATTTATATGTTAAACTGATATACAAGAATCTGAATCAAAATTAGCTTTGTATGAAGTTTTGGCATATACGTCTGCTGAGTGGCTCCCCATCCATTTTTAACCTGAAAATTATATCTGTTACTATAGTATAATCTCATAGTTTGAAAAAAATGTAAGCTAATTACTGGAAATGGATCATACACTCTATTTTGTTGCAGGTCATCGTTGTTGACAACATAGGTTTATCTATGATTAGTAAGCCAGTCTGTGAGCCATGAAACTGGGATTCAACATAAGTGCATTGGAACGATTTGCCTTTCTATACTTATTCCATATAATCAAACTTGAGTTTTGAGTTTGGATTAGAACGAATTTAATTTAATTTTCTTGCTGATGCTTTCTTTCTCTACTAGTAGGAAATTTAGTGCATACCAAATATTATCACTCACTAGTATATGCCTTTACAATAACATATATAAACACATTAATATTATCCATAGTTCTCTACAGTAGATGCTCACCTGGTACCCTTCAAATGAGAGGGCCTCTAATTGCAAATGCAAAGTAACTAGTAGCTCTAGGATGCATCTTTCAGTGGTTCTCATTTTCCAATCTCCATACTTTGCACATTAAATGTATTAGGACCACTGAGCTGGTTTCTGGAACCCGCAAATGTAAAGTAGCTATTGTAGTTTTGAAATGATAGAGACATAGTACCGGTTTCTTCCTCTTTTTAGTTTGGTGTTGGTGATGGATTAATCTTGTAGCTATTTGTTGAACTTGCTTGTAGTGATTCATTTTATTTTTTGTTACAGTGATATCCTTTTAGGTTTAATGAAAAGATTGATCAAGGATCGATCTTCAGATTTAAAAGTTCTCATCACTTCTGCGACTCTTGATGGTTTGAAAGTGTCAAAATTCTTCTTGGGATGTCCTGTGTTGAACATCCCAGGAACCTTATTCCCTGTGGAGAAGTTTTACAGCACAGAGCGCCCAACAAATTATATAGAATCTTCTCTCAGAACAGCTATAGGTAAGAATCAAACTTTTTTGTGTAACTGTTACAGTTTTAAACTTTGACGATAGACATGTGAATGTGAACATGTCATATTGATGGTCCCTAAGGTGGCTATATGTTTTTCCACTTCTGCATTACATCAATCAGAAACTGATTCATTGTGAGCAGATATAAGATTTTGACAAATCTCATGGATGGTTTTGATATTTACCCATGAAAATGAGCGGGCATTATAGTGGTAATGGACTAATGGGTAAATAGGCAGTTGCCCTTGAGTCTTATGTCAGATACTCTTCATCCTACTGTGCTGGCCAATTTGGATGGAGAGGGAAGAGTCAAGAGAACATGTTTCTTTCATTTTTTGCTAGCTAACATTGATAAAAACTGAAGCTGCAGAATAAATACTAGGCCTAGGCCTAGTAATTCAACAAACTCAGTTGTAACAATACAAGTATACAACTAACTTGATCTTTATTATTTTAACAGAACGATGTGATTTGCATGTTCCCAACTGAATTCTAGTGCTTCCAAATTATGCTGTAGGTGTAGCTCCATAATCTGTTTGTAACCGGTTTCAAGTCAATGAATTATATGCTAGGGATTCACATTGGTTATCAAGAATATCCTTTGAACCATTGATGTATCATACATCATTGCATGTGTTTTTATATATTTATATCAAGTTTTTTTTATAGGAACTGAAAATGAAATGAAAAACAAATCTTGGCTCGAAAGTTTTACTCATATCAGGAGATTCAATATGCTGTCAGAATTATTATTCCCAACTTGTTCTATTTGTTGGTTCTCTGTCATGTAACTTTGAATCAGTTTTTTCATTTTGTTAACTTTCCTGTTGTTACTGATGCAAAAAGTTTGGGTAAAGGATGGAAGAGTGTTAACTCTTAACAGTTAACACAGAAAAACATATGTGAATATATGATGATCAGCAATGATTGTGCTGACAATTTTGCAAAATTGGACAAAGATATAAAAAATTGTACCTACTACCTACAAATAACCCATCTCAAGCTCTGATGTGTCTCACTCATTTGCGATGGGCCTGAATCTGATGGCTCCCAAGGTCTACAACGTTACTTACAAGTTACAATACTGGTTTTTACGGACACATCACTGAAATTAATGGTCAAAGCTATATCCTTGAGATTGTGAAAAATTCTGAAACTACACATATTTAGGGTCAGATAATGTATGATTTGTAGACGGTTTATGATTATTTCATGTTGGAAAATCACATATAAATTATATGGAAATAATATAATTATGTTTTCATGTTTCATTAAAAGTTTGGGTCACGGTGTTTTGTATCTTTTTAAACTATTTGAAATCTTCTTTTTCCTTTTCATAACAATACAAATATTGTTTTCTTCAACAGATATCCATATTAAGGATGGCCCAGGGGATGTCTTAATATTTATGACAGGAAAGGTCAGTTTGTCAAAACCTGCCATTGTTTATGCGCTTTTCTGCAACTTCGAAGGACATTTCCATAAGATTTCACACTAAGGATATATGCAGACCTGCTTCTTAATAGATTTAATGATACCATTTATTGTAACTTTTCCTCCTTTCTTTCATTTCTTAATGTTTGGTGTCTAATGCAGGAAATCCTTTCGCAAATTTTCTTAATAGATCTAATGTTTGGGAGTTCTGAAAAAAATTCACTGGTAAAGGAAAAATACCTGTAACTTTGCGTTACACAAAATTACCAGTGAAATTAAAATCCCCTGTAGGTTAGTCTGTTTGGGAGAAGATAAACAAATGCTACCTCTATGATTTGAGAACTAGGATTCCTTATCAATTCATCAAATGAACGCGGCCATCACATTATGATCGAAATTCCAGATCAGAACATCAAATCCGAGCTACAAAACTGGACAAATTGATAAGAAAATTTGGACCAAATCATCAAAATTGGTCTGCAGCTTCATCAAAATGTGTGCAACCATTGCATTATTCATCAAACTGTCATATCAGAACATCAAACTGGAGCTACAAATCTGTAGAAATTGATAAGAAATTCAGACCAAATCATCAAAATAGGTCTGCACCCATCTCTTCTCTCTACCACCTGGACAGATTGGATCTTACAATTGAAGTGGAGCATGCAGTGGCTCACTGCTCACAGCAACCAAACTGATGGAGGAGGATCTTGTGACGGGGAGCTGAAGCCTGCGGTGGACATGGTGGTGGAGGCGGTGCTCATCATTGATGAACTCGTATGGGTTTTTGGCTCCCAGGTTTCCTTCTCTCTGCTGATGAGAGAGCCTGATGTGGCGATGCCGATGGAGTTGCGACCTGCTATCCCAATATTGCTTGGAAAAAAATGGGACCTCATGTTGTGGATGCATTTGTGGGTAGGACTTACCGTCGGCACCATCATCAGGAGAAGGCTTCACTTGACTGATTGAATTCTAGATCGGCTACAGGAGAAGTGTCGGCAACAAGGGAAGTTGCGGCAAAGGAAGGAAGTGCTGGGGTTTCGTCAGGGACAAGGGCAGTTGGCTGATTCTGAATTGAGTAGAGATAAGTAATTGCTATCCTTAAGAGTTAGTTACCTATTATAGTTGAGTTGGTTTAGGAATCTATCTGTTATATATAGTAAACTTTGTTAGGGGTGCCTCATATCTAAAGGCTGCCAATATCCTTTGAAGTAATCAATAAAAAATCTATATTCCAAGTATTAGCCGGCTGATCAGAGCCTCTGCTGCAAGGCAGAGGGCGATCTTGCCCAGTTATCTTCCGCCCAATTCCACCATATCAACTTTGGTATCAGAGCCTTCATCCTACGACCTGCAGTCGGCTGCCATGGAGGAGACCAAGTCGATGGCGAACATCAGCAGGAAGATGGCGTAGCTTCTTCAGATTGTAATGCAGCAGCAGGAGAAGTTAGAGGAGATCGATCGGCGCTTGGGACAAAACCGTAGCCGTTGGCCACAGTGGGCTATGGCAGCAGTTCAGAGCAAGGAGAGGGCAGCTGGGGAGTGCCCTGTTTCCACAAACTCGCCTTCCCGATGTACGACGGCAAAGAAGATCCATTGCCGTGGCTTAATCGCTGCGAGCAATTTTTTCGAGGACAACTTACGATGGAGGAGGAGAAGGTGTGGCTGGCATCTTATCACATGACAGGAGCAGCACAACAATGGTATTATCACTTAGAGCACAGCCAGGGAGTCCTAACCTGGCCTCGTTTTGTCGAGCATGTCAATCTTCACTTTGGACCTCGCATCCGGAGTAATCCACTTGGCGAGCTCATTCAGCTACGATGGACAGGCACGGTGGAAGAATATCAAGAGAAGTTTCTATCGCCCCTATGTTGAGCTCACCTTCAAAACTCCTGGAGGCCGATTGGTTTGGCCGCTTATTGAAATCGTGAAGAAGACGAGAGAGATGGCGCGATCGGCGCATGGGTTTGTGTTTCAACCGCACCACACGAAACCGTCAAGAAATTCTCAAGAGATCACGCTAGTAAGTGCTCGGTGAAAGGTATATATTTGCTGGAACTTGATGAGGGGGAGGAACTAGAGACTTATGAGGAAGATATCCAAATATCCTTACATGCTCTTACTGGAATCCGAGCTAACCGAACAATGTAGTTGGCAGTCACCGCTTATGATCTGGGGTTGCGGGCTCTCGTGGATTCCGGCTCCACCCATAATTTCATTATAGAGGGCATGCGTGCCGTCTGGGGCTTCCAATAACCGCCAACAAGACCTTCAAAGTGGCCGTCGCCAATGGGGACAAGGTGGATAGCATGGGAATGCTCTCTGGAGTGCGGATCCGAGTTGGGGAGGAAAACTTCTCTGTTGATTTCTATGTCATTCTGCTTGCTGGCATCGACATGGTGCTTGGTGTTCAATGGCTGCGTACTTTGGCCCGATTGTGTGGGATTTTGAGCTTTTGACTATGTCCTTTAGCACATCGATCACAAGGTGACATGGAGAGGGTTGCAGACCGAGACAGCTCGACCACAGGTTGCCCTGGCCGAGCATGATCTCATGGCTTCGCTTTTAGAGGAGTTCGTAAACATTTTTGAGGAACCATAGGGATTGCCACCACACCGGCCGTGTGATCACCACATTCACTTGCGATCCGATGCCGAACCAGTGGTAGTCCGCCCTTACTGCTACCCACAACTCTTGACGGTGTTAGTCGCTGGACTCTTGCTCTTGGTGATAGCAAGATCTTTACTCTCATGGAGAGGATGACACTAAGAGATGGGGCAAGTTTTCTTGTTTATTGCTCACACAATGCCATGCCAACTTTGAGGGTTGGGGATACAAATTTATAAGTGAGAACCGACCAAGCATATGCTAAGATGCTATCCTAGATGCTGTCCTAAAAGCGGTCAATATCTGTCCTAAAGCGAATCTTTGTCCTAAGCGAAGATTTGTCCTAAGCGAATCTTTGTCCCTAAGCGGATGCTGTCCTAAAGCAAAAGCAGATGCTGTCCTAAAAGCGAATCTTTGTCTAAAGCGATCAAAAAAACAAAAACTACCACGCCCCACAAAGACCACGAAAGAGAGACCCACAAAGACCACGATGCAGAGACTTATTCATCATTCTCCCCTAAGTCTTGTGCGTCGTCTTGTGGGAGGGTTGAACCATCCCGATCTTGGAGCGAGCTCAAGGAACTTGATCCTTCCAAGAGGCTTGGTGAGTAGATCCGCAAGTCGATCCGTGGTGTTGATGTAGCTTGCCTTGATGCTTCCTTCATCCAGCGACCTCGGATGAAATGATACTTCACCGGATGTGCTTGCTCCGCTCATGAAAAACGGGTTCTTTGCGAGGCTAGAGCGGACTTGTCATCACCCCGAGCTCCACCGCTTGATGTCCTGCCGAGAGATCACCAGCGATCGAGCGAGCGAGTGCTCGAGTCGGTGGAAGCCGCTATGTACTCGGCCTCCACCGACAGGCCACCACCGCCGCTTGATCGATCGCCGATGAACGAGACACTTGCCGAGGAAGAAGAGAATCCGCTTGTGCTCTTCTTTGGTGTCGATGTCGCCGCGTGGTCGCTGTCTGCCATTGTACTCGACGTGCTGCCGCACGGACACCTCGGGTAATGGAGGCCGTGGTCAAGAGTCCCCGCAACGTAGCGGATGATCCTCTTCACGACTGCGATGCTCGTCGTCGGCCGTTGCATGAACCGACTAACGTGGCCGACGGAGAATGCCAAGTCCGGTCGTGTGTGGCGAGGTAGCGAAGGCTCCCACAAGACGCCAGTGCTGCGTAGCGTCCGCCTCTCCGTCGTCTTTGTCGCGGCTCGGCTTCACCTCTCCTCCACGGGAGCGAGCCGGATTGCGATCGGTGAGCCCACTTGCTCAACGACGCGCTTGGCATAAGCGATGCAGTCGAGCGTGATCCCGGAATCATCCGGTGCACTCGATCCCTAAGTAGAAGGAGAGACCCGTGTCACTCATCCGGAAGGTGGCCTTCATCTCTTCCTTGAATGCCGCCACCTCGCATCCTTGGTGCCGTGATCACCAAGTCGTCGACGTAGACACCACCGGCAGGCGTTGCCGCTTTGCCCGCCGTGAGAGCTGCGACCTGCGTGTGCGCTCTGCTGGAACCCATTTGCTTGAGGTGGAGTCGGCCAGCGTTCCACGCCCTCGGTGCTGTCGCAAGCCATAGAGGGCCTTGCGCGCAGCGAGCACCTGCCCTCCTGCGGGGATCGCAAATCCGGCGGTGATGCACGAGACCTCCTCCTTCAAGTCGCCGTTAAGAAATGCCGACTTGACATCCATGTGATGAACACGCCCGACCTTCTGGGCGGCTAGCGCAGGAGGAGTCGGACGGACTCCATCCGTGCGGCGACGTGCGGCGCCATCGGTCGACCCCTCCGCCGCACGAAGCCTCGTGCCACCAAGCGAGCCTTGTGCTTGACGATGGCGCCGGCCATCCCGCTTCACCTGAACACCCACTTAAGGGTGATCGCGCGGTGGCCGGCAGAAGATCCGCCGCCTCCTCGTCGGTTACGCTCGGCGGCGTCCATCTCACGCTTCATCGCGACACGCCACGCCGCGTCTCCTCCGCCTCGGCGAAGGGCGGGGCTCGCCGTCGTCGCATGCCAAATGCGGCTCGCCTCGCGGCGCCGCGCGCGATCGAGGCAGGCGGCTCGCGAGGATGTTGTCCATGGTACGATAACGCAGAGGCTCATCGTCGTGGTAGGCGTCGACGCGGTCCTCGTCGTGGGGCGGCGAGTAGCGAACTCCACCATCGCGCCGCTCATCGTGGGCCGGCCGTTGGGGCCGATTCGGTGGTGTAGCCACCGGTGCAGAGAGTGGTGGCCGGTGGTGAAGGGTGGGCGTGGCCGTGCGAAGGTGGTGGAGCACTCGCCGAGCCGGTGGCGAGCAAGGTGTCGAGTGGGCGAGCTCGGTGAAGACGAGCCGCTAGCTCCCCGCTCTCTCGAAGTGGGCGAGTCGACAACAAAGTCCCCGAGTCGAGGCCGAACCGCCGCCCACCGCCTTGTCCACGCCGGCCTCGCCTTCGCCGAACACGGCGTCACGCGAGATGCGGGCCTTGCGTGTGACAGGTCGAGGATGCGGTAGGCCTTCGAGCCTCGCGTAGCCGATGAACACTCCGAGTGCTCGCCGTCGAGCTTGCCGATGTGGCCAAGCTCCTGGCGAACGCGAGGCGAAGACCGCAAGTGGGAGACCGCGGCTTGCGCCCATGCCAAGCCTCGACGGCGTCCTGCCGTCGAGCGCCTTGGTAAGCGAAGCGGTTGAGGATGTAGACGGCCGTCACCACCGCCTCTCCCGTAAGACGGCCGCATCCCTCGCGCGAGGAGGCCCGAGCCATCCCCACAACCGTCCTGTTGCGCTGCTCGACGACGCTGCTCACCGCGGCCATGCGGTAGCGGAGAATGTGTTGAATGCCCTCATCATCGCGATGACGACGCGCGACCACCGCCGTGGAATTCGCGCCGTTGTCTGCGCAACACGCGCGACTGCGACCGCGCTCGCCTCGCCGCGGCGACTGCGTGCGCTCGATGGCGTCCGTAGCCTCTCCGCTTGCCGCCGAGGACCATCACCCACATGTAGCGGGAGAGGTCGCCGACGAGCGCAGGAAGTAGCGTCGTCGTCCGGTGTGGCGGTGTCACCGCCACACAAGTCCGTGCACGAGCTCGAGCCTCTCCTTGGCTCGGAAACTCGCTTCTTTGGGGAAAGGGAGTCGCCGCTGCGTCAACACGCAGACGCCGCAGAGCGCGCCACATGGTCAAGGCACGGCGGGCCTCGCACCATTTCCGTGGCACCGAGCCGCCGGGGCCTCGGTGAAAGTGCCCAGCGCTCGTGTTATCGCACGCCTCGTCGTCCCGACGAGTGCGAGACAGAGGGGTTGTGCCACTGCACGTGAAGAGTGTAGAGTCGATTTGCGCCTCGTTACCTTGGCAAGGAGGCGGCGTCGAAGATCCCAAATCCGCGGCACCGCGTGCTCGATCTCGACACGCGAGCCGTTCTCATCCACCGTCCCAAGGCGATGATGGAGTTCCGCAGATCGGGGATGTAGTAGACGCCGGTGGCGGCCGGTGCTCGCCGATCTTAGCGGCGAAGACGCGAGCCGACGCCTTGATCTCCACGGCGAGGCGTCGCCGAACTTGACGGTGCCTCGAACGCTGAGTCGAGCTCGAGAAGAACTCCGCCGCCGGTCATGTGGTGGGTGGCGCGGTGTCGAGGCACCACCCGTCGGTCTTGTCATTGCCGGAATCGCCGCCGAGGAGGCGTGTGCTTTTGGCTCGTCAAGGTGGAGAGAGCCCGCGCGCCGGTGCGGCGGAGGTAGTTCGATGCTCGCATGAGCAATGAACAGGACCGGCCGCTCCTCCTCCTCGCTTGCGCGACGTGGGCTGGCGCGTCGTGGTCGTCGACACTCCTTGGCCCAATGACCAAGCTTGCCGCAGATTGTGGCAAGAGTCGTCTCGTCTTGCCGCTTTGCTTGCCAAAGATCGCCGCCTGGCGCTTTGCGCGGCTTGCGCGCTTGCCACTCTTGCGGCCGCTGTCGTGGAAGAAGGCTCCCTTCTTCTTGTCACCTTGGCCGTGACCACCGCTCCCGAGCGAGGAGGAGCTTCCGCCAATGGTGACGGGTCCCGAGAGGCTCTGTGGCTCATCGATGTCGGCGACCTTGAGGCGACCCAACGCCTCCTCGATGGTCATCGTGGAAAGGTCCAGCAGAGACCCGATCGAGCGAGCCATCCGCTTGTACTTCTCGGGGACGCGGCGGAAGAGCTTCTCCACGCCTCTCTCTCATTTGTAGGTGTCGTCGCCCGGCGCACCAACTTGTGCAGCAGAGTGTTGAGACGAGAGCAAAGTCATCAACGTCCTCACTGGCTTGAAGGCGAGCACTCCCACTCCGTCGTAGTGCTGCGGTGTAGACTTGCGGGCGCGGTCGGCTGCCGTGCGTCTTCGCGGCGATGGCGTCCCAAGCCTCTTTGGCGATCCGCTTGTTGGTAGCGAGGCGCATCTCGGGCGGGGCTGCGGCGATGAGAGCATCCAGCGCCGTCGATCTGGTCGTAGTCGGCGTCGCCGTCACGGGTCGCATCCACATATGCCGCGCTGGAGCTTCACCTCATCACCGCAGCCCGCTCGGCGTAGTTGGTCTTGGTGAGGGTAGGCCACCCGCCGCCGGCCGACGTCCCGGCGACGGCTGGTACTCGTGGTGACCACGATGCCGAACCGGGAGAGAGCCGCGTTACGTGAGGGCCGCGCTCTCCGTCGACCGTCGCCGCCGCCGTGCATGCCTCCTCCAGAGGCGCCGCGCCGTGCGCCTCCTTCAGAGGCAGCTGCCGGCGCGTCCGCGCCTTTCTGAGCTGCCGCGCGCTCGTGGCGTCGCGGCGCCCATGCGCCGCTTCGCCGCTTGCGCGCCTCCTCTCTCAGCGGTGGGGTCGCGTCGCCATTGTCATCAACAGAGCCGGAGCTGCTGTTCGTTGCCGCATGAAACCTTGACCTCTGACTGCCGCCGCCGCTGCATCGCCGCCGCTTGCCGCCGCCTCACTCCGGCTGCTTTGCCGCTCACATGCACCCGGCTTTGACGCTTCTTTCGCGCGCGGCGTCTCTGCCGCCGCCGCTCGGCGCCGCTGCCGCGACGAGCTCGGCCGTCACGACGCCGCATGCTCGAGGCGGCGAAGGCCCGAGGCGCCTGCGGACATGGCGCGCCATCGAGGCATTGCGTGGAGAGAGGGCGCTTCGACGAAGCCGCTCGTCTCCGAGATGTGAGGGAACGGAGCTGCCGCGCTACTACATTTGGGCTGCTTTGTGGCGGAGAAGGAGATGAGCGGGAGATGCTCGGGCACAGGATACTAAGGCTCGATACCACTTGTTAGTCGCTGGACTCTTGCTCTTGGTGATAGCAAGATCCTTACTCTCATGGAGAGGATGACACTAAGAGATGGGGCAAGTTTTCTTGTTTATTGCTCACACAATGCCATGCCAACTTCGAGGGTTGGGGATACAAATTTATAGGTGAGAACCACCAAGCATATGCTAAGATGCTATCCTAGATGCTGTCCTAAAAGCGGTCAATATGTTGTCCTAAAGCGAATGTCTTGTCCTAAAAGCGGATGCTGTCCTAAGCGAATGCTGTCCTAAAGCAAAAGCAGATCTTTGTCCTAAAAGCGATGCTGTCCTAAAGCGATCAAAAAAACAAAACTACCACGGCCCCACAAAGACCACGATCGAGAGACCCACAAAGACCACAGTACAGAGACTTATTCATCAGACGGATGAAATTGAGCGACAATGCAATGAAATGCTCAAGCAAGGCATCATCCGGAATAGCACCTCAACATTTTCATCACCCGTATTATTGGTTCGCAAGAAGGTCAATATGTGGCGTTTTTGCGTTGACTATCATGCTCTCAATGACAAGACGGTGAAGGATAAGTTTCCAATTCCGGTGGTTGACGAGCTTCTGGATGAATTGAAAGGGGCATGCTTCTTTACCAAGCTTGATTTGCGCAGTGGTTATCATCAGGTCCGCATGTATCCCTCGGACATTGAGAAGACTGCTTTCCGCACGCATTGGGGTCATTATGAGTTCGTGGTGATGCTGTTCGGATTGACGAACGCACCCGCTACATTCCAAGCTCTCATGAATGAAGTCTTAAACCATACATCCATCACTTCGTGCTTGTTTTCGATGATATTTTGGTCTACAGCTCGTCAGGGGTAGAGCACCTCCAACATGTCTAAGTCGTTCTTTAGTTGTTGCGCCAAACATCAATTGGACCTCAAACGCTCTAAGTGTCAGTTTGGTGCAGCCTCGGTAGCTTATTTGGGTCACATAATTTCAGGATGAGGAGTGGCCATGGATCCCACTAAGGTAGAGGCAGTCGCCAATTGGCCAACCCCGACGACGGTCAGAGCCTTGCGTGGCTTTCTGTGTCTTACTGGTTATTATCGCAAGTTCGTTAAGGGATATGCCAAGCTGGCCGGTCCACTAACCCAACTACTCAAGAAGGAAGGTTTTCGGTGGATGTCCGACGCCGATGAGGCATTTCAGTCCTTGAAGACAGCCCTTACCTCAGGCTCGGTCCTGCAGCTTCTAGACTTTCAAGTAGGGTTTTTGGTTGATTGTGATGCTTCGGGTTCAGGATTTGGTGCCGTCTTACATCAAGGGGGAGGACCCATTGCATTCCTTAGCCGTGTTGTTGCTCCACATCATGCGAAACTAGCAGCCTACGAGAGGGAATTGATCAGCCTTGTGAAAGCCATGCTTCATTAGCGGCCCTATTTGTATTGCTATAATTCGTCCTTCCAGACATCACTGAAGACAACGCCTTTCAGGTCGTTTATGGTCGTGACCCATAGTTCTTATGAACCGGGGACTGCTCGTGTGGCTGCTGTGGATCGGATCGGGATGAGTTTTTGGATGAAATTCAGGAGCGTCTCTTGCAGGCCCGGGAGTATATGAAGCAACACCATGATACGAGCCACCGTGAAGTTGTCTTTGAGATTGGGGATTGGGTTTGGCTTCCCCTTCATCATCGAGCAGCGTCTAATCCGGGTGTTCTTCTAAATTGTCTCCCCGTTTTTATGGCCCTTTTCAGGTTTTGGAGTGCATTGGTTTCGTCGCATATCATCTTCAGCTTCCTATTCGTGCTTGTATTCATGACGTCTTCCATGTTGCTCTCCTAAAAAACTTTGAAGGCACACCTACAGAGATAGTGGCACTTCCAGATTTCGTTCATGGTCGCACCATTCCCACGCCCAATCGCATGCGCCTACCTCAATTGCGGTATTTGGGAACTCTTGGTTCAATGGCAAGGTTGTGCGGCAGTTGACGCCACCTAGGTTAAGTTGGAAGACTTCAAAGAGCGCTATGCGGATTTCTAGCTCGAGGACGAGCTGTGTCGTGAGGAGGAAATGTTGTGGATGCATTTGTGGACAGGACTTACTGTCTTGATTGGCCGATTGAATTTGATCGGCTACGGGGAGAAGTGTCGGCATTAGGAGAAGGCTTGATTGGACCGATTGAATTTTGGATCGGCTATTATAGTTGAGGAGAATCTCTCTGTTATCTATAGTAAGCTTTGTTAGGGCGCAACAAGGAAGTATTAGCGGCAAAGGAAGTGCTGGGGTTTCAGTTGTAAATGGGCAAACCGGGTGATGATACTGGCTGACCCAAACGGCGGCTGGCTGATTCTGCCACATTGTAGTGCCCAAATTATTCTTATAAGAATTGAAAAATAGTCAGAAAAATAATTACTTTTGATCATCTTGTCTAGTTCCTTTTGAAATTTGATATTTTCATTTTTATTCTTGTCTAGAATAGTTGAGAACATGAATTTTTCTTTAGCTGTAGAACATTCAAATGCTATCATCAATATGTTTTTAAAACATTTGGAGGTATGTTGCATAACTTTGCACATCAAGGTGCTTTGCATTAGATGCCAAGCCTTTTCTAATTTTTGGTCATATAAATTTTTTGATTTATATGATGGTTTGTTTTCAGGACGACATTGATAAGATGATGTCAAAATTGGAGGAAAGAATTCAAAATCTCGAGGAAGGTTCTTGTATGGATGCTCTTGTCCTCCCACTCCATGGTTCTTTGCCACCTGAACAGCAGGCAATCTGTTAATCTTTTATTGTATACTAGATTTGCTCCTTGAATCACCCCCTCATGAATGTTACCTTGCTTTCATTTTTTTTTTGGAATCAGTCCGATATTTCTTGATCAGTTTGTCTGGCAATGTAGAGCTATCGAACCTAATGATCTTGTGCCTGGTCCTGTTTCTTCTTTTTCTAATCACTCATGAAGCTTGGCAAACATACTGTTTCCTAAGTTTCTTGCGACTCAAGAAAAATTAGTAAAAAGTCCTACCAAGCAAAAGTCTTCTCAACAGTTCTTTTTATTACTTGTTTAGGTCGCAGCAAGGTAAAACGTAAGATTTCTTTTGTGATGTCAGTTACGAAATTTCAAATTTGTAGTTTTTATATTTATTTTTGTATCTTTCATTGTTTGTATTATGATGGGGAATATCTAGTGCAAATCCATATCTCGGGGGTGTTATGCAAACTTACTATATGGGTTATTACAAAGAATTTTGACGCACTAGTTTGAGGGGACTTGATGGCTACATAGATTGAACATTTTGCGAATAATCTTGATACAGGGGTGTCCGATCTTCGCACCGTAGGATCGGTCTTGATAACTTGGGGATAACTATTGTGGCTATGTTGAAGAACATGTGAAACCTGACAAACAGTGGCACTGCCAACAACGGTATGGTTAAATGAAACCTGTGACACTTGAATTCGCCTAACAGCACGCTTTGATTCTTGTTCACTCGACACACAAAGAAGTAGATGTGCTCTTGCAATTCACAAGGAAATCACAAGAAAAATGGAACGACAAAACAAAAGGACTCCCAATTCTAGCTGGGGCATTGCTTGCTTAAACCCTAGAATCAAGAATATGATTAATCTGAAAAATTGATGTCCAATTTGGTACATGGGGCGCACCCTTTTACTATATAGCACTCGTAAGACATCTAACAAGACTTGGACTCGAATACGAACACAAAACTAAAAGATAAATTTTCGGCTGCCACTATGTTTTGGAGATAGCGGTCGATCCATGATGTTTCTGAGGCTATAGGCTTATCCACTGCGTTGGTCTTGGAATAAGCTTTCCAACAACTACAAGGGCACTCAAATCGGTCTTCGTTTGTGAAAGTTATGGGCTTTTTATTGTAGACCTGTTGGGTGTTCCGAATTGAGTCCGAATTGATTTCTGATTTGATTCCGAATTTGAATTTAAATGGGCTTGAGTTGGAGCTGAATTGGGCATGGAAATCCTTTCCAAAACTTGGGCTTTGGATTCTTGGGCCTCTCTTCTTTTTCTTCCTCTTTTCCTTCTCCTTTTCTTCTTTTCCATGCATGCGCTCGCTTGTCTGTTTGCTCTCACTCCCGCGTGAGCGCATGAACCAGCGCCGCGTGACCCACTTCGCTAATCGCCGCATTAGTGCCTCCTTGTATTGCATGCCCTTCCTCCCTTCCTCCCGCTGGCCACGCACGTCGATGTTTTGGTGAACTCGATCATCACTCTGTTTGGTTTCCAATGCTTCTTATCCTTCAAATCTGAGAATAAACAAAGTACTTGAATTATGTAGTATACCATTCTCTTCTATATCAAGCTTATATTCATTAATAAGCGAGTTCACTTGATCATTAGGTTTCTTAGCAATTAGTAATAAAATGAATGTGTTAATGCTAGAAATATCCGCATCAAATCCCCTCGGACTGAAATTGTGTATTGTTAACGCTATTGGTGTCATTTCCAATTGTCCTAGGGTTTTAGGGTTGTCTCTGTATTCACTATATATTTGCCCCTTTGGGTTATGGAATAGATCTAACCTTCAACCTTTATTCATCCCTTCCTCCTCTCGTACTAACATGGTGTTAGTGCAAGGTTAGGGGCCGCTGCCGCCGGTCGACTTGCGCTCGCTGCTGTTGCCCTTGGGAGGATCAATCTCCACTCTTGGTGGCGGCCGTCGTTGTGTGACACCGCCGCCCGTGCCTAGCGCAACCGCCAGGCCACCGCGCATGTGCCCGTCGCACCCGCGCTGCCGCCAGGTTGCCAAGCTTGGATCCAACCGTCGCCGTTCTGTCAAGCCCGGATCTAGCCGGCCTCGACGCGCCAGGTCGTCTCCCGGCTGCCTGCGCTAGCCACGCCGCTTCCTGCTCGAATCCTCGTCGCCCCGCCTGGATCCGGCCGCCTTCGGTCATCCCTGCACGGATCTGGTTTCTACCGTTGCCTTCTTCGCCACGGATGCCGACGTAGATCTCCCCCGTTGCCTCCCTTGCTTATCTCGCCGATCGTGGCCGCTGTCGCCAAATCCTGCCGCCCTTCTCCGCCTTTCTTGGATCCGGCCGTCGGGCTCTTCCACGATCCTCCACGTGCGGAGGCCTCTCCTGGATCCGGCTGCCGCCAATCTCGCCTGTGCCTAGAGGACGTGCTGCCACTCATCGGACTTCCCGCCGTTAGATCCAGGCTCCTCGCCGCCGGATCTGGGCTCCTTGCCCAACAGCCGTGCCAACTTCCTCCACGCCCATGTTGCCTCCATCCACGCTGTCGTCGAGAACGCCAGCTACGGCGCCGATGCCAGCCCTCTCACATCTTTTCACCATCTCGCTCTTGCTCCACGCTGCCTCCTCTGGCCGGCTTGGTTTTCCCGGTGCCGGGTCCCCATCGATGTCCTCGAGCTTTGCTCTACCAAGGTCATCTTTTGGATTGCCGACAACCTGCCCCCAATCTCTCCGGTGTCCTCTCATGTCAAGCTCTTTGGCCGCTTCTGTCCCTGAGCTCATGCGCAGAAGGAGGCAGTTTTGAGTTTAAGGTGAAGTTCTTGGGGGGGGGGAGAAGAGGAAAAGGGTTTGGGGAAGAAGAGAGCCTGCCTTGATTGAGCCAGCATTCTCTCTCTCTCTCTAAACATCATTAGAGAGAAGGGAAAGGAAGGGATGGAGAGAGAGGAAAAGCTAGAAGGCACACTGCCTTTGGAGAGGGCTGGCACTGTGCATGTGTTGCTGCTGCTAGTATCCATTGTAGTCTTTTCTTTGTGTTGCTGCTTCTAGTTTCCGCTGTAGTCTTTTCTTTTGAGTCTTTCGTTGTGTCCATCCAAGTATGTGGCATCTATCTTTCAGTTCATTAAAGCCATGACGAGTCCACAATTTTCTTTGTTAGTCAGCCGATTGTTTTTCAAGCTCTCCTTCCCTTTTGTATGGCAGCAGCCATCGCTCTTCTCTTTGAGCTGCCACCCCGAGTTTCTAATGCTGCCGCGCTTCCCTTCTATGCTGCCGCTGGCTCGGGGTTCGATATATGCCGCTATGCTTCTATCTATCCCTCTTCGATTTGATTTAGCAACTCAATCAATTTGTGTCACCTTGCACATCCTTTTCATTGTGTTACCGTGGTCGACTTTTCTCTTGCTTACCTTTACTCTCCCAGTCCCTGCATTTTATGCTTTATGGGCTGCTGCATGATTCCGGATGGGAGATCTTTACTATGACGACATTTTCAAGACCCGGACTTCGGATTTTCCCTATTTTAGTGTTAACCCTTCCAAATGCAATACTATTGCATATGTCTTGCATTTAAGGGGGTGTTAAGGTATTGATGTCATTTCCTATTGTCCTAGTGTTTTAGGGTTGTCTCTTGTTACTATCTATGTAGCACGGACACGGATACGTCGACACGACACGACACCGACACGAGAATTCGCCGTTTTCCCAAAAAGACCGATACGGCGGCACGACTATATATACTTAAATAATAAATAAATTATATATATATATATATGTATGTATTATTTTCTATGTTTCTAGTTTCTACATGCTTATTAAACTGCAATAATGTAAATTGCAAACTTGTAATTTGTAAAGTGTATACTCGGAATATGTACCTCATGAATTGTTTTGTTAATCTTGACGGCTGACGACAATTGTTGATGTGAATACCATTTTGAGAAATAAGAATTCCATTAACCTGGGAAAAAAATAACATGATCAGAGTAGCTACTAGTGCCAACATATTTGCAATACTTGCATCTCCATTTCACATTCTCTCCCCCTTGACCACCTCTATCTAGAATATCAACATGATTCCACAATGGAAGCTTCGATCTATTGTTGCTTGTGTTTTTCTCCTCTCTAGCACTAGAATTAGTGGCTTCCATTTTTCTAAAATGATGAAAGTGAAACAAACAATCAACCCTAAAATTCTAAATGCATATATTGTTGCTGGCTTGCTGGCTACTGCAGCCGTATCGTATAGCAGTAGCCTAAAATTCTAAATGCTAAACAGAGAAGGCTCAGAACAAATGCTAAATGCATATATTGCTATTTGCTGGGAGTCTCATATTGCTGGCTTGCACAAAAATCATACTGCAGTGCTGCCAGTGCTTCTCAACCATAAGGCCTAAACAATCATACTATTACTGCAGTGTAAATGCTGATTGCTGAACAGAGAAGGCTCATGATACATTGATACCTCGGTGGCTCGATGGGGGAAGAACCGAAGAAGTCGGCGGCGTGCGGGGAAGAACCGAAGAAGTCAGCGGCCGCGGGGAAGAACCGAAAAAGTCGTCGGCCGCGGGGAAGAACCGAAGAAGTCGCCGGCCGCGGGGAAGAACCGAAGAAGCCGACGGGTGGCACGAGGAAGAATCATCGGCGCGGGAAGAACCAAGAAGTCGCCGGCGCGAGGAAGAACCGAGAGCCGACCACGGCGCTGGGGAAGAAGCTGCGCTTGGCGGCGAATCCGGCGCGGCGAGGCGCGAGTTGAGAGAGGCGGCGGCGAGTGCGCGGCGGCGGCTACGAGTGGCGGCGCGGCGGCGCGCGCGAGCACGAGATGCGGAGCGGGATGCAAATGCGCTAGCACGGATGCGTTAGGGTTAGGGGCAGGGCGGCGTGCGATATGCTAATGGGCCGGCCTGGGCCGGCTGTGTCTTGGGCCGGCTATGTCCAGGCCGTGTCCGATTCATGTATTTCATGTGTCCGACACGTATCGCGAATTTTACTAATTAAATTTAATTCTAAAATCATCCGATACGGCTCGGACACGTGTCGGAGCCGTGTTCGTGTCGTATCCGTGTCGGACACGGTGTCGGACACGGATACGGCTGTTTTGCCAAGTGTCTGTGCTACATAGGTTACTATGTATTGCCTATTTGGGTGTGCAATACACCATCTAACTATTCATCCATTCCTACTATTCTATCTTTTCTATAAATCCGAATCCATCCGATGGCACGTGTGAGTTTGCATGATTGCCCCTATAGATGAGTTTGCACTAGATACTACCTTGTATTACTTCTTCACATTTAAATGGAGCTTATTCTGGACATTCTAATATGGGCTCCATTCTTTTCGGCTTCTTTCAGCAATCACTATTCATTAGGCTAATAAACCTCTGCCCAAAAGAATGCCCCCATGGTTTCTTTAATGACATACGCTTAAGAGCTCCATGGTCCCTCTAAACACTTGACTATAATTTCAATAAGTTCCATGGCATACTCTTAAATGTTTTTTTTCTATAATTGAGTCGGTTCACTAGACCTTGTGGGGGGTTACTTCTGTTAAACTTTTAGGATTACAATATGACATGAGAAATTGTTGCTGCGGAGGACTGAATGCCTGATTGAATTCTTGGTTGCACTCCCTGAAAGGATGGTTACATCTTGGTTGGCCAGGCTAAGCCTGGACCCAGCCCAATGGGCCAACTAGGCCAAGCCTCTTCAGACTGAGCTGGCCCACTATGTTTTACACAACTGTGCTGAAATCAGAACACGGTGGGATAGGCCTGGTACACTGAGCTAAATTTCCAAGTTCGGCCCGACCCTAAAACTGGGCTTGGGCTGGGCCGGACCAGGTTTGCTCAGGTTTGGGACAGTGGGTTTTCTTTTTTGAAAAACATAGGTTACTTGGGAGCATATTCCGGATGAATAGCATACTTCATATCATTTTTTCAACTAGTACTAACTTCTTTTTTCTTCTAATTTGTGTTAATTATAAGCCTACTGGATATTTTACTAGAACCTGTGCTTCCTATAGATTAAAAATGTGGGCAGTTCTCCAATCCTTTCATTTTGATAACCTAGTGTCCTGTAATAAGGGCATTTTTAATCCTTTCTCAGCACGCCTATAACTTCAAATCACTTAAAACCTTCCGGTTCAAAAATGATATTATGATATGTTCTTTTGGAAATTCAGCAAATAAGTTCCTGGAGCTTAAGTTTGGCTTTGTTTGGGGGTCTATACGAAGTACATTCAAATTGACACAACATACAAATTAACATGAAGCATGGTTTCTTGCATCAATATTCTCTTGTTGCTTTTAAAAATTCTTAGCCGGTTCTTCTTTCACCTATGATAATTGGTTAATAAGATTTTTGCATGTTACAGTTTCTTTTTACTGGAGCATGTTACGTTGGCTTGTACCACAATTTGTTACTCTAGTGAGATAAATTCTTGCTACTCGCTAGAAAAGTTTGTGAAACATTTTGTTGTTTTTAGTGCGCTTTGTTATTGTTATCATTATTAGTTATTACTTATTCAAGGTTCTGTGTTAATAGTAGTATTATACACTTGATCCTGCTCTCTTTCCTCTTTTGTAAGCAGCCTTCACTTGTTGTCTGTATGTGTGAATCGACTCTTTCATTTTGGAGATAAGCATTTGATGACCTATAGAGTTGTTGCTGATTTGTTCACTTTTCATGATAGGTTCGGGTATTTGCTCCAGCACCTCCAAACTGTCGGCGGTTCATTGTTGCTACAAATGTAGCTGAAACTTCTCTCACTGTGGATGGTGTTGTGTAAGCAACAAACATAATCAGTTAAAGTGCACATACGTTCAGTTTCCATCTCCAGACTCCTGTTCTTATATTTAATTTTGGTGATGGAAATTTTGGGTTTCTAAAGTAGTGAATCTATATCTCCGACTTTGTGGTTTTGTGGAAATATGGGCTTGTTCTTTCTGGCTGAAACTTATGGCTTTTGGTTGCGGTTTGTGGCTTTTGGGCTGTTCGTGTGAGAGATTACAGAGTAACAGAAACTCACATCTGGTTTTTGCCGATATAAATGAAGTCGGTACAGTATGTACTACAATTAACTAGTAGATCCTATCTTGAAAAATATTCTGTTTAAAAGCTAGTTACTATAGAAAAGCCGAAAAAAGTAGCTTTTAGAAGCTCAAAAGAACACGCCCTATATATGCAAGCAAGTTGCTAGAATTATTTTTTTAATGAACTAGTGTATCATTGTGTTTGTAGGATTTACATCAACTGCTCTGCTAGTCCGCAATACTATCCTATTTGAATTTATTTTGAAGATTGATATGTAAATCGGAGATGGCATGAACTTGTCTGCGAAGCCATAATTTTCATATAACTTGTACCACTTTCACTTGACAGTGTTAGTATAACCTTGTGAATTTGTGATTGATGTATGTTGTTGCATCCTGAGAAATCAGTGTTAACAGTTACACACAGTTTAAATACCAAAATAAACTTGAAAAATGACCTGCGAATGCCTGCTGCATTGTTAACAGTCGATGAGATCCACTTGTTAACTAAAGTATATTTTACTGATTATAATTAATAATTAAGTATTTGCGTTAGAAACATGATGTTATTTTGGATGCAGGAGATGGTTTAGGAAAATTTAGCTGTTGTGCTAATACAGGAGCAACTACCCCAACTGATACTGAACTATACAAATTTGCAATCTTTTCTATGGCTAGCTGAGAACCCAAAACATCCAATTTTTTGTTCCTGGAGATGTAATTATTTTTTAATAATGTGTGCACTATATTAATGATACTACTTATTTTTTTCACTAGGTTCGTGATCGATTGTGGTTATGTAAAGCAACGGCAGTATAATCCATCAACTGGGATGTATTCACTTGATGTAGTTCAGATTAGCAGGTAAATAATTTGGAACATGCACTCTGGTTGTCTGTCTGCATCTGGTTCACTATCACATTACTTCCATTCAGGGATGTCTAGTTATAATCCACAATATTTACTGAAACTGTTTTTATGAATAACTAGAGTGCAGGCTGACCAGCGAGCTGGACGAGCTGGAAGAACTCGACCTGGCAAGTGTTATAGGCTATACCCAAGTTCCATCTATCAAAAGGAGTTTCTTGAGGCTACAATACCAGAAATTCAACGATCTTCTCTTGCTGGAAGTGTTCTGTATCTGAAATCATTAAATCTTCCTGATATCAACATCCTGAAGTTTGATTTCCTTGACCCACCATCACGTAAGATAGAGCTTCAGAATCTTCTAGTCTTGATTATCCTTCTGCACCCACTTTTGAACACTTTTCGTCTGTTTACTTAGTCCTATGTGCAGTAAGCAGTTGGGCTAGTCTTGGTTCAGGCATGCCCTAAAAGTGACATTTCTTGTGCTGGGCCCAGCCTTGACTGGAAAATTTAGCTTCCTGGTGGCAGGTTGGGCCAGCCCAATAGCACTAATTGTGTTGTGTTTGTCTGGGGCTCTGGGCCTAAAACAAAGCCCAATATATTATTTCTGAAGGATCCAGAGTTTGAGGAAGTTCACAAGAAAAGTTCATGTGCCTCGTTCCATTGTTGTTTTAACTGGACTTGTTCCATTGTGTAATATTGAATTACAGGAATTGTCTACCACTGCTGCTTGGTATCAGGAGATCCTCATGGAAACCCCAATTAGTTGTGTGCCTGTAGTAATCCAATGAATAAAATTTGAAATTATCTTCTATGTATAAAATTTGAAATTATCTTCTATGTCTCATTGTTAATGCACCAATGACCTGCAGGTGAATCATTAGAAGATGCTTTGAGGCAATTATACCTCATTGATGCAATTGATGAAAATGGGCAAACAACAGATGTTGGACGAATTATGGCAGGTATACCTTTCAGCTTGTCTCGTTGCTATTGAAATCAAAATGTTTTTCAAAGTTGTCTTCAATGATGTGTGTAGGCAAATTGTTTTTTACCAAATTGCAAGCAAATCTGATGTCTTATTCTCTCGTTTGAATTTCGAAGAATCAAATTCAATAAGTTGCCCCTCTGTCCTGCAATATAAGTATTTTCACATATTAGGTTAGTGTGATTTTTTAAGATCTGTCCCCTGTGCCCCTGTGCAAGGGCAACTGTCTTCGTCAGCTGCTTCTTGTGGACAAGCTCCCACATATGGCATAATATAATATAATTTGAAAGTTTCCACTATTTTAAAGGCTGTTTCTGTAGATATGTTTAGGGCAAACTTTTGTATTTGCCTCTAATATCAATTATGATTTTGCAAGTCACTCTTTTATATATAATGTCACTGTTCCATGAGGCCATACCCTAATGGAACAGTGCCATACAGAAAAACTATGACAAGATTTTCACTGGCAAGTGGGCAACCCACAATTTGTTAAATTCTGTGACTAGGTTTCTGTGCTAGACAATCTATTGTACTATTTTCAGACATGTGGTACTTGTATAGCTACATTGTTCTTTTGCACTTAGTATGCTGCAATTGCTTATAGCATAACTAAACTGTATCTTGCAACGAGGTTACCATGATAACTACAGAAAGATTGAGGTAATAGTAGTTCATCAGAGCTCAAAGAGTTAGGCGTCCAAATGGCAACATTTCAGTAGGGGACATTTCTGTTTGTAGAGTTGAATGCAGTGATGAGCAAGGAGCATTTCTGTGAAGTAGTTACAAAATGTCAGTGCTTTTGTCATTTGCAATACATTACTTGCCACATCTGCGTAACCATCATAAGCTCCTAGAACCTCTAATCATGACAATTCTGATGAGTGATGACACCTTGGTCCTGTAAAATCTGAATCTTCTAATTTGGTTGTCTAAGGAATATGCCGTGAAAATTTTGTACAGAGCTCCCTCTTGAGCCTTCTCTTTCAAGGACCTTGATTGAAGCGAACGAATTGGGATGTCTGTCTCAGGCATTAACTGTTGCTGCATTTTTGTCAGCTGAAATGACATTGCGGGCAAGTAGAAGGTGACCATTTCTTCCTTTCTTTAGTTCATCTAGGCAATTATAATTCATCACCAATCGTGTGATGAACTTGTTGCTTCTTATATACAGTAAGAACATGGAGGGAAAGAGGAAAAGACAAGAGCTTCCTGATGGTTCTGGCTGGGGTGACCATATACAATTGCTTCAAATATTTGAAAGCTGGGATCAAACAGGCTATGATCCAAGATGGTGCTCAGATCATGATTTGCAGGTGACTGAAAATAACATTGTGATTCTAATATGTTCAGAAGAAAATTTTAGAATTAGTAAGTAGTCTTAAGGTTGTCAAAGTAATGTATTGGGCCCCCTGATGCAGAGTCAAGCTGTATCAAAAAGCATAAGATAATACCAGAATTTTCTAGAAAAATGCCCCAAGTGACCTTTGTCATCATGAAGTTTCATGATTCACATTATTCCCCACAACTTTTATTTGAATTTCTCAAGAGGACAAAAGGGAAATGATACTATGCCCGATGGAAATGAATCTGTACGAAGCTCAGATGTAATATGATTTTATCAATTCTTTGTTCAAATATAAGTATCATGTAGTTGTTAAATTAAATGAAGTTCTTGAGCTGGGGGATTCTCTCTCTTTTAAATAGTACCATTTGCCCATGTGTGGCTACACCTATACCCAAGGATCGAAATCCCGCAGAATCGCCGGTTATCTGCACGGCACGGTTGTACTGGTCCCAACCGGAGGAGGAAAACCGCGGGTTTCAATATTCAAAAATTGAAATTGTAGATGTTTGGATGGGTTCCAGGGACATTATAGCTACATTGGATGCTTAAGAATCAATTTAGACATGGTGGGTCCATGGGCATGAGAAAGTCATGGCTTTTTGTGTTGCATGTGAACTTTTGAGGACAATACTCTACGAATTCCTCCGGTTTTCCGGTTTTTTTCCGGTTTTTCCGGTAACCGGACCGGTAACCGGCCGGTTACCGGAAACCCTCCCGCCACCGCACAAATTTTGTTTGCCAAATTTCATCCGGTTTGTAACCGGGTTTTCCGGTAACCGGCCGGTTACCGGTACCGCCCGTCCGGCGGGATTTGACCCGGTTCCGGTTTTTCGATCCTTGCCTATACCTATCATTTACTGTTTGGTGTTTTGCTCAATTGTGGTTTGTCCCTCACTCCTTGGGTGTTTCGTCTTAAATTGTGGACTACTATTTACAGCTATCATAGATAGCAATAAACTGCAACTTGAAGTATGTAGAAACTAATAACCGTGTGATTATTATGTCATTATTGCTTGCATTTACTCAAAAGATAACAGGTTGGCTTTTATTAAGCAAGTTGATTGAGTCACCGTGCATCAAATTAATATGTGAAAGACTTTGCAGTAGTACTTCGTCTTGTAGAACCTCTAGATTACCATGAATATATTGATCACAAGACTATCTTTTGCAGGTGCGGGGCATGAAATTCAGCAAAGATGTGAGGAACCAATTAAGTCAGATTATTCAGAAAATTGCAAAAGGTCAGTTTTCTAGATCTCGTTTTTATGTTCTGGTCCTCAAAATCTGTGGGAATATATACCCCTTTAAAAATGCTAACCTGCTTCTGCCATTCCTGGGACACGTCTCTTGTAGAGCTGCTTTTCCCCTCTCTTTCATCAGTTTTGATTTCTGAGAATTACCTTAGAATGGTTGCAAAGCTGAAGACCAAATTTATATAGGGTTTGATACTCTGCTCTGTTAATACTTGATAATTTTGTCGTTGAGTAATTTTGATTAATTCCTTCAGAGGCTGTTGACAAAAATATTTTTCTTTATAGAGTCTATAAGACTGTAGGTTGTATTCATTATATCTTAATTTACTTGAGAAAACATAATTCAATATATATGGAAATAGTAACTAGACAGAATAGAACAAGTTATTTCTCAAAAGAGTAGTATAGAACTTTTCCTTGTATGCACAGAACTAATCTTAGTTGTCTATGTCTCTTCTTTTTGTGATTTTGTCCTTAAAATAGGGCTGCCTATTGTTGAAATATAAGCACATCATATCAATTAATTAGAATGTATACACAAAAATGAGATATTGTGACAGCTGCACAGTGTTGTCCTTGTCAGTTCTAGTAGCACCCCTCAGGTCCTGGGTTCGACTCCCAGTGGGAGCGAATTTCAGGCTGAGGGAAAAAAATCCCCTCGCTTGCCCATAAGCCAAAGCAAAGGTCTAAGGCTCGCCTAGGTCGTTGGTCGCGCCAGGTCGTTGGTCTAGGGATCACCCTGGTTGTTCTCACATGGGCTGATGCCGCTGTGTCAGGGTGGGGCAAGGGTTCGGGGATTTTCTCGATCTGCGTGAGAAGATCTTCTTAATGAAATGCCCGGGGGCTGTCTTACCCCCCGCAGGTCGAGTTTTTTTTCCTTGTCAGTTCTGTTGGAATGAACTCTTGATTTTATTCCATGGGCCAAATGGCCTAGATATGGTATGTACATGCATGGCAAATAAGCAGAAAACACCCTATATAAAGATCCAATATATAAAGGTACATGTACTCCTAACTAGAATAGGTCTTGATCTTATAGGCCCACTTGCACGTGATAGGAGTAACTCGAGTAGGAAGGGGAACAACATGCCAAGTACTAGTCCGTTGAAGAGCATCAAGCTCCTCTGCCATGGCAAGCTACCACTCCGGACAAGAGGCAGCCTCATGATACGAGCCGGGCTCATCTGCAACAAGTGCTTGAGCAGGAGGAGGGTGCCTAACAGGATTAGGAGGAAAACTAAGGCGAGAGGGGGGCTGACATGCCGAAGAAGCACAATCATGAAGGTTGTATTGTGGAGCACGAGGAGGCAAGAGAGGATCAGGAGCAGGACCCAACAAAGAGGGAGTAAGACACAGGAGCAGGACTCAACAAGGATGGAAGAGTAGAAGTGGAAGATGACTGAACAGAAGTGGAAGGATCAGAACAAGGATGATGAGTGTAGTGAAACGGAAAAGGGGAGATATCAACAAAAGAATTGAAAGGATCCTCCAGTGAGGAAGGAGAAAGGGGTTACGAAGGTAAAGGAGCTGAAGGTGAAAACGGTGGAGCTGGTGGAGGAGACAACAGGAGTGGAGAACTAAGGAAAAGAGAGAGACTCAGCAAGAGTCCAGACTGGAAGTGGTGTCATGAGGATAGTAAGGCGGAGACTCATCAAAAGTGACATCGCGTGAAATGCGCACCCGACGAGCAAACAGGGTCACAACATAACCCTTATGCTTAGCACTGTAGCCAAGGAAAACACACTCGACTGATTGAATTGTCAGCTCTGTGCACTCACGGGGTGGAAGAACATAGTAGACAGCCAAAAGTACGAAGATGACTATACTGAGACCTGCAATATAGATGCTCAATAGGAGTGGAACCCTGAAGAGCAGTGGAGGGTTGCAGGTTGACAAACTATGCGGCAGCAGAAACAACCTCAACCCAGAAGGTGGAACAAAAGAGGCAAGCATCAAAGCACAAGCAGTCTCAAGAAAGTGACGATGCTTGTGCTCAAAAACATCATTTTGAGTGTGAGCACCAGGACAGGGGTGCTGAGGAAGAGTACACTGTGCGGAAATAAACTGACGAAAAGTAGTAGACAGGTACTCACCAGTAGAATAATCATGAAAAACACGAATGGCATAATTAAACCGAGTACGAACCATGGTAGCAAAAGACTGATAAATAGAAGGGACCTAGCTACGAGAAAACATGAAGTAAATCCAAATATGGTGCGAGTAGTCATCAATGAAGATCACGTAGTAACGATGACCCCCTTTCGAAACAAAGGAGTCAGTCCCAATACATCAAAGTGAATCAACTCAAAATGACGAGCAGAAACAGAGTCACTAGAACCATATGGGAGTTGTAGCTACTTGCCAAACTTGCAACCCATATAAGATAAAGAAGTATCACCGGGAACAGACCCAAGAACACCACTACCAACTAAAGAAGAAAGACAACCCACACAAATGACCTAGGCGATGGTGTCGCTGAGCAAAACTAATGGAAGTGGTGGCAGTAGAGGCAGTGGCAGTATTGGTCGACTGGCTGGTGGAGGTAGCAAAAGTGGAAGGAAAATGAAGCCAGTCGAGCTCCCAGAGACGTTGAGAATCAAGGCGACGCGGGCCAATTCCAACTAGTGTCCCTGTGCGGCAGTATTGAACACAACATGAGTCAGGCTTAAGGATGATATGGCAATCATGCTCAGTAATCTGACTAGCAGACATAAGCTGCATAGCGCAAGCTTGAGAACATGAGAAACTACAAGAACATGGTAGGTAGGAGTGGAAAGAGTACCTCAACTAGTAACAGGAAGAGAGGTACTATTTGCAGTCTGAATAAATAGGTAGAACGAAAGGACTCAAAGAAGTGCGGTAAGTGGAATCTGATGTCATGTAGAAGGAAGCACTAGAGTCCAAAATCCAAAGACATGATATACTTGAAGTGGGAGGGAGATCAACTGCTGAGCGGTGTTTGACTGGCGAGGAGCATTGGCACCTCCTGACTAACCAGAGCCATGATGAGGATGACCATCTCTGTGGCCCTAGCTCCGCCTCTCGGAGCAGCAGGTCTGATAGGTGTGGCTATCACGCTGACACCAGGTGCAGTGAAGGCAATTAGTAGAGGCACCCGCAGCGACCACCGGGTCTGCACATAGTAGGAACAAGTCCGACAGACATCCGGCCCCAAAGAGTCACGTTGGCGACACACTCCAGTAATTTGTTGATAGAAATCGCCAACAGTGACATCAAGCTGCTAGAGAGTACGTATGGAGTACCACAGAGAGGTAGAGGGCATTGCTGCTCGGCTGATACTGTGCTCGGACATGATTCCACATCAGCTATGAGCCTGTGGCGACGAGAGCTTGGCAAAGTCCATAGAGATATCGATAGGCATGCTCCCAATCAAGATGGCGATGGCACGAGCTTCATCACCTTGCCATCTCTCAAGCATGAAGGGTACACTGATACATCTCCACAACATCCTCAATTGCAGCAAGCATTCTCAAATGCAGCAATGACATCAGGATCAGCCAGGGCAGCACCCACACCAATCAATAGGTGGCCTGATTGGTGAAGCCGGGAGAGGCGGACAAGGCCGCTCGCGGTGAGGTGATCCCAGAGGTGCTGGCTATTGAGGCAGATCCGCAAGTGCACAAACTACTCCTGGAAATTCATTCCATTGAATTGGACTTTGGGAAGTAGGATAGACATGGAGGAGCTAGCGGTAGCCATAGCTTAGCAAGTGCAACTCGGTGCTGAGCAGAGCAAACTAGTAGAACAGCAGGTCGGAGGGCTGCTGGGGCCTGAGGAGGCATCGGCATCCTCAAGCAGCGGGATGAGAAGAGTCGGCGTTGTTAGGCCTTGATCTGGGCAATGTGAGCTCGGGCGGCGTAGGGGACGACGGTTCGGGAGGAGACGATGCAGGGAATGATCCGGTTGGCGGCAACGGCAGTCAGGTAGGAAGAAGAGGAGAGGCTAGGGTTAGGGGTTTTGGGAAGGAGAGAGCTCGTGGGCTCTGATACCATGTTGGAATAAACACTTGATTCTATTCTATGGGCCAAGTGGCCTAGATATGGTCATGTACAAGGCATGGCAAATAAGCAGAAAACACCCTATACAGAGATCTAATATATACAAGGTACATATACTCATAACAAGTTCCAAAAGTTCCAATTATCAGAAACGTTGGAATTCTGCTCCCCCCCCCCTCTGTTGCTGGAAATTGGACGGAATTTTTCTGCAGTTTTTTATTTATTTGTTTTCAAGTTTATGTGTTTCATAAGCGTTGAATCATCATCAAGCGCCTCTATTATGCAATTATGTCAAAATAGCAAAACTAGAAAACATAGCCCTACTTATGGCTGGTATAGCAATCCTGGTCCTAGCCAGGATTTCTTGAAACTGGATGCATCTAACTGAATTTTTCAAGCCAACTTGCAATTTTGTAAAATTCAGGTCCGACAGATGTGCAAGCAAGGAAAGGACGGAAGAGTGACCCTGACTATAGAAAATTGAGGAGAGCTCTGTGTGTAGGATATGGTAATCAGCTAGCTGAGAGGATGCTGCATCACAATGGTTACCATACGGTTGGATACAGGACACAACTTGTGCAGGTATCAACTTGTGTGGTCTGTGTCAGATTTAGTTTTTTTAGATTAGTCAGATTTAGTTAGTTGTAATGTTAGAGCTATATAAAAGTAAGGAAGAGTGAAATCAGTGGCGAATGCAGAAACTAATATCTTTGGGATCAATCCTTTAAACTTCCAGATATTAATATGTAAATTAAACAAAAACAAAGCAGGTTTTCGAAAAGTGTGGGGCCAGCTGATCCCACAGCTACCATGTAAATTCACCACTGAGCGAAATAGTCCTGGTCAATTAAATTCTAGAATCAGCATAACCGAACTGAAGGTAACTAGTATGTCTCTTTTATGCCTATATTTCTCTTTTGTGCCTATCTTTTGACTGGACATCAAAGACAGTGAAACTGCCAGTTGCTACTTGGAACGGTTTCTTAGAGATGCTTAGTATGCTTGGTCTGGGGGGGCATACAGTGTGTTGTTGTGCCATTTTTGAAGCAGTAGTTAAGATACGCCAAAAATTCTCTGTGAGGAATAGTTTTGTCTCATGCAACAAGAACTCAAGAAGTTTGCAGTGACATATTTAAGATCCTCGTGGAGAACTGTATCATTGTGGTCTTGATAGCATTGTGTAGTTTGCAAATTTATTTGCGTAACTCCATTTACAGCTCGCTGAGAGCTTTTTTTGGCAGGTGCATCCATCTTCCGTACTTGAAGGTGATGAATACGGGAAATTGCCTGTATATGTTGTCTATCATGAGCTAATAAATACTACTCGCCCTTTCATGAGAAATGTTTGTGCGGTCGAGCAGGCTTGGGTTAAACCCATCTTGAAGAAGCTTGAGAAATTGGACATAAACAAATTAAGGTACGGAGTTTATTGATTCGAAATGAATATTTCTGGCTTAGCAAAATGTTGTGATAGCTACAGTAGTAACCTCAAGTATCTCGTTGCAGTGGCGGTTCTAGTGAATCGATAGATTCTCAACCTCTAGGGGACAAGCAAGCAAGCTCGCCAATAAAAGCTACGGATATTAAGCAATCTGATGTGGATAGTAAAATCCAGGCAGCTCGAGAGCGCTACCTCGCACGAAAAGGCAAGAAATGACAGTTATCTGCTTAGTAAACATCCTTTCGGGCTGTTGAGGGCTTTTCTGGAAGAAATGCATGCTTGCCTGACTGTCTTGTCAAGAAAGCGAAGCATCCTTTGGCCGTCCACTGAGCACCATCAACCAAAAAAAAAAAAAAAAAGAGCAATCACATTCGGAACTGACTTCACTTTTCCATGTGTACTAATGGATGCATTTTATTCTGATTACCAAGCTCTGATCCCATGGCAGATCAGCACTTGCTGCATCAAAATGCCACCTGTGAATGATGCTGTGGTCCTGTACCTATAGAGCGGACAACTTGTATAAAACATTCAGAATGGCATGAGAGGATAACTTTTTCAGTCAAATGGAACACCGGAATACATGAAGTTAACAAACATCGCAGAGCACGCTTTCAAAAAAAAAATCTATTTTCTTATTAATATAACATAAATATACGGTCCATTATCAAAATCATAGAAATAATTCTCTGTTTCCGATCCAAATGGTGAAATAGGTTTTGTCGCAATTCCAAATTGGTGATAGGTAGATAAATCGTAGCTTCAATCACCATTTTAAATGGCGATAGAGGCTGAAATTTAGAATAATTTATTTATTAGCTATTTAATTAATTTTGTTTAGTTTCATGACTTATCGTTTAAGGTTAATTGAAAACGCGGGGTGTTACATGTAGGTAGTAAACGAACTACTTACTAGGAATAGAGGGCAGTGAAAAAATCGATGTTCTGGGCATATGTTATCGTCAGAAATCTAGACCACCATGTCAAGTTCGTGCTTGTGTTGTGGCTAAGGCTCGGAAATGTGTGTGTAGTTGTGAAGTGGATTTTTAGGGTGTAGGATTCTCTGGTATTGAGTGGTAGATCGGGGCTTAGAGTGTAGGGTTTAGAGGATCTAGATGCTCGTGTCTTCAAGGTAAGGGTCATGGCCTTGAAACCCAGCTTTTGTCTGTTGTCCCCTCCCACGTCTACAATTTTCAGCCTGTCTGCCATGTTTTCTTCCCCTCTACTATCCTTCCCTAGTCTATTTGTACTGAATTAAAATCGGTGGGTTCTCCAGGCTTCAAGAGGTGACAGAGGGTGTGGGAGTTTTTGTTGCCATTTTAATTGACGATTGATTTCCTTGTCATCATTTCAAATAGTGATTAAAGTTTGGCATATTCTATCAGGCCCTCTGGCCCTACATACAAATGGCGACAGGGGATTTTTTAATAATTTTTTAAGCATTGGTACATTTACCAAAAATAAATATAAAATGATTTTTAAAAAAACTCTATCATCGGTTGAAATGGCGACAATGTCCAATGGGTGACAGAAACACTACCGCCAGTCTAATTGGCGGCACCTTCTTTGTTGCCAATCCAATTGGCGACTGAGTCATGCACGCTACCACACTGGACTCCACGTAGGTCACTCGGCGACACCTTTTTCTCTAGTTTAATGGAAAATAACAAGAAAATGTAATAGGATAAATTTCATCCGACAACACAGGTGAACTAAAAGTTAAGTAGAAATGTGGCTATGGCACTGGAGCATATGTGCTGTAGGTTTATGAAAAATAACAAGGAAATATAGCAGGGTAGAAGTTTATGCAATGACACAGCTGAATGGCTATGACACTAAAACACTCATCATTTGGAATTATGCCACATCATTAATTCTTGTATCTCCTTCGTGACTTCAACTACTTCATTTAGCTTCTTGACTTGAAGATGGGAGAGACCTAGTCAGTGGATGAGTTCTCTGGCAAGCTAAGTTCGTTGTACAATCATATTAACTCTCTTGGCAACAAGATGGAGGAATCTATGGTGGTGAAGAAGTACCTGTGCGTGCTTCTAGAGAAGTACATACCTGTTGTCACAACACTTATGTACTCCCCGATCAGGACAAGAAAAGATAGAGGAGATCATCGGCTCCCTCAAGGCACATGAGTAGTTACTGAAGGAGTTTCAGTCATGTAACGAGCAGGGATCTCAGAACGAGCATGCATTGCTAGTAAAGGGAGATTCGAGAGACGGTCGTGGTTTATCAAACAACCGCGAGAGGTAGTGTGGTCGAGGCGGCAGGGGTGGCCGTGGAGACAAGGCTGGGCAAGGTGGTGGTGAAAGATCCCGTAATAAGTCACATGTCAAGTGTTTTTGATACGAGGTCGCCCGATCTTCTCGACGTAGGATTGGATACTCACGTGCAGCCTCTCGAATCGTAGCGATCCTCCGTTGCCAATGCAAGGACGAACGCTCTTTAATTCGCAAGATCACACGCGCCGGACTTCACGACCACCAAGCGAAAGCCCTATCGCGCTCCCAATTCCCAGCGAAAAGGTTGAACGATCTTAAATTGTAAGAACTCGCAAATCTTTTATTGGATTTTTGATGGCTCTCAAAAGATCAGAAACATGTATAAAACATGAACTCATCCCAATTATCTAGTCTCCTCTCACGTCACGTACTGCATGTGTTTTCTTCATTGTTTGTTCGTCCCAATTCTGATCGATCTCTCGAGTATATATATGGCGGCTGGTCCTCGTACGCACTCGCAGGGGATGGATCAAACGGAGCCCTATTCTATTCGGTTGGATGGGCCGGATTAATTACTAATAAAAAAATACAATTGGTTGGTTGGATTGGTTAAATTGGGCTGGGCCGACGTAGTTACTTTCTTGCTTCTGCTTGTATCCTTAGATTTCCTTCTGTACTGGTGATTCCAAAGTCTTCAATTCGTTCAAGCCTGAGAATGCATAAAGAACTTGCATGAGGAGTATAAAGTTCTCATCAATACAAGGAAATTCGTTAAGAAACAAATTCACCTGATAATATTTAATGCTGCTCAATAATTTCTTCCAGTCAAATAATATTTTTAACTGAAAAGCGTAAGACATATGTGTATCCGCATCGGTTTTGAATGTGGCGAATACAAGCACTACACATCAGGATGTCGCAGCCATATAAAGTGTTTCAACTGTAATGAGTATGTGCACTATACTTTGGATTGTAAAAGCAAAAAGAAGGACGGGGAGGTGAACCTCGCCAAAGACGAAAAAGAAGATGACAAATCACTAGTACTTCTCTCCTCATGTGTTGAAAAGGAGCCGGCAATGGTGATACTGAATGACACGAATATAGTTCCAAAACTACGCATAAAGGAAGGTAGCCACGATCACACGAATCAGTGGTACTTGGACAATGGAGCAAGCAACCACATGATGAGAGATCGCTCCATGTTTCACAAGCTCAACGAGAAGATTTGGGGCAAGGTCAAGTTTGACGATAGCTCCACGGTGGAGATAAATGGCAAAGGAACGATGATGCTGCAATGCAAGAATGGAAATAAAAAGTTATTGACAGAGATTTATTATATACCAAGTCTATGCAACAATATACTTAGTCTTGGGCAGATGACAGAAAGAGGGTGCATGGTGGTGCTGTAGGATGAGTTCTTGCGTGTGTACGACAAGAACAGAGATTTGTTGATAAAGGTGAAGAGATTTCCAAACTAGTTGTATAAAATTTCTTTGAAAACTTGTAAATGAGATTGTGTGAAGAGAGGCACAGATGGACGAGGTGCAAAGGCAGCAGGAGGCATGCATGGCACGCATGCAGGCGCGACACTACATCCTCGTGCAGACAATGCTAAAGGAAGTGGCTCGGGTCATGGCGGGTCTCGTAGAGGCACAATGCATGCAGTTGGAGCGAGAGGCAGTGGTCTCGCTTGTGGACCACAGGCGTACAGTGTGCATGCAGCCGGTTTGGGAGACGTATGCGGCACACATATAGGTCGAGCACACTCAACGCAAAGGGAGGTCAAGGCGAGGAGGTGCATGAGGCGTTGGAATGTTCCAGGCCAAAGCGGGATTCGCGGGAGCGGCGTCAGTGGGACGTGCGAACTCAAAGACCGAAGGTGGCGCGATCTCAGTCGGGATATTTGTTGGAGAAAGATAGGAGGCTCAAGTAATGACAAGGAGGCTATGGGAGTAGGTGCTCTAGCCTAGGCAGGCATGTAAGGAAGAAGCGGAAGCAAGAGAGAAGATTGGCGTGATTAAGATAGAGAAACAAGATAAAGGAGGTGATTGTTAGAGTTAGTAATCTTATTTTCAGTTTATAAATCAAAGTCATGTATAAGTCAGAAGTCGTAGTCGTATTTGAGTTGGAAGTCATAGTCGCGTATGAGTGGTCAGAGTTGTGTACGAGTTGGTAGTCGTGATTGTGTACGAGTTCGAGTCAATCTGTCGAGTCCGTGGTAGAGTCGTAGTAGTAGTAGCCGAGCCCGCTCCATAGTCTTAGAGGAGGATATAAAGGGCGGAGCATTGTACCAAGAGCAAGCAAGGGAAAACAGAGAGAGCGATCAGGGTGATCGTAGCGATTGGTGTGATCGAGAGAGAAAAAATAAAGAAGAGGAGCGGTTTGGCTCTGGGAAATCTATCAAGTACATAGAGTTCACAGATGTGGTTGTAAATAGAGTTACGACCACGGCGACGAGCGAAGGTGTCCGTAGGTGCCGAAGACATGCTCGTAAAGGAGTTGCAACCACGGTCGTGAAGTAGAAGCTATGGTTGTGAGCCTTCAGCGTGGTCGATAGAATCATTGTGTGATCGTAATCGAGTTACGACTACGGTGATCGAGTCTACTACGTAGTCGAACGAAGTGCAATACAGTGGTGGTAAACGTGGTCGTAACTTCAGAGAGGTCACAACGTGGTTGTAACAACTATTATGGTAGTCGGAGAAATGACAGAGTGGTCGTAACGACTCAGGAGGTGGTCGTAACGACAACAGCGTGGTCATAAGACTTCAACATAAAACATTCATCTTGATTGACAAAGGAAATGATAGTTGACATTAGAAATAACTGAGCTGCAAAGTGACAAATAAAAAACAACAACATGAGAGAATAAGAGAAGAGAACAGGACATAGACTATTATTAGCTGGAAGCCTTAAACAGATGGAACCAACTAATCATCAAAAGGGGAACAATCAATTTAATGGCTGATTTGGCTTTGGATCAATTTAATGCACCTGGCTCGATCAGATCAAATCCACACAAAATTTGTACAAAAACAAATCACACCACTATAGATCGGGGAATGGAATCCACTGCGTGTGCATAACCCTAACAAAACCAGATGATAACGAGAAAGAAGCAGGTAGGAAGAGGAAAGGAGGGGGAACGTACGGTTTTCACAGGCGAGGTGAGCTCTCGCCGGCGTGTGGGCTTGGTGGCGGAAGGGGTCGTCGGAGACGGATGTGGTGTTTGTGGCAATGGAGGAAGAGGACCTCGCAAGGAAGAGAACAGGGGTTTGCACATGGTGTCTGTTGTTAGGCACCTAGGCCCATCAGTTGTCAGCCCGACTAGGAGGAACACCGCTTGACCATTTCCCCTAGATAACCGTAAAATGAACGTGGGTGTTAGCTTTTCCTCAAAACTGAAAAATACAACCTTGCCCATAACAATTGGAAGGCAGATGTGGTGGAGGTGTTAGCACCTCCAGCATCTCCACATGGACCGAACCAGAACTCGAAAATAGGTTTTATGCCTTTTTAGCGATGGCTCTCTATTAACTACTTCATTATTTTCCCCCTTCAGAAGGGAAAAGTCTATAAGCACCCGCCCCCGGTAAGTTAGCTGTTTTTCTAATTTGTCTCCTATTTATCATTTTAGTTTGGGAGATTGGATCATATACCCTCCCTTTAGTTGGGAAATTGAGGATTTACCCTTCACATCTCAATGACATGTGGGGTCATCATAAGTCACTGACACGTGGGTCAGGAGGGTAAATCCTCAATTTTCATCTAAATGGAGGGTATATGATCAATTTTTTCTTTTAGTTTAATACATTCCCCCATAAGTTAAATTGTCGTATAAATACCTCTAAGCCACATGCTAGCTCTTTTTCTCGTGGTTTTTATTATCTTTGGCACTTATTTCAGTGATGTCAATACTTGTTTCAATGATTTTGGATAGTTTTGATGCTTGTAAGACATGTTTTCATTAGTAATATTTCAACATTGACATTGTGTATTGCAAATACTGAAATCAGTCATTGATACAAGTTTTAAAATAACATAAGTATTCAAGTCATTGAAACAAAATACAAAAGATAATGAAAACTATAACACATAGTGCTAACACGTGTCATAGGGGGGTATTTATACGATAACATAACATATGGAGGGCAAATTAAAAAAACAAGTGACTTACGAGGGTATTTAGGGATTTCCCCGATAAAGAATGGCTTTATAGTTTTGCAGGAGTTTTTCTCAAAGAAAATGAAAAATTATTCTGTGGAAAGCGAAATGTCATTAAGGTCCCTAAAGTTGAAAATTAACATAGTCGTTCCCAAAAGTTGCAATTGTGTTACTCTAGGCCATTTTCTTCTAACTTAGTAAACATTCTAAAACAATGTGAAACGTTATGTATTTGGGACTGTTCTTTTTAGCTGCAGCTTGTGGCTTTTAAACTGTTTGTGTGAGATTATAGAGTAACAAAAACTCGCGTGCGGTTTTTGCCGATATAAATGAAATCGGTATAGTGTGTACTATAACTAACTAGTAGACCCTATTTTGAAAAGATACCTCGTTTAAAAGTTAGTTACTATAGAAAAATCAAAAAATAGCTTTTAGAAGCTAAAAAGAACATACCCTGTAATGGCCGAGAACAAGAATGTACCGAACCATGGTTGTTTATTTCAGGGCAAGGCATAAACCCTAGACCCTAGTTAGCCGCGTCCCTTCAACACAAGCCAAAACCCCTTCCCGACAAAGCCACGCCGCGACACTTACCGACCGTGAGATGGCGGCGGAGACCGACGCGACGGCGACCGGTGGGCTTGCCGGCGAGATGGAGGTGGAGGCGTACCACCGCCTCTTCCCGCTGGCGTTCCTCGAGCGCCACCTTCGCGAGTCCGTTCGCCCTGACGCCCGCCGCCCCGCCGAGGCCCGCCCCACCACCGTAGCCCTCGGCGCCGTCTCCTCCGCCCACGGCTCCGCCCTCGTCCGCCTCGGCGACACCGTACGCAACCCGTCCACTGTCACAACCCTTTCCGGTTCCCATTCCCGTTTCGGCGTTGCACGCCACCTGTTTGACGAAATGCCTCCGCCTCTGTTGCCGCAGGCCATGCTCGCGTCGATCAAGCTCGAGGTGATGTCGCCCCCCGCGGAATCCCCCGACGAAGGATCCGTCGGTTCGTATGCCGTTGCTCTCCCTATAGCTGCTGTTGGTGCTTTTGCTTTGTGTAATGCGGCTAACTTGTCTTGTTTGTGTTCTGGTGTTGTGTTCTGCAGCTGTGGAGTTCCACATGCCACCTATCTGCTCCCCTCTCGTGAGGCCAGGACGGCCGGCAGAGGAGGCACCTGTCATCTCCAAGGCTCTGGAGGATGTCCTCATGAGGTTTCTGTTGTGACTTGCTGTTGCCTGTTGCCCGATTTCTTGCGTATCTTCACCTGTGACTGAATGAATGGATGAATTTAATTTATTTCCTCCCAGCAAATCATGATAGTAAACTATGATGGAGTGGTTGGGCTTTAGATAGTGGGGAGGATTATTTTGGTCGAGACATTCTTTTTTCCTTCTTTTTAATCAGCAAAGTAGTCATGTGAAACATAAATGAACACAATTTGAATAATCTTCTCTTTATTCACCTCTTAGCTAGCCAAGTAACGGAAGTTTGATATATGATTCTAGCTAGTTAAAGAATTAATTTTCATGGATTAATTTTTCCTGTGAATTGAAAGATCAGGGGGTTAATTTACATTTTTTCACTGCTTAATAATATCTGCTGATTGTTTTATCATTTTGAATGAAAGTGATAGAACAACAAGCGGTGTGCCTGTGGATTTGGTCTGCTAGATCACATAGTCTCACTACTTATTAAGTTATTATTTTTCTGTAACATCACTATATCCTTTTTCTTATATGGCATATGCTGAGGTAACTTTGCTTTATCCCCTTATGCAGCTCTGGGATGTTAAATTTGAAGGAGCTTTGTTTGATCAGCGGAAAAGCTTCTTGGTTAGCATACCTGGTAATACATCTCTGATTTTACCATTGATGGCTTCCTAGTGTAGATAGAATGGAACAGTGTCCTTGACCAGGCATTTCCATTAATGGCTACACATGATAGTGATAAGTTCAATAAGATGAGCATTGAGCAAGGCCTATCCAAGCATCCAAGGGCTTGCTCACTCAGGGTCAACACTAGTGCTCCTCAAGAGATCATGGTAATCCCAAACTAGCATGATTGTAGGTGAGAATCTGAGGATATGTGTTGATATGTACAGGGCCAGGTCTTAGAGACCAACTTGCCGAGAATATCCTTTCCCTTATCATGATTACTCATCCTGGACTACGAATACGTGTATGCTTTGTCATTTCCTTATGATGTTATAAGCTAATTTCTTAAGGCTAAAACAATCAGTGTATCAAACCTAGATTAGATCAAATGGGCGAAAGCATTACTACATCAGAACAAAAAAGGGCAAGGTCACTCTCTATTGCAGCAAACATTATAAGACAAAACACTATAAAAAGTAAACAAAAATGAGAAAAGGTACAAAATACTATCACTGTCTCTCTGTTACTCTCATACTGTGCTGATCAAGTTAGAACTTAATAGTTCATATGATAGTGGATGATTGTAGTGCCTACCTCTTACTTTTTTCTGAATTTCTATGGTAATTTGAGATTCATTTCTGGTAGGTCCACGCGATAGCACAAAATAGGTTGTTTTCAGTAGATAATACACTGCACGTGTGTGTGTCATGTGGGCTTGTACAGTGTACACGCAATGACGTAAAAGAGATGTTGCCGATCCTAAATAAGATTGCAAAAAGGCACGTGTTTTGTTCTTTTCTTGACATTTCAGTTTTACAGGATGTCTATTGTTTGAATGCCGATGGATCTCTGTTCGATGCTGCATTGATTTCAGCGGTGTCTGCATTTACACATTGTATGTTCATTTATTTTCACTGTTTTTATTGACTTGATATCCTTCTACAGTTCTACTATTTAATTACCCTACAATTGGAAGTAACAATATGCTATAGTACTCTTGTAGCAGTTACTTCATCAACAAAGTATGAATTCTATTATTGATTTAATCTCCACTTTCCTTTTTTTGTATATTAGAATCGACACATGTACTTATTAAGGAATTGTAGATACATCCTGTAGTCAGATCTGGCCATGATATTGTTGATTGTTAATCATCTAAATATTATACGGGTTGGTTTATAAGTTACAAAGTTTATAGCACCTTTTGAAATAACGCATGATGAGAAGCATACAAAACACAGTAGTGTAAATTGTAGTGTGTGGTTGTTCATTTTCTATTGATCTATTAGAGGCTTAGAGCCCATGTGAAGCTTCACCAAGAGCGCAAGACCCCAAGTCATGATTGACTTAACTATGATATTTTACTGCCAGCAAGTGGACGCGTATGTATTGCTACATGGCCACAACCATATACCAGTTATCTAACTTCTTAGGCCACAAAGTTCATTTGAAGGAAAAAACTTCAATTGGAGATGATACTCCCCTAGAAGTCAATGGACAAATGAAGAAATCAGAGACTCGTTGGAGTTAGGGTGAAGGCTGCAACATGGCGAGCAATGAGTATGAAAGAAAGCTATTTTAAGATGTTTTCATTTCATTAATATAACCACAGGATCCCTATCTATACTCCCTCCCGCCTATTACATCCCATACAATAAGATCCAACGAAAGTCCTCTCTCTCTTTCCCCATCTTTCCAACTTTTCCTTTCACTTATATTACTAACTCTCTACTCCATGGTCTGTTTTTGCATCATTTGATCTCTAGAAAGCTTGTAGAGACTGATTTTAATTTATACTACAATTGATACCCCTACAGGAGTTGAAGGAATTCAAATATTTACTTTCTGTATCTGTTGTCAAGATAACCTAAGAATCACTGAACAAACAAATTACTAATTACAAATAGAAAACATTTGAACTTCCTAGTTTTGGATTAAGTTAGCAGGAGCCCTTGACAGTTGTTGTACCTGGGACTTGTGCACTGAACTATATAGGGGATCTAAATTAAAATACTTTTGGGCTTATTTTGTTTGGACTGGAAATATTATAGCTAGACTCCTCTAGAGTCCTTTAACCCTTGACCAAACATAAGATTATGCTGAAGAAAAGGAATAAAGTGGTAAGTTTCAATGTAGACAAACTATGGTACAGAATGTCTAACTTATTCTGTTCAGGTAGAATACTGTAGTGTTTTTATTTTATTTTTGGAATAAGTATTGTTTTCATCCTTGAACTTGGGGGTTCAGTGTATTTTTTGCTTGAAACTTTCAAATGAAATCAATTAATCTTTTAAGTTGATTTTCTCAGCCATTGTTTTTTTTGAGGAGGGGGGGGGGGGGGATTGGTAGTTTATTGGTATTAGGGCCATCCTAATCATTTGAAAATTCAATGCTTTACTAACCCTAAAAGTTCAATGACTACAAGCATATCCTTTTATGGTCCTAATATATTTCAATGTATTAGTTTAGAATTGAGTATCTCGGTATACTAAGAGAATTTGTTCCTACTGTACCAAGTTTATGCCGGATTGTTCAATATAAGAAGGAACAATCCATTTTACCTCCCTCAACTCTTGCCCGAGTCCAATTCACCCTCAACTTCAAAACCGTCCACTTTGCACCCCTCAACTACCAAAACCAGTGCAAAATCACCCCTAGGCTGGTCAAAGGTGGTTTTATGGATGGTTTTGTCATGTAAGCTGCTGACATCACATGTTGGTATCCAACTCATCCGTTTTCATCTTCTTATCTCTTCATTCCTATCTTCTCTTTCTTTCTCTCCTCTGTCCTATGCCCGTACACGAGCCAGGATTGAGTTCACCATCGCATCCACTGCCTGCTGCTGCATGGCATGTCGAGCCCTGGCTGAGACGAATGTGCCACCCGTCACAGCAAGCAGCGTACTCAACCGGTTCTAGTCCTTGATGTTCAATTCATTTGCATGTTTCTTCCTTTACCTTGCTTCCATGACAGACCATGACCAGCACCACAAGTTATACACATGGATGGGTTCGCATTATGCTAACACTAAAGTGACAGGACACTAGGCCAGCCCGTCCGTCCATGTCTCCTAGCATGCGCCAACCCACCCGATCCCGTCACGCACCGCATGTCACCCCAGCTTGGTGGTTGTTGAGGGCGTCAAGGGAGGCAGCAGCCACCCCTCAGAGATGTTGAGAACATGGCAGCAGTGGTACCAATTGTAATCTTGACATTAACGAGCTAACGTCGGCACGGCCGCCAGACCCTGCCCCAGCCACAATGCCTTTGCTGGTGCTCATGCAGTCGCGCACTCATGCATCGCCTCAGCGCACCACTCGCGCTCTGCCTTCTCCTGTGCATTGTGAGTTATTTGCTCTGGTTTTGAGAGTTGAACGGTTTTGTAGTTGAGGGTGAAAATTAGAATTTTTTTGGGGGGGGGTGCAAAATGGACTTGTTCCATATAAGAATACATGGTATTTTTGTGGGAGCATTGGTTTGTTGTGCACATAATTGTTCTCAGATACTAGTGAAGCTCAGCTCTTAGAGGAAACGACGCTGTGTTATTTAGTGACTCCTAACCAGGCAGTTGGTGTTTGACGGATCTGAAATTGTCTGACTAACTCCAAATCTCCACGGAGTGTAAAAGGATAGAGTGGACCACTCATATCCCTTTCTATTGAAGATGAGCTGTCATGCTTTCAAGAATCCTGGATGATCCCGAAGTATTAATTGGTGGTACTGATATAAATGAAAGAGCTACTAGAAAAATCTAGAATAGGAAGCATAAGTATCCTACTATCCTATGTATGTATTAGATATATGTATACCCTTTCTTGTAACACAAGTTGTACATGGCTATATATATGAAAGTCACCCCTAGGGGTGAAAACGGGTCGGATTCGGACGGATATTGCTGTTACCATATCCTAACCCATATTTTTCTCCGGATTCGTACCAATCGGATTCGGTACCAATCGGATTCGGTGTCGGATCGGCCGATTAACCCATTTCGTTTGCACCTACTTGTTTGTAAGGAATGCATACGATGCAAGAAATGAGTAGGACGACCGACTTGATGTTACTATTTAATAGCTGATGTGGAAGATTTTATTTTACCATTGCAAAAGAAAATGAAACGTCAAATAGTAGCACTAACCTGAAATCAAACTTGAAGATGTATCCATTTTCACCTAGTCACCCCCACATTGGGTGTGAGGTGTTCCCCTAATTCTCTACATGGTATGAGATTGATTCCTGGGCATCTTCCGCTGCCCCCTCTGTTTTCTCACCCGCCGCCGCCCTCCTCTGCTTTCTAGGGTTTTTCTAGGGTTTCAACCCAACGCCGCCGCTTCTCTGTTCCCTGGCCGTTGCACCACCCTTCTCTCGGCCGCCGCCTCCTTCCCCAGGCCGCCGCCTCCTCTGGTTTTCTAAACCCTAGCCGCCGCCACTCCTTTTCTCGGCCGCCGCCTCCTTCTCCAGGCCGCCACCTCCCCTGTTTTTCTAAACCCTAGCCGCCGCCGCTCTTCTTCTCAGTCGCCGCCGCCCCTTCTCCCCGGCCAATCTTCCACAATGCCGACCGCTCCTCCACCAGATCCCAACACCAGCGGCGACATGCCAAACCTCCCTGCTGGACCGATCGTCGTTGCTCCCTATGCCACGATCGCAGTCCGCTCACATGTTCCTCTCGTCCTCGAGTTGAAACACCCAAACTTCCACAAGTGGGCTCCTTCTTCAAGTCCTTGGTGGAAAATTCAAGCCAGCGCCACATCGACGGGACTTTACCGGCCGCTCCCAATGATCCCCAGTGGGTCATGGACGATTCCTGCGTCCATAGTTGGCTTCTCGGCTCCATCGCCACCGACGTTCAGGACCTCGCTATGGCGCAAGATCAATCGGCGCGCCAACTATGGGTCGCCATCGAGGGCCTCTTTCTGGCTAACAAGGAGCCCCGTGCCGTCTTCCTGCATGAGGAATTTTCCTCAATGAAGCAGGGTGATCTCTCCATCAACGACTATTGTCAGCGCATGAAGACCGTCGCCGATGCCCTGCGCGATGTCGGCCATGCTGTTTCACCGTCGCAGCTGGTCCTCAACCTCCTCCGCGGCCTCAACCCGCGCTTCTCCAGCACGGCGGACAACATCGCCGACACCACGCCACTTCCAGACTTCAACACCGCGCGCGAGAAGCTCGTCCTCAAAGAACTTCGCCTCGCCAATGAGAGCAAGGTTTCCTCCGAGACCGCACTCCTCACATGCGGCACGGCTTGCCGCTCTGGCTCTACGTGCCTCGGCGCGAAGCACAACTAAGGTGGTCAGCAGACTTCCTCCAACCGCCGCAACAACAAGAAAAGCGGCAGCGGCAGTAACAACAACGGCGGCGGCAACACTGGCAGCAGCGCCGGCGATGGTCGCCGCGACGGCGAAGCATTCGGGGTCGCGCGACTCCCATCCCTCCGTCCATGGGTCTGCATTTCGGCCATTGCCGACAAAGCAGCAGCAGCCGCAGCCATGGTTCAGGCGGCAAAACCAGCAGCAGGCCTGGCGCGCGCCGGGTCTCCTTGGGCCGGCTCCACAGGCTCACACAGCCTTCACGCCCGCCCACTTCTCCTCCCAGTCGGACGTGCAACAGTTCGTTTCTCCGCCGTCCGGAACCTCTCAAGATAGCGGTTGGGACCAGGCGGGACTCATTGCCGCCCTGAACCAAATGGCCCTTCAAGGCGCTACTCCCTGGGTGCTCGACACTGGTGCTACGTCCCACATGTCCTCTTCGGATGGTATACTCCTCACCCGCCTCCCTCCTTCCTCTTCGTCTATCATTGTGGGCAATGGTCACTCCATTCCTGTTACCAGCCGTGGCACTTCCATCCTACCCACAGCCGACACTTCCTTTTTCCTTAACAATGTTCTTGTTGCACCAGCTCTTGTGCGCAATCTTCTATCTGTTCATCAGTTTACACGTGATAATAACTGTTCCATTGAATTTGACGCTTCTGGCTTTTCTGTCAAGGACCCATGGACGGGACACGTGATTCTTCGTTGCAATAGCAATGGGACCTCTACACCATCTCACCAACTTCGCCATCCACCGTCGCTAGTTGCAGCCTCGCCGTCTCGTCCACCATATGGCATCACCGCCTGGGTCATCCAGCCGCCTCTGGCGTTGCGTCTCTTCAAAATAAGTCGCTTATCACGTGTAATAAAGCAGCGCGATCCTTGTGCCATGCCTGTCAACTTGGCAAACACACGCGTCTGCCTTTTGCTAGTTCCATGTCCACTACGTCCGAACCTTTTGCTTTAGTTCATTGTGATGTATGGACGTCTCCATCCTTAGTACTTGGGTTACAAATACTATTTGGTCATGCTTGATGATTACGATCACTTTTTTTGGTCCTTTCATTGCGTCAAAAATCCAAGTCTATGGTCACTTTGTTGATTTTGTTGCATACGCTCAGACTCAATTTGGTTCTATTCCGAAATGCTTTCAGGCTGACAATGGCACTGAGTTCGTTAATCATGCCATGTCCACCTTCTTGGCGAACCACGGCATCCTTCTTCGTCTTTCTTGCCCCTACACTTCTCCACAAAATGGCAAAGCCGAGCGTATGATCCGCACCATCAACAACACCATTCGCACCCTCCTCATACATGCTTCCATGCCGCCAGCTTACTGGGCCGAGGCTCTTGCCACAGCCATCTATGTACTGAACCGGCGCCCCTCCTCCTCTGTTGGTCACCAAATCCGTGACGCTCCTTCATCATTCCGTACCAGATTACTCGCACCTTCGCGTGTTCGGCTGTCTGTGTTACCCCAACCTTAGTGCCACAACGCCCACAAACTCGCACCTCGTTCTACGCCCTGCGTTTTTCTTGGGTATCCTCTTCTCACAAGGGTTACTGGTGCCTCAATATATCCACACGGCGTGATCATCTCACGCCATGTCGTGTTTGATGAATCGATGTTTCCATTCGCCGCTCCATCCGTGCATCTTCACTTGACTTTTGTTGCAAGACGCTTCCGCTACGCTCGTCGGTCGCTCCACCTTCGGGTGTTGAGCAGCTGCCTTCTTCTTCGGTTGCTCCTACGCAGCCGTTCCTCGACGACCCGGCCATCATCATTGCCGGCCCTGCTGCTCAACCCGCTGGACATACTCCGGGCGGGTCTGGCCGCTTCGGCGCAGTCTTTCAGCGTCGCCCGCCGGCCCTAGCATCCACGGCACCTCCTGCTGCAGCTCCCGACCGCCGTTTCGGCAAGGTGTACCAACGTCGTCCACTCCAGCCTTCTACACACACAGTCGGGATTTCCCCGTCGGCCGCTGGAGAGCCGGCTGGGAACGCTGCTCCTGCTCCCATGCGAACGGTCGCCACCGGCCGCATGATCTTCTACTCGCGCACGCCGCCCATGACTCGCGTTTGCACACGGGCATGACTGTCAACTACCGGAATCTCTCCGCTACATCGACTTCTCCACTGCCACCCAACTACCGCAGCGCGTTAGCTGATCCCAATCGGCGTCCGCCATGGCGGAAGAGTACCAAGCTCTCCTCGACAATGGCACTTGGCGCCTAGTGCCACGACCACCTGGCGCCAACATTGTGACGGGCAAGTGGATTTTTAAACACAAATTCCACTCCGATGGATCGCTTGCCCGCCACAAGGCTCGTTGGGTTGTTCGCGCTTCTCCCAACAATGGGTGTCGACTACGACGAGACGTTGACCAGATGGTCAAGCCGCCACCATCCGCGCTGTGCTAAGCATTGCCGCATCGCGGATCGCCTATTCATCACCGACGTGAAGAACGCCTTTCTTCATGGCGACCTTGCGAAACAGCCATCGCCAACGTGCGCCCGGCCGTCGATTTTTCGCCCTCGACTCGTCTCGTCTTTTGCACAAGTCACTATACGGTCTCAAGCGAGCTCCTCGAGCATGGCACCGCCGTTTGCTTCTTACATCTGTGCGCACGGCTTCACTACGGCGAAGTCGACACGCTCTCTTTATTTATAAAGATCGAGATGATGTCGCCTACCTACTGCTCTACGTTGACGACATCATCTTGACGGCGTCTTCCCCGACTCTTCTACGGCTCATCACCGACCGGCTCAGCTCCGAGTTCGCCATGACAGACCTTGGTGCTCTCCACCACTTCCTCGGCATCTCCGTCACGCGCTCCTCCGACGGCCTACTTCTGTCCCAGCGACAATACGCCGTTGATCTTCTTCAACGGGCTGGCATGGCCGAGTGTCACCCTACAGCGACACCTATTGACTCTCGGGCCAAGCTGTCCGCCACTGACGGCGCTTCTGTCGAAAGCCCCTCGGAGTACCGGAGTCTTGCTGGCGCTCTACAGTACCTTACTCTCACTCGTCCGGACCTGGCCTACGCCGTTCAGCAAGTCTGCCTCTTCATGCACGACCCGCGGGAGCCGCATCTTGCTCTGATCAAGCGCATCCTGCGCTACGTGAAGGGCACCCTCGACGCAGGCTTACATCTCGGCACTGCCAGTGTGTCCTCCATCACTGCCTACTCGACGACCGCCGGCCGGCTGCCACGACTCTCGGCGTTCCACCTCGGCTCATCGCATCTTCCTCGGCGACAACTTGGTCTCCCGGTCTTCGGCGGCGGACTACGATGTCACGTTCGGTCACGAGGCCGAGTATCGGGTTGTTGCTCATGCGATTCTTTGAATGTTGCGGCTCGCGACAATTGCTTCAGAGCTTTATGTCTCGATCCTTCGGCGACTATTGTCTATTGCGACAATGTTAGTGCGATCTACATGACACCAATCCGGTTCATCACCGTCGCACGAAGCACATCGAGATTGACATCCACTTCGTCCGCGAAGGTTGCTTTGGGACAAATCCGTGTGCTTTATGTTCCCTCCTCACATCAGTTCGCGGACATCATGACTAAGGGACTACCTGTACAGTTGTTTAATGACTTTAGGTCCAGTCTCTGCGTCCAGTTCCCTCCCGCTGTGACTGCGGGCGGGTATTAGATATATGTATACCCTTTCTTGTAACACAAGTTGTACATGGCTATATATATGAAAGTCACCCCCCCCCCCCACATTGGGTGTGAGGTGTTCCCCTAATTCTCTACAGTATGTCAAGGCACTCAAACCACCCATAACTAAGCTGTGAACATTCATTTTACCTGATATTGAGATCCTTCTGTGCAAGGGAGAGAATGATGGGGATGAACACAATATCCTTATTCAGCTGGTTTCATGGTGGTTCATCCTGGTGAACCTCCTAATAATAGGCATATTGAGATATACTATAATATGTTATGTAGTCAAATGAACATTAGGGTCTCTTTTTTGCGACTGGCTCTGAACTGTGCTTAAGACCAGTAGTACAGGAAAATCATGAGTGCAAACACCCTCTACTATCATTGAAGATACAAAAAAAAGGTCATAAATTTATGTTGCTCAGTGACCTGGATGATTTCTGGGTGGAGAGTGGGGGTGAACAAACACATTGTCCTGGGTTTGATTGCCAGCCATGCAAGGGTGAAAAAACCCTAGTTAAAAAAAGTTAATTTTATTTTTGTAGACTGGATTTTTTACCAATTATTTGGAGATCATGCACAACTCTTGACCTGTATCCAAGTGTATGACAGTTTAGGAATTTTGTGTTTACTTTTCGGTTTTTGCTAGAGAACTTACAGTTGTGTTTATTTGGTCAAAACATTCACTTGGGCAAGGTAGGTTTTGCTATATTTGACACGAAAAGTTGAGGGAGGCAATTGTACTTTGTTTATTGGCCAAGTTCTCAGCTGTGCTATGCTCATTTATTCTCCATTTTTGTTCTTTAAATAAGTTTGCTTCTATACATCTCGGCTAAGCTCATGGTAACAGCTGTCGGTGATGAGGTTATTTTTTACTACTAATACTAGTTGTATTCACAGTGGAAATTCCTCTAGTATCTGTTGGTGATGATGGTAGAGTATTTACTATTGGAGGCAATGAAGGCAAAACCAAATATGAATCGGTAAACAGAGAAAAGAGGAAGCTTAATCTTAGCGACATTCCATTTTCCCTTACATGTGCACTTCACAAAGATAATGTCCTGGCGGACCCAACTGCTGAGGAAGAATCAATAATAGACACCTCCGTGACTGTTGTTCTTGATTCTTCAGACCGCATAGTGTCAATACAAAAACCTGGAGGTGGTGAGACATCCATGGCAATTATTAAGGTCTGTTTGTTAAGCTGTGCTTACTAAAATATTTCATGCAATATACAGATATTTTTTTCGTCTTCTGGTAGACGTGGTGCTTTTTAGGAATTGCAGCTGTGTCATTAGCAGGGACAAACTTAATGTATTCGATAAAAAAGGTATTATCCTTATATAGTATTTGATCGAGGTCAAAAGACAGCTGAGATAATAGAAGTTAGAAATTAAGGGGTTTTCATGCCACGATAACATTTGATTTGATTTTCTGAGGGTTCCTTCTGTTATGCTTTTATCAAATTCACATGTGTAAGTATTCCTCTATGAAGAATATTTTAGGTAATTGTTGTTAATTGTATTTGATCCTGCAAATTATACTATTGTATTTGATCCTGTAAAGATGGTTTGGAAAGGATGTTCCAAAAGAGCTAATGACCGATAATTTCTGCAGGAATGCATTAGTTTGGCAAAAGAAAGGAGACGGAAGTTAAGAGAAATTCTGATGGACTCTGTTGAGGCCATGGAAGTCGACCAAACTGAATAAAAAGTCTGTGCAAATAGTTCTAATTCAGCGAATGTAGCCAGATTATTTCGTGGTGGCTTTCTCACCTTCTTGGATGTACTGGTTGTGGCACACGAATATTGTTTTTCCTTTGATAGTATCTGTTTAGTTAGATGAGCACAAGTGGTGAGCTCTACCCTGCATCATATTTCTGTGTACTACGCCTTTTAGCTAACCTAAAAAGTTTTGTGAGTAGTTTCATCTCCGGTGTTGCTTCTGTATGGCCCACTTATGTGCAATAATCTTCGGTTCGCATCCATCACTTAATTTATCGTTAAGCTCTATTGTTGGTGGTGTACTTAATTTTAAGTGGAAAGTTGGGCAAGTTGTTAAATTCCGTGAACCAGCGTGGCTTTTATTAGTTATAGTACAATTGGGCCCCTGAGTTTTTCTGGTAAACAACAGTCGTTCACTCAGCTTTACTGACCAAATCATTCAAAGCATGTCTTCTAAGATCCACCATGTATGAAACATGTGCCAGGGACGTTTGAAGTGATACTGCGTCAGGTTCTGGTGCATATCTTGTTTCTGTTTCAGTTTTGCTGTACCGGCAATCGCGAAGTGCATGCGGAGCCTCAAATACCTATTGAGTCGGACAGATTTAGGTCTCGTTTGGCACAGCTCCACCATCGGCTCCTGGAGCTGTTTGAAGTCGTTTTGTGCCAAACGGGGTAAAACAAAATAGCTCCACCCAAGGAGTCCCTTAAAACATGCTGAGACAAAAGATATGTACTGAGATGGAGCTGAAAAAAGTAGCTCCACCCGGCTCCATCCGCAGGCCCGCATGCCACTGCCCTTGTACTTTCGTGAATTTACGCGATCTGCCACCGGCTCTTCTATTCTCCCATTCCTGTTCCCGTTCCTCTGTTCGGTCTTCTCGTCTTCGACCGTGAAGGGAGTGCCACCGCCATTAAATATTGGTTACTAATACTTTGTGTTATTTAAAAAAAATTGAATTTAAATTTACTCGGATGAAAAATCATGTAGAAACATACAACTCTTGATGTTACTACAAGCCAAATAGACAGAGGTATATTGGACAATTGACATCTCTCAACCATACATGATAAAACATGTGGAGCTGTTTTGCCAAACAGTCTACCCAAACAGCCCCAGCCCCACCGGTGGAGCGTTCGTGGAGCTGAAGCAAAAAAAAAAACAGCTCCACTTGTGAAGTGGAGCCGTGCCAAACGAGGCCTTAGTTAAAATCAAAACCACATTAACTGCTTGTGAGTAAAGAATTTCCTTGTTCTCTTCTTCCCAGACTCAAAAGCAAGTGCTTTGTTTTTTTTTTTTTTGAACTGGAACACAAAGGTTTCCACTAACCAGTGGCTCTGGGCATATCGCTAGAGACCAAACTGGTCATAAATTCGAGGACCTGGTCCATGAACACCTCAGAACCATAGCGCACAACGCTCGCCCCATAAGCAGCAAGGCTATCAGCCACTTTGTTGCAAGATCTCGAGCATGCACGGACCTCACAGTGAACGAAAGATTCATTCATAAAATCCTTGATACGCCGAAATATGCAGCCTTCTGGACTCCTGTCCATTGAGTCAGACCTCAAAGCCTTCTCCAGATTTGTTGCATCAGTCTCAAGAATAATTCTGGTCATTCCCAGTTGTGCCACTCTCTTAAGACTTCTCAAAGCAGCAAGTGCTTCAGCATGTATGGGATTTGTGAGTCGCTCAAGATGTCCACATCCCCCCTCTAGGAACTCACCGTTGCTATTACGGGCGACAAAGCCCCAACCACCTGACCCCGTTTTAGCACGATAGGAGGCATCAATATTGATCTTGTAGCAGTCAGAATGTGGTGGCGCCCATTTCTGTTCTTTTTTTTTGTCTTTTCTCTCCTTCCCTTTTCTTCAGCTTCTCAAAGTCTATCACATAGTAACTCACAATTGAGCATAACTCTGTTGCGGACATTCTTTTTTCCCCTACATTTGTTTTGTTTCTGGCCGACCACCATTTCCAGAGCAGCACCCAAACTTTCTGTTGTGTAGCAGCATGCATCTTCCAAGTTTCCATTATTGCTTCCTTTCCTGATTTGCACTCTGTAAGCTTCATTCTGATTTGCTCTAGGTCCATTAGCCGCCAAATTTCTTTAACCCCATGGCATTTGAAAAAAAAAAGATGACCACAATCTTCATCCATCCTGTGGCACATGGGGCAAATTGTTTCACCCTTCACTCCTCTTCTAGCTATGTTCCTTCGGACTGCCAAGCTATTATGTGCAAACCGCCATAGGAACATCTTGACTTTGTTTGGTAGCGGTAAGTTCCAGAGTTTCTTCCAATCAAAGGCTTCCTGTCTTTGTCCCCCCATTTCTGAAACTGACGCATCTCTTCCTCGATTATGCTCTCTCCGCTTAACAGCCACCTTGTATGCCGATTTTACAGTAAATTCCCCTTTCGGATTGTAGTGCCAAGCTGGCCAATCATTAGTATTCTCGTCTGTCGCCATTGACAAAATCATATCTGCATCCCGCTGCCAAAAAGTATCATTCACCAGGTCTTCATCCCAAGTGCCAGTAACCGGGTTGATAAGTTCAGCAACTTTAGTCAGTAAAGATGTGCCCCTCGGGGTGACCAGCTGACGTGTGGCCCCAAGTGGAATCCAAGGATCAGCCCAAATATCCAGAGAATTTCCATTGCCCACCCGCCAAATAATCCCCTCCCTGAGGAGTTGAGCGCCTTGAAGGATGCTCCTCCAGGTGTATAAGATCCCATCTCTTGCATTGTGTTGCAAAATGTTGCTGTTAGCAAAATATTTTGCCTTGAGGAGCTGGTTGCAAAGATTTTCAAGATTAGTTAGAATTCTCCATGCCTGTCTTGCCAGCATGGCCAGGTTGAATAAATGTAAATCCCTGAAACCCAAACCACCCTCCTTCTTTGGCAGTCTATTTGTCCCAGCTTAACCAATGGATTTTGTTCTCCTTATCATTTTGATTCCACCACCACCTGCCTACTAAAGAGTTCAACTCCTCACATAGACCTTTTGTTAGATCAAAATAAGACATTGCATAAAGGGGAATAGCTTGTGCCACAGCTTTAATCAACACCTCCTTTCAAGCAGGTGCTTTGTTGACTAGCAGGATCACTGTCCAAACGCCAAACTGATACAACTAGAGAGTAGAAGAAACAGAAGAATTACTGTATGGAGCAATTTCAAACGTAAAGCCTCGTCATCTTTTGTTGATTCATTTTAAACCGCTCAATAGCGGATGCATTGCACTGTGCCGGATGCGAATCCTAATAAGCTACCACTGTGGATCATAATGAGTTCACACTAAATATTGATGCATGGGTTCGACAGAACTTATAACTTAGCTTACTACAATAACTAACTTTCAAACAATGTCTTTTTAAAACAGAGTTTACAAGTTGATTGAATAGATACTATCCTGACTTTATCTATATCAATTAAAATCGTACGTTAGTATCTCTCTATATACTCTTTCTCACGAAATATTGATGCCTGGGTTCAGCAAGATTTATAACTTAGCTTACTACAATAACTAACTTTCAAACAGTCTTTTTAAAAGAGTTTACAAGTCGATTGTAGTAGATACTATCTTGACTTCATCTATATCAATTAAAATCGTACGTGAGTATCTCTCTCTATACTTTCTCACGAACAACCATAACTTAAAATTTTAAGTCAAAAAATCACAAGTCACAGCCTTAAAAAATCCACAAAAATGTCCTGGTGTTTCCTGCTGTTATTTAGGGAGGCAATTTCCCCGTGGAGGCGGGCCTCCGGGGAATTTCCCCGTCGGTTGAAGAAAAGAGTTTGGCCTTTTTAAGCTTGAAGCCTTTGTTCTCGAACCATCTGATCCTATCAGGCCGGCTTTGATTTGCCAGTGCCCCCCACTGTAAAAGAAGTTAGGACTGCAGCTAATCTATGTCCAGGTGTTACAGTTAGGAATGCACACTTGTGACCAACCACGAGCCAAGAACATATAAATATGCCTTTTAAATTTAGTTGACAACACAAGTGCCAAAAGCAAAAGGAAAAAAATAAAATTGAATTATAACGACGCCATTTGACAGAATGAAATCATATATGAAACCAAACTTCTCATAATTGTATAGAATTCGAACCCATGAATCTCATCACAAAAATAAAGACCCAATCAAGTGGTTTTCTTCTTTTTCGTTGACTTGAGCATCACAAGACCCACAAACACGCTTAAGAAAGAAAGGAGAAGTACACCGGCAAGCACCGGGATCAAAATCGCATACTCTTGAGGCATGAAGTACTTGTGGACAAAGTGATCGCTGTCAACAAATTGCTAGGTGGGAAAAAAGAGAGAAACAAAATCACCATCCAGAAATAATATCACAAAAGTTTTATTTGAATTGGAACGTAAAAGCATAAAAGTTACTAACCAGGATGACGACCCAGAAAGTATAGTATGTAAAGATGGACAGACTCATCACGGTCAAAAGAAAGCCAACTGCCTTGTCTCCCAATTCCATTTGTCTAGAGATTTATACAAATATAACCTTGATTTCGGATACAAAAACCAGCTCCCTGCATGCACACAAATGCAAAGTGCATGAGAAACCACACCAAATGGCAGTTAAGTTGGAGTAGCACAACAGTAAAATTCCATCAAAACAATCCAATGTGGGAAAAAGTAGACTAGATTGTCAGACCCCCAAATGTTCTGAAAAGCACAAGGTGGTGAGTTAGCATTCACTCTGTTGCTAGGCCTGCTTTAGCGATATACTAAAGTGAAAGTAAAAGCAGCCAAAAAAACAGTTAAAACAAAACAATAGTATTACTGGTGCAGTCATAGTAACACCGATTTACTATGATGAGCCATGGCACATACTTCAATGACCTAATTTTAGGCATTGAAATATCCAAATATTTCTGCAGTTGATACTGTTATGCATATCCAATGCAAACTCGCTACTATTCCCTAAAAAAATCGCCAATCAGAATTTCCAAGCAAAGCATACAGAATTCACAGCATCACATTCAGTTGTGGTAGTCAAAATACAGAGGTGTTCTATTAACTATGGATGTGATTGCTGCTCCCTAGCTAAATAACTAATATAACTTATCATTTTTTCAAAATATAAATTATCATTTACCATAGGAGAATAGCATCCTAGGATCAGGAAGAGAATATAAAGATAATTTAAAACAGAGTAAACAAACAAACGATGTCAGGTTAAGGTACACTAATCTGTTAAGCATCTGCACTGTTTACCATGCGCACAGAACCTTAACCAAAATGACTGTCTTGGTGCTCATTTATATGAAGGGATCTTAACTGGTCTCTACAACAATGAATAACATGCTACTATATTGACCAAATTGTTTTGGTCCAGTCACCAAGGGCTCACAATTACAGGAATTTAGGAATGAAATGGAGTCACACCATATGCAAGGCATCTAGGTGGTAATGACTAATGAAACCAGTTTCTCTTCCCTAGTAGCTAAAATGATTAAAACTTAAATCACTTGCTTTCCTAGCAATAGCAACCTATGCAAATATTCTTTATTTAAGTTACTTGCACATGTTCTGTGCTTTAGATTCAATAACTCTTTACCATTTATCAAGAGTCAATACATGTAGAAGCACTAGTATAATTTCTCAATTTAGTTATCTAAGAACAAACAAGAAAAGAACCACACCGAATCAATAAATCAAGTTCAGGGGGAAGGGGGTTAAATATCCGGTTTTGTAGCTCAGAGGGTTAAGTGGACTTTTTGCAAAGTTTAAGTGTGTAAAATGGACGCATTCCTTGTCAATATTTTAGTCAATTTCGGTCAACTTGTGTATGGAAAGATAGACATCCACTTGTGTTTTATACCCTTTCCCTTTTAAAATCGGAAACACAAATAACAAAATTAACACCCTCGGTGCTGATAAACACACATTTATTTCAACTTCCTCTTGAATTCAATAGATAGATGGATAGATAGTTAGTTACAATAGTTGGATGCTAGCATCTCAAGCTATCAACCCACAAAGCACATCGGCATATATACACACATATATCATACATCAACGGATTAACTAAGAACAACTAGTTCCAGTACTTAGCAATTAGGAACACATCTCATCAAGTATAGAACTGTTGTGTAATGATCACACTAGCTTGCACTATGTGTCGAAATGAGGGTGGAAAAAATACTCCCATCACCAAATTACAACGCCTCAGCACCAAAAGATCTTACCAGAATTCAGTGGACCCAGTTCGCCAAACACAGATCATAACTGAAGTACCGAACCAAGAACACAAATCACTAATTTTGGACAGGTACGAGGGGAAGAAAGAGGAGGGGGGAATGTAGAGCCGGCGGAGTTCTTGGCAAGGCAGACACCGATCAGAGCAAACCCCACCCTTGTACGCGGAGCTCGAAATAGATCATTGACCTAGGTCCTGGCCGCTACTCTAAGAGATCTCAAGCGCGAACCCCGCGACAGCTTCACCGCCGCCTACGAGGCGAGAACGCCGGGCGGCGGCGTAGCAGATCTGCGGGAGGATGAGAGGGGAAGGGAGGGGGTACAGGTGAGGCAACGGAGGTGGAGGTGGTGCAGGAGGAGATGGCAGCGGGCGAACCTGGCGAGAAGGATGTCCGGGTTGGCAGCCGGCGAAGAGGCGGAGCCGAGGAAGAGGACTGCGGCGGAAGGGAGTGCCCTGTAGGAGTGGTTCCTCGTTCTTTTAATATGTGTTTGGTTCATGGGACTATGGGATGGGATCAGGGCGGTTCTTGTTCCAGAGCTGTTTAGTTCAGAGTCGAGTGGGATGGAGATATCCCTCTAGGGAATATTCTGTGAATATACTCTCAAATTGGGGATGCTCCTGTCCCCCAGAAATGAAGGGATGGTGAGGGATGATGTGGGACGAGTGGGCCCCACGAGCTGTTGCAATCCCAAAAAAGAGGCTGACAGGTAGACCCCGCATGTTAGATTTGTCATCTCAAACCTTTTGTCCCTAAACCAAACAGAAAATAGGGACCGTCCTATCTCTTGCAACCAAACACGAAACAGGGTCGGTTCTATCCCTAAAAAATGGGTTGGATCCATCCCGTCCCACCATGATTCTGAATCAAACACACCCTTAGCTCTTCGGTGCTTTCGAAACAGCGTCAACTACAATTAAAATTATATGTAATTATTTTTTTACATAAATAATTAGAATTTAAAATTTATAAACTAAAAGATATAAATCACTACAGAGTATGCACACCTCTACGTCCGCTAGCAGGGCGACGTTGGAAGCCCAAATAGATTAGGCCCCGCTCGGTTGGGCTGAAATTGCACTGTAGCGGTTGAAATTTTACTGAATGAAGGTGGCTTATTTAGCGTAATTAAATTTAAAAAAATTAAAAATAGAAAAATATGTTAACTCATTACGGACAACACGAACGAATACAGGAAAAAGAACTGGCAAAAAAACTAAAAAAGCCAAAAGTTTAGAAAAAGATAAAATTTATGAATAGTGAAAAATAAGCCAGAATCTCAAGCTGAAGTGAGCGGGGAGCTTTTGAGTTGAACTTTTGAGTTTAAAGCTTTTGAATTCAGGTTGAAAGGTGCATTTTGAGTGGACTTTGAAGTCAAGGTGGAGGTGGAAAGTAGTGAACTTGTCTAGTTTGCCGCTGCCTTGAAGCCACAAGACAAAAATTGTACGCGACTTGCGTACCAACGAGAGCCTGTAGATTAGAATTTTGTGTGTTAGGCTATGCCGGTGCCCAGCTTTGATACTCCACAAAAATAATAGCAAAAGCCTACACTAGGGCTCTTGTTGTCAAACAGGCCAGAAATGGGTGTCGATCTCAAGAAAAGAAATTAATTAAACTGCATAATTCTCTAGTAGTACTGCGACTATAGGAATCATCATATACTAATTGGTAAGACAACTGGAAGCTCCATTGATTTACTCAGACCACCATAACATTGTGTCTGCCGGATAGATCAACAAGGATGCAGGCAGCCATGGTGAGCGCTTTGACAGGCATGATGAAATCCCTCCTCTGCAAGCTCGCAGACCTTCTTCAAAGTGAATACAAGTCGCTCAAAGGGGTTTGCAAAGAGGTCAAGTTCCTCGAGAGCGAGCTACGTAGCATGAACGCACTGTTGCAGGGATTTGCAGACATGGAGGAAATTGACGCCCAAACAAAGGAGTGGAGGGACAGGGTGTTGGAGCTGGTTCCACCTTGGAATGTGTGGATACTAGTGTAGGCTCAACTACTACTAGGGGTGCAAACGGGTCGGGTTAATCCCGACCGATCCGGCACCGAATCCGATTGGTACCGAATACGATTAGTACCGAATTCAGAGAAAAAAAATATGGGTTAGGATATGGTAACAGCAATATCCGTCCGAATCCGATACGTCTTCAAGTTTGATTTCAGGTTAGTGCTACTATTTGACGTTTTATTTTCTTTTGCAATGGTAAAATAAAATCTTCCACATCAGCTATTAAGTAGTAACATCAAGTTCTTGACAGTACGTCCTCCTACTCCATTTGCTGTACTGTATGCATTCCTTACAAACAAGTAGGGGTGAAAACGGCTTGGGTAATCCCGACCGATCCGGCACCGAATCCGGAGAAAAAATATGGGTTAGGATATGGTAACAACAATATCCGTCCGAATCTGATCCGTTTGCACCCCTAACTGCTACTATGGTGCTGATCGAGGATGATCTGCGAGCACTACGAGAATGTTTGTGGGATCACGAGGAGTTGCTGAGACGCCAAACGGTTCGTGGGATATTTGCGGGATCCATCCGCTATGTGGACGCACACCATTGAATTGGACTATTACATCTCTTCTTTTACTACATTACGTATATATTTGTAACAAGCTATGACCTCCTACTTGCATAGGTTTCTAGTATACACGATAGAAAAACTTTAATTTACACTAGTGTAGCCCGCCTACAACCCTTAATACACCATCTCTCAAACTGTCTCCACCACCTCTCAAACAAGGTTTTTCCCTCTATAGATCCCCTGGCCACCTCCTCTCCAACGGCGAGTGAGGGGGTCCCACCCTAGTGGTCCTTCCTTTTGGTTTCTTTTGTTCTTTTCCTTTTTTCTCTTTTAATATGCTTTGTTATTTTTTTCATTTATACATAAGCCTCTTATGGTGATTTGATTATTCGTGGTCGCTCGGTCTTAATGCCAGCCACCAGAAGGGGCCCACATTATTGTGCTTTTTGCTAGAGGTCTAGATGGGGTAGGGTAGGGCCGACTTTGGCTTGTTCCTCCTTCACCCTAGCTCTAGTTTGGGTGGAATAGATTGGAGTTGACTAGTTAATGGTGCTTCGTTGGGTTGGGGTGAGTTTTGAGTTTGATGTATTTAAAAGATAGGAATAATTTATCTACTAAACTTGATAGAAATAGTATCATAGAATAGAGATATGTAAAGACTAACTTACAATGATCGTGAAAAAATGTGTTCCAGATGGGTAAATATTAGTTGAATTTGCATAGCATGTAAAATACAGTAATTCATACAAAAAAATGTAGTGTACTTTTATATGATTACGTGGCATAGGGTGACCTACAACTAGCATCCACCCACCCCATTGTGGGGTGGGGCAAGTTATGGCAGGGCACCTTAGGTCAGTGCAAAACACAATAGATATTTATATCTCTATTTTTATACTAAGTACCAGTAGTAGAGCAAATATCTGGATCTCTATTTTTTTCTATTTACCCATGGTAGAGGTTGTTGAAATCAATGCCGGCAACCACATAAACGAGCTCCTTAAAAAGGCCATATGGACTGATCCAGATCTGACCAAATGGGCTGAGCCAACTGTGCGGGCCCGAGGTATGATACTACTGGCCCAACTCAGGCATGGAATGACACAAATAATAAATGGGTCGTACCGGCCCGGCATGACTGGACGTGCCATGTTTGGGTCAGCACCTTGGCACGGTGGCCTGGACCGGCACGAATAGTATTTTCCTGTGGTAGTGCAGTAAAATTACTTATGTTAAAATTATTGTACTCTTGTGAGTGCAGATGGGTGATTTAATAGTAAAATTATTTGCGATTGGTAGTAAAATTACCTATGACTAGTAGTAAAATTACCTATGACTAATAGTAAAATTACTTATGACTGATAGTAAAATCAACGAACTATCCATGACCCATTTTGGCTAAATGTGCCTTAGCCAACACGGTACAGCCTGACCCCTCTTCGTGTCACACCTGAGTTGGAGGGCAGACAGTAGGCTAGTACGATACAGCACGATAACTTATTCGGGGACAGTCGTGACGGGGCTAATCGAAACATGTCTTCTATGAGCCCATGCCGGACGGTACATTTGGCTAGGTCTGGACCGGTCTCAAACCTACAACCTCTCCCTGTCTCCCAGGGGTACATACCATGCTGAAGAAAATGAAAATCTCACCCAATCGATGCTGCTTCTCAGTGGAGATCAATGTGCAGATTGAGAGAGGAGCTGGCGATATTTGTGATCATCGTCGTAGAACCATGAATCTGCCACCACATGACTTTAACCTCCAGATGGCTCCATTGGTCTGAGCTGACGAACCCCTTTCACATTCCCCGCCGCCGTCGATCGTTCTGAACCCATCAGTGAGGAAGATGAAGCTCAACTCTTGTTGAGAAGATGAAGCTCAACTCTTGTTGAATTTCATCCTTTTCTCTTGAGCGTGTGTCTGGCAAAGTCACCCTTGGTTGGACTTTCTTTGTAATTTCCCATTACGTTAGGATGTATGCATGTACCACACTTTTGATTCAATATATTTCAACGGTATCGAACCATGTAATTCCTATGTAAGGCGCCCTCGCAGTAAAAAACATGTCAATTCCACATGAATGCAACTTCTACCTGGAGGCCCCATTGGCATGGAAAATCTAGTTTAGATACTTGATAACAAGATTTATTTATTTTCAATTTGAGCTCAGTGAGAAAGTTTAATAAGTTACAAGTTGATTATGAACAAGAGTTAACAAGTTGAAGAATAACCTAATGCCATTACTGCCGAGGCACTAGCTTGCCGAGATGGTGTTCAACTCGCAGCAGAATGGGGTCTCCAGAAGGTGGTGCTTGAATGTGATACATCAACCGCTGAAATGATTGCTGTCATCACCGTGCAGAGGTGTCTTCGATCCTCGCTGAGATCAAGGAGCTTAGCAGAAGGTTCACTGGGCTTGATTTTTGTTTCACACGTAGGACTGCTAATCTAGCGGCCGATATGTGTGAATCAAGCGTTTGTAATTAAGTAGGTATTGGTTCACTTGGCTTAACCATGTGCCAGATTTTCTTTGTACTTGCTTACAGCATGATTGTACTCCTGCTCATGTGAATGCAAAATAAGCTCCTAAATCGCAAAAAAAAGGTTGAAGAATAGCATCATGTCATGGACTCATCTATGTTGGGCATCGGACTGGGCTGAGTGGAGTGTCAATTAAAAGGAGCACACACCCTACTGCAGATCAAAGAGATTAGACCAAGTCACTGCCTTCTTCCTCCAAACTGTGTCTCCTCATTGTGTCCCCTTCAATCGTGCTGTCTACCCCCGATTCTCTTCTACTCCCAGTCTAAACTTTGTCCAATTCCCTCTAATTCCTCTTCAATTACCAGTGTAATTTGTATCTTGCTGTCAATTACCAGTGACAGTATTCTATCCTTAAGAGTTTGAAACTAGGCGAGTTGAGCGAATGATGTAGCTAGTAGCCACCCGAGCTCTGCTTGGTTCTTCTCTAGCATTAAGTTCTTTTTGAAATCCTCTGGTATCAAGTTTTAGTAACAGCTATTGCGGAAGTCATCGCATATAAGGTGGGTTCTTTTGAGCTGTGACTTATGACTTTTGAATTATGGCTGTTCACGAGAGAGTACGAAGAGAGATAGTCGCATGCGATTTTAGCCGGTATAGTTAAAATCGGTATAGTGTCTATTACAATCGACTTGTAGACCATGTCTTGAAAGACACACCATTTGAAAGATAGTTACTATAGCAAAAAAAAACCAAAAGCCATAAGCATGAAACCTAAAAGAATCCAGCCATATAGCATTATAACAACTTTTTTTTTCAAATATGGCCCTTGGACACACAATTTTGCAATTTTAGCCCCCTCCGTGACCATGGCAGCAGTGGTAGACGACACGTGTCATCTGCTACGCTCTCCCATCATGGTAGGTGGCAGGCACCGCGGCCGGCACTATAGGGGACCTCCCGTGCTAGACAGTCTCAACAAGTGCCCTACCGAGCTAGACGAGCTCGATAGCTAAGGGACCCACAGGCCTACCTCCTTGGCTGAGCTCGGTAGTAATCTACCGGGCTATGTGAGCTCGACAGCTGCACCAACCATCACACTCGGTCATCACCTACCATGCGTCAGACGATATGAAGAGAGCCAATTTTACAAAAATAGTATATCTATAGGCCAGACTTAGAAAAAAAATATTACTACAGTGCTATTGTATATGCTATGGACTCGCTATTGCGAATGTCCATGGTTAGTCTTCAGTTTGTAAAAGCTAGCCGGTAGAGGGTTGGCCTGGCTGGTGGCTTGGTGCGAGTAGCGGCCGGTCCCGTTTCCGTTCACCAAAACAGACCTCACAAAGGCCCCCACAGAACCGCCCCATACACGAGAGCAAAAAATTGTGTGCGTGAGCGCAATACAGTGTCACTCAGTAGTCCAGAACAAACCAGACCCCACCCGGAAGGGAAGGGAAGGGAATACGTGAGCAGAGGAGAAATTTCGATATTTGACATTGAATACATGCGCCTCTCAACTTTTAACCCTCAACTCGCACGCCTTTGAAAATTTAACCCTGTCACTGCGAATTCTTTTGATTCAAGAGATTCTCTTCATTTTCGCAGTGACAAGTGTCAAAATAGAAAAGGAGAGAAAATAAGGAGAATCCTTTGAATCAAAAGAATTCGCAGTGATAGAATTAAATTTCTAAAGGCGTGCGAATTAGGGGTTAAAAGTTGAGAGGCGCAGTATTCAGGGGTTAAAAGTTGAGAGGCGCAGTATTCAGTTTTAAATATTGAAATTTCTCGAGCAGGAGAGGTCTTCTGCGGCGATGGCGGCCTCGTCGGCGAACCTGGAGGACGTGCCGTCCCTGGATCTGATGCACGAGCTGCTCCGCCGCATGAAGTGCAGCACCAAGCCCGACAAGCGCCTCATCCTCATCGGTCCGTACGCTGCCTCTTGCCCCACATCTCTCTTCCCTTTTCTTTTCTTTCTTCTCTTTGCGCATACCGTACGCTTCAAGATCCGATTAGCAAGCAGGAGATCCCAATCATCGACGGGCATTGGTTTAGGCTCTAGATCTGCGTAACTTTGTGGTTCAAATCTTGGTTTCCTTTCGTTCTCTCCTCCCATGTTTGTTCTTTAATTATGGTCAAATTTACCTCCTTTTCTCTTTCCATGTGCATGTAAAAGATGAAATTAGAAGGAGAAGACGTAGCTATAGTTGTGTAGTCCTGGTCGTAGTGCGTGTCTTTGCGCAAGATCCCACGAGTAAAAATAGATTTTCGCCTTTACTGATGGGTCATTGCGGGGAAAGTGCTAATTTTTCTAGAATGGGTGTGGTTCTCAAGAAAAATCTAATCTTTTTTTCAGCTGAATGGCACAGATTTATTTTTCGAGAATGTTATTTCTTGTTTGGGTATGCAAGTGAGGTTGAGGATATCTTGAAGAAAATCTTTATGGTATTTACGGTAGCAATAAATTTGGGGATCAGGTTGGCTTGCTCTTTGAGGCCCAATGATAAAAAAATGTTGTGCACATTGACGTCGCTGAAAAAAAAGGAAAATCTTCTTTCAAAAAGTTGGGCATTAGACTCTATTTGCATGAGAGAATCCATTTGTATCTGATCAAATGGTGGAAATTCACAAAAGTAGCAACATCCCAATTGACCCTAGTCAATGTTTCATTTCAACAATAACCTTCTGTGTCCACAATAGTTTGTTTCCTTGCCATGGATGAGTTACAAACCCTATAAAAAGTAGTCCAAGGCTTATAGTTTACCTATTTGGATTTAAAATGTACTTCGTTTGGCAGAAATATTGTAGCCTTGCGTGGATGCAATATCATATAGGAAGAAGTTTAATGGGTTCCTTGGTTGCCTGTGAGACTGTGACTACAATCTTCTGTGTTCAAAAGGAAATGCAGCCTAGCTTAAAAAAATGGGTAGTGTAGCTGATTTACTTATTTCTGGCACATTTTAATTCTTGAATTCAGTTTACAGTAATAATTTGCTCTAAGTGTGAGTACTGCAGTTTATTTTCCCCTTCAATGTTCTGTTTCGATAACCTTCAATTTTTATCATAAAGGAGGCATCAAAATTTTTTACCATTAAATATGTTGACGTACGCAAGGCTCAGGTCCTTCTGATGTTGGGAGAAAAGTTGGTAATTTTAAGTTTACACAAAAATGTCACCGTGAAATGCTATGATAGACAAAAATGTTAGGCTGAACGGACAAGTAATGCTTAAAAAGGACACGTTTTGATATTTGGGATCGATCTGCAGTAGGACGGCGAGTTTGATGAAGATATGAGCTACAGGATAAGAGTGAGGTGGGTGAAATGGCGCCAAGTATCGGTGTCCTGTGTGACAAAAAAGTCCCTTAAAAGTTAAAGGGTAAATTCTATGGGACGGTGATCAGATCTGTGATGCTATATGGAGCAGAATGTCGGGTGACTAAAACACAACATATACAGAAGATGAGTGTAGCGAAGATGAGGATGTTGCGGTGAATCTGTGGTCACACAAGGCAGGATCTAATCCACAATGATGTTATATGTGATAGGGTGGGGATAACACCAATTGAAAAGAAGCTTGTCTAATATCGCTTGAGATAGTTTGGACATCTACAATGGAGACCTCCTGAGGCACCGGTACGTAGTGAAATTTTAAAATGTACTGAAAACATAAGAAGAGGTAGAGATCGACCAAGACTGACGTGGGATGAAGTAGTTAAAAAGAGACTTGAGAGATTGGAATGTATCTAAAGAATTAGTTTTGGATAGAAGCGTATGGAAGTTAGCGATCCACGTACCAGAATCATAAGAAGGTTTAGCGGCAGTGTTTTAGGCTCTCGGCTCAGATGGCAGGATGCACAACATATGGTTTTAGTATTGTCGGTTTTATTTTAAGGCTCTTGTCTCTTTGATTTTGAGGCGGTTTCATTCTAGCCTACCCAAATTTGTTTGTGATAAAAGGCTTTGTTGTTGTTGTGTCTCCATATATTTCCGCTGTTAACTTCGCTCTGTTCTGTGTGTGTTGTATGTTATGAAGTACATTAAATATGGCAGGGTTTTGTGAACTGTGAAGTGTCATGAACCGGGATAAACACCACCAAGAAGATGGCCGGATGGCGTCGGCGTAGAACGAGAGGGAGAGAGACTAGAGATTTAGACGAAGAGAGACTTGATATTACTCTGCTTGATTACAATAGGATGCGGTAGCCCTCTTATATAGATGGCTCCTCCTAACAGATAGAATCTAATCCCAATTATATCTCTAACTCATATCATATCTCTAACTCTATCTCTAATACAAGGAAACTAATCTCTAACTCAAATGGAAACCAATCTCTAATTCTTAATAATAACCCGACTGGGCCTTGAGCCCAAGGCCCACACCCCTGACAGAAGTGTTATGCATGTAAATAAAACCCTGCCGAGAAATATGTGCCCACAATCCTAAATGTTTATGATAATCAGATTTAGGAAGAAAATGGATTGTGTTTTGTGTCAGTTTGAAAGCATGTTGGTTAGTAGTTTTTGGGGATAGGCAGATTGTTACTGACAATTATTTCATCAGAGTTACTTTCAAGATTCAACTAGTATGTGGAATAATTAGAAAAATCCTTGTTTAGTCAAATTAGAAAGTCTTTGTGGTGCTTTCTTCTTGAAACGGAGGATTTATTTGGATTCATGTGTACTAAGTTTTATGATCTTCATATCAACTCTAATATGCTCTTGGTTGGAGAGTTTACAACTCCTAGTTTTGCTGATCTGTAGGTCCACCGGGCTCTGGAAAGGGAACACAGTCGCCCCTTATCAAGGAAGAGTATTGCTTATGCCATTTGGCCACCGGTGATATGTTGAGAGCTGCTGTTGCTGCTAAGACTCCTTTAGGAATTAAGGCAAAAGAAGCCATGGACAAGGTATTGCTTTGGGAACTCAACTACAAAAAAAAAAAAAGGAACTAAAGGGCAAATGAATAGCTGATGTAAAGAAGATGTTCCATGACTTTCGTTTGCTAATATCCTGTTTGTTAGGGAGAGCTTGTTTCTGACGACTTGGTTGTTGGAATTATTGATGAAGCCATGAAGAAACCTTCATGCCAAAAGGGTTTCATTCTTGATGGATTCCCCCGCACAGTTGTTCAAGCACAGAAGGTGAGATATTTGAACGATTTGTCACTTAATCTGTACTTATATTATTGATTTTCAGTAAAAGACTCAATATTTAGTTATAGACTGTAAACCTATGTTTTGAAACGTAATCTTTTCTTACTATTTCATCAAATGTTTTGTTCAGCTTGATGAGATGCTGGAAAAGAAGGGTACTAAGGTTGATAAGGTTCTTAACTTTGCCATCGAGGATGCAATTTTGGAAGAAAGAATTACTGGCCGTTGGATCCATCCCTCCAGTGGTAGGAGTTATCACACAAAATTTGCACCTCCAAAGGTTCCTGGAGTTGATGATGTAAGTTGAATGCAGACCACTTAGCATGTTTTCTAAATACGTTTTGTAGGCTTTTTTTTCCAGAGTTTTGGTTCACCAGTCTAGTTAAAATTTGGATAAGTTATTTTTCTATGTGTATCTACTATTATTCTTTTGGACAGCTTTCCTAAAACTGTGGCATGGTAAAACCTATATAAATATCTCACATGATTTATATCTTCAACTCTCCAAAATACTTATATTGCAGTATCAGAGTTTTGGTTTGCCAAGCATATTGTTATAACTGCATTCATAATGATACAACTGCGAATACTGCTAGTGCTATTTTCTTTCTGAATGCATTTGGTTTGATTTGTATTGTTTTGGCTTAACATACATCATTTACGTAGATGTTATTGTTATGAATATTGTGTGAATATTCATGAGGCCTAAAGGGCAATATATATAAGGAGTACAAAGGGGATATACAGAGAAATATGCCATATACAGATAAGAAAAATAAGGCATATAAGAACAAATAATAATCTTATTCTATCCTTAACACCTCCCCTTAAATTCATGGTGGATCACATACACTAAGTTTGGAGAGAAAATACAAGTGTTGTGCCTTCGTTTGTGGCTTTGTAAAGAAGTCAGCGAGCTGTAACTTTGAGAGTACAAACTGTAAAGCGAGTACTCCCTCGTGCACCTGTGAGCGAGTATATGAAGCATCCATACCAATGTGCTCCAACATCTCAGCTGAGACATTCGGCTCAGGCACTCGGAGACTCTAATGGGCGGCGACGGGGGCAGAAGCCGGCGGTGGCGGGGGCGACGACCGACGTTCGGGTGGGCGACGGCAGGGGGCGGCCTACCAGATGGCGAACGTCTGTCGGTGAGCAGCCAGGCACGCGGAGGGCGGCAAGTGGCCGAGCGGTGATCGGCGGGCGACAAACGGCGGATCAGTGGCTGGCGGACGGTGGATCTGCAACCGGTGGAGCGGCTCAGAGCAGCGGCAGCCTGGGCGATGACGGCCTTGGCAGCGGCGGCCTGATCGGCGATGGAGCTGCTCAAAGCGGCGGCGACCTTGGCGGCGACGGCCTTGGCAGCGACGGCGGAAACATCCAGGCGGCGGATGGCGAGTAGCAGGCTGGGGAGAGCGGGGGCAACCAAAGACTGGTGGCAGTGGCGAATCCTCGGTAGACGTGCGAAAAACTACCATAGCTCTAATACTATGTTATGAATATTGTGTATATATTCATGAAGCCCAAAGGGCAATATATATAACGAGTACAAAGGGGATATACTGAGGAATATGCCATATACAGATAAGGAAACCAAATCATATAAGGATGTAAATAACAATCCTATTCTATCCTTAACATTTATGTCACTAATGCACCGTTTTCATTACTATTTCATGGATGTTTACCGTGATGTCGCATAATTTCTCCAGATAATTAAGTACCATGGTCTTAGCAAAGAAATGTTAGTAACATATGAATAATACAAATTGTTCACTCTGAAAAAGCACACATTGTTCAACAAGAATAGAAGACAAATTATTGCAGGTAGTTTAGTGCTTTCTTGCCATTTCATTCAACTGAGATGCTACAGATTTTTTTTACAAGAGATGCAGCTACTATCCAAGATTCTTCTGTGAGATTCTGTTTCTTCCAGAACCATTACCCCCTGACTGGTGCTTTTTGCTGTCCTTTTCACCAAGGTCACCGGAGAAACACTGATTCAAAGGAAAGATGACACAGCTGAGGTTTTGAAGTCTAGACTTGAAGCCTTCCACAGACAAACTAAACCGGTATGCTACTGTTTCAAGTGCGTCCTAATTTTTTCTACAATCTTCAGGAACACTTGATTTGGACTAATGTAGGTACTCCCTTTTTTTTTTGGTATTATTGCACACTTTCTGCTAACACCTGTCTTAGCCTCAAGATAGGAAATGTAGGTTTTTGGCAAACTTTGCTCTTTGCTTATTTTCCAGTTCATGGTAAGATATTTTTTTGTCATGAATAGAGACAATTGTTCTGTTGCATTATGTTCTATAGGGTGTAGACGGCCTGCCATGTATGTCACTATCTTTCCTGTTAGCATTTCAACATCACATGGTTTCATATGCATTCTGCTGCCATGTTTCGAGCAAGTTTTGAATAGTTGATTTTTCTTGTCTCTTCTCTAACTTCATCATGTCAATTCTTTTGATTCAGTATTTTTGCTTAAATATTGATTTGCTTCCATCAGGTGATTGAATACTACTCCAACAAGGGCTTAGTGGCGGATCTTCATGCAGAGAAGCCACCGAAGGAAGTGACTGCTGAGGTCCAGAAAGCCCTTTCGTGAAGTACCTCCATTTTTTAGATCAGTTGCGGCAGATGTACTGAGACCCTGTTTCCGGGTTTTAGAGGTTCAAATTGATACTGACTACATGCCAAGGTTTACTGATTCCCTTTTTGCGTCACACACTAATCAGATTTGATGAGCACAGTGTATCTCACCGGTTTTTAGTTCCAATAATCTCTGGCATGATGTAAGGCTTTTTTTGTACCAATACTGAGGTGTTGCAATGAGTTCACCCTTTGAGTTTTGACGACAGCTTTGCTTGTTACATGACTCTGATGACATGTGGTTATGAATTGCCTGGAGAAGGCCCGCCCCTTGTCTTTAGTAACAATCTTCTTTTTCTAAGAATTCGGATGCCCTGGTAGGAGGCTGTCTGTGAGATCTAAGAACTCAACGTGTAATGCAGTATTGTTTGCGGTTTGCAAGTCGCTACTTGCAAGTACATGACTACATGTAATTCGAGCTGGTAGCTTCGTAAGCTTGGTCAGGCTCGCAAAATCCAAAATGTACTGTTTTCTTTTACGTTTGATCATGCAACCTCAGGTTTTCCACATGAAATGACACTAGCAGGACCAGCAGTCGCTTCCTTACGAACAGCAGAAGATATAAATAAAGGAAATATAAACAAGCAGAATAACGAACCTTAGCATTGGAGCCAATTTTCAAGTAGAAATTTTCAAATTATGTAGCTATTAAGTTGCAACAGGTAGCAAAAAAATCGTTTTTTTTCTTCTCCAAATTATGTAGTTTACATGTCGCAACAGCGATGAAAACAATTCGGCAGCACAAGAGTTGCACAGCGTGATGATACTTCTGAATAGTTATGCCGAAGATCAGGTGAGGCAAACAATCTCTTCAACCACACCAAAAGCATGACAAAGCACGCCATGAATACGCGCTGCAAGGCTTTCAGTGCCTCTTGCTTAAATACTGTCCTTAAGGGAAGTACATCATACACAGGGTTAATCCGTTAGATTACGGCTGTTCTTTTCGGCTGCGGCTTATGATTTTTGACTGAAATTTTTGAATTTTTGCTGTTTATGGTACAGATTACGGAGAGACAGGTACTCACTTACGATTTTGACTGATACATATGTTAGGCTTTTAACGTGTAGATCGTTTAACTTGTAGACCCTGTTTTAAGAAAATACTCCGTTTGAAAGTTAGGTACTGTAGTAAAAGCCAAAAGCCGCCAGCTTTTGACTTAAAGAACAGGCCCAGAGATGACAGTACTATCAGCCACCAATTTCCCGGTTTAAATAGTCAGCAAACATACTCTTTGCCCTATCAGCATCTGGGTCTGTTCTTTTCGGCTGCGGCTTATGACTTTTGGCTGAAATTTTTGAATTTTGACTGTTTACGGTACAGATTACGGAGAGACAGATACTCACTTGCGATTTTGGCTGGTACAGATGTTGGTCTTTTAACGTATAGATCGTTTAACTTGTAGACCCCGTCTTGAGAAAATACTCTGTTTAAAAGTTAGGTACTGTAGCAAAAACTAAAAGCCACACAGGCCTCTGTTGGTGCGGATGGTCCACTCAAGCTGTACTGCCCTGCCCTGCCCTGCCAGTTTGATGAAAGTGCGTCGTAAGCTTCGGAGCTCAGGGAGGCCAACCGATCTTTGAAGATTAATGTTACAGTCAGTTAACGATCTCACATTACAATAGTAACATCCAAGGATGGTGGAAGTTTTCTTCTCTTGATTATATCCATGTTGAATAAGGCAGAAGAGGCCCATCCTTGAAGCTTAGATATGCTCAAGGCCAAGCTTCCCGTCACAAATTGTCAAAATCAGGCAGAAACGTAACACTTGGTACCTCAACGATTTCTCTAGCCAAGGTTGGTAAATTAGCACAGCTGACCCTAAACTTCCAAGTTCTAAACTGTGATGCATGAAGAAAAATTTATGAAGGTTCTCAATTTTGATTTCAGACTATTATGTTGACTTGAGGTGGAAGCAGAGACAGGAGAATTGAAAAATAAAGAATGCAGAATGGTATTGCTTCAAGTTACTAGCCTGACCTCTCAATTTTTTTTTAAAAAAAGCCAATACAACAATAATGTTGTGCATGGTTTCCTCAAGAAATAATGTCATACGTGTTGCATAACTTGCATTAGAGGACAAGGTGGAAGTATGCAGTTTGCATCACCCATCAGGTGAATAGGTGATCAGGAAGGGGTATCTAATGAAACATCCATAGATCAATAGCACCAGTTTGGTCACATAGTAATCAAAAGTTTGCATACTAAAATTTTACACCTACATGCGATTACCAGTGACTCCGAGGAGGGAGACGATGGCTCGGCCCAGTTCATCGCCCCCGACTCACCGGCGCCGACTAACGAGCTGTAGCCTCGCCGGAGCTGCCGCTGCCAGCCGATGAGATGTGGCTGATGGAGCGGGGTCGCGCGGCTTGAGCGGAGGGCAGAGACTGTCGGGGAGGTGTCGGTGCGGTGGGAGGAGAGGTAGCGGCGGTGAAAGAGAATATATAAATTCAAGTGACATTGAGTGATTGAGGTACTCCCTCTGTTTTTTAACTTGATGTACTAAAATCTGGATCAGTGCTGTCCAGTGGCCCAGTTTAGGCACAATAAATAAATGGGCTATGCTGTGCCGGCCCACAGGTCGAGGTTCGAGCCCAGGCACGACCCATGACCGTGTCGTGCCGGCACAAGTACGGTTAGACCTTAACGAGTTGTGTCGGCACGGTTGGCTCGTTAAGTCGGGAAAAAGAGAAAAATTCAAAAATTAAGGAAAATTCGTAGATTACAAAAACAATTACGGCCGACTGGCCAACTGGGCTTGGCCCATAACTCCTTGCCGACGCTCTCTCTCTATCTCCTTACTTGGTTTCTCTTCCTCTCTCCTGGCTCTCTGCTTCTCATTGGCCGACGCCTCACGCGCCGCCTCCCTTCTCGGCGCTGCCTCCCTGGGCCGGCGGGTCACCAGTGCCGCACCTTGGTCTCTCCTCCCTAGCTGCTCCTGCTGCCTCATGCCCGGTCACCGCCACTTGGCCGCCCTCCTCCGGTCACCGCCTCCCTGCTCGGTTCGACCGCCACCGGCCACCCCGAGCGCTTCCCTGGCTTGCCTCTGGCCGGATCCGGTCCTTGGCACCCCGGATCTGACGCTGACCTCCGGGATCCGAGCTCCCCCTCTACTACTAATTTCCTCTTTTATTTCAAGTCCGTGCTTTTTGCTTGATTACTATGGGTTGAATTATTTTTGGGCACAGACAGGGTGAAGAGGGCTATGGTTATGCAACCGTGGCTTGCCGTGGCGGGGCTAGAGACTTCCCACATGCTGGGGAGTCTGGTGGCCATCGAGTGCACATGGTGGCCGATGGAGGCACGCCATTGCCGTGGTGGTCTCACCTATGGTATACCACTCCATCTCTACTCTCTTCCGTCTCCTCTAGGTTATCTCCATGGATTGCTATGGTTTTGGGTGCAATGCTTCCGAATGATGATGCACGTGGTGTGGTCTCGTGATAGCGATGGCAAGATCAAAAATGGGATGCGGGGCTACCTTGTCGGGTGATGGTTGGCTTGATTTGGGAAAGAACTGAGGCTCCATCTTCTCAGTTGCTTGCTTGGCTCGGCTGCGCTGCAATTGGTTCGCGGTTGGCTCGGTTGTTGCCTCCTAGTGCCTTTGGCTTTGCTATCATGCTTCGCCTCTCCTCCTTCCTCTTTCGGTTGGCTTGGTGGATTTTTGGGGCATGGAATGGATCGGAGGGATAGGGGAATGGTGGTGCTGTTGCTCTGTCGAGGGGAATGGTTGCTGCTGCGATCGTGGTTGAAATGGCTCTCTCTCTCTCTCTCTCTGGCTATGCTTTCGCCCGCATCCCCTCCCCTGTGTCGTGGTTGTGCGCTAGTGCTGTGCCGTGCTACTGTCTGGAGGAATGGTTGGATGGAAGTGAATTGGAAATTAGAATGGACTCAAGATGGTTTTTAATATAAAATGATAAAATTTTATGGCTGTGAGAGATATCGACTGGTCCCGAACGATATGATATCTTAATATGTGAAATGCCTATTTTGATAATTGAACAATTTCAATTATGTGACATTTAATGACACCATTTTGAGCATGTGCTAAGACATGAGAGCTGAGGTAGAGTACCCTCAAATGAAAAGGACTGACGAAAAGTTGATGAAAGATACTTCCCTAGAGTCAGAACGAAAACACGAATGAAAGAAGAGAATTGAGTGTGAACTATCTTACCAAATGCCTAATAAATAGAAATAAACTAAGAACGATGTTTCAAAACATAGATCCAAGTATATCTAGACGAAAAAAGTCCATATAACCTTTGGACTTTTGTCGAAAGTCCGTCCAGCATCTTCAACTTAAAAACTGGGTATCTAACATCGTGAACTCTATAATTCCATCCATATAACCCCCTAGCCTAGTTTTGCATGGTGGTTTTGCTTATGTGGCATCATGAGTGGTGCTTTTATCAAGTAGGATGACAAGCTGGAGAGAGAGTGTGGGTGAATGATAGGTAGAGCAACGGCAATGGAAGCGTGGCTGGGAGCTTGGCGCCTGCAAGAGGAGATGGAGGCGGTGATTGTTGACCCCAAAAATGGAACGTGGCTGGCATGGCAACCCTGAGGGTGGCGTCGACGTGCAGTACGGTGCCTCATGCGATTCCACCCACAACAACTGACGGCGACACGAGGACGATTCGGTTGATACGATGCGGAATATATGAAACTGGGTGATGGAAAAGAGTGGAAGTGATGCGGAACACACTTTGACGAGGACAAAATTTTGGTTGTATCACCGAAGCAGGAGATCGAGTATGTCGCATCTCCCCTGAACTTGGGAAAGACGACGATGGCCCGGCCGTTCCGAGCGTCCCAGAGCAAGAGGAGGGAGTGTGGGGGAACTGAAGGTGGCGAGGCGGTCAACATGTTGCGCTGCTTGGAGCGCCCTCTCCGCGGTGGTAGTGTGCTGCCGCTGCCGTCGCGCGAAGCCACATGCTACCTTGCGCCGTCCCTGTCAAGTCCCCGGTGAGGATCACCGGCGAGAACCCGAGTACAAACACACACGAACATAACTGGAACTCGGAAGATTTTTGTGCTGCAATGAAGAAGCAGCGTTTTCAGTTTTTCTCATCTCCTTTTATTATGCAGAGCAAAGAAACAACGCAAAAGAAACAGGAGCAGAGCGCTTCTCCATCCCCACGCCCGCACGACGCGTTCGCGTCCGCAAGCTCAGGCGCGTCGCGAGCTATTCTCGCCATGGCCTCCTACGCGCACGGCATCGACATGCCAGAGCTCATGCGCATGCAAAATGTAGCTAACTAACGTGGTGATGGGGTCGATGACGACGGCATAGTCGCAGGGGTGGTGGTGGCGTCGAGACCAAGGTCGCCGCACCTTGGCTGGATCGTCGCTCTCCCCATTGGGTGGGGAATTGCACGGCGACGATGATAAAGTGGTTGGGACGATGGCGTTAGTCTCAAGGAGTAAAGTGGGCTCGTCGTCCTGGGCCACATGGGCCTGATCCTCATTCTTGGGCTTGGTGCGGCATTCCCTGGCTCAGTGGCCAATTTTGCCATAACTCTGACACTTGTCGCCGTTGCGGTTCGGGGCAGAGCCTACTCCTTCTGAGCTCCCTCCACCGTCGCGACCTCACCCCTTTCCGCCCGGCGCTTAACACGATTGCTTGAGCCACCAGTGCCGCGGGAGCCTGCTTGCTCCTTCTTGTAGCGCTCGAGCCACTCCTCCGTGAGATAAAGCTTACCGCTGCTGCTCTGGGAGGACGGAGGCTCGTGCTCGTCTTCGGCCACCTTCAGCCTCCCAGTGATCTCCTCCACCGACAAGGTTGAAACGTCGAGCAATGTCTCAATTGAAAGAACAAGCTGTTTGAACCTGGGGCGAGCGATGTGCAGATACTTCTCGACAACCTTCTGACAAGGTTCGGGGTCGCCGAGGGTGACCAGCTGATTGACGATGCTGGTGAGGCGCATGGCGAAATCCTCTACCGCCTCGTCGTCGCGGAACGAGAGTAGCTCGTACTCCCGTCGAAGTTTCTGCACGCTAGTCTTGCGGATCTGATCATCGCCGATCCGCATCGCCCTGATGCTCTCCCACGCTTCCTTCGCAGATTGCTTGGTCGCGAGCGCGGAGATCATCTCGACCGGGGGGGGGGGGGCAGCGCTGCAGATGGTGTCCAACGCCATCCTATCTTCGTGGAACTCGACATCGCCTGGCTCGATGGCGTTCCAGAGGCAACGTGCGTGCAGCTTGATCTTCATGAGCATCGACCAGTCGTTGTAATTTGTCTTGGTCAGCAACGGGTAGTTTGCCGACCCGCCCGTCTCCTTGACAATGCAGTGATATACTTGGTAGCCGCGATTGTCGTTCCCGCCACTGCCCGAGGCGCGGCCGCTGGAAGGAGATGTCTGTGCTGGCGACGTCGATCGCCGACGCGACGAATGCGTGCGTCCTCGAGGCATGAATGCCCAAGCGAATGCACGATCATTGGTCCAATCTCCTGGACGTTCTGATACCAACTGTCAGGTCCCCGGCGAGGATCACCAGCGAGAACCCGAGTACAAACACACACGAACATAACTGGAACTCGGAAGATTTTTGTGCTGCAATGAAGAAGCAGCGTTTTCAGTTTTTTCTCATCTCCTTTTATTATGCAGAGCAAAGAAACAACGCAAAAGAAACAGGAGCAGAGCGCTTCTCCATCCCCACGCCCGCACGACGCGTTCGCGTCCGCAAGCTCAGGCGCGTCGCGAGCTATTCTCGCCATGCCAGAGCTCATGCGCATACAAAATGCAGCTAACTAACTAACTAACTAACTAGTGTACAAGGCTCAACTAACAGTCCCAAGCCACAACGTCGCCATCCTCATGATCTTGGTAGCCGCTTTCCGTTTTTTGGGGCTATCGTCGTCTCCTCTCGCCGACGCCGAGCTCCCAGTGGCGCTCTATAGGCTATGCACGAGGGATAAATGAAATTTCAGTGGCAGTACCCTTAACTTTGTTTTCTCTCCCTTTATTTTCTAATTTCCTGTTTAGCAGAATTTGTCCATTTTATTTTTCTCTGTGCAGACGGAATTTATGTTTGAAATTTTGTGGTACTATAAACTGATTTTGTGTCAATGCTACCAATTTTTATATATAATTTTTATGACCATCTGCAACGTATTTTAACAAGGACAGGACGCAAGCACCGTAAAGATGAAAATCGTTGAATGTTCCCTATGTTGGGGTGCTCTATGGGCTATGCATGAGCGATAAATGAGTACACGCGCCATAATTTGCCATTACACTCCGATAGGTAGCTGTTTAATTTGCCATTACTTTTATTTTAGCTTATAGGTTATGACTTCTCTTGAATAAATTTCACTGCTACCGTTTCAGAACGGTTTATCGAATAGCCTTTTAGAAATAGCTTATCGGATTTTGATTCGTTCGTACAAACGCTTGCACTAGTACTAAAAATCATAAGCCGTAATTGTAAATCATAACAAAAAAACGCATTTAATGGGCCGCATTCCAGTTTCAAGCAAATCTATTGGCATATTAATGCATATGTTCTAGCCAACGCTCCTCTATCTCAAAAAGGAAATATCTTTTACCCTGAGTATTACGAAAATTTCCATGATACCACGTGCATTTTCAGTGTTGATTTGACGAAATTAGACTCTTCAGTGGCCTAATTAACTATCATCTTCACAGCTAAATTAGTGCACCAGCCATTATTTGTGGAAGATTTAAAAAAACTACAAAAAGTTCCCATTAGTTGTGCTCATACTCCCTCCGGTTCGAATCGCTTGTCGTTTTAGCTCCACGTAGAACGAGGACGGCGTTAACACTTAAGTTTTTGACATTGGGTGGAACGAAAACCCAAGACATGTATTTGCAAACCAAAACTAACTTGCTAAAACATAATCTGTTTTGGACTTAAGTACATTACATCAATCGTGGTAACACTATACATACATCTTTAGGAATATATGAAAATCTCTAGAGTTCTATAGAAACTTCGCAGTAAATGGTTCAAATCCTTCAGAAATCGGAAACCTTTTGTCTGGCATACTTCACACAATTCTTGCACGTACTTGCTAATATTAGATCAAAGGACTTATACAATTACCAATGCGCGACAGAATTTTGAGGTTGTAAAAGATTATTCCCCTGAAAAATGAACTGCTGCAGCTAACCAACTAAAAAATGTAAAACTACATTGGTATGTCTTTCGGATGTAAACGCTACAGTCTGCATACATCAACGGAATTAAATATTAATCTAATGATCTTTATAATTCGTATGCGCAGAGTTGCTGAACAATTGATACCCAATATGTGGGCACTAATACCACCATACAATTAATCACCATCTACATTTTTTTTGGTACAATTACGGTGGCATTGCAACTATTTAATTATCCAACGGCAGGAACTTAATGCTGTCCAAATACGGACACTATAGTTTGGAGCTATTCTGATGCAATGCTAACTTTACCAAGTCCTTTCGCAAGATCTTACCCGCGGCGTTTTTTGGTATGGAATCCACAAGGAAAACATGGTGTATCCGCTTATAATGCACAACCTGCATGCAAATGAGAAATGACAAGCTTTAGCTAGAGCCATTGATACACAGCACAGTCCCTGAAATAGCTACATTGAAGCTTATACCTGTTTAGCCACAAATCCTTTGATCTGCGCCTCATGCAAGTTGCTCCCGGAGCATCTGACAACAAATGCTACTGGCAACTCACCAGCTTGATCATCAGGGTATCTGTACAAGAAATAGCTAACATGCGGCTTTCATGGGAAGTTTTAAAGAACTGATTAGCAGCAAATTTGCTGCATGTCATGGTGTATACTTACGGGACAACAGCGGCTTCAACAATATCTCGGTGAGTTTGAAGCAGGTGCTCCAGTTCTGCAGGTGCAACCTGCATTAAACAAATGCCAGCAGGTAAGATGGAAAGTTTAAATTAGCAACACATGGCCTGCTAGATCATGAAGTGCTAATCTGCAAATCGATAATAGTAGTAGGTACCTGGTAGCCCTTGTACTTGATCAACTCTTTCAGCCGATCGACAACAAAGAGGAATCCATCTTTGTCAATAGTACAGAGATCCCCAGTTCTCAACCACCCTTCAGAATCCAAAATCGCAGACGTAGATTCCTTATCACCAAGGTAACCTATGCTAATGTTTCAAAAGAGATGAAGTATTAGTGTAGGTTTATGCGAACCATTAAGGTGATAGCAACACAAAGCTAACAAGACCTATGGTTCAGTCAGCAGACTCAGCATTGCCAAAAAGAGACTTTTAAGATGCTGAGTTGCCAGAAAGCAACATCCATCAAGCTAGACTACAACATTAGAATGCTTTCCAACTTTCTTATGTAAAATTGCAAATTATCTTCCGTTTATCCATATTTTGTAATTAAATAGAAGGCTTGGTTAGCATCTTTCCGTGACTCAAGGGGCAGCCATTGACAATTACATTGGTCCGATCAGGGTTCTGAAAACCGGCGGTTACCGGCCAGTAACCGGATTTCCCGGTGGATACCAGGAAATAAAAAACCGGCCGGGTTTTTTCGAAGTGTATTTATATTTGTGAGTCTTTTGTGACTGCGTAATGCACCTCCTAGGTTGGTTTAAACATTTTTGTACTAGATTACCTATTGTATGAGTTAAATATGCTTCGAAACATCCTAAATTCAACCTTTTCTTGTATTTTCCGGTTTTTTAGCGGTTTTTCCGTTTTTAGCAGTTTCTCCGGTTTTTGGGCGGCAACCGGCCGGTTTTTCGAGTTACCGGTTTCAAATTCAAATTTCAAAACTTGAAATTTGACCGGGTTTTTTCCGGTTACCGGCCGATAACCGACCGGGAACCGGTACCGGCCCCCCGCCGGGATTTAGGCCGGTACCGGGTTTTGGAACCTTGGGTCCGATGCTAAATAATTTTCCCTAAAATCATTGTCTACCTATGCAACCTCAGCACGAATTATACAAGACAACGATTAGTTCTGATATATCATGCTTTCACTGAAATGAAGAAATGGACCACGAAGAAGATGCATCTTTATCTCTAAAGTATAAATCAATACATAAGATGAATTCAATGCGTGCATACATAGCAGAAGACAATGTGGATTCACTCCAACAATAGCTATCAAAATAATGTTGTAGCAAAGTAGCATGATTGCTGATATGATCAAAATGGATTGGTAGCCTAACGTTTCCTAAATACATGACGGCAGACATATACCTTTCATTACAAAAGGTCCTCGGACCCAAAGCTCGCCTGGCACACCCGGAGGCAGAGCAACTCCTGTTGTAGGATCAACAATCTTCGCTTCAGCGCCCCATGAAAGACGGCCCGCTGATCCAATTCGTCGACTTTCTTCTACTCCAGCAGCACGGCAGAAACCAGCTGTAGTCTCCGTCAGCCCGTAACCCTTTTGCAAGTGGAAATTAACCCATTAGTAGCTATAGGGCCTATGCCTTTGGATTGCGGCCGATGATTTTTAACTGAAAATGAATAGTAGTGAGCGAAAGAAGTGGTTTTTAGAAGAAAGAAGTGGTTTTTAGAAGAAGCAGTGAGCGATAGGAAAAGTGAGAAAGATACATGCACGAGACAGAAGCGAGAGAAGTGGGTGTGTGATGCATCTGTGACCCTTGCCTTATCCTCGGATCAAGCGGAGTGAGCAAGCCGCTTCGAAAAGTTGGGTTTTTTTTTTGACTTCTCTAACCAGAAATCAGAAGCATAAGTAAATATAATCAATGACACCTTGATTGTTATGGGACAACAGGAGTATCAATTATCCCCTGAATTTTTGTTATTGGATAATTGTAAGGCGCGGTTGAATGATTGTATTACCAACTAGGATCGATTTCTCAACAACGCAGACTCTAATTAAATGGTTACTTTGCTATTAAGAGTAAAAAAAAGTCAAAATCACATATGAAGTAGAAGCAACAAAGCCAACCTGTGCAACACAGACGTGGGGAAATTTATGCAAGAACCGCCGTACGAGCTCTGCTGCGACGGACGCGCCGCCGCAGTTCACCGCCTGCAGTGTTCCCGCGCCGGCAATCACACTCTCGTCCTCCTCAGCCGCTCGCACAATGGCCAACAGCGCCGGCGGCGCCAGCACGAGCCGCGTCACCCGAAACCTCCCCACCGCGCCCAGCACCACCCTGGCGTCGAACTTCCTCGCCGTGTACAGAACCAGCGTCTGCGCCGCCATTGCCGCCCTGAGGCAGAACACGAACCCGTAGACGTGGAACATCGGCACGGTCAGCATCAGAACCGCGGCAGTCGTCGCCACAGGCATGGCGCCCGAGGTCATGAGGTTGCGGTGGGTCAGCACGGCCGCCTTGGCACGCCCTGTGGTGCCGGACGAGTACAGTATCGCCGCCGGGTCTGACTGGTAAATCACAGCGGTCTCCGTGACCAAGGCATCGTCGGGTCCTTGCAAGAAGGAGAGGAATCTCAGGGAGTCGAGGAGGACGGTGTTGAGGCCGGGAGGGAGCTTGGCGGCCGTGCCCTCGACGGCGAAGGCGACGGAGGGGTTGGAGAGCGCGACAAGGCGGGCGATTTCCACTGCGGTGAGGGCCGGGTTGGCGGGGGAGACGACGGCGCCCACGGCCATAAGCGCGTAGTAGAGCACGGGGATGTGGAGGCTGGGGGGCGCGAGGACGAAGGCGACGTCGCCGCGGGAGACGCGGAGGTGCACTCGGAGCGCCGCCGCGAGGGCGCCGACCTGAGCGAGGAAGGCGGGGAACGGGACGGCCTCGCCGGTGGCGGAGTCGAGGAGCGCGGAATGGGAAGGGAGCGGGGAGGGGAGGAGGGAGAAGGCGAAGGCCGGGAAGGAGAGCGGCAGGGCGGCGGGCGGCAGCGGGACGGGCGCGCGGAGGCTGTGGAAGGTCCTGGTGGCGGCGCAGTATCCGCTACGGGGGTCGACGGCGGTCGGAGGCGGCATGACTGCGCTGGGTGGCGTGGGCGGTTCGCTGTTGGGGCGAGCGACGACTACAATTATGTAGTACGGTACGGGGAGGGAGGCAGCGCCGCGCAGCCGAGCCGCCGGGGAGAGATATATATCTATCGGGAAGGGATCGTCATATGAATGATGTCCTGTCCTTTTTTTTATTTTGACTTTTGTTTTTGATTTTTCTATAGCAACTAATTTTTAAATAAAATATCTTTAAAATGGAGTCTAATAGTTAGTTATAGTACATACTATATTAACTTCATTTATATCAGTAAAAACTGCACGTGAATTTTTATTACTCTGTAATCTCTCAGACGAACAATCCAAAAATCTGAACCGCCGGGGAGAGATATATTGGGAAGGAATCGCTATATGGTGTCATGTTCTTTTTTCAGATTTTAGCTTTTATTTTTATATTTATATTTTTATAATAATTAGCTTTTAAACGAAGTGTCTTTTTAAGATATAGTCTAATAGTTAGTTGTAGTACATATTATACCAACTTCATTTATATCGATAAAAACCATACGTAAATTTTTATTACTCTATGATCTCTCAAACGAATAACCTAAAAATCACAAACTGTAGCAAAAAAAAACTATAAACGTCGATTAAAAAGAGCAGATGCAGATCCGATATTGGGTAGAAAAAGCTGAAACTGAACCATCATGGATGGATGGATGTTCGGGTCGTGCACACCAGCGTGTCGCAATGGCAACAACGGACACGTGACGCTGCGTTCGGTTAGTGCTTACACACAGTGAAATGTTGCCTCATGCCCGTCGATGTACGGTTGCATTCCAAGTCACGTTTTCTTTCTTTCTTTAGATGTATAGCCACGTTTTTAACCTCTGGCCATACGACGGGGATGACTAGCCAACGGCAAGCAATCAGGTTAGGGTTAGATTTTTCTTGGTAACCGGCAACGAGGACGTTCGATCAAGCTCTTTTCTTTTCTAAGAAAACCTAGAAAACGATGTACTTTTTTGTAGCTATTTGTCTGTGAGTAATGTTGCACTCATTCTCAGTCCACTCATTTCGCTTTGGTCTTATCCGAAGTGAGCGAGTGCTGTCACTCAATTTGTTCGATTGAATGGGTTTGGTTTTTGCAAAAATTTCCTAAAACTTGCATGTGCTTTTAAAAAAAAACTTTCTTGAAAACATGTTGAATCTCTCGATTTTTGAAATATTGGTGAAACTTACTTGAAACTTATTTTTAAATCTTAAAACTTGATGTAACTTGCCAAAACTTACTAGAAACTCAAAGTTCTAGTTTTGAAACTCGTTGAAACTTTATTTCTGAGAATCTTAAAACTTATGTTTGCTTGAGTTCATGCATGAAACTTGATTGGAACATGTTGAAACTTCCTTGAAACCCGAATATGAAACTTATCGAAACTCGAATAAAATATATTTTTTGGAAACATGAAGCATGGTTGCATCGTGCTATACCTTTTATGCTCGAAACTCTATAAAACTTGCTTGAAACTGTAACACCCCACGTAACCATATGGGATATTACTATAGAACGTCATCGCAAAATGAAGAATAAATAAGAGCAACAAAAGAAATCACAAAGAGTTTAAAACTTATTAACACTTTAATAGAAAACCAACGGAAGCTGGAATAAATATTTAAAACATGGGACCGGTCCACTTCTAACCAAATAAGGAACGAATGAAACAACAAACTGGCAAACCACTTTGAAAACTTCGAGTGCTCCCACCCATGCATGATGCTATCACTCCACCGGCCTTTTACCCGAGATTGAAAGAGCAAGCGTGAGATGGAAATCTCGGCAAGTACCCAACTCTGGTCGTAACACAAAAGTAAGACAGCGATGCAACCATATGAAATAAAGGCAAGCATGACAAGTAATGGACAAAAGGCAACCAACGAGCAATTGATATCGAGATATCGCCATGATTAGGAGGCGAATATTATGAGAATCGTGTATTAAATATTATAGCAAGGGTGCCGCCTCCTCCCACATACCCTAAGTTATCGAGAATAGCCGAGCACAACCTTGTCCTCGATCAGTATAATCACAGACGGTGTAATATCCTGTAACGAGAATGTCTGGCCCCACGTTACAAAGTTGGGTGGAAATGACCTCTATATGTGGGTAGCCCTGCGTGATAACCCTTAGTTTGTTATTTAGTGAATTATCCATGCTATAATTAGAGAGTTGTAATTGAGTTAAGGTAAAGTTATGAGAGCAAATGTTTGATACAATGAGACCGAAGAGACAGGATTGGTGATACTAAGTGATTAAGTAACTGATACATTATGGACAGATTATATAGAACAAAATTAAGGTAACTAAGAGATGGCGAGGATAAGGCTATAATAAGTTATGAGAAGTGAAAAGATATGCTAGGGCTTGAAAATGAAAGACATAGTTTCTGATAAGAGGCGATGCGGAATAATGATAAGATGATAGTGCTATAGTAATCAACCTAAAGAGGTATTATAATGTAGCTCACACAAGTTTATCAACTAATCAAGTTTTATTATGTGATAAGTGATTATTAGTCAAATTAACATTTATTAAGGTATAACGATCATGACTCACATAAGGAACTGTACCGGCAATACATCATGATATCGAGAGGATTAAACACAGAAGCGTGATACTTAAAGGACTGCTAGTGATTTTCACTTAAGTCTACAACATGATCACCCGCTACACCCGTTAACGGTTTAAGCATGAACTCTACACATTACTTAAAAACATGAATCTTATAACATTATTAACAGAGTATTATGCTAAACCTAAAGGCATGTGAAATAAGGTAATCTAGAATATCATGGCAGGAATACAATATTAAGGGTATATAACTAGCAAGCATTAACAATAATCAAGCAAGCATTAACAATTTGATAAGAACTAGACAAGTATTAACAATATGATCATAACTAGGCAAGCACAATAATAAACAGGCAAGCATGAATACTATTATAACAACCAAGCAAGTACTAGAGAGATGATAATAACCGAGTAACTTGGTGACAGGATATTAGCCAGGTAAATTCAGTGATATGATAAGAACCAGATAATTCATTGATATGATAATTGTACTCAATGACAATGGTAACAAGTAATCATGAAGGATGTGAAATGTGAAATTAAAATAATTGGAGATAAGTTCATGCACTGGTTACAAGGAGTGAAAAGGGTTCTTTGAGGTTAAGGACGGGAGATAAAATCGATGGGAGATGAAGAGGATCATACGACGGTGGTAGGGATCCATGAATGATTCTCACCAAAGATTACAACTTAACTCACACCAAGGGTTCTCAAACAACTAGATTTTATTACGTGATAAGTTATTACTAGTTAGGTTAACAATATCATACATAATTTCATCGAAACCAATCAAGCAATAACATACAAGTAATGAATCAGGGAACCGGTAATTAAATATACCATTCCGAAGCTAAAGATTACTAGTGATTAACCTTAAGTTGAAGTCACTCCTATACTACCCCAACCACAATTTAAACAACAATTATAATTAATAATTAAAGCTTGCAACTTAGACATTAACCGTAGCACTTTAATACATCTAAGCGTCTAAGGTGTTACTTAACATAAAGCATGGACAATAAGATAACCTAAAACCTCATGGTATGAATACAATATTAAAAGTACATAATTGGGTGCATTAGCATGTGACAACAATCGGGCAAGCGTTAGTGTCTGATAACAAGCGGGTAACTTTCGAGATATGATATTAATCGGTAACATTAGTGATATGATAAAAGCGGTAAGTTTTGGTGATATGATCGTAAATGTGTATGCTTTAGTGACATAATAATGGATAGGTGAGCATGGGTGATATGATACAAAGCCAGACCAGCTTTAGCGATATGGTAATGGTACTCAAACAACGGTAACAAGCAATTATGAGAGATGTAAAATGTGAAATCACGAAGTAATGTGCCGTAGGTACTTGCCATGGCGAGCTTATTCGGTTGCGAAGGATCAAGTATGAACCCGTCCAAAGTTCCTTTCTATTCCACATGCGAACCTTTGATTGTGACCATTCTCCATGCATGCAGCTACCGCCATGCCGCGCCGCCGTGGGGCGTGAAGGCAATAGCTAGTAGCGAGTATGACCGATCGCGGCGCCGCGGCGAGGCGTCTTGCCACGGCCGCCACGCCGCCGTGCCTCGCCGCGCCGCTCTTCGTCCGTCACATACCCGCGCCCGCCTCATTTGAAACTGCACGCATCCGTGGGGATGCCCGGATGAGATATTCATGGAAAGAGAGATATCAGGATAGAGAGAGATAAAATTTGATTGAAACTTGTATTAGAGTTGAGTGAAACCTTCTAAAACTTAGTTGAAACATTTTTTTAGGTGCTTTGAAAAACATGAAACTTGCTAAAGCATTGAAACGGTTAAAACATGCAAGGTACACGTTAGGTAATATCACTTGAAATTTTGTGTGTTGTAAAACTTGGGGTATGAAATTTGCTTGAAACTTTTCAAAATGTTGGTGAAACCTTCTAAAACTTGGTTGAAACATCAACCTAAAACTTTTGAAAAACATGAAACTTGCTAAAGCATTGATATACGGTTAGGAAGCACTTCCAAGGTACACGTTAGGTAGTATCTTTGTTTTTTGTGTGTTGTGGATGTGTTGGGGTAGTCGGACACCGATAACAGAGGTAACATATGGTAGCATGACATGCAACTGTGGATAATGATGGTTGCCGGATGCAGTCAAGGTAGAGATGCAAGGTGTCGTTGTGTCGAATGTGGAGAAGATAAAGGAGCAACGCAAAGAAGAGGCGATGTAGAGATGATTGGAGAGGGGCAACATAGTTTAGATGCTGACTGTGCATTCAATTGTTATCGAGCACACTGGCACTTAGTATATCCCTCCTTTCATAATATTGTAGTAATGTAAATTAGAAAAACATATTTTTGATACTTTTAACAAAAAAATTGTAGTTTCATGTGCCCAAGACCAATCTAGATACTTTTGGCATATTTAAGCCAGAAGCTACTTAGAATGCTACGGTTCCTAATTTTGACTTATTTTGGTTTTTTAGTTTTCTTTTTTTCTCTTTATTCGTTTGCATTGTTTGTAACGATATAATGATTTTTATTTTTTTCTAGTTTTTTCTTATTTATCTTCAGAAAAAACTAACAACCGTTACAGTGTAATTTTAGCAATAAGTTAAAAGTCACTTAAACCATAAACTTAAATGATGTATTTTTTATTCCAGAATGGGGTACTAGCTCCTGAAATCTAATTGCCACTTAGTTCGATTGCAATTTTCGCAAGATCCAAACTCAAGATTTATCTTAAGAGGGTAGTTTGTCTGCTACGTGTTGAATGGCTTCCACTAGAAGTCTCACAAGTTCTAGGTCATTGAGATCCGATCATGGCGGGATTTTTAGAGATCGAGCGAGAGATCTCATGGGCCTTGGGCTATCGATGCCTGCTCGTGAGAGGGTGAGTTCCTCGTTCACACGTGGCCTGGTGACCTCAACTGGTGATAGGGATTGGTAGGCAATAGCCCAATCTTCTCTCTCGTCTTCTCCACCGCATGGTAGAGATGGCGACGACGCAAGGCGGTAGCCACGGTGGGCGATGAGAGCGAGACAAAGACCGGTGCTTCGATTCGGGACTTCACGGAACCACTCCTAAACATGGCATGGTGATCCAGGGTGCCTGCCATGGTGTATGCGTACATGGCGGCATGAACCATTAGTGCACGGTCTTTTTGGATTTCCTTTTCCTATCATAAACCGGGTCGAGAACTAACACAAAATCTTAAAAAATTGAATAAAAAAAAATAAGGGCGCATCTATGGTTCGCGTGTGCGTCCGTTGGTCCTGCTTACTATAATGTGAAGCAAATTAGGATAAATTTGAAAAACAAATTATCAAACTTTGAAAGAAAATTAGGATAAATTCGAGAGTAAAGTTAGTATAAATTTAGAAGCAATTCATGATACTATTCAAAGCAATTTATTCTCATTTTGTGTGCCACCACATGATATTCCTCACATCCACCCAACCCTCCAAAAAATTACCAAAATCCAATCAGTTAAACAAATCAAAACCAATATTGAACTAAATCTATTATTTGCATGCGTCTTCTGCCACCACATGCTGATCCCCACCCCATCAAGCAAATCATGATAAATCTTTGAGCAAAGTTAGTATAAATTTGGAAGTAATTCAGGATAATATCTAAAACAAATCTAGAATTATTTAGATACAAATCATGCAAGCAAGCTGAGGATAATTTTCAAGTAAAATCGGTATACATTTTAAATCAAATTAGGTGCGCATGTGACGCAAAACATAATAAAAATGGGAAAATTGAGAAATGCTTCGGGAGAGAGAAGATTGGAATAGGGAAAGACTTACTGTGTGTTTTCACGGCAGAGAGGGAAAGGGGAAAGTGAAGAGGAAGGGGAGAGATGGGGGCCAAGGCTGTTTTTTTTGTTGATGTGGTCAAGCATGTATTCCTCTGTTATCTATGCCGTACGTTCAACAATGTTATCGAACGCACACACGGACATGGGCTTTTCTAAAAAAATAATGTATATCCTTGTAAAGTGTTATGTATATGTCAACAAAGTTTCATTTTCCTCTCGCGAATATATGTGAAGAGAGCTTCGCAGCCGGCCACAACACACGTAATCACAACCTCGATAGGGTGCATGACTGCAGATGGTTGGACAACTGCCTTCTCAAGATCTTCCCGGCTGGCGATTTGGGTATGGAGTCGACGAACACCACCATGCGGATCTTCTTGTACGGTGCTACCCGCTTCGCAACGTGGTCCATGACTTCTGCCTCGGTAAGCTTGCTTCCTGGCTTCCTGACGACAAGCGCCATGGGTATCTGACCTGCCTCTTCATGAGGATACCTGCAATTCATCAGAATAGTCATTGCTGCAGTACGTGCACATGAGCCGCATCCCAGTCGTTAGTAAATTCTAGAGTAAAGTCCATTACCGGTCCTTAAACTTTTTATGCTGTGTCATCCCGGTACATAGACTTTTAAAGTATGTCATCCTGGTCCTTAAACTTTCAAAGTGTGGCAATTTCTTTTGAAAGTCTATGGACCAGGATGACACAGCATAAAAAGTTCACTGCTACAACTACATAGGATATTGCCACACTTTGAAAGTTTAAGGACTGGGATGACATACTTTAAAAGTCTATGGACCGGAATGACACAGCATAAAAAGTTTAAGGACCGGTAATGGACTTTACTCTAAATTCTATGTACTAGTTTGGGGCCGCCCATGTAATCTAATGGTAGGGCACAAGATTGTGATGTTTACAAGCTCGTTATCCTTCAAAACGAAGACACACTGCTCCTTGTGTGCATTTCCTTTTTTTACGTACAAGTCTAGTCATTCTGTGCTGTAATATTTCATGCTCCATTGCAAAATCTAAAACAGATGGTGTGCAGAAAACTATCACGAGTTTGATTTAGAGTACGTGCAGTGCCTTCTGCAATTATTACATAGCAATGATCAGTGTGTTACTGGACTTACGGCATAACTGCAGCATCAGCAATTTCTGGTAATGACTGCAGGACAAGCTCCAGCTCTGCAGGTGGAACCTGCAGCGTTTAATTTACCCGGCAAAAGATTAACGAAGAATAACTGCAAAGGTGCTATACATGGCACATTGTTCAGAAGCTAAGAGCAGACCTGATAGGCCTTGTATTTGATCAGTTCCTTCAGTCTGTCTACTACGAACAGAAAGCCATACTGATCAATGTAGCAAAGGTCACCGGTCTTCAGCCAGCCTTCGGAATCGAAAGCGGCCGCATTCGCCTCATCGTCACCAACATAACCTGCAATAGATGAACTGAATAGTGCAAGTTGTTGGAGCTAATCTTGTTGTTGATAATACTCGTATATTCGAGTATTGTGTGTATAGAGTATTCATGTATTCGAATACTGTGTAATTGTGTGTCGAGTACTCGTGTGTTGAGTACTCTGTAGTCTTGTGTCAAATACTCATATGTCCTAGTACGTGTAGAAGTCAAAGTACTCATAAGTTTAGTAGCAGCCGTGGTCGAGATATCGTGGTCGAACAGCCATGTTTGAAGGGCCGTAGTCGAGACACTGTAATCGAAGAGCCGTGGTTGAGACGCTGTGGTCGGAGTGCCGTGGTCGAAGGACTCGAAGAAGGACTCAAAGTTGGTCAGGTCTATGTGTGGTCATAGACTTGGTCAGGTAGCAGTGTGTCTGCACCAGTCGTATCCATTAGATGTGTTAGTTGATTAGTGGAGCGAGTCTTTCGGTTAGTGTGTGGTGTGTGCCAAGTCGTAAGGATCGTGGCCGGCAAAATCAGATCATAGGGAGTCGTGTGGCTGTAGTGCGTGAGTGGCTTACATGTGCGGCCCAGTTGTATCTATTTAAGCTATGTAATATGTTGAGCAGTTTGAGACACGAGTGAATAACAGAAAAGAAGAAAAGACATGCATCGCCACAAAAGAAGTCTCTCCTGTGTTTACTCGTTCTCCACTCGTGTGCATTTCTTCCTTGGGCTGGGCCAACAATTGGTATCAGAGCCTCAAGATCCAAGGGGCTAAGGCGAGAGGCTACCGCAGCTGACCGTGTGTTACTGTGTCGGTCGGATGGTGATGTGCGTTCGGATCGGCGTGATGGCGCATGCAGCGGCGTGTGTCGGGCGGAGGTGCACAGGGCGTTGGTGACGAGCCGGCTGTAGCACCAAGTACCCAGGAACATGACGACAGAGGTCTGTGCGGCTATGATGAGACCAGTTGTGTACTGACGTTACACGCGACATGCCAACGGCAAAGGGCAACAAACGGCGAAGGGCAACAAACACATCATGAGAAGAGTCGACACGAGGCCTATGATGGTGGTCGCAGTCATCGTCACAAGAGAGTCAGCATGCAACATCGACAACCGACAATGCAAGATGCCGCTATGTGTGGCAAGGTAATGCCAGTGTCAGGTATGTTGGTGGGAGATCGACAACGGCATGTGAGTCGCACGAGATGCTGCTGAGTGTGGCAAAGAGGCTGCTACGTGCGGCAAGACGATGTGGATGGTCAGCATCATGAGTCGACATGTCAAATAATGACAACAAGATTAGTGGTTGATTGTTGGAACTAATCTTGTTGTAGATAGTACTCATGTGTTTGAGTGCTGTGTGTAGAATATTCGTGTGTTCGAATACTGTGTAATTGTGTGTCGAGTACTCGTATGTTAAGTACTCTATAGTCTTGTGTTGAGTACCCGTGTGTCTGAGTACGTGTAGAAGTCAAAGTACTCGTAAGTCAAGTAGCAGTTGTGGTCGATAGTCGTGGTCGAGACACTGTGGTCAAACAGCCGTGGTCGAAGACTGAAGAAGGACTTTAAGTTAGTCAGGTTTGTGGGTGGTCGTAAACTTGGTCAGGTAGCAGTATGTCTGCAGCAGTCGTATCCACTAACTGTGTTAGTTGGTTAGTGGAGCGAATCTTTTCGGTTAGTGCGTGGTGTGCACCGAGTTGTAGAGATTGTGGCTGGTAAAACTAGATCACAGTGAGTTATGTGGCTATGGTGCGTGAGTAGCCTGCATGTACGACCGGTTGTATCTATTTAAGCCATGTAATCCGTTGAGCAATTTGAGACGCGAGTGAATAATAGAAAAGAAGAAAAGGTGTACATCGCCACAAAAGAAATCTTTCATGTGTTTACTCGTTCTCTATTCGTGTGCGTTTCTTCCGTGGGCTGTGCCAACATAAGTGATCTCAACAAGGCTATGCAACACTACGATAATAACCGAAGAAAATGTGCACATGTATTGCAAGATCATGTTGTTTTGTTACCTGTCATGATGGCAGGCCCTCTCACAAATAGCTCCCCTTTCTGCCCGACTGACAAGGGCTCGCCGGTAACATGGTTGACAATCTTCACCTCGACATTCTCGGTGACACGGCCGGCGGAGCCTACGTGGGAGCACTCGTCCCGGCCGATCATCCTCGATATGCCTCCAGCCTCTGTTGAACCGTAACCCTGCAAGGAATTTACACCTCAAAGTTTCAGTCTAGAGGAATCTTGCCAATTGCTTGATTTAGTGCTCGCAGGATAGCCATCCGTTAAGCACTGAAGAGATACAGAAGGCATTAACACATTTTTGTAGGGAAGTAGGCATTGACACTTGACTAGTATCGATCTTTCCAAAAAAACTAGATTAGTATCCCAATACAAAAATGCTCGTGTTCAGGCGTCTCTGTTCTACTGCCAGTGCCATGCAACTAAACAAACTAGTAAGTTTGTGAACAGCTGGAGAAATTTTCATTTGCTGTTGGAATTCAGATCATAGTCAGACACTAGAGAGAAAATCACAGCAAATGACTTCCTAATAAGTGAGTTAAATCTAGTCCAAATCTCCAAGATTTGTACAGATTTGACACGGTAATTAGATCTTAAGACTGGAAATTGCTATTTTTGTGAGAAATTCCACACAATTTTTCACTCTTTGGTGCTTAATCTCAGGCGTTGATACCAGAGTAGGCAACCACAATCCAGATTTGAACCAAGCAAATGCACGCAATCAACGAAATGACGAAAGGTAACTACAAATTGAATGGCCTGTTTGGTTTTTGGCAAACTCGTGGAGTAATTTTTCCATCACGTCCAACCATCTTAGCCAATCTTTTTACATTATTTCGCGCTACGAGTTGAGTTGGCAAGACATTTCTTATTTCTGACGAATTTTGTGACAAGAACAGGGCCAACTCATATGAACTGCCCAAATGAGGTAGCTAACAAAATTCAGATCTGGTACTCCCGGGTGCTGACCAAATTTGTAGCGACACCAAACATTTGATTAAGGAGAGATTTTAACATGGCAACTTGGTCCTTCGTTACCAAACATGCCATTAATATCTCGAGCTACCCGATCGATTAGGCCCTCCAGACTTTGGCCTGTTCTTTATTTCTTTTCGTAGCTTTTAGTTTCGATCTCTTCATAAATCGAAATAAATAGATCGACTTCTTTAAGTAACTTCTGAAAACCGCTTCTACAAACGATTTCTTAAGCCTAAAGCCGTGTACATCATTTATACCAGGGTTTCTACTGTTTATCACCATATTAAAATCTACAAACCGCTTCTACAACCGAAATAAATAGATCGGCTTCTTTAAGCAACTTTTCAAAACCGCTTCTACAAATAGTTTCTTAAATCTCAAACCGTATACATTATCTGTATCAGTGTTTCTGCCGCACGGACAAAAATTATTAGACGTAGCAAAAGTTATCATGTGAGTCCCAAATAACATGACCGAGGCCAGAACACAACAACTGCGGTAGTGAGGTACAACACAACAGTAGTACACAAAAGGTGCAAGATCATGATCGAGAACGGTCACGCGCGTCAGAGATTTGGACGCCTTTCGTGCGATCCCATCACATGATTTCATCATTTCCATCATTGCTTCCGGCAATGGCTGGAACAAAATCATACAGGGGAGGCATCGGACGGGAGTACTTATCCCAGTCCGATCGAATCGTAAATCTTGTCCCTTTGTATTCCAGACAACACGAATTAGTGTTGAAAATGGAATGATGCATCTTTGTATGTATATTTCTCATCTCTCAGGTATGCCAAGGGGACGGCTAGTTCCGCCGAAAACTGACTAGTACTGTAGATTATGGATTTTTTTAAAGAAAGAAGTTTGGTATTCCTTTTTTTGAATTTCCAAAAAACAAGATGGGTTTTTTTCTTTTGCAAATTTGAAGCTTGTGGTATAAGGTGGTGATTGGTTGGGCTGTGGTTTATGGCTTATTTTACTGTAGCCGGTTGAAATTACACTGTAACTGAAGGTGGTTTATTTGGTATAATTAAATTTTAAAAATTTTAAAAATAGAAAAAATGGGTTAGCCCATCACGTGTAATGCAAATGAATACGGGAAAAAAGAACCGGTAAAAAAACTCAAAAAATCCAAAAAAAAAATCAGAAAAAGACGAAATTTAGGAATAGTGAAAAATAAGCCAGAAGCCGAAGCCGAATTGATCAGGGCAAACCAGGTCAAGAAAACTGGACCTGCATCAGTTCCAGTTTACTAGTATGGCTTTTTGTTGAGCTTTTTTGTCGGTTCTTTTTTTCCCGTATTTGTTTGTATTATATGTAATGGGCTAACATATTTTTTATATTTTTTATTTTTTTAAAATTAATTATACTAAATAAGATGCATCGATTCTGATGTTTTTCACCACCACTCTGATGCTTTTTCAGCTATATGCCACCAAAAAAGCCCAAATGATCACCACCTAGGTTATTAGCCGGTAAATGTGGATTTTTCAAACCCTGTCAGATGCTTTGGGATTTTTTTACATTATAAAGGGACGTCCATTTACACCACACACACATGTGTGTGTTACTACCAAAATACACGCTAAAACGTAAACGAAATAAATTCTCAATTTATTCAATAACTCATGGAGTATAGATATATGCTTTCTTACTGGTACGAGGCACTAAGGATCGATCCATAATCAAATCCGGATGAGCAGCTCGCACGATGGCACCCTATCAGATGCTTCAGTCAAGAGTTGTCCTCTCCTCCATTTCGTAGGCTACTAAACTTCGTAGGCTACATCTACGTTTGTTTTATTTTTCGTGTTGGTTTGGAAGATGGGCCAAAACGATTTCCATGAAGCGGATTTCACCTAGACATCTCCGCAGATATAAGTGATAACACCCCAAAGTCCCACGATGAACTCCAATGAATTCATTCTAAAATCGACTGGACGTTGTCTACGTCGAGAGGGGGAGTTTGCAGTTTGCACCTCATGCACCCATAGGTCAAGCTTAGAGAAATTTTGATGGTGCTCCAAAGATCTTATAAATCTCGATTTCTGATTTTTTTTATTGTAGCGGTTAAAAATATACTCAACGTAATTAAATTTAAAAATAAAAAGTTATATCATCACGTACAATGCAAATGGATAAGGAAAAAAGAAAAACAAAAAAAAAATTAAGAAGCTAGAAGCTTGCCAAGCTTCTAATTTCTTAATTTTGGTTTTTTAGGCTTTTTTTGTCAATTTTTTCTTTTATTTTTTGTATTGTACGTGACGATATAATTTTTATTTTTTAAATTTAATTACGTATAAAAATTAACAGTAGATATAATGTAAAAAAAAGGAAAACTGGTCTTATAAGAGCATGTCCAATGCAAACGCTTAGAGAGATGCTTAGTAATAAAAAACTGATTTTTCTTGCCACATAGGATACATAAGGTGCTTATTTTGAATCATCGATGCTTAAATAAGCACCGGTGCTTAGTAGGTGCTTATGTGTATAACTATATCTATTAATAGATAATATAGCATCTAAGCACCTATGGAAGAGATGTTTACATTAGAGGAAATAATTTTTACATGGATGCTTAATGATGTGACTATATTTTCTCTTTAAGCACTCATATATAAACATCTTGCATTGTACATGCCCTGCCCTGATCAATATGGCTTCAGCTTCTGGCTTCAGCTTATTTTTGCACTATTCATAAATTTCGTCTTTTTCTGAACTTTTGGCTTTTTTTGAGTTTTTTTACCGGTTCTTTTTTTCCTCGTATTTGTTTACATTATATGTGATGGGCTAATATGTTTTTTCTATTTTTAATTTTTTTTAATTTAATTATGGTAAATAAGCCTCTGTCAGTTATAGTACTTTTTTCAGTCAACTACAGTGTTTTCAGTCATAGTCCCTGTCATAGTCCCTTTAGGCGCTACCCAAACCTGCAGCGGCGCTATACGACGCTCCCGTGACTACTGGCACTCTGGCAGGCAGCCAGGCAGAGCCGCTCGGCGCGGATCTGCACGCAGCAACCAATGACCAGAATTCCAGTTCAAAAAAAAAAACCAATGACCAGAATCAGGGCTAGACGCCCAGAACTGTAAAAAAATTTCTGCGAACTAAGCTTGACTTCACGTATGCAAAACGTCCTTCTTCCGTGATCGAATTGAGTGTATTGCTAATCATAGAAGCAATCCGTGGATTCTCTCTCTCTCTAAAAAAGAAGGGTAATATTGCTAAGTAGCATCATAAAGATTATAGAGTTGAAAAATATTATCTAATGTGTCATTGACAGGTGATTCCGGGTCTCACATATGATTCTTACAAGTGATGCTATTTTTTAATTACGCAATCTTTGTTGTATTGCAACAAATAATTCAAAAAAGAAAGCAAACGCAGTTTTCAGACATCATAGGGTTAGCAACGCCCATAATTATTTACAGTTTAGGAGAAACAATCGTTGCAATTTAGTACGTAACATGAACAAAATTAATTGGACGATGAGCTTTATTTTCAACGTTTCAAGGGTCGATCTTTTTAGAAAGAGAAAAATACCCTACCTACCATACAAAGTTGTCGGTTTCCTATGCCATCGAAAAGTTGTGTTTCATTCAGTGCCATTCCTTCGAAAATCCTTGCACTATTTGCCACTGCCGTCATTTTCGTTAAGCGCTGTCGCCATTAACTCCAAAAGGCTGTCTTATTTTTCTCATTATGCCCAAATTGCCCTTGATCCCACGTGTCATGGGAGCTCCTCTCTTCCTCATTTCTACTCCCTCTCCCTGTGCGTCAGTGCGAGCTTACTTTCATGGTTGCTCTCTGGCTCCTGAACCTCCTTATCCAGAGCCCAGAGGTGGCCGGTGGGGACCGAGCGCCGCCGGCGCTAGAGGTGGGAAGCACCAGTGTAGATCCACCATTAAGCACAGGGATCTGATCGAGGCGGTGCCAATTAGGGTTCAACATTTCAGCGAAATTTTGCTAATTTTGTTCATTTTGGTACCCTCCGAAAGGAAAAACATTTGATCAAATTCTGGCCGAATTTGTCATCATTAAAATTTATTCAAATTTTGGTTAAATTTTGTTAAAATTTAAATGATGTTTGAATATTTCATTCGAATTTTTAACCAAAGTGATGAAATTTTGTTGTTTCACCTCTTTCATTGCCCTCCGAATATTTTTGCAAAACGGAAGTTTTTCCCCTGGTGCCGGCGTAGGAGGTGAGGGTAGAGGTGGGGCCAGCGTGGGAGATGGGGAGCACCACTGTGGATCCGCTGTCGAGCACAGGGACCTATTCGAGACGGGGTCGGCACGGGAGGTGGGGGCGGAGGTGGGGCCATCACAGGAGGTGGGAGCACCACCATTGAGTACGGAGGCCTGACCAAGGCGACGCCATCACGTGAGGTGAGGGTAGAGGCGGGATCGGCGCGAGAGGTGGGGCGCAACACCGTGGAGCCACCGTCAAAGCATGGCAACCTCCCCCAACTCCGACGAAGATAGTGGAAGATGTCGTCCTGGACATCGGATAGTAAATCAACGATGGTGCAATGGATCTGGTCGGCTTGGTTGCAACAACCATCACCTCCTCTAGATCATACGTCGTCAATGTTGGGTCTTCACCGCAACATGGGTTACATCTGGGCATGCTGGAGGACATGGTGAGGGTGCAACCAAGGGGCAGTGCTCACCGACCGAAGGCAGAGGAGATGTAGAGGTGCGACTAAGGGGCGCATGTTGCCTGGTTAGGTAGGGTAGGAGAGAGAAAAGGCAGAGAACAGGAAGAGGAAAGAAGAAGGGCAAAGATGTCTTTTCCTGTATAACTTAATAGCCAGCTCATGGTCAAGGGATTGAAGTGGCAAGAAATAGCAGAGAAAAGAGAGCTAGTAGTAGATAAAGAAATATCAAATTTTGGATGACATACCAAGGAAACTATCAACTTTGCATGGCCAACAAGGAATTTTGTCTTTTAAAAAACTTCATGTCAATTGTTATAGATGGGAATGGTACAACATGGACCTGGCGGTATTCTAGGTCATCCATCACACTGCCAGGGGCGGAGCCCAATAGGCCCACCTGGTGTCACAGGACACCGGGTCCAAAAAAAATTTTAGTACTAATTATCCTATATATACCATATGTGCACCCCACCAAAAAATGTGCACGGCACCACCAAGTGCCCAACAAATAAACAAAAGGCCCATCAAAGCAGCGAGCATCGTGTTCGCATTGGGACTTGGTCACTTGTGTGCGTGGCGGAGTCGCAGGAGGCTGCAGCAGCGTCGCGCGTCTGCCGTGCCGGCGTCGCTGGCTCGGTCCCGTCCAACTCCTCCGCCCGGCCTCGAGCCCCGCCTCGTCCGCTTCCGGCTTCTAGTTCCGTTCGCCGTTCGCGTTCGCGTCGGTCCGTCTGCCATCGCCGTTCTTCGACTTGCGTGTGGAAGCGCCGCTCGCCTCTGCCGCTCGCTTCTCGGCGTCTGCGGCGACGAGCGAGGCGCTGGTCGTCGATTCAGTGAGCGTGGCGCGAGATGCGATTCCAATTTCAGCGAGCGTGGCGGCGAGACAGCGGGTTGGTACCGAAGGGCCGCGACCGCGATACGTATCTTTCAATTGCCTCTTTGCGAGTTTCTTTCCTTTCTTTTTTCCTCGATTACTTTGTACTTGCTTGATTCTTAATTTACATGCATACATGCAGCATGCTTGGACCATGTCTCGACAGAAATGGTTAAAAGCCTGGGCCTGGTTACTCTCCAGCTAAATCTTGTCCATATCCAGGTTAAGATCACGTCTACGACTGGTGGTACGGACGTACGGACACGGTACTAATAATTTTTATTTTCTTCGCAGTTCGCAGTTTCGCACAGTTCGTAGTTGCCGCCGGTCGGTACTAATAATTTCCATTTTCGCAGTTCGTTGGATGATCGGGATTTCATTTTCGCAGATGTAAATGCCTCATCAAGCATCTCTGTCGCCCTGCTCAAATTTCACCTAGTTTTGATTTGATTCGACAATTTGACAATAATCTCAAGTAAGTAATCTTCTAAATGAGTGTTTACTATTTTATTTTTTTGAACATGACAATATATAATTGAGTTTTCGAACACACGGTAAATGGCGATAATTTTATGGAGAAGTTTACGAAAAGGAAAGCGCAGATAATATCGCTAATGCTAGGAATTCACTTCGGAAGATATCAATTGGGAAGAGGAGATTCGGTTTGATCCAGCAAAAGGAAAGGAATAGATGATTACCATCCTAATCGAGAAAGATGTGGTAAGAAGAAAGTACTTGGATAATGGGCCTTGTCAACCTCGCACTTATGATTTTCCATATACAGTTTGGGGATAAAAGAGAAGATTTAATCCTAAATGGTTTGATGAGTTTGGGAGTTGGCTTGAATATAGCGAGTCCAAAGATAGAGCCTATTGCTTTTTCGCTTTTTATTCGGGGACCGCAATAAAAAAGAAGTGGATATGATGCATTTGTTGTAAATGGTTGGTCTAGTTGGAACAAAAAGCGGACTAGAAGAGCATGTGGGTGGAGTGAATAGCGTCCACAACCAAGCTCTGAAAAATTGTGATGATTTGTTAAAAGAGAACAACACATTGATGTTGCTATTCATACACAAAGTGAAGTCGCTAAGTTTGCTTATTTTACTCGACTAAGGGCCTCAATTGATGTTGCTAGACTATTATTAAAGCAAGGATTGCCTTTTCGAGGTCATGATGAGTCAAAGGAGTCTTATAACAAAGGAAACTTCTTGGAAATTCATGAATGGTATGCGAGAGAATAATCCAGTTTGTAGGCAAGGTGGTGGGTAAAAATCTGCTGAGTAATAGCCTTATGGTGTCTCCTCCCATCCAAAAGGAGATTGCTCATTGTTTCGCAAAGGAAATATTGCATTCTATTCTCAAAGAAATTGGACATGATGTATTTTGCTTCTTTGGTTGATGAGTCGAGGATGTCTCTTGCAAAGAACAAATGGCGTGGTCTTGCGATATGTTGATAATTGTGGAATTGTAAAAGAGAGATTTGTTGGTCTTGTTCATGTGAAAGAGACAACTTCTTCCTATCTCAAGTCTTCTATTGATTCTCTATTTGCAGAATATAAGATAAGCTTGAAGCAAGTTAGAGGCCAAGGATATGATGGCGCTAGCAATATGCGAGGTGAGTTCAATGGCTTGCAATCATTGATCATGAGAGAAAATAGTACAGCATATTATGTCCATTGTTTTGCTCACCAACTTCAATTAGTAGTTGTGGCTGTTGTAAGAAAGCATAAAGGCATTAGTAATTTCTTTAGTATGATTTCTCTCTTGTTGAATGTGGTGGGTGGATCTTCGAAGAGAAGGGATATGGTTCGAGATATCAATCATGAACAAGTGCATAAGGCCTTAGGTTGTGGGCTACTTCAAACCGGGACAGGGTTAAATCAAGAGCAATGTCTTCAGAGACCTGGAGATACTCGTTGGAGTTCTCATTATAAAACTCTTAAGAGTTTGGTTGACTTATTCCCAACAATTGTTAAAGTGCTAGAATTTGTTGAAGAAGATGACAAGGACAGAACAAATAGAGATCAAGCATTGGGTCTTCTAGTGTACTTTCAGTCATTTGATTTTGTCTTTTATTTGCATATCATGTTGACTATCTTAATAATCACAAACACCTTGTCGTTAGCATCGCAACGGAAGGATCAAGATATTGTGAATGCTATTAAATGTGTGAAGTCAACAAGATTGCATTTGGATGAGCTTAGAAGAGATGGGTGGGAAACTCTCATAGGTGAAGTGTATACTTTTTGTGAGAAACATGATATTCCCAAGTTGGAAATGGAAGAACCTTACGTTAATCCAAAGAAGAAACGACAAAGAACTGGAATTAGCAATAAGCATCATTATGAAGTGGATTGTTTTAATGATGTTCTTGATTGGTTACTTCAAGAGCTTGATAGTCGCTTCAATGAGACAACCTCTAACTTGCTTGTTTGGTCAGCCGCTTTGAGTCCAAGAGACTCATTTCGTGATTTTAGTTTAGAGAATTTGATGAATCTAGCTAAACTTTATCCCAATGATTTTGATTATGGGGAATTGAGAGATCTTAATCATCATCTTTGCCTCTACATTCTTGATGTGCGAGTAGATGATAGATTCTCCAACATACTGAGACTCTTGGTCACTTTCTCAAAAATGGTAGAGACAAGGAAACATCTTACCTATCCTTTGGTTTATCGACTTTTGAAACTAGTATTAGTATTGCTGTTGCCTTCACTCTCTGATTGAGAGATGCTTTTCAACTATGAAAATTGTGAAAACATATTTACGTAATCGCATCGGTGATAATTTCATGAGTGATAGTCTAATTTGCTATGTGGAGAAAGAAGAAATGAAGAAAGTTACCAATGATGCAGTGGTTCATCGCTTCATGAACTTGAAAGAACGTAAATTCTAAAAGGTAATACATTTACCTTTATTTGATCGTTTTACTATTTTTCTCAAAAATTTTAATTCAATTTATTCTTTTTTTTATAGTCCATTGAAGCGGATGACGTATTTTGTCAATGTTGACCATCTTTTGTCCGGATTTCACTCTTATTTTCTTCACTTCATCGCAATTAACCATTAATATTAATGGTTTTATTTATTTTAGTAAGTATTCGATCGCAACTTCTTTATTATTGTACATTGCTATAATGCCATTGGTTATGTTAACTTATTGATGCTAAAAATTATCGAACAGATAATTATTTAGTATAATAGTGAACCCTGGTCATTTTTGTTCTAGTTCCGCCCCTGCACACTGCCTTTCCCTTTCGCCTCTAGGTCTTGTTCCAAACGGCTCCAGCTTCTAGCTTATTTTGATTTTTGGTTTATTTAAGTCAGAAACTACTTGAAATGTGTCGACATATAATTTCACTTATTTTGACCTTTTGAGGTTTTCGGCTTTTTTGCCTTTTTCTTTCCCCCCTTACTCCTTTGTATTATTTGTACTTATTTCTTTGTACTGTCCGTAATGATATAACATTTTTTCATTTTTTTAGAAAAAAACTAATAGCCACTGTAGTGCAATTTTAGCCATAAGCCAAAAACTATAGCCAGAAACTTAAGCCATAAGCCACATGATAACTACTAATTTGGTAGAATACCATAAATAGATTGTTACAACTTACATAGTACCTTAAGTCCAACATATATTTTCTCTTTGCACTGCTAAAAATAAATGGGGTAACATTGTCAAGTTAGAATGCACCATGTCCTCGACATTTATGGCTAAATGTGTGACACGACAAGTAAAAAATACCACCTCATTACACAAAAAGATAACATTTCAGTAAGTTGGTTTTTTATTTGCAAATACCTGCTATTGTTTTGGTTTTTTAAGACAATATTTTCTGTCAAATGAATATATTAATTAATTATTGGTAGCAATGTTACAGAGATACAATTAATAGGACAGCTATGTCAGAAAACTAATTATTAACACTTTCGTTCTTCTATGATCATAGAACTAAAACAAAATATCTTTTTGAGGCAGACTAAAACAAAATGTAATTTAGACTGGAGGGAGATTATGGCTATAGGCTAGAATCTATCTTGTCAATCCTTTCTTTTATACAAATTAGCGGAATTTTCTGCACAATTGTGCGGCTATATTTTGCAACATAATGCATTTGTTATATAGCTCTATTGCCTTTTGGAAACATAGTTGTATATATTATACAATTGTCGTAGTTGTAATATCTGTGTACATAGTTGTATATGTTATATAATTGTCGTACTTGTAATATTTGTGTACATAGTTGTATATGTTATACAATTATCGTAGTTGTAATATCTGTGTATGATTAATATACGCCGTTATAATCTGATCCTACTAAAATAAGTGCAAATCTTTCTTTTTTTTTCTCTCGATTAATGAGAGAATTTCTAGGATTTTTGTTTTTTTTTCTAATTTAAGGATTATTGCAAGGTTGTTCATATCTCTAAAACGAAGGAGATAACTTAAATATCACTAGTTGTTTGTAGATATATAGATATTAAGGATGTGATTCAATGTTATTTATAAAATGAAATGCACAATTTTCTAAGTAAATTGAAGGCTCCACAACAACCACTACTTGTTTTCATTTTTTTGTCCAGTCAAATACCAGAATAGTTCATGAAAATGTTGATTTTTTCGAGGCCATTATATCGGGAAAAAAGGAAGTCTTAAAATAGCATACATAGTCTATATAAAAATCCGTGCAAATCAGTCGCTTAAAATATGGGAGTACTAGTAAAAATTAGTTTGAATTTGAATTTTCAAAATTGATTGAGCCAAACATGATTGAATGATGACCCGCAACAAAAAAAAACATGATTGAAATGGCTAGAGAATGCTTGGCAAAAGTGTATACAAAATCCAAAGCAGATCGATGTAAAGTGTTTTACTAAGTGGCACGGATTCCTGGTCATATTCTGCTTGGCGGGAGAAGGCCCTCTCCAAGGGGCTTCGCTTTCTGTCTTTCAGTATTTAGAAGTCAGAAGTTAATATGAATGTATTGATTTTTTTAATTTCGGTTTTTTGTTTTTCTATTTTTCAAGATTTTTTGCTTTTATTTTTTCTTATTTTTTAATTATCTATAAAGATATAAATATATTTTTATTTTTAATTAAATGACTAAAAAACTAATAACTACTATAATACAATTTAATCGAAAAGGTTACAGTCCGAAGTTGGAGCCTGTTGGAACGGCCCTAAAATCGAACCCCAGTACCTAACCCGTCGCGGTGTTCCCGGTGCTTGCCTCGTGGCTCCGGCTACTTGTACTTTACGTATTTGTCCACTGGACACGATTTGATGTCTCACCATGTTTTGTCCACTGGATTTGTTACGGGTCCATCCTTTCAGCTCGCCCTTGCACGGGAACAGCAACATTCATGCGTTACCGTCACATGAGGATGCAGGATCCAAATCTGGCTAAATGAGCCGCTTGACACGATTCGTGTCGAGCTTGTGTAGCCACCATTCAGTTGGCTTGGTTAATTAAATGGGTTATATCGTGCTGACCCACAGGCTCAGCCATGAAGCCAGGCACGACGCAAGAAGGTTACGGGCCAAGTCGTACTGGCCAAGGCACATTTAGCCTGACGAGTTGCAGACGGCCTATTTAGCCCATCAGTCCGATAGACAGTTAGCCCTAACCATCGGCTATCAACTATCTTGCTCGATCTCCCTCTCCCATCCATCCGTCCTTCAATGGCCGCCTTGTCGTCGACATCTCCACCTCTACCGCACCGCCAGCACTACTATTGGCACCAGTGCGACCACATCATATCCATCTTGCTTCCTGCCTCCTGCGACACCGACGTCCTCTGCCCCCTCTGCACCAGATGCTTCGTCAAGGAGCTCCTCGACCTATACTTGTCAATACCGTTCTGGTGGCCATGCTGTTTGGTTCTTGAAATGGTACATTTCAGTACTGGTCTATACCGGCGTACCATTTTGGATTTAATATAATAGTACAAGTATATATATTTATAAGCATATATTTGTTTAATTATATGCACACCAAATATCATTTGTTATATTATTCTAAATACATAGTAGTACTATCAAATATAATATATAGTTCAATAGATAGTATTATCAATTCCATCGGTATTGGCCGGTATTAAAACTGGTATGGCCGGTATTGACGGTATTGAGTCGGTATTGACCGGTATTTGGGCCGATATGGAACGTAGGGGTATTTTGTATTGGTTTAGGGATCAGTATGGTATATACCGGCCCATATCGGTTGGAACGGAACGGTATTGATAACTTTGCCTCAACCTCCCACCCCACTCTCCCTTTTTCCCATCCTCCTCCACCTTCCTTCGCTCCTTTGATCTCCGCAATCCAGCGATCTCGTCATCTTCCTTAGTCCCCCCTTCCTGCCTCACCCACCCAGTTTAGTGGCGGAAGGGCATGGTGGTTTGGTGGCAGTGGGGAAGCGGCGATGACGTCGGTGAGATAAAGAGAGAGAGAGAGATTCGTGAGAGGGAGAAAGAGGATAGGGTAGCATGAGTGGAGGCAGGGGTGGCCGTCAGGGAGTGCGCTAGGGTTATCGCATACTGGCGATGCTAACCGAGAGGGAGGAGGCGGCGCCGAGGCAAAGATGAGGATTAGGAGGTGACAATGGTGCTGGGCCGATCCACCATGTTGACGCACCGGCTCAAGCACGACACGATTAGTTGGGTTGGACTGGTATAACCTATTTAGTTGTGGATTATACCGTGTCTAGGTTAAATCAATAATAATGTGTTTCGGACTGATATGGTTATTCGGTCTATTTAGACAGCTCTAGAAGGATCTTAAAGAGGATTTGATCCTCCACCATGATCCGTAAGCGCACGACGAATACTACGTGGAGTGTTCGGGAACCAATCGCGCTCTCACGTCTCATCACACGAGTGATGAGCCTCAGCCCTCAGTGGCAGCTTTCGCTGGAACCTTCCCGTAAATACTGCTCCCAGTGGTTAAAATACGCATCCTTTTTTATCGCCTCCCAGAATTGTTTTGTTTCGTGCTTAATCCGGGCACTTGCTGTCCGTACGTCGAGCCTAACAGGGCGATCGATGTCATGGAACAACTGCTCCGACAAGCTCGTGCTACCTAAAACCTAACATGCTAGCACGCCAACAAATAAGCAAGTCCGGCGGCTAGTTGATAAGGTGAACGGGCTACGTCAAGCAACACTACGTGGAGCATTCCTTTCAAGATTATCAATGTCTTTCTATATCCAGGGCGACAAGTACGCAGCATTTTCGGTCCTTCGGGGCCAATCAGGGCTGTTGGTCGATCGATTCAACGCTAGGGCAGTAGAAGAAGCAAAACTCAACGCTGCCGGCGACGTCACCCAAACAGAGGCACTTCACCGAAGTCGTACCTTTGATTCAGAGATTTATATAACAAATCATCATACTAATTATATAGTTGGGTCTTCTTTTTTTGTTTAAATCGATGTGGTTACCTCACAAGCACTTCTCATATAGTTGGTGAAAACTGACATCAGTGCCTCTGAGGTTCATATAGACGACAAAGTTGGCCATGGCCAGCTCAATTCAAACCACCACTGAACAGATGTTGGTTTTTCCTTACGACGCTTACTCGTTCGGCTTTAGAACGACTGATGTTACTAAGTAATGTTCTGTCCCTTTAAGATTGCCCCATCAGGATTTGATTGAAGATTACTGACATCTCATTGCTCTTCTTTTCCCACTATTTAAAACAGAGCACGCTACATATGCTTGGACTTGAAATTTGTTTGGAATTAAATCTTCTGAAAATAACCTTTCTCCCAAAACAAGTTAGGCCGTGTTAAAAAAATGCCATGGCTTTTAGCTGATTACGAGAGAGATTAAAGTACTGATTACGAGAGAGATTAAAGTAATATGGGATATCTTTTAAAAGCTAAAAGCAGTTTGGACTGGGCCTTAATCTCATCCGTCCTTTTTAGAATGCGGTGTTTTTTTATGCTTTCTTTGTTATTTTTTACTTAAATTTTAAAATCCATGTCGTCAAAATTTTTAAAGCTTAACTACCAATGTATTTAAAACTACTCAGATTGACTATACAAAAAGTATATAATTAGATTTATTGTTAAAAAAATACTTTTATAATATTAAAATATTGTTAGTATATTTTAGTGTAAAATTATAAAAAGTAACGGTTAAATTCGTTCCACAAAAAGGTAAAAAAAGCCAAAACGTCTAAGTAAAAAAAGGAGAAATATGGTACATTTAGCGCTATTTTCTAGGAAGGGTTTTGTTAGATATCATCTGGATGTTTTCTTTCTAAGAGCATCTCCAATAGTGACTTATGAGCTAGCTCTAAGCATATTATTTTATATTTTAATAGAAGAGAGAGAAAATCTATCTTTTAATCAAGAGCTAGTCTCATACACACATTCCAAGATTATGTGAGAGCGTCATGTGAGACTATTTATGTTATGAGCTATGTGCTAAAAGTTAGTACTATTAGAGAAGTTGTCTTAGAGCTAGTAACTAGCTCATACTGTTGGAGATGTTCTTAGTATTATTTAGATTTAGAACTGTTGGATTAGAGATTCAATGACCATAAATTCTCCTCTTTGAATTCTACCAATTTCCCTTGAAAAAATCTCCTCTTTAAAAAACAAAAGGGATTTTGATCTTTAATCAAGAGTCGTAAATTTAAATAATAGATAAAAAAATATCCGGATAATACTTCTAGGAAATAGTAAACAGTTCTAGGAAATAGTAAACAGGGGAAGAACGAAACGACGACAACAAAAAAACGCACCGGGAACAACACAAAGAAAGCGACGTGCAGATATAAAAAACTCACCATGCACAGATCCACGTGCGGGAACCGTAGCCGGAACCTCTCCGCCGCCGCCCACGGCAGCGGGGCGCCGCCGCAGATCACCCGCTCCAGCGTCGCAAGCCTGCACCGCTCCTTCGCCATTCCCACCACCACCGGCGGCGACGCCGTCATTTCCGTGACCTCCCACCGCTCCGCCGCCTCCACCAATCCCCTTAACCCGGCCTGCGCCTCCGTCATCACCACCGTCGTCAGCCCCAGCGCCACTCCCGTCAGAGCGAAGACGAACCCCATGGAATGGAACATCGGCGCACCCAGCAGCGCCCTCTCGAGACCCTTCCTCGGCTTAGCGCGCAGCGCGTGGAAGCCCGCTGCCATCGCGATGAAGCTCCGGTGCGGCAGCGCCGCCGCCTTCACCCGCCCCGTCGTCCCCGAGGAGTACTGGATGGCCGCCGTCTCCGACTGGTGCACCACCACGGTCTCCAGCGTCGACTCCTCCCCTTGGTCGTTCTCCAAGAGGGAGCGGAACTGTGGGGAGTCGAGGAGGACGATTGGGAGGCCGGCGGGGAGCTTGGCAGAGGTGGAGGAGACGGCGACGGCGACGGATGCGCCGGAAAGGGACACGAGGCGGGAGACCTCGGGGGCGGTGAGGGCCGGGTTGGCAGGGGACACGACCGCGCCGACGGAGAGGAGCGCGAAGTAGAGCACGGGCACGTCGAGCCGCGCGGGGACGAGGACGAACGCTACATCGCCACGGCCAAGCCGGAGTCGCAAGCGTAGGGCGCCGGCCAGAGCGCGCACCTGGGACAGGAACGCCGGGTAGGAGACGGCCTCGCCGGTGGCGGCGTCGAGGAGGGCTGGATGTGCGGGGAGTGGTGACGGTAGGAGCGAGAACGCGAACGCCGGGAACGAGAGCGGGTCATCCAGCGGCGGCAGCGGCACCGGCGGGCGGAGGCTGCGGAACGACTTGGTCATCGCGCAGTAGCCGGTGCGGGCGTCAACAACTCCGCTGCTTCCACCGTCGGCGTTGGCCGCGGAGGTGGGACTAGTAGCCATTTTTCGACTCGTAGTAGAGGCGAGGGGAGGTGGTGATGTCGATTGGTTTGGCTGCTTTAGGACTCTATGGCCGTGCCAAAAGGCAGGGCAAGCCCAGAGCCATATAGCTGGCCAATGGGCCGTGCCGGGCCGGCACGGGCCCGGGCTCGGCACGGCCCGTTAAGGCCCATGAATTAAACGGGCCATGCCGTGCCGGCCCGCGGGCCGCGGTGGGAGCCAGGCACGCCCGAGCCGTCTTGCGTCGTGCGGCCGAACACGATTTTATTAAGCGAAGTGTCTTGTACCCATTAGCCCGTTTAGTCCAAAAAAGAAAAATTAAGAAAAATTGTAAAAATTGTAGAAAATTCAGAAAAATTCAGAAAAATGTAGAAAATTGTAGACATTGTTAATCACAAAATAAATATTTCCAATGACATAATGAGCTTTATTAACTTATTAAATTACATGGGATGGTTGCCTCATTAAAAACTTTACCAAGTAAAAACTCAATTTGAGAAAACCTTGGTAAAGAAAAAGATACTGACCTATAAAGCTCATTAGTGACCACATGTGAAGAAAATATTGAAAACTATTCATTGCTATCTAAATACAAATTCTCGAAAGATTCTTCTAAATCTTTATTATCTGCAGATATGTTGGAGTCTTGCTTCACTGTTCCCGATCTTTGACGGTCATAAGTACTTCGACCATCTCGTTGGAGAGACTTGTTCGTCGCTCCTCGATTATTCTTCCGGAAAGATGAATGTCGACTCAGGAGCGTAGAGACAGAGCGATCAACACATCCCGCGCTAATATGGATAGCACTGGATATGATACCTTCGGGTTTGCCACCATGAGAGGATGTTCAACTCCTGCGAAGTCGACGCTATCACCGTTGAGATAGCTTGATAGGTCTCCAGTGCTTTGTCGCTTTCTTTGTGTACCGCACTGCACGAGAACTAGACGAAGAACCAAAAATCTTGCCCCATTGCATAGCCCCCTAGAGGTGATAGGGACTACCGAGGGTCTTTGTAAGCATACAGATCCAAATTTATTTTCATATTTATTATATATCTCATATAATTTATCCTTAACTTGTGTATAGTATGAACAATAGTCTAAACCAGGTAGCCTCACTTAAAACTTGTAAAACATTTATAAATCCTTGGAGTTTGGCCCTAGGATCCAAAATAAAAGCAAATGCATATAAAATAGGAATTTCGCTCCAATATTTTAAAAACTTAGATTTCATGGCACCTCAAAGATCCCGTAGTATATGATCATTTTCAAAAGCCTTTAGGTGAGTGGCAATTTCAACAATATTATGAACAATCATGGGAGATGTAGGGTAGTATACTCCAGAAAGACAAAGCGTAGCTTTATGAAAAATTTCTAGAAAGGAAAATATTTTTCACCAACATCCCAATCGTCCTCGGTAAGTTGGGGTCTCTAACTTGGGTTCTACTTGAGGAGCTACGAGATTGATGACTTTGGGTGTGAAGGAAAACAGATAAAGTGCTCTTATGTGGCAATATATGTTTAAGCATAAGATAAGTAGAGTTCCATCTAATGAGCATGTCTAAACCAAATTTTCTAGGGCGAACATTCATTGCTACGCAAAAACTCTTATATGCGGCTATTCGTTTGTTAGAACAATTAATAAATGAAATTGCATCTCTAAAAGAATTAATACAAGCATCTAATCTTTTTAAACCGGATTTAACAATAAGATTAATAATATGACAAGCGCAACGTTGATGCAATAAGAAAGACTGTGCATAATTATTAAACAAAGGAGTAAGAATTTCCATAGCTTTAGTATTTGCAGCTGCATTATCTAAAGTTATAGAAAAAATCTTATCCGTGAGACCAAAATCTTCTATAACTTTAATAATGCTATCGCAATATTTTCACATTATGTGAAACATTAATTAATTTAAATCCTATAATTCTTTTTTCCATTATCCAGTCATCATTAACATAATGAGCAACAACGCTAATATAATCCTCTCTTGCCCTACCACTCCATATGTCGGATGTCAAAGCAATAGAGAATGTACATGTATGAAACATTTCTTTCAATTTATCACGACAATTGTTATAATATTTAATTAAATCTCTAGTTGTTGTTTGCCTAGATACGATAGTAAATCGAGGTTATGAGCGATCGTAATATATTTTGGAAAGCATCGATTCACCAAAATTTAAAGGTAAATCTTGAGAAGCAATTAATCTACAAAGAGATTCCCGAGCTACCCTGGTTGTACTCCCACGCACGTCTCGAGCCGTCGGGGTTATATTGCGGTGTGTGCAGCGCATTTGTATTCCTTGCCTTTTCTTGCGACTTGCGGCATGTCGTTGTAGATGACCCGTCCCACTGAAGATTTTGCACTCAATTCATTACCACAAATTTTACAAACAAGATACCTCACCGAAGTCCCATCATCGTCGGTCCTGAACTTCTTGTCGAAATCATTCCAAAGCGTAGATGTACTAGCTCTTGATCTTTTGCACCGTGCTTTGAGTCGTGGATGCACTTGTTGAGCCGCAGAAGATGGATCGATTGGACCTGCGCCACCGGGCGTCGGTTCTTCGGCATCTCCGGTTTGTACATGTGGACCTTCCGCGGATGGATATGCTTGTTGAAACGATTGCATATCCTCCGCCGAGAGGCGTATTCGGAGAGTTGAAAATCGTAGTTCTCCATTAAATCAAGCGCAAATTGAAATAATAAAGAACGATTAGCAAAAATTAAACCAATAAATAATACCAAATAAGAGTATAAGACAGCATTATTACCTCCTTTGCAGCTCTCACAAAAATCTTTGAAGATTTTTGAATTTTGAATTTTGCCCGAATTTTCACCAAATTTGCGCAAACACTTTCGAATTTTTCAGAGCTAAACCGAGAGAGAAGAGTGAGGTTTGAGGTGTGGAGAATGGAGGCCGGATGCCCCTATTTATAGAAAAATTTCAGATTTTTCCGATTTTTTGCTATTTTTTCAAATTTTTACCCCAACGGTCACAAAAACAGCTAGTTTTTGAATTAGCCGGCGGGCGGGCGTGCGGGCGGGCGCGTGTGCGTGCTCGCCGTGCCGCTGGCCGGCCGTGCCGTCCGGGCAGACGCCCAATTGCTAACGGCCGCGCCGCGTCGCCGCGCCGCGCCGCGACCGGCGGCCAGTCGCCCGTCGTCGTCGTGCGCGCCGCGCCGCCCGCCCATTTAAATCCCGTGCCGTGCCTAAATGGGCCGGGTCTACAGTAACGGGCCGTGGTGCGGCCCGTTTAAGCCCGGCCCATTTGGCCACCTATACAGAGCCATATGCTCGAATTGTTTCTTAGGTACAGTCTCTCTCCTCGAGCATAGAGTTGGATTTTTTTTTGGCTATGAGCTATAGTTTTTGATCTTAACATAAACGTTTACGTAAACAAACTAAATACTGATAAGTTATTTTGAAAAATCTGTCTTTTTAGTCTTAGCATGAGCAATTGTACAAATGTATCGAACGCTGATAAGTCATTTCGAAAACTGCTATAATAAGTTGTTTTAAAAAGTGAGTGAAGATATAGTTATATTTATTTATTTAAAAATTATAATTTATATAGCATATGTTGACAGGATGGTAGTCTAAATCCTATAAATTCTCTTTCATCTTTATACCTTTTGTTTAGATGCTTTTGAAATCATAACATGTGGCTGCCGGACAGGCTAATTACTGGACAAGTCACTCACACACTCACTCCAGTAGTTGGTTACGTGTCCTGGCCTTATGGGCCCCAATGCTAGAGGAACGAGGGATGCATCGTGATGCACGAGATACGATAAGCATGGTCGTCTCTGAATATACGGATTTGTTATTTTGGGCTGCTACTTATAATTTTTATCGATTTCTTAGTCTAACAAATACTTAATTTTAAGAAAAGCTAAAAAAACTAAAAATCATTGAAAACAAAAACATCATACCCTACTACTAGTGATACAAGATTAATGATAGTGCGGCACATGTTTTTTTGTGTGAGGAAGACATTTAGTACACACTAAAGCTAGCATTCTAAAGAACTATCTATAAGGATAACTATTTGATGCTTACATGCACACACAGAATTTATAGAGGCTGCTTCGTTTGGCGTTATAGACTAGTGAGCAAGTACAATAGTATAGCCAACTAGTGGCTATAACACTTGTCCATTTCATCTATAGCCTTCAAAAAAATAGTTCATACAATAAGGTAGCTATTACAATAACTATTTGGCCCCACGTGTAAGAGAGTGAAATGCATATTTTTACGTGCTATAGCTAGCTGTAATTTAGTAGCCAGCTTCCTTCTCTTTCTTCCTTTCTCTCTCTGCCACGTAAGATTTTGCTGATATTATATTTACTATAACCTGCTGACTAAGCCTTATTGTACCTGCTCTAAGGAAGAGCTTGCTCGATTTTTTTTTGCATACTCTCTTTCCTCCATATAGGATATATGTTGATGTGTACATGCATATAGCTAGCTAACTTAGACTATTGGAGATGCCCTAAGAGCAAGTACAATAGTATAGCCAACTAGTGGCTATAACACTTGTCCATTTCATCTATAGCCTTCAAAAAAATAGTTCATACAATAAGGTAGCTATTACAATAACTATTTGGCCCCACGTGTAAGAGAGTGAAATGCATATTTTTACGTGCTATAGCTAGCTGTGATTTAGTAGTCAGCTTCCTTCTCTCTCTTCCTTTCTCTCTCTGCCACGTAAGATTTTGTTGATATTATATTTGTTATAGTCTGCTGACTAAGCCTTATTGTACCTGCTCTAAGAGCAAGTTTAATAAGGTCGATTGTATAGCTACAAGGAATCCATGTCAAGCATAGTCCTATGTGGAGGGAGAGAAAAGGAGAGAGAGAGCTGCCGGCTCCCATGCAAGAGTCAGGCTATAGCACAGGAAAAGAGACGTTATCCATGCATGTACCAATAGAACTAACTGCTTTACCCATGCATGTATTAAATTATCAATACCCATGTATGTATTAAATGATTGAGAGCCCTTGTGGAGACAACTTATAGCCAGCTTATTGTATGAGTTAGCTGTATCATTATCTTTTGATGATATGAAAATGTATTGAAGGTAGCAGCTATCTATACTATTAAACTTGCTCTAAGGGAAGTTGCCGAAAACTAATGTGGAACCGTGGAAGATCGATCGTCCTAGTGTTTGGTTGGATATGTTGGATCAAGGAATTGGGATGTTTCTAAAAGATCACGTATAGCGTGGTATGACCGGATTCCACTTTTGAAAGAATGATTTGAGTGTGGACTAGTTCTACTTCTGCTTGGAAGGTTGAAGAAAGGATCAAAGGTGTATATATCAACCCCATCTTGCGCCATTCTCATACCTTAAGCTTTCGCCCCACCCCATTTGAATCGAAACATACATCCAACTAAATTAAGCCGAATAAATGTTCATTAGGATGGGTCTGGATCTAACACGGAGTTATTGGTACGGCGAATAGCACAAACCTACTTAATTTTGTGCAGCACTTGTATCTCTCGATGTACTTACTACGTATCTCTAATTCCTATTGGGTACGTACGTACTTGGTGCTCGTTAACTTCAAGCAGGAATGTACCGAAGCGACCCTATATGGGGACCGTATATTTCCACCAAACAGGAGTACCTTGACCTGAAACTGGCTCACTCACGATCGGGGATGATGTGAGTTGTAAGCACGGAGTTGACACTGTTTTCTCAAGGTAGGGGATGATGATCGCTCTCTTTAAGGGCTTGTTTAGATGGGCCAGTGTTGGCTGGATCACGGCCCAAGTCACATGGTTGCTAGCTATGCGTGAAACTTTCCAAACCTAAGCAAACCAGGAGAAAATTCCCGTAATCGTTAGGGGGAGCAAACTTAGCCAAGCTCGCTGGCTTGTTGCGATGCAGCTAGGCCTGGTAATGGGCCGTACTGATTAGGGTTTAAAGGGCTAGGCCCTTTCATGGGCTGCCGTCGGGCTCTTTGAAACGGGCAATAATTAAAGATGGGTAGGGTCGGGCTGGGCTTTACTCAAAATGAGTTGGGCTAGCGCCGGGTTAGGATTGATGTAAGAGGTTGGAAAGGGCTTCGGCCCATGAGCTAGCCCCAAATAGAGAAATCAGAGGCGAGCGCAAGGGGGAAAAAGGCAAGGAGGAGATCACCGGAGGACTTTAGATTCGATTGGCATCCAGGTAGTGATGAGGCTGGTGCGGAGGTACGATGTTGGATAACCGGAGTAGGGGTGAAAGTACTGCATCTTCGCAAGGCGATGTATGGTCTTCGATAAGCACCGAGGGCCTGGAATGCCAAGCTTGATGTGTCCATGGCGTCACTTGGTTTCCAAAGGAGCAGCTCCGAGCACGGCGTGTACATGCGGAGCCGAGGGTCATCGCGGCTGGTAGTCGGGGTCTACGTCGACGACTTGATCATCATCGGCACCAGCAGTGATGAGATCGTGGCGTTCAAGCTCGAGATGAAGCGCGTCTTTCTCATGAGCGACCTTGGGTTGCTGTCGTACTACCTCGGAATCAAGGTGAACCAAGGGTCAAGCGGCATCTCGCTCTATCAATCTGCCTACGCAGGGAAACTGCTTGAGCGGAGCGGCATGAGCACCTGCAACCCCAGTCTGGCGCTGATGGAACCAAGGCTTAAGTTGAGCAAGGAGAGTACTGCTCCACTGGTGGATGCCACCGAGTACAGGCGCGTCATCGGTGGACTATGCTACTTGGTGCACACCTGGCCAGATCTTGCCTACGCGGTGGGCTATCTGAGCCGGTTCATGGAGAAACCACGTGAGGACCACCTCAACGCGGTGAAGCGCATGCTACGGTACGTAGCAGGAACGCGTGACTACGATCTTCACCACGCCAGGAGGGAGGATGAACGAGCTCGTCTGGTCGGCTATAGTGACACCGACATGGCGAGTGACGTCGACACGCGCAAGAGTACCAGCGGCGTCATCTTCTTCCTCGGCGGCAATCCCATCACCTGGCAGTCCTCTAAGCAGAAGGTGGTGGCTCTGTCCTCATGTGAGGCAGAGTACATTGCGGCGGCTACAGCAGCCTGCCATGGTGTCTGGCTAGCTCAGCTCGTGTCTAATACGCTCGGCACTGAGTCTGGAGCGCCGAAGCTCAAGGTGGACAACCAGTCCGTCATCGCTCTCAGCAAGAACCCCATCTTCCACGACTGAAGCAAACATATTGACACTCGTTACCACTACATTCGGGAGTGCATCGACGGGAACAAGATCGTCCTCCAGCACACTTCGATGGAGAACCAGCTGGCGGACATTCTGACCAAGGCGCTTGGACGCGTGCGGTTCCAGCAACTGCGTGCGTTGATCGGTATCAACAAGATCGGTGAGCACAACAAGAACTAGGGGTAGAAATGTTGAAGGTACTCCAGCGTCTCACCATTTCGTGTCAATTAATGGTTGCCATTTCTTTGTTTAACTGCAGCTGTTTCTAGGCGTTTTGTGCTGTGCATTATGGGAATGCTAACATCCATCTTTAGTGGGAAGGCTAACATCCATTTTTCCCTTTAAATAAGTATGCGATATATCAGAAAATGCTGCCCCGTTTTAGCAGCACCAAACACCTGTGTTCATCATGTTCTTGAGTGCGCGTTCGAGAGTTTGCCAGCGGCGAAAGATTGCTGGTGATCCGCGACAAAAAGAAGTAAATACACATTTCTACCGCTCTACACATGCAAGGAGATTTTTCTATTCTTAAGGCAAGATTTTACTAAAAAAACTCTCTATAACAATTCACCATCCTGCCCACCCTCACGCTTAACTTTGAAATTCTAATGGGATCCAATGCTTTAATGCTAGTATGATCATATGTGACATATCGCTCGTCCGCTTGCCCCTCAAGTCCTCCCGCCGCCAGCTCCTCGGCGCCCTCCTCACACTGCGGCGGGTCGCCGCCCCTGGCCGTGCGCGTCCGCCACCCACCGCCCACTCCACCTTGCGGCCGCCTGGTCAGCACTCACACGCTTCTCGAGGCGGCACGCCGGCGTGTCGCCGAGCTCAAACTCTCCGGGACGGCGGCGGGCCCTCGTGCGATCGACATGGTAGGAGACGGACTACGAGGAGTTCGTGTGCGGCGCGTGAAAAGAAGTAGACACACTTCTACCGCTCTACGCATGCACGGAGAGTTTTCTATCCTCAGGAGCATGAAAGTTTACTGAGTCGGGTGTTTGGTCCCTAAAACTAAGTGCTGGAATTTACTATGAGTTGGGCAGAGCGGAATTTACTGTGAGAGCGCTGGAATTTGCTATCAGTTGGGCTTAGTTTCAGAGTTGGGACAGGGCTGGCGTAGTTTCAGCATCAAAGCGCTGGAACCGCTAGAATTTTACCATGCCTTGGACGACAGTAAAGACTGGAATTTACACTGTCCTGGACGATAGTAAAATAGACTCAGTGTGGTTTAGGCAAAACAAAAAATTATGTGAGCTGGACCTGCTCTGAACATGCAGTCCTTAATTCTGTCATTGCTGGTGTAGAGCTTGGTTACTGTATGCTGGCGCTGTTTTTGTCACCAAATCAAATTAAGGTTACAGAACGATGAGCCCTAAAAATGGCTGCAACTTTTTAAGTAGTAAAAGTAAGACAACATTTCCTCACAAAAGGAAAAGCACGTACAAAATAGCAAGCGAGGACCGATAGATCACAGAGAATTAAGCAAGCTGTGCTGATAACATAAAATGGAAACTGTGTCCATTCTAGCAATAAACACAACGACGCGGTGCAGTAAAATCACACCCCCTACAATGGAGCCGTCTGGACAGAGGAAGAACACACAAGCAAAGGTATGTATATTACGTAGGCCGTCAAGGAGCAGTTAGCTAGCTAGCGTCAGCCGCACAGGGAGGGCATCTTGAAGGAGAAGAACGAGGACGGCAGGTGCCCCGTCCTCCTGATGTAATCGGCCTTCTCCGACGTCCTCGCGGCGCGCTCGTTCAGCTTGGCCTCGGCGCTCGCTCGCTTCTCCTCGGCCATCCGCCGTAACGTCGCCTGCTTGTTGGCGAGCTTCTCCTGCGCCCGTGCTTTCATCTGCTCCGCTTTCATCTGCAGGATTTTTGTTTGAACAAGCTGGTCAGATGAATCCGCAGTAATGCTTACAGGGATCATTAATTAGGCATCAGAAAAGTGTTCCCATAGTGCAACCAAAGGGGCCATGGCGCATCAAGTACGTTGCTGTGAAACTCAAAGAGGAGTTTATATCCACTGTGGTAAAGTTCAAACAGTTCTGACTTCTGGCCAGTGTGGTGAAAATTACTGGTAAGGCCAATTAAATTGGTCAGGATATTAAGATTAGCAGACCTACTTGTCTGCCTTCCTTGTATGCAGTGATTTCTTGGACCACACAAAAACTCAAAGTGTTATGAAGCAAAACCCTATTCTGTAGACGAGGATAAATGAAAAACAAAAGAAAAATGATAGTATCTGCGCTTCTGCAGTACTCTTTTCATTCTCGGCCATTCCAAGAAAATGGAAACTACAAAATGGGCGGAACAAAAATGGGATTGCACAAACCATACCTCTATTTTCTTCATCTCCATCTCAGCTTTTCTCTTCTCATGGTTCTCCCAGGCCTGGATCTTCACCTCTTCACGCTTGAATCTGAAATTAGCAAAGACGAGAAATTAAAACTGAGTAACTGCCAGATCTGCATAAAACACGAACAATTCTGATACACAAAAAATAATAGTAAAAATCAGTCTCACTCTCACCTCGCCGTGAACTTGGCCCGCTCGGCCTCGTCCCAGGCCGCTGCGCGGGATTCGAGCGAGTTCGCGCTCGGCACATGACTGTCCACGCCGCCGTCGCCGTCCACGTCGCCGTCGCCAACCATGCCTAGCGCCACCGGCTCGGCCGTCCTGACCACGACGGCGGTAACGGCCAGGGGCCCATCCTGCGGCCGCCTCGCGGGTGTTGACGACCGCGACGATATCGGACTCCGTGCGACGGGTGTGGACGCCCGCAGCGGCGTAGCGGTCCTGGACGGCTCCTTGCTGGCGATGGGGGTCATCTCCGTGCCCATGTCCCGCAAGCACACCGACCGGACCACCGCCACGGGAGAGCCATGCTGCTGCAGCATGCAGTCGATCTTCTTGGTTTCGCCCACATCGTCGCCCTCGCCCATCTGTGGCGGCGTCGGGGGCGCGGCCACCGCGGCCACCATGTTGTACTCCAGCGCGCCGTCCACGCTGCTGCAGGAGATGCGGCCGTTCTGCGAGGACGAGCTCAGGAGGCGCCGGTCGTCGGCGTTGGAGTTCCGGGGCTTGACCTTGCCTCCGTGGATCCCGTCGGCGCCGCCGTTGGACAAGCCAACGAGCCACTTCTGCGCGTCGTCCCACTTGGACGGCGTCGGCTTGGCCCGGGATGCTGGGTTCTTGCGTTGCAGCCGTCCGTTGACCGCGCCATTGGTGGTGTAGCTGTAGCACTCCTTGTCGTCCACCGGCCGCATTGCTTGCATTCTCTGAGCAAAATGTGAGCAAACCTGCGTTTGAGAATTCTGTTGCTGTGCAACAAATTTGTTGTCTGATTTGAGAACTACTGAGCTAGATCTAGCTGCAGAAAAGGTTCGGAATTTGGTCTCTGATGAGGGAAAATAACGGGAAAACGAAACACTCAAACACAATGCAAGTGGATTTCCATTTATCCGGGATCTTGTTTCTCGGAGGCCTGCAGCTGAGAAGATATAATAGGCTACATTTGCGTATGAAAAAATGCTACACTAAACAATTGCCAAAATTTGCTCGATGTCCAAGACCAGAACAAACACCCAAAGAATAGATTGTAGCATTTCCCCAACAGAAAGCAAGGCCATATACCTATATTTACAAGCCAACTCCTCCAACCAAGCCACAAGATGATGTAAAAAAAACTTTCTGTACTTTAACCAAAGATGGATGAATTCCCTTTTCATCATTTCCCAATTACAGAAGCTCTTTCTCTCCCTTTCCATGTAAAGCAGTGCCATCCATCAAATGAAGAAGCCAATGTGACACTATATAAGTTCCCTCTTATCCCCTTTTACAGTTACACAACTGAACTTGTCAAATCATTTTAACTGAAAGCAATAGCACAAAAGGCTTGAAATAAAGCATAAAAAAGTTGTTGCTGTGGAGATCGCCACCAGCCAGTGCAAAGAGCTGACCTTGGAAGTAAGAGCCTGCAGGGTGATGGGAGGAGGATGACAGAGACTGCAAGGAGCAAACTGACTACTAGTGTTGTTTAGGTTCTATCTTTTCGATGGGCTCTTGACATCATCAGATTCCCTTGGCTTTGGGTGCCGGAGCAGCACAGCAGGGTGCACATGGCCAGATGCGCTACTGCAGGCTCTACACGAGAGAGAGAGAGAGAGAGCTCGTTGGCCGGAGAGAGAGCTCGGCTCGTTAGCTCGTTTCTAAAAATACTTTTAAATTATATGTAAAATTATTTTAGAGCTCGATAAGAGAGAGAGGTGGCACTCCCAGCAGAGTATAATAAACATCGTCGCAGCGTGCCACCAATGGCCAACTTGTAGACTTCATTGCATCTTATAAAGAGGAAATATCCTGGGATGGCCAAACCACAATGAATAGGTAAGTGAAAATATGATACGCAAACAAGCTGGTAACAAATTTTCATAATTTAATATCATGTGCTTGTCCTAGATTACATCAAGTTAAGTGTGTGTTACTATCAAAGTAATTAGGTTGTGACAAAATGTGTTTGTATTAATTGTAGCCTTTCTACCTCAGTAGGTGGCATGAACATGATCCATAATTAAATTGAAAATGTCAAAAGCCGGACAGTTTTCTTGTTGATCTAGAGTTTTCCTTTCGTTTTTTTCTTCATGTTTTTGATAATTTTTGTTGTTACCTAAACTCTGTAACGAAATTGCACTACTATAAAAGCCTAGTACTAAACGCCACATCACAGACGGTTACCCAAAACCATTAGTGTTAAATATAATCACATACGGTTTTAGTTTAGAGACCGTCTATGTTGCTGCCAACGCTAAAAACTGCCTGTAAAAATAAAATACCATAGACGGCTCGTGGTTAAAACCATAACAAGAACCATCTATGATATTATTAAATATCACAAACGGTTCTTACTTTGAACTGTCTATAATAATTCACAAACGGTTCATATTAAAAACCGTCTGTAATAATTAGTTTATCACAAACTGTTTGTATTAAAAACTGTCTTTGATAATTCCACTATATTAATTGCGTACAGACCCGTTGATCTCTGTCTTAAATTTCAGATCTACGCTGCTGCTTTGAGCTAGAAGCAGGGCTTTGAGGCTATTCGGTGAAAGAAGACTATTTGGTAAAAGTAATTATAGATCCACTAAGTTATTGGCTACCTATGGTTAGTAATTTGTTCCTAATTATATTATAATTTAGATCTAGATCTTGGTGAAAGGAGAATTGATGATGGTTTAGATCTAGCTAGCTTGATATAGAGAGAAAATTATTTACATCTAGCATAATTTAGGGTTTAGTCAATTCATAGTATATTTCTACTTAATTCAATGTAATTAATTATTCTTGGTACATATAGCTACTTAATTTAGACCGTACATATATAGTGTACTAATTAATTAATTCAATATGTAATACAAAATTGTTATATACATAACGTAAGGCTGAGGCTGGATGTACGCTATAAACCGTGTAAGTGAAGAGTACATTAATGGCGTTTCTGCTTTTACAAGAGCTGCCGAGGAGAATATGTTGAATAAAGAGATGGAATATATATACTGTTCATGCATTGACTGTGAGAATCTAAAGATGTTTAAGAACCGAGCGCAGATTAAAGCGTACTTGATTTGAAGAGGTTTCAAAAAGGAGTATGCACATTGGACCAGTTATGGTGAAGAACATATTGCACAGGAAGATAGTAATAACAACATCGCCAATGAAGTCAATGATATGCCGCCGAATAATGTTGATTGTGGTTCTAATTCAGATAGGCTACATGATGACAATCTGGATCAGGTGCTTCGCGATGTAGAAGGGAACTGTGATGAGAGAAAGTATGTTAAATTCTGGGGCTTGATGGAGGACTCGGAGAAATCTTTATTCACGTGTTGCAAGTCAAAGTATATGAGGTTGTCAGCCATGCTTGAACTACTGAAATTGAAGGTAAGCAACGGTTGGTCTTATAAGAGTTTCATGACACTAGTAGGTCTTCTAGCGGACATGCTTCCGGAAGGAAACGAGTTGTCCAAAACCACCTACAAAGCCAAGAAGGATCTTTGTTCGTTGGAAATAGAAGTAAAAAGAATACATACATATCCTAACATGGCAGCTGGCCATAGGGGCAAAAGCGAAAATTCAGGTGGACTAAAATAGGGGAAAAGGGGGAATGCTGGGAAAAGCCAAAAATGGCAAAGTCTAAACGAGATCTTCTATAAAGTGGCAAATCCTAAATTACAATTTACATAGTGGCAAATCGTAAAATGTCATTTTATGGAGTGGAAAATCCTAAATTATCCCAATAAAATAGGTACCTCCCCAAGTTTAGGTTGAAGCCAATGTTGAAGGTCTACTGTAGTGGCGGAGGTGGCAGAAAGTGTGGGTACCCCTGGTAAGGGTATAGCGTTAGATACACACCTGCCTGTGGTGGTGCCTGCTGAGACAATCCTGGCCAATATGGTCATGGAGCTGGTGGTGGTGCATCCTGGGAAGGCTGCCACTAGTTCATGACTAATGTGAGTTGCTCATTGAACCTAACTTGATCTTCATTGGGCTTTTGGACAAAATTCATGATTGCATTCCTTATTTTCAAAGGTTTAGGCGGTGGATAATACCTAGCGATAAAAGTTGGAGCACATTACGTCCAACTTTTAATGCTACCATTAGGTAAGGAATTTAACCAGGCTTTCACTTTACCTTTCAAGGAATAAGGAAATAATTTCATCATCATAACATCATGTGGTTTATCTTTGATTTTATTCGAGCTATATAATTCATCTACAACACTAAGATAATTCTTTGATCTCCATAATAAATTCAGGATTAATTTCATATCTATTGCTCTTGATTTCTGGACATGCTATTGGAGATCTTATACTTTAAGGAGCTGGATTAACAAATAATTCAGAAAATTCTAGTGAATTGGGTGACAAAGGTGTAATAGGTTCCAGAGGTGGACAATCTAATAGATACGGTCTACCCAAACAAAGCATGTAAATAAAACAACTTACTTAATTGAAAGAAATATAAATCCAAAAAATAAATTCTAAAGATTAAATAACATAATTTAAACAAAAGAGAAACCAACTAAGCACTACACTCAGCAGTGGTGCATGAAAACGCTTGATGACCTACAAGTGGACAAGATCAATGCAACACTTTCTCTTAGAGTATTCAATGTTTATCAAACCCAATAGGAGCAAAGGAAAGCTAGTTTCTCTTTATTGCAACCATATATCACTAGTAATAATTGCAAGGAGTAAAATAGAGGATAATTATCATTGCGATGATAAAATAATCTAATATAACTAGAATGACTAAAAGTAAATGAAGACTTGACAATAACAAAGGCCAGGTATTGAAGATTTTGGTTCAAGGTAGATTGGTAGACATCAATTTATATTCATAAGTTAGTAGGATCACTTCCCTTTTCTTGGTCTCATGGGCAAACTACCCTTGTGCCGCCATTACTTTGCTCATGGGATTCCAAACTTTGCCGTCCACCTCTTGGCCTGACAGTGCCACCTATTTTAGTATTAACGTTATGAAACCAGATTGACACATTCAGTCTTGTGATAACTTGAGCTCCTCGGATTACAACAACTCATTTTTCATATCCACGCTTGTCACCCTACAGGTCACTGACTTGTTGTTGCAATCAGTGATTATTCCATAGATTGGAACTATTGTTCTATGTTCATGTTATCCGACGCCTTAAATTATATAACATGCATAAGCACAGAAAGTATATCAACGCCTCCAATGAAACCAAATGTGTCTACAATATATAATTAAAGCATAGTCATATTACTATTGTTGATATCAATTCACTACATCTGCTCTGCCCATGCAGACTACTCACACATAGGTAAAGGACTAAAATGAATAATGAACATCATAGAATAAAAAAATACACTTCCCTCTTTAATCACCAATATATGATGTGATTGAATCAAGTATTCAATTGATAATGATGAAATTGGGCAATAAAGCATATGAATCTGGACCTACAAGCTGCACACATCAAGCACAAAATCCAAATAAGCAAGTTGAAGGACAACGAGAGAAGGTCCATGCTTTATTATGATGAACCATTGTCATTTTGAAGGAGTGAAAATTTAGAATTTGCAGATTTTCCTCGACAACCTGTAGAAATGGATGGTTTTGGGAATTTTGAGTCATAGGATGATTTTGGTGACCTAGGTCAGTGGTCATAGGTTGCATAAGATATGTCATTACTAATGTGGGTCAAGTTATGAAGAATTTGTATCCGAAAATAATTTCTTTGTCTTTGGATGTGCAGGGTCGCTTGAAGTCAACATGATCAACAGCGAGGATTGGGGCTATGCTCATGGAGGAGCCAAGGCACAGAACGATCAAGGATACCGGATGAGATGATGAGTTTAGGCATGGCACGAGAAAGACGGAAAATGTCGAAGAGAAGTTCGAATGGTGGATTTGCACCATGTGGCCTGGTTGGTCCAAGCAAGGCATGGTCTGGTGGATCCGCAATGGAAGAGATTTGCCGGTGCATAGCAAGTCAGTAGTGCACCTACATATGGCAAATATGGTGATTGCTTGCAATAGAAAGATATGACTAGGTCAAAAAGATATTTTGGTAGTTTGGCCAAAATACTGGAATCTACCTTGAATCAAAACTGCGGTGCATGAGTAGCGCTTTGAGAGGCTGGTTTCATCAAGATGGATCAATGTGTGGCTGGTTAGCCCACCTATATAAAGGGATTGAGATGGATACTTATATGAACCATTCAATCCATCTCTCTTGTGCTCTTATATTTAGGATTATGGTTTGAGAGTTGAGTACCTTATATGCTCTTTTTCCTCCAAGGTGGAGTGGTTGTAAAACTTACCTTCTCAAGTTGCAATACATGAATGTTTGATCATCTCTGTGGCTATCTCTTATTTTAATTGATTTGATTTTGATTTAGTTGGTTTTAATCTCTTCTCTTCACTCTTCTTGATCTTGTTGTGCCAAGGACATATAAGAGATGGAGATAATCTTAGAAAATTAATCTCCACCTATCTAGGCACTTTGGTAGCAAGTTCATCAGGAAACTCAGTTTCTGCGCGTTGTTGATCCTTCAAGTGATTTCTTGATCTGAGAGTTTTTGGCTTGATTTCTGTAGTGTTCTAACTTGCTATGAGAAATACATTTAGAGCCATCTTGGCCATCATCCATCTACCCATGAGTAAGTCGTATTCGTTGTTTTAGATTTTTGACTGGTTTTTAGTGTAATCTGCCTTTGAATAGAAAAATGTCAGAACTTTAGCAACAATTTTCTTAACTATTGATTGGAATATGTTCCTGACATCCTAGATAAAGTGTGTAGCAGATTTTAAGTGATTTAGAGTTTTGGTTTGAAAGTTAGCTCAATTTTAGATTTTGGACTAGTTTTGGTGTAGTTGTGCTTTATGATCCAAAATATCTCAAATCTCTTTAGTTCTTATAAGTTTTTGATTGGGATAGATTACTAAGGTCATGAACTAGCTGTGTTTCAAGTTTCAAGTTTTTTGGATCGACGTATCAAAAGTTACACGATGTTTCAGATTTGAAATAGTGTTGAACCACTATTCACGAGCTGAAATTTTCAATAGCTTGGAGAATTTTTTTGGATTTTTAGCTTCTTGGTCTTCATAATTTCTCATAACTATTGGAGTAAAGATTAGGGGAATACTAAGGAAAAAATATAAAGGCACCATTCACCTTCCTCTGTTGCCGTATCAGTCCTACACAAGTTCAAAGAACTATTGGATCAGGCTTACAACAGTGCCAAGATCTCTAAGGAGAGAGTTGAGTGGCAGGACAACCGGACAAACTGCAAAATCCTCCACCCCAGTGACAAGGTCTTACTTTTCAATTCATGTGTGAAGCTCTTCGGACATGGAAAGCTCAAGAGTAAATGGGATGTGCCTTTCCTCGTACAAGAAGCAAAGCAGCACCGGGCAGTTGTCATCTTGAATAAGAGAGGAGCACCACGCACAGTGGCACAGTTATCAAACAACGTCTCAAGGTGTTCCTCGAGTTGGATAAACCTATACTGGAGGACGTTGAGGTCCTCAAACTTTTAGAATAGTGACTCGGCGACCCATTTTTTTTCTTCTTGTTGCTTTTGTTCTGTGTTGCAAAATAACATTGATGTAGGGACCAAAGCGATGAAGGTTGAGCATGCGCGCCGCGGGGGAGCACTAGAGTTGCAAAGTTTGATCAAGAAGAGAATATTCCACTCCCATCCTTTTATCCTACCATATTTTCTTCGTGTTGCTGTGCGAATATATTTTCCCCTTTTATTTCATAAAAAACAAAAAAACTATTTTTCTTACATTATTAAAAAAATCCCAAAAGGATTTTCCTTTTATAAAAAAATAAGGTGCTTCATCGAGCGTGTACACCTTCGATGGCTTGACTTCTTGCTATGGAGTAAATCGATTCTTTCTCTAGTTAGATAATGCTTATGTGGCCCTCTCTTGCTTACATTTCAATTTTCTCATGTAAATTACTTTATGTTTGTTCCTCGTTATGCCTGCATAATTCTCTACTTGTTCTTTCACTAATGAGGTAGAGTAGTGACCGCTAAATTAGACAAGGTGTCTAGGTTACCTGTCCCCATGGAGTGCTAGCTATTATGGGTCATTTGTAGACCTGATGTACTGTGACAGGCTATCACAAGCTTTGGTGGGGATAAACCCAAGCTTTTGGTAATAAACCCAAGGTATCATAATAGAACGAGAGAGGCTATCATCTGGTGAACCTAAACTAGAGGAAGGCTGTTTTACCCATTGCTCTACCCTAACTCTTAGACCAAAACCATCCTCCATCTCCACATTTCTAAAATCATCTCGTAGCAGAAAACAGTTAGGAGAAAGGCTTGCTATCATCTGGTGAGCCTAAACTAGAGGAAGGCTGTTTTACCCATTGCTCTACCCTAACTCTTAGACCGAAACCATCCTCCATCTCCACATTTCTAAAATCATCTCGTAGCAGAAAACAGTTGGGAGAAAGGCTTATTCATTCCTTATGGATACGATGCCCCAGGATACTCCAATGTGAAGGCTAGAGCGGTTTCCGTGCGCTTGTGGAATACTAAGGCATAGAAAACGTCAACAATGACATTGTCAGTTATCATGCGCCCCAGATGAAGGTGCTTTAATTTGATTCAAAGAAATCACCTCAGGAAGAATGACCTTTAAGCGATTAGCTAGCACCTTTGAGACCAACATGTAAACAACATTACAAAGGCTAATTGGTCCCGACTCCTTCAGATTTGTGGGCGTTTTTTACCTTCGGGATAAGAACGATATTATTGTCAGTCCATCCGTCAGGCATTGCCCAGCCGTTAAGCACCTCCAACACCTTTGCGACCACTTTCTCCCTAATGATGCACCAAAATTTCTTGTAAACAATAGCCAGCAAAACATCAGTTCCTGGAGCCTTAAGATCATCAATTTGGTGTAAAATCTTTTTCTACCTCGTTCTCAGTAAAATTTGCCAATGTAGTTTCATTCATTTCTTCCGTAACTTTATGTGGAACTGCATCAAGAAACCCCTCTGGAACCTGGCCTGCACGGGTAGAAAATAAGCTAGAATAGAAATTTGAGATTAGGGACTTCAAACTTGCATCCCCCTCCGCCCATGAACCATCATCATGCTTAAGGCATTTTATAACATTCACCCGTCTCCTCTCCGATACAAAAGCCTGATAGTATTTTGTGTTTCTATCACCTTTCTACAACCATGTAACATGAGACCTTTTGAAGAACTATGTGAGAAGATCTAGAATTATATTGTGATGAACCATGCAATTTGAGAAGGATGAAAATAAAAAATTGCAAATTTTTAGCCTTTTCAGTAGGCCTGCAGACCGGCGTGTCAGACTGGCAAAGGGGGCGATCAGACCGGTCCTCCCCAGTGGTCAAACTGGTAGCCAAAACCGGTATGGCCAATCCCTATCAGCATTCTGACCGATATGGGGGTCCGATCAGACTGGTTAGCTTGCGTAGTTGTCGGCTGAGTTTTTGAATTTTGGGGGTTTCTGTCTTGCGATGATTTTTGTCGACCTAGGTCGGTGCACTTATGCTGCATGAGGCATGTTACAACTGATGTGGGTTAAGTTGTGAAGAATTTGTACCCAAAAATGATTTCTTTATCTTTTAATATGCAAGGTCACTTGGAGTCAACCATGGTCAACGGCGAGGATCGGGGCTATGGTTAAGGAGGAGCTAATGCCCAGAACGATCGAGAATGTTGGGTAAGATGATTGAGCTCAAGCATGACACGAGTAAGACAGAAATGTTGAAGGGAAGTTTGACCGGTGGTTGGACTATGTGGCTTAGTCTTTCTAAGTGAGGCATGGTCCAGTAGAACCAGAACAAAGAGACTTACTGAGTATGGTAAGCTAATAGTGCACCTACATATGGCAAACATGACGATTGCTTGCAATGGAAGGTAAATACTGGGTCAAGAAATAATATTTTGGTAAGTTATCCAAAGTACCAGAAACTACCATGTATCAAAAGCACACTGCTTGAAAGGTGCATGGAAGAGTGATTTAGGTCAAGAAGAAGCTGAGAAGATCAAGTTGGATCAAGGCTAACAACTTAACTGATTCATATTTATGCGCTTTAAAAAAATATGCATAAGTATAGTGTGTGAGTTAAAACCCATGTGTAGGGTTATCGGGTTTTCTCCATATGTGTTAGATGAATAGTATCCACTTGGGTTAGATGCAACTCGCTAACCTATCTATTTAAGGGTTAGAATAGAGACTTGTATGTTAGTAATACAACCACTCTCTCTTGTTCATTGAGACTAAGTGTTCTAGAGTTAGGGTTTGAGAGAAATTAGGTGATGTTGTGTGTTCTCATGTTCTCTAAGTAGAGTAGCTATAAAATCTTCATGCTCAAGTAGCAATATATCAACTTTGTTCATCTTCCTTGGATTCATCTTGTGTTGATTGGTTTACTCTTGATTTGGTTAATTTTGCTTTTCTATTTTCTTTTCTTGATCTTACTATGCTAAGGATGTGTAAGAGATGAAGATGACCCCTAAAAATCAATCCTTATCTATTTAGGCATCTAGCTGGTAAGTTCTTAAGAAACGTAACCCGGTTTTGCTTGAATTTGACCCTCATAAGTGATTTCTAGATCTAAGTGTTTTGTCTTCATTTCTTAGATGTTCTTACTTGTTGTGATATATGGGAATACATTTAGAGTCATCTTCTACCCATGAGCAAGTCATATTCACCGTTTTTTTATTTTTGCCCGGTTTTGATGCAATCTTGCTTAATTTTGAAAAAGATCTGAACTTTGATATAGATTTTTGTGATTCTTAGTTGGAATAGGTTCTTGAGATCTTAAGCAAGGTGTGTTCTAAACTTTATACCATTTGTACTTGTATTTTAGGAGTTGCTTCAAAAATGAGTTGTTTTGGGCTATTCTAGAATAGGCGGCTGATCCAACCGCCACCACCAGTCAAACCTGCTTGGAGCTGGCGGTTTGACTGGCCCTAGGTAGCTGGTCAGACCGCTAGGGTTTGGTTTTTCCTCTAGAGTTTGATCTCTTGAGCAATTTAATTCGGGTTTTTGGCTGTTGATTTTAATTCATGTAACTCTATGGTTATTTAAGGAAAGAATAAAGAATACTTACGAAAAAAATTGGATGGCACCATTCAGACCCTTCTTCTGTTGCATTTCAATCCTACACCTTTGTTTCCTGTATAGGTCCTTTTGCTCCACCAGCCTCTCGACCTTATGATGTATCAAATCAACTGTTCTCTATTAATCCTTGCCTGCACTTACCTATACATAGATCGTCATAACTCATATTTATTCCATTTCTCCGTCAATTGGTTGGCTGAATATTCTTGCAGAGCATGATGCATGTTAGCAACAGCATGGAGGTCCGTTTTAACGGCGACATGGTAGAATCTATTATGTAATTATATATATATTTAGTTAGAAAATAATATTCTTTTTAGCGGCCTTTCCTTGCTCGAGGATCGAGAGCACAGTGCGAAACCGAATTTAAGTAAGGAATACATAGGCCAGATAGACGAACTTGGGTCGTAGAGGGCGTAATGCATGCGTGTGGTATAAATTGCTGTTCGTTCTGAAAATGCTCCAGTATAATGGCTGAATGATCTCTTACCATATTGCGTTTGCTCACTTATGATTACACACATTTATGTTGAGTATGTGGATTAGTGTGGCTATGAAAGATGCACACCCACTGAACGAATTGGCATCTACATGTCTCACAAAATTATCACCAGGTTTCTACAACTCCCTTTGGAACGCGGAAATTCTGTATAGATTTTATAGTAAAGCAAACATCCATTCTCACTATATATGAGGTTTTTTTGCACATCCTGTCAGAATATTGCGCTCCAAATTAACGGGCCGTCGTCTTTTTTTCCCCTTCGGGGATTGATTAGCTGCATTGGCATCTATTTTCTTACGCCGACAAAAGTTACATCGATAGTTATTCAAAGGCTGATGGCAGAATATAATATCATTCTCAAGTTAAAATGCAAACTATGGTCAATATATAGTAATATCTTTATATTTCTCTCGGGGGTGACTATTGCACAATGACTATTTTTTTTTTGTCTTTCAGTCATCTGAAGTTGCACCCTCAATCACTTGAAGTTACAGGTAATTTTTTGAAGGGGGAGCTATAACTTCGGGTGATTGCACTCTAAATCAGCTGAAGTTGCAGGTAATTTTGTAGAGGGGAAGCTGCAACTTCAGTTGATTAAGAGTGTAACTTTAGGTGACTGAGAGATAAAAAAATTTCAATCGCCTATGTAATAGCAAAATTGATTTCTCTACTACTTAAAAAAGAAGTTTCGTCCTTCGTCCTCCCCTCCCAGCACGGAAATCATCAACCTCCCATCCTCTAAAAAAACTGGCAAAACTCATGAGAAAAAACAATCCTGAGCAAAATTTTGGATATAAAAATCTGAACAAACCAAGAAACTCAAATCTTATCCCCCTGACCTCTTCGTTGCTAGCAAAAAACTCCCATTGCATGATTTGTGTTCGTCCGTTTCCTACCTCTTCTCCTCCTTCCTCCTCACAGGACCCTTTTCCCTTCCCCTCCATCCATCCGGATTTGCCACCGCGCATCCTGCTCATACTCGGTCAGCAGAGGGCGGCTGCTGTTCATGGTGTTCATGCATGCACACCGGTGGGACAGCTAGAGACTGGCTCTGCCTGCGCGACTGAACTTGAACGGGGTTCCCGGACGACGGATGCAATGCAAGGAGGGCCTTCGACAAGGTGACCCTTCTGTCTCCGTATCTCTTTCTCGTAGTGGCAGACTTACTCCAGCAACTTGTCACCCGAGACGATATCCTGCTACATCCTTTGGTAGATGACCTTAAATGCCCAATAAAATTCAGTATGCCAACGGAGGGGAATTTTTATCGGCCGAAAATCGGTTTTAACGGTGATCCCCGGTAAAATTTTAAACCACTCCGAAAATTTTGTTTTGCATGAATTTTACCAAATTTAGAAGAATTTTTTGCCGAAATCTGTTTCAAAATTTTCGGCTGATATTTCGGCCCCTCCCGGTTAAAATTTAAAACCGGTTTCTTAAACACTGTTCCGACGACGCTTTGACCCTTCCATGCGCTGAGGAATCGCAAGTTCGACAGTCAAAGCAGCTTCTTCACTCATTCTCTGAAGCCACAGGCCTAACAATCAACTAGAGCACTTTTGTGCCCCTCAATGTCGCAGAATTGCTAGTGAATTGTTTACCAACCCTGTTGGGGGTGTCCTGTAGCCTCCTTTCCACAACCATATTATCTGGGTCTTCTTCTCTCGCACAAGAAGCTGCCGGCAAGCACCCTCGAGCCCCTCATCATGAAGGTGTGTAAAAGGATACCAGGATGGCGCACTCATATCGATCCCATCATCCGGTGGCAGGCTCGCTCTCACCAACACCGTCTTGACAACGTTCCCGACGCACACCATGAGTGCCATAGAGCTCCCAGCTGGTATTATTGAGAAAATTGATAAGCCCCGAAGAGCGATGCCAGGAAAGGTGCTGAAAAATGGACGAGAGGGCATTGCCAGGTCGCATGGACTACTGCTTGCAAAACTCAAGGAGGAAAGGGGATTAGGGATCAAGGATATCAGTGCACAGAACAAGTGTTTGCTCCACAAATTTGTTCATAAACTCCTGACCGGGATGGACAACCCTTTATCCATCGCTGGTACTTGTCGGACACCCCTCCTGCTCCCCAAGCGACGGTGTCATGGAAAGTCTTCCTCAGACTGCACCCCCAATACAGATCAGTCACGGCTGGCTGTTCAGTTGGGTAATGGGGGCACTACCTTGTTTTGGTACGACTAGTTATCTGCTCGTGCGTTGCAACGAAATTCATTGGATGTATAGAAAATCATGCTATGAAATATGGCTATTTTGATCGGTTAGAAAGTGGAGGGTCATGAGATGTTGAAGGAATAGGGTGGTTAGAGGAGAAGAACGTACGACCACTAACTCGTTCTTTTATAATAATAATGATAATTGGACTTCTATGAGCCCTCTCTTCACAGCTTTTCCGGCTATCTTTTCCGACTGTACCTCCACGGACGACGGTTTTCACCAAGTTCTCATCAGTGGATCCCTCGTCCTTCATACTCAACCGTGGCTCACTCAAGCGGCCCAAGAGAGGAATTAGGCTTTCTGAATACTCATCTCTCGGTAAATATCCTCCAAGGCCATGATGATTTCAGAATTGTGGCCTGGGGTGATTTGGAGGACTTCCACTCAGGATGCTTGTACCACATGCTTCACTCCTCAGGCTGTGGCATGCCCTTTCAGCAGCTAAATTGGGGTAATTTTGCTCCGAAGAAAGTTCAGGTTTTCTTCTGGATTCTCCGCCACGGCAAGATGCGCACGAGCTCCTTTCTTCACTGGCCGGGCTTTGTAGATGTCGGTGATTGTCCCTTCTACCCGGGTGTCGACGAGACGATCGATCACCTGTTCTTCGTCTGCCCCTTTATTCAGCAGTTCTGGGCGCTAGTAGTGCCTAACTCAAAACTGCTACTCTCTTATCAGGGTTGTGTGACGTGCTGAATGAAAAACTCAGCGGGTGGCCTCCACCGCTCCTTCACAACATTACTCTGCTGCTGCTCTGGATTATTTGGAAACGAACGAAGCGCAAGGTTTTTGATAAATATTCAGCTCAACCCTGCTACTACTTTTCAGATGCTTGCAGAACTTCTTCGGCTGTGGTCAGCTCCTTCCTGGCTTTCAACGAAACTGGCATCCTCCTGGTGTGATCAGCTCTTAAATATAGTTACCTGATGTAATCTCTCTCCCTTCTTTCTCTGCAATTCGCCTGAAGCACCTGCTTGCAGGCTTCCCAGCTTCGTGTACTGTTACAATTTTGAAGGAATACCCTGTTTAGGTGGGATCTTGTTAGAGTACATGCTTAACAAGATTATAAAAGATATAATAAAATTAATTAGGATAATTTGTATCTGATATAGTTTCTTCCATATCTCTAACAATTTTTTATATATGCATTAGATCGACTTGATTTTCAAATCACATTGCCCTCTATATATATACCCTCCGAGATTCAAACAATACATCCATCAATTGTTACGGCTATTCTGTCTTTCTACATTATATCTGAACTTATTTCTAGTCACCATCAAGCTCCACAGCGCACCACCCCTAAGAGAGATAATTCAATCAACATGATCTAATTTTCTGGAGCTGTGCAAAACATGTGGATAGATGTTTTTTTTCCTCATCAGTACATCGGTTCCTCCTTTCAGTAGTAGATCGGATATGCTTATTTGCTTTTCTCCATTGCGGGCCTTTCTTGCCTACTGCTATTGCGAGTCCTCCTTCGCCATGGTGTTCAATTGCTGCCAGATGTCGAGTTCTTGCGATCATCCAGTGCTCACATCCATTCTTGATGTTAGAAATAAGTCCACACAAATGAGGCCCATTTTCTATAATTCCAAAATATACATAATTCAGTACTATATTGCTGAGGCAAAACGGAAGAGACTAATTTATAAGGTAAAGTCTTTGCCACTCATTAAATCATGTGACACATGGATAAGGATGGCATGAGGTGGGTTTTGGATGAACATGCGTGCTCGTATTCGCGTATCTTCAGCCCAAGCCATCTGGTCATCGCTCTCCATTTGATGCATTATGTACTCCATATGCTCCTCTTCATCGGTTTGTCCTGTAGCCTCACAATGGCGTGACAATTCTTCCTCTCCTCCATGTACCGCATCGGCCTCATCACAAGCAACTTCCTTCTCTTCACCAACATGTGGGGCGCCCGAGCTGCTCGCACCTCCCAGATGATGGCCGTCCACATGACCTTGCACAACTTCTATTGGGCATGGTTGCACAAGCATCACGCACTCGTATCCACGACGCTGGCACCCTTGCACAAACCACTTCCACGCAACAGTTCACATCAATGATCTCAATTCTCATCTGATGTCCGTGGGAGACCGACTCCAAAACCTTTGTATGGCGATGTTGCACACCTCAGGGTCCAAGGAAAAACTGCAGGTGAGCTATTGCATCACATCTGTGATTCGAGTATTCTCGCCATCCAGGTGTACCAAAGTAGGTTGCACAAAACCGCTCAAGTCAACACCATCCAAACCTTCACGAACGGTGCCAACACCGTATGTAGTTTCAATGTAGCGAATATCAACATCACTGATGTCTACCTACATATATTTTCAATTTTACAACTAGTTAAATTGCATCGCACATTACGAAAGTATTGATGTACTGTAATTTACATTTCAACGATCCTTCGCCTATCATAACCAAATACACTACCCTTCCTAGCATTAACTCCCTATCGGCAGACCGCGCACCGACGCCAATCTTGTTTCGCTACTCAAGCTCTCCCCTACTGCAAATAACTCCTATGGGTTTCGACAACTTGCATGACATATTGATTGACATGCCAATATATCAGTCATAATGGTACACATGATTTCTCGATGTACTAACGACATTACATTCATTCGTAATTAATCATAAATGTAACGTACTATTGTTTTCTACAAAGCAAATTATTAAATTCTTACAAAAGTATAGACTGGATTTTAAATAACTACAAATTTCTACAGAGGATTAATTTCTACAAAACATTTACTAAATTTCTACAACTACAATTTTGTACGCATGCTAATTTGCTAAGGATGTTAATTTTCTACAACTATGTTCACTACATTTTCTACAACTAAAGGTTATTACGGCTGCTAATTTTCTATAACTACATTGACTAAAATTTCTATACCAAAGTTGTACTATTCTTTTCTACATCTATAATTTTCTACAGATACTAATACTAAATAAACTATCTACTTCATATACAAAAAATAAATTACAACATACAAAAATATTTACCTCACAAAAGTGACGAAACCTCTCCTACTCTCCCTCTCCTCCTCCTCTCCTCTCTCCTCTCCTCTCTCCTCTCTCTCCTTTGCTCTGCTCTGCTATGCTCTTCTTTCCCCATTCTCTATTCGTTCACTGTGCGGCGAGCGCCCACTCGACCGCGCGGTGCTTTTATATGTGCCTCCAGTGGTCCAACACTTTGGCGACTGGAACTGCAGTTGTCCAACCGATGGGCGATTGGAGGCAGTCGCCAGCAGTTCGGCGACTACAATTATTTCGTCTAACGGACAACGGATTGCTTGCGTGTCGCGTGGCCGTTGGGCAACAGGCTCCAATCGCTCGACGGGTCGGTGACTAGAGCCTATTTCTGTAAAAAAAATTCGCGCCGGTATATTTTTGTTATTTCGAATAAATTGTGGATATTTCTAAAAAAATCGTGTTCGAAGCTATGCAACTAAAAGTAGTAGAGAAATCTGCGAGCGGCTTGTCCTGCGGAGCCGCTTAACGAGCTGAGCCGAGCTGATTTTCTCTTTTAACTTGTTAGTTTAATGAGCTGAGCCGAGTCGACCCGACTCAATATTCACCCCTAGCCACCCGTACGCCAGGTCGGAATCTCTTCTGGAGTGTTGGTTTGCGTTAATGCAAGTCAGTTTCCTTACTCTTGGCAATAATTTTCTGTTTTAGCTCCTGAAAGTGCCAGATTCCCTCGGTTCCTGCAGATATAGACAATAAACATATATCTTATGCAATAGACAATTAATTAGAGGTTAACCGAGCAATTAAATGATATATCTATGAAAAAATATGCGAGAACCACTGAAAAATGATATGCTTTTGAGGTGTATCAACAATCGTATTGGCTTCTTGTGTCTTTGTTTTAAAATTATAATAGATAAATACCTCACCCTCCTGCCTATGTATGTGAATTTCTGTTTTTCGTTTCCTATTAATAAAAAAATGGCAAATTGTGGATAGAACAAAACACCCCCTAAAGACATTTTTCTTGTTCATCAATTTTTTCTCGATTCCTACAAGAACTTAACCCTTTCCTGTAAAGTTGTATAAAATTTACAAGAGATTTATGTGTTCCAAACGATGCCTAAACCAAGCATCTCGTTACGTGAATGTTTCACAAAATCAGCACACAGACGCGTGAACCGTCCGGCCCGTTCCTCGTTAACTGCAATATTTTTTTCCTTTTCTAAGACGCTCTAATTTCTGATTTATTTTTTACTATTCATAAATTTCATCTTTTTCTGAACGTTTAGCTTTTTTTAAAGCTTTTTGCTCGACCGGTTCTTTTTCGAGGTCCATATTCATTTGCGCTTCTACGACGACGTCGCCTCGACTTCTTCAAGCAGGCTTCTCTCACCGAGCGCAGAGATAGCTGCACTTCGACGCCGCTTGCGCCTGTGTTCTCCTCGATGTGTTCTGCGAGTTCTCGCTCATCGATTCTTGAGCACCGAGACCACCTCCTACACATCAGTACCTCCCGTGGATTCTTGATTCGAGCATCTTTTCACATGACTCTCGATTCTTCCACTGTCTTCTATTACACCTCTTGATTCTCCCGGTGTTGTTCTTACTGCGATGGTACATCTCTTTCGTCTCGTCGAGGATCTCTTAGCAACTTGTCCGATGTTTGGGGTCCGGCTCCTTCGTTTGAAAGGGGTCATCGTTATTATATTATTTTTATAGATGATTTCTCTCGCCACACTTGGATATATTTCATGTCTTCTCGTAGTGAGGCCTTGCCTATCTATAAACAATTTGATGAGCATCGCCACCTATCTTGTCAACATCTGACCCTCTTCTCGCTCTTAAGGGTGCGATCCCCGTTGAGCGCCTTTGTGGTCTTCTTAACATAGATACACCTATATCTGCTTTGCCTCGTCCATCTGTTCCTCCGAGTCTCCACATATTCCCCTGTGGCCTCTTCACCGTTGTCGCCACTGTGTCGTCTCCTCGACGACCGCGAGTTCCTCCCACTGATTCCTCCTCCCTTATCGCCTACACTCGCCGACCTCGCATTGCGGAACTTCCGGATGAGCATTCTTCTTCGATGTTCCATCTTCTTTCGATGCTCCATCGTTCCCGATGGGTCATCTTCTCCTCGCTATGCTCTCGCGATTTTTCTGTTTTTAAATTTTTAGATTTAATTACGCCAAATAAACCAGCGCGCCTTGTTGCTCGTGGCTTTCAGCAGGAGCATGGTGTTGACTATGACGAGACTTTGCTCTCGTGGCCCACATGACCACCGCTCGCACTCTTCTTTCGGTGGCGTGCGCCGCGCACCGGTTTCAGCTAGTGATCATGATCTGCGCTCTTTGTCCACACTTCGCCTCGTGGTCGGACTCTTCTTCTCCGTATGTTGATGATATGATCATTACGGAGATGATTCTCGAGTACATTGCCTTTGTCAAGGCTCGTCTTAGTGAGCAGTTCCTTATGTCGGATCTTGGTCCTCTTAGTTACTTCCTTGGGATTGAGGTTACTTCCACTCCGGATGGTTTCTTTATGTCCCAAGAGAAATATATTCAGACCTTCTTGATCGCGCCTCTCTCGACAACGATCGTTCATTGTTGAGACTCCCATGGAGCTCAATATTCACCTCCGACTCTCGATGGCGAGCCTCTTTCGATCCGACTCGCTATCGCGTCATCTTGTTGGGAGTCTTGTCTACCTTGTTCATTACTCGTCCGGATATCACTTATCCAGTTCATATTCTCGAGTCGGTTTGTTTCAGCTCCCACTCGGGTTCACCACACCACCTTCTTCGAGTTCTGCGATACCTTCGTGGACTATCTCTCGCGTCTCTTCTTTCCACGTTCCAGCTCGTTCATGACTTCAGCCTATTCGGATGCTACTTGGGCGGCGATCCCTCGACCGCCGGTCTATCTCGCATCATGTGTTTTTCTTGGTGGTTCTCTTATTGCCTGGAAGACGAAGAAACAGATCGCAGTGTCCCGCTCGAGTGCAGAGGTCGAGTTGCGAGCTATGGCTCTCTTGAGCAGAGATTACTTGGCTACGGTGGTTACTTGAGGATTTTGGTGTTTCGTCACTACACCGACACCTCTCTTGTCGACACGATGACAAAAGTCGGTATTGCTCGTGATCTGTGAAGCATGAGCTCACCAAGCATATTGGTGTGGATGCTTCTTTCATGAGGTCTTGTGTGCATGATCGGTGATTACTCTTCAAGTATGTGCCTTGAGCTTCAGATAGCGGATTTCTTCACGAAGGCCCGGACTCGAGCACAAAGATAGCTTCTATCTCTCCAAACTCGTGTTGTTGATCCACCATGAGTTTGAGGGTGTTAGAGATATATGTATAGTTTGTTATTCCCCATTGTTATAAGGGGTTCTTTGCATATTTCCTCCCTGTACTTTGTGTATATATACCGGCCCATTGGCCTCATATGAATATAGGTGCTATTCATAACAGAGCTAACATATTTTTTTTCTGTTTTTAAATTTTTTAGATTTAATTACGCCAAATAAACCACCTTCAGTTACAATGAAATTTCAACACAGTACAATTTCAGACAGCTTTTCGCTCGTCTACCCGTGTTCGAAGGTCGAAGCTATGCAACTGAAAGTAGTAGAAAAAATCTGCGAGCGGCTCGTCCTGCGAAGTCGCTTGGAAGCGTCCCACGAATATTTCCTGTGCCAAGCGTGTCTCCGCGAGTCAAACAAACACTTGGAATTTACAGCTACTGGCTTTTTAGCACGATCGATCCAGTGGATCCGGCGCCCTAGAAATGATCGAAGGAGCCGGCGGGTCGGCTAGCAGATGTCACCACGCACGTACGCCGCCGGGCTACGCCGCCGTGCTCGTGGTCACTAGCGAACAGCGTTCTGCGAACCGCTCCCCAGCTAAACACCAACCAGCTAGCGTACGTCTCATGGCCCTGGCCTCGCATGCACGAGGGGCTCAACGAGTTATCCTTCTAGCTCGTGTTTGGATGTGCCGTGGCGATTGAATAGGTCAGAACGAGACTGCTATAAAGATCGACGACCTTGGTTGCCTTTGCTATCTAATTCTGAACCCTCGCATGTTCTTCGAGCACTGTTTCTTTCTCGCTCCTTTTGTTCAGACAAGTGTGTAATTAAGCGCAGTATCCTCCTGGGTCGCTGCGAGCTCGACGGCATGCGGCTCCCTTGGTCGCTCCTGTTCTTTGCTCTGGCTTTCGTTGCCTGCTCTGGTCATGCTGCAATCGTGGAGCACACGTTCAATGTAATTTACTGAACTTTTTTTCACAACGCATTGGACTTTTTTCCTTTAGATTTTTTTATTGCGAGAATTATTCCCTTTAGCTGATCATGCTCGTGTACTGTATTAAAATGCTTGTGTTCTCCAAACATGTCAAAAGTGTTACTGTTCTCGACGTCCGGGATAAAAATGCAGTTCCGTTTTGAAGTTTAGAAAGCTCTACTTTGATATACTTCCTGTTTGCTAATTTAAAGGAGCAATGTGATTTTTTTTAGAATATGTTATGGGAACTTGAAGTCGTAGATTGTACATTTACAGGTTAGAACCAGTCGATCTAGTCCACCTCACCCTAGCCTGTTATTTTCCTACCGTAAAGTCGTACATAGTACATTTATCTTGACAAGAAAAAAGTAGACAGTAGAGCTACAAGTTAGTTGCAGCCAACCATAAACTGAACTGGGCGCTAGAAATATTCTTCAGGTGGGCAACTTCTCCATAAGGCAGCTATGCAAGCCGGCAAGGGTGATCACCGCGGTGAACAACCAGCTTCCCGGCCCAACACTCCACGTCCGCGAGGGTGACACTGTGGTCGTCGACGTCGTGAACAACTCACCCTACAACGTCACCGTCCATTGGTACATACATCACTCCGATTATTGTATTTTGTGATCTAAATCTGATTACGTTCGATCATATCTAGTTAAGTCTGATCAGTACTGGTCTTTTCCGACCGCTTGAAGAGTTCCCAACGGCACTTTTCACACATTTGTGCAATGGTGATATGTCCTCTGCATACAGGCACGGCATATTCCAGCGTGGGACGCAGTGGGCAGACGGGCCGGAGATGGTGACACAGTGCCCGATCCGGCCGGGCCACCGCTACACCTACAGGTACAACGTGACCGGACAGGAGGGCACGCTGTGGTGGCACGCGCACAGCTCCATGCTCCGTGCGACCGTCCACGGCGCTATCGTCGTCAAGCCGAGGAGCGGCGAGCAGGGGTACCCTTTCCCCATGCCCGACAGGGAAGAGATCATACTGCTCGGTACCTGCCTGCAGATATCTTCAAGCTATGCATGGTTGCTGTCAAATGGGAGCTACCTTCTGACATGAGAACTTATTTGAAGGTGAATGGTGGAACGACAACGTGGTCGACCTGGAACGCAACTCCTTCCTCACCGGCGAGCTGGTGAGGCCGGCCGACGCGTACACCATCAACGGCAAGCCGGGGGACTTGCACAAGTGTTCTGGCAGTAACCGCAAAAACAGTATTACACTTCTCTTTACATTCAAGCATTAGTTACCAATTTGGATCGTGTTTGTTAATTCGTGAGCATGTTTTGCAGAGACGTACAAGCTCAAGGTTCAGCGCAACTCGACGTACCTGCTTCGGATCATCAACGCGGCGGTGAACACACCGTTTTTCTTCAAGGTGGCCGGCCACACCTTCACGGTGGTCGCAGCGGACGCGAGCTACACCACGCCATACAAGACCGACGTCGTCGTCGTCGCACCTGGGCAGACCGTGGATGCGCTGATGGTCGCTGACGCCGCGCCATCCCGGCGATACTACATGGCGGTGTCCCCGTACCAGAGCGCAGTCCCGCCCCTGCCGTTCAGTGACACCACTGCTACGGCCGTCGTTGAGTACATCGATGCGCGGACCACAACACGGAGACCGGTGCTGGCCCAGAGGCCGCAGGTTAACGACACCGCGACTGCGCACCGGTTCCTATCAAGCCTGACGGCGCTCGTCCGCCCTGACCGGCCGACCGTGCCGCTCGCAGTGGACACCCGCATGTTCGTAGCCTTCGGGCTCGGCTTCTCGGACTGCCGGCCGGCGCAGACGAAATGCAAGCGGAACAAACCGGTGTTGGCGGGTAGCATGAACAACGCCTCCTTCGAGCTCCCCACCATCGTCTCCCTCCTCGAGGCGCATTTCAGGAACGTGTCCGGCGTGTACACCCGTGACTTCCCTGACAAACCTCCCGTGCCGTTCGACTACAGCAAGCCGCCGACAGGGCTGGATTTCACCACCAAGTCGACCAAGGTGAGGACGCTAAGGTACAACACGACGGTGGAGATGGTGCTGCAGAACACTGCGCTGGTGGCCCGGGAGAGCCACCCCATGCACCTCCACGGATTCAACTTCTTCGTCCTTGCCCAAGGGTTCGGCAACTTCCACGAGGCCACGGCCGTGAAGCAGTACAACCTCATCAACCCTCAGGAACGGAACACCGTTGCTGTGCCATCTGGCGGCTGGGCCGTCATCCGCTTCGTCGCGAACAACCCTGGTACGTGATGGATGATCATGGTGCACAGTAAACCTAAGGATAAAGAGTTGCGTTTGATTTATTCGGAAGGGTTTTGCTCTGTAAGATTCTGATGCATGTTTATTAATTCTGTGTGGTTGCAGGGATGTGGATCATGCACTGCCACTTCGATGCTCATCTGCAGAAAGGCTTGGCGATGGCGTTTGAGGTTCAGAGCGGGCCGACTCCCGAGACGGCGCTGCCTCCACCGCCGGCTGAATTGCCTCGGTGCTGAGATTACTTGGAACTTGGAAGGCTTCAAGAGGATTGCTTATTGTTCATCACACGTCATTTAGAAGTAGTTCTTGCTTAATTCTTTCTTCAAACTGTATGTTTGATTGGCAAACAACGTGAATTTTGTACTTCTTTAATGCGCACATATGAATAGATCAGATCTCCTTTCGCATACAATGACCTTTTACAAGTTTGATAGTATGATTTCATTTGAAGACGTGCACTGCAAAATTAGCATCTGTTGTCATAGGTGCAAATTTATTGGAACCCCTCGCCCAAATACCCCCTTTGTTTTGGTGTATCTTTAACAATGTTCTAAATAGCGGGCTAAGCCCCTTAGCGGCCGCCTCTCCCAAAGGCTAAGAAAGGCTATAGCGGGCTAAATAGCGGGCTATAGCGGACAGCTTCCATCGATGGGTATCGCGGTGATTTGGGCCTGCGCGTGATTTGGGCCGAGGAAAATGAAAGCCCACGTAGAAACTTGCCCGATAGCTAGGGGTGAAAACGGATCGGATATTTCCCGACCGACCGACCGCCGAATCCGAGTCGGATCGAATTCGGATAGTCATATCGGATAATTATCAGATTCGGAGTCGGATTCGGATAGTTGCTTTCGGATACGGATTCGGATTCGGGAGCGGACTATCCGACGGATACGGATACTATCCGAAATTTTATCGGATAATACCGGATATATTTTTGGATATCCGCCCATCACCAAATCATCATTTTCAGCCCATCACCCATTAGCAAATCCAAATAAATTCCCACAAATCCAATAAATGCAAATAACACCAAAAATTCCAGAAAATGCACAAAAAATATTATAAATCTAGGAGAACTTAGGGAAATAACATAAACTATTTTTAGCTTTTAGAAAATAGTTAAAATAAGTTTTTTGCTCTTGGCTTTCAAATAAAATCTAGAAAAATCCAAATAAATTTCAACAAATCCAATAAAATATGGGATATTCCATCAAGAAAAAAAAGAAGATAAGCTAAAAAAGGTTCAGCCATATGAAACTCCGAGCCTATGTTATCCGCCTATGTTATCTGTTTTGAGCGAATCCGTTATATATCCGTCCCGATGCACCGTATTCGAAACTCCGAATATTCCGAATTCGTATTCGTATTCGGTCTTACCGTATTCGACTCCGAATCCGAAAAAAAATATGGGTTAGGATACGGTTTAAGCAATATCCGACCGAATCCGATCCGTTTACACCCCTACCGATAGCGGCGCTAAATGACCTCCATTTAGCGGCAATAGCGCGCTATTAGCCGCTAATAGCGGAAAAATTCCTGTAGCGCCAAATATGACATAGCTTAGCGTCTAACCTCCCCAAACGCTATAGCCCGCTAAAGGTGCCGCTAAATCCCGCTATTTAGAACATTGATCTTTAAAGCTAACGGATGCATGGCTTCATCCAAATATGGTCCACGCAGTGGCGGATCCAGGAAAAATTTTTGGAGGGGCTGAAGTACCTTCAGCTCGACCTCAGCCCCTTCTACATTATACATCCATGGCTAAAAATTTAGGGGGGGCTCCAAGGGTCCGGTAGCGGTAGGGGGGCTCGAGCCCGCCCCACCGCTGGATCTGCCGCTGGTCCACGGCTTCATGAGAGAATTGCAAGGTTGTGAAGTGGCATATGGAACGGAAGAGATTGCAAGAAAGATGACCATAGTTGGCTTGTGGTGCATACAAATGACCTCTGAAAGTCGCCCTACCATGAGCAGAGTTATAGAGTTGGTGGAAAGAGGTATCGATGAATTGGAGATGCCGCCGAAACCGCTCCTCCGCTCTCCCTTGCACTCAACAAATGTTTCATCTTATACATCTGTGCAAATCTAGATGTCTTCATCATGATATGCATTAGGTTGTCATGCACTAAAATAGGATATTTTTAGCTTTTTATAAAAAAAAACTTTGTTGGCAGGTGTGTGTTTGTAATTTTTCAGGGTTACATTCTTAAACTCCATTTTTTGTTGTATTTTGTGATGCACAGATGTAATTCCTTTGCTGTTTCAAGGAGTTGCATGCGAGCGGATGTTTTCTCATCCATTTAAGCTTCACTGTAGAATGAAATGTCCAGATCATCTAGAAAGTTTCTTCTCCAAATTTAATGGTCAAGGGCAAAGACCTTCCCGGCGCTCCTCCGAGGGTTCCGCTGAAGTCTGAACCACACTGCAATACAATTAATCAGAGAAACTTCACGCGTGGGTTCGGAGATTGATTTACGAAGTGTAAAAATAGTATGAACAACTTGATACTAGCTAGGAATTGGCATATAAGCAAACTCGTTCTGATACCATGATGGAAGATTAAATTGTATTGTACACCTCGATCATTATATGATGTGATATTTGTAGAATACAATGGATATGCGTGAGAGTTGGATTTAAATTACAAGAGATAAAAAGTCCACCTACACTACAATGCTAACTATTGGGAGATTGCTACATCTACGTGAGCAGAGTTCGAGCAAAATTCTCTGACAAGTTGGATAGTTGGTTTAAAAATTTGAGCACCAACCGAAAATATTCTGAGGCAGAGTTCAAACAAAAATCTCTAACAAGTTGGGCAGTTGGTATAAACATTTGAGCACTAACCGACAGACATCTCCGCCATGCCGGTTTATCTGTTAATTGCCATCAGCGCTCCGAAGTGGTTCCTCAAGTCGGTGGACAAAGTCAGAAGAGGTTTCATTTGGTAAGGAAAGGAAAAGGCTAACGGAGGTTGTTGTCAGTGGCTTGGGATAAGGTTGTGAGACCGTTGGATCTTGGAGGCTTAGGCATTCCCAACTTGGAGGTGATGGCACTTGGAATGGTATTAGAGAATTCATTGGGGTTTGGGATCGCCTCATGGATTTTGCGTTGGTGACCAAGAGGATCGTCACACTTGGAGGCTAGATGCTAGTGGATGTTATTCTTCCAAATCTACATATAAAGCTTATTTTTTTGGCGCCGTGACCTTTGAGCCTTGGCGTCGTTTATGGAAGACCTGGGCCCCGGCAAAATGCAAAATGTTCTTGTGGTTGGCAATCCGAAACAAATGTTGGACAGCGGATAGGCTAGCTAAGAGGGGCCTCTCTCATCCAAATAAATGTCCGCTATGCGATCAAGAAGACGAGACGATTCAACATCTCTTGTCTTCATGTGTTGTGGCAAGACAAGTTTGGTTCAGATTGTTCAATCCGTTGGGACTAGCAGATTTAGTCCCTCGGCAAAACGAACGGAGCTTTGCAGATTGGTGGCGCAAGACGATGAGAAGAGTTAGAAAGGAGCACAAGAAAGGAGTGAACACTCGATTATGCTCGGCTACTGGATTTTGCTGTCTCAAAATACTATACCGAGGCTAACGCTTTGCCTTGCAATGCATGCTATTTTGTGACTAACTCAATCGAGTTGCCTCAAATAGGTTGCTTCAGAATCCTTGCTTTCTTGTAGTGTATGTTAGATGCAAATTCATGTTTTTAATTCATCTCTATTATTGAATATTACAATTGTCATAGTTTTGTTGGCACTCAAATTTGACCTACTGAGAGCAACTCCAGCAGGGCCCCTATTTGAGCCCTCAAACCTCATATTTGAGGGTTTGAGGCAAAAATAGAGGTCCAACAGAGCCCCTACTACAGCCCTCAAATTTGAGGAGCCCCTCAAATCCCCTCTTCAGCCCTCATTCCCAGGGCCCCCTACTCTGGCTCTCATTCTTCTGTTTTTTCCCGCCTCGGTGAAAAATCCCCGCCTCCGCCCGTCCTCCTCCCTCCCACTCCGCCAGTCCGCCTCCCTCTTGCTCCTTCCCCCACCGACGCCCCTGCCCCCCCCCCTCCACCGCCGCCCGCCCCTCCCGCCTCCCCCCACTTCCCCGCCTCCGCCTCCCGGCCTCCCGCCCGCCTCCCTCCCGCCTCCCCGCCGCCCCTCCCCCTCCCGCCCGCCCCCCTCCCGGCGCCCGCCGGCCTCCCGCCCCGCCCCTCCCGGCCTCCCCATCGCGCCGGCCCACCACGCCGCCTCTTTCCTCCCGCCCGCCTCTTTCCTCCCGGCGATTCCTCCCGCCGCCGCCTCCTCGCGCTCCTCGGCGGCTCATCTCTCGGAGCGGGCGGCCGCGGGCTGCACTGCCGGCGGCGACCGAGCGCGAAGGCGGGCCCAGCGCGAGCGCGGCTTCAGCCGTCGGCGTGGGAGGCGAAGCGGCGGCTGGTCAGCAGCGGGGCGGTGGCGTCGGCGCGACGCAGCGGCCGGGCCGAGGCGCGGCGTTGCGGCGGCGGCGGTGGGAGGTGCCGCCGGCAAAGCGGCAGCGCGCGGCGGCGCGCGGCGGCCAAGGCGGTGCGCGTCTCCGAGAAGACGGCGACGGCTGCGGGCCGGGATGCACGGTTGCGGGCAGCGGCCGGAAGTGACGCACGATTGTGGGGTAGAGAAATTTGAGAATGACGAGTGGGCCCTACATGTCATTCTCAGTTGGAATGAATTTGAGGGCCCTGATTTGAGGGCTTCTGCTGGAGTTTAACTCAAAAAATAGGGCCCTCAAAAGTAAGGGGGGGCCCTCAAATCAAAAGTAGGGGCTCTGATTTGAGGGCTCCTGCTGGAGTTGCTCTGAGGATGGTCGACTTCTTAGAGGATTTCTTTGCCAAGGAATACGGAAAGTCGATGCCAATAAGGAATCCCTTCTGTGCGGGATATAGAAGCCCATGGAGGAAAGGAAAGATTCGGTAATTCAAATCAAAAGAGATGTATATATATAGAGAGAGATGGAAAGCTGGATCTAATTACAACTACCGGCCATACAGTTAGGATCGGACTCCAAGACGGAGAGGAAGGCAGATAGCCAGATAGGCCATATAAGGGCATATACAATGCAAGATACATAGGTCTCGTTTGGCACGGCTCCACTTCACAAGTGGAGCTGTTTTTTTGCTTTAGCTCCACGAACAGCTCCACCGGTGGAGCTGGAGCTGTTTTGGTAGGCTGTTTGGCAAAACAGCTCCACCTGTTTTATCATGCATGGTTGAGAGATGTCAATTGTCCAATATACCCATGTCTATTTGGCTTGTAGTAACATCAAGAGCTGTATGTTTCTACATAATTTTTCATCCGAGTAAATTTGAATTAAAAAAATTTAAAATTTAAAATAACACAAAGTATTAGCAACCAATATTTAATGCGTTTTTTTGGCATAGAAATGACCCGTTAGGACAAATATGCATGTGCAAAGTCATGATATAATGCAAACATCACATGTCATTATATAATACAAACATATATGTTCATGATGATCTAGAAAGATATATTGCCCGTGCAAGGTCATCTCGGAATTTATCCATATTGCGATCATTAGATTCCGAAGTTGATGTGTCACCTGCATTGTGTGAAGCAAAATGTTTTCTATACCTTAGAGGTATAGTCAGGATTCCGATCGCATTTACTAAAATCCTTATCCTCAGAATGGTTCTCACGAATGAAATTATGTAGACACATGGTTGCAGCGACAATCATCTTTTGCTTCTCCATTGGGTAACTCGGCATTTTGAGAAGGACCCTCCACTTCATTTTCCACACACCAAATGAGCGCTCCACCACATTCCGGATACTTGAATGCAAATGGTTAAACCACTCTTGTTCACCGCTTGGAGCAGGACCCCTCCTCCAATCTGGCACATGGTACCTTTCACCCTTATATGGTGCCAAGTATCCAGGTCTATTTGGGTATCTGGCGTCAACATGATAATATTTTCCTGCGTAGAAATGACCACAATTGAATTGCATAAAATTTGTATAAAAATAAACTTGTACAAAAATCAAACATGTTACATATACATACCTAGAGGGGGATGTGGGAATTTGTCATGATCATGCCTAAGTGCATGAAAGAGCACACTAGTGTCATGCATAGATCCGGGTTGTCCAATAGATGCATATGTGAAGCGCATGTCAAAATTGACAATAGCAAGAACATTTTGCGTCGCTTTGCCACTTCGACCAATATATCTAATGAGCTCATCCGATGGCGGTGTAGCTGAGATATGAGTACCATCTAGATCTCCAATGCAATCTTTAAAATGAGGCACCATCCTACTATCATTTTCTTATCCTAGAATGTGTTGTAGCGAAGTTTGGATCAATAGGCCTTATGTAGTCCTCACACATGGACACCAAACAAGTCAAGACATCATCAAATTTTCTACTAATTGTCTCTACAGAATGCTTGAATATACCATGCAAAGCACTGATGGACATACCATGTCCACATATTAGAAGGAAGATAGCAAGTGACTCCAAAGAATTCATGTGAACAGATGACTCCAAACCATATGTGTTCACTAACAAGGTATGCAGCTTGTGAAATAATGATGCATCCATTCTAAACATTTTATGACTTTCACAGGGTGTTCAGCTTCTCCATAGTCCAACCAAATCCAGATCGAAATGGAGTTCTAGCTTCATTTTTATCAACATAGGTCATGTAGTACTTGGTTGCAAGAAGGGCAGTAGCAAACAAATTATTTTGATTGGACCGCATCAATTCCATAGTATTTGAAACCCACTCATAATCATCAGAATCACTATCATCCATGTCAGAATCACTATCATCCAAATCAGATCTGTACACATGAATAAACCAAAGCAAGGATTAATTTAACACACACAAAAAGTAAGGTTAAGTACAAAAAGTATGGTTATGTTGCAAATAGAAAGATACATCATTTCTACTAGACCACTCATGTTTTGAAATAAAATTGAATGCACTACTTAGGAACATCATTTCTAGTCAATCACTCATGCTTCCTCCTCAACCAATCATATCTATCCTCAGGGGTCTTCAATGTCAGAAACATCTCTCTCTCAGCCCTCTTGGGAAAAAGTACAGTTGCAATGAAATGTTCATTTGTTCTTGGAGTAGCACCACACTCTTCAACCAAGGTCATTACGTCCTGTATGGAACATCCAGTTTTGTCCTCCCTCCTCGCTATAGACTCACAAGAAGTAGTTGTCCTCTCATTCATCTCTACTATTTTCCCCATCTGTTCTTTTAACCAATGTCCTGTATTTGTCTTAGGTTTCTTTCCCTTATTGTTAATAGACCCTCCACCTCTCTTCCCTCTCACACTAGTGGGTGTCACCGCCTCGGCTCACTATCATCATCGTTGTCGGCCTCATCTTCATCATCAATATTATTATGAGAGTTGTCACATGACAAGCTTGCTTGGGAAGGTGCTACACCACTAGACGCACACCAATGATCATCACCGGTATTACGAAGGTCCTCAAACATAATTTCCAACTTCTCTTCATTCTGTAGTCCTCTATTCTTGAACCTGGAAGAACCCTTGATATCTTAGAATGCAACAAATTACGGTAAATAGAGACCTACAAATTTGGAATAACAAATAACCTAAAATGCACTTACTTTGATTGTCTTCTTCCACCAACTCTCAGGCATATCAATGTTCTTTTTCCTTTCATCCCATCCAAGACCAGTTTGATTGTTAGTGAGTTTCTTCCAAATACCATAATCAACTTTCAATTTATCCCATTTGTTCTTGAATTGCTTTCTATTGTACTCAATCCCAGTCCTTTCTTTGAACCTTTGTATCACATTCTTGTACCCAGCCTTATTCAAGTGAGTGTTTGCTTGGTTTCCTTTTTCTACTTCGTTAGCAAAATCTCACACACTATCCTAGTATTTTCATCACACCAATCGGCCTCGCTGTTACGAACAATTTTTATAAGATAGTGACAATATTCAAACATATGCAATCCTTGTGCTTGCTATTGATAAGAATGATGAGATGATCAAATACCTTGGATCGGTGAGGTCAACGGTGTCAGGTGCATGGGCAACAGGAACCACTGGTGGCTTTTGTGCGCGTCCACCACCTCGGTGTCGAGTAGAGGCACCACGACTCGGAGTAGATGAGCGTCCAATCTCCGTGCGTCCATCACCGACTTCTTCAATAGTCCTCCAATCTGGCCCGAAAGCGGCAGACACTGCAGCATTCCATTCCGGCCATCCCCAGCCGCCACTGCCACCACGGCCAAAAGAGATGACAAGTTACACCAAAAATGGAACGGGTCAAGGCTATCATAATGTAGAGATGTGAATCATAGATGTAGACTGAGTTGTGTCAACTGAAGTTATGTACTTATGTCCAATCTATATAAGTAAATTACTGTATCTGTCTCAACTGGAACACTCGGATTTGCATGACTTCTGTCTTGTGATAAGGACATATGTCAATGCCTTCTTTTTATCCAGTTACTACTACTCATATCTCTACATTCACATATCTCTACTCATATCTCTACTCATATCCAGTTACTACTACTACTAATCATGAAATTTGCAGAGATGATCACCAGTTACTACTACTATCATGAACCATAGATGGTGATTCACATTCGGTTCTCAACCATTCCTGGGGATACAAGAATCACTATCATGAACATATGCAATTCACATTAGCATGGCCTTTTCATGAATCACTATCATTCACATTCACATGCAAAAAACAGAAAGAAAAAAATCTCTGCAGACCAGGGGCCGCCGCCCGGGATGGCGCTGCTGCACGCGCACGCACACGGGCCGACGCCGCCAGGAGGCCGCCCAGAGGCCGCGCGCCGGAGGGGTCGCCGCCGAGGCCACCTGCAGCCGCCGGGGGAGGGCCGCCGCCGAGGCCGCCTGCCGCCGTGCGAGCCAGGGCCGCCGCCGGGAGGGCCGCCGCCGGGGGCCTCTGCGCCGCGCGGGCCAAGGGCCGCCACCGAGGGGCGCGGCCGCGCGCGGGCCATGGAGCAATGCCGGCCTCGGCCATGGAAGGCCGCCTGCCCCAGCGAGAAGAGCGGAGAACCCGCCGGTCCCCATTGGTTCCGAAACGCCGAGAGCATCTTCAGCGACTCCCGATCTACCGGATTCCGTCCCGTCGGCACCTTCCTTTCCTCCGGCTGGCTGGGAATCCATGGCGGCGGCGCTCCCTCCACGGTCGATGCGGTGAAGAACAGAGAACGGGAACGGGAGAAGCCGACGAATCGGGAGGGTTCTGGTTGTTTTGGCCCCGATGGCAGGCGGTGTAATTTCACGATGGAGCAAGGGCAGTATGATGCGGGCATTTGGGTGGAGCCGGGTGAAGCTACTTTTTTCAACTCCTTGGGTGGAGCTACTTTTATCTCAGCAGGTTTTAAGGGGCTCCTTGGGTGGAGCTGTTTTGTTTTACCCTGTTTGGCACAAAACGGCTCCAAACAGCTCCAGGAGCCGGTGGTGGAGCTGTGCCAAACGAGGCCTTATATATGAATGTTTAAAGAGAAAATATAGCTACATCATCAAGCATCCATGCAAAAGTTATTTCCTCCCATGCAAGCATATCTTATGTGGATGCTTAGATGCTATATTATACATTAATAGATATAGTTATACACATAAGCACCTACTAAGCACCGATGCTTATTTAAGCATCGATGCTTCAAAATAAGCACCTTATCTATCCTATGTGGCAAGAAAAATCAGTTTTTCATTGCTAAACATCTCTCTAAACGCCTGCATTGTACATGCTCTAAGATGATGGAGGGGACTTCGAAAAATTCGCACACGCCACAATTGATGTATTTTTTTTTCTTTAAGAGTATTCTTTTATGCTACGGTTGATGTTTTTTGTCTGTACTTTTCGACATAGCAACGGACAGTGAAGACATCAACGTGAATGATATACACGGTTGTATAGTTGAAAAGCCATTTAGAGAATCCACTTCAAAAAGATGCATCATTTTTCAATATTTGGTTTCTTGACTTTGGGAGAAGCAAAAATCTGAAAGAACTGAGCATATACATTATGCATTTACCTTTCTACCCTAAAAAAGATGCATCATTTTTCAACATTTGGTTTCTTGACTTTGGGAGAAGCCAAAATCCAAAAGAATTGAGCATATACATTATGTATTTACCTTTCTACCCTAAAAGTAATTTGTAATCTATTTACTGAACCAATCAACTTTTGTAATTTGTCTTTAAGTAACAGAGAATACCACATCGATGCTTTGTTTGATCTTTTCATTAACCTATGCCGATGTACTTGAAAACCGGCTGGCACAACTAGTCTGTGGCTAAAAGTGCACCCTTTATTTCAGCAGAACAATTCATAAAGGGTTGTTGACTAGAAATTATCTAAGGAAAAATTGGCTCTAAGACAGCGCTAAAACATGGTATTTGCTGAAGAACACTAGGAAATCTGCTGAAGAACACTACAAAATTGTGGCAATTTGCTAAAACACATCATCCCATTAAAGTAATACTTATTCGAATATAGGAGAGAAGAGGCATGAAAAGTCATATTTTCTGAACAATTTTAAAAATAAAGTCTTGATGGTTGAATTATTGATGGTTAAATTATCAAGTTTGGATGGTCAAATTTATAAAAATTTCCTTCAAAATTGTTTTTACGCTTCTTCTCTATCCTATATTTCAAAATAATAATATTTTAATAGATGAAGTGTGTTCAGGCAAAGATCATGATTCTATATAGTATCCATTAGTGTATCATCAACTTTCTGATGTTCTAAAGCAAATGCTACTCTTGCAGTGTCAAAACTCAAAAGGCCAATTTTGCTATTGCTTAATGGTTATTAGTTTCTTGATGATGTGGGTCAATGAGATGTCCTGTTCTGTAGCTAACAATATTTGAGAGAGATTGTGCTTACTTCAGCAATTTGGGCTCACTCGTTTCAACTTCAGCTTTTTAATTTTTATCTTCACTTCATTATTCCTTAATTTTATCTTTTTTTGGTTTTTAGGCTTTTTTTACCTTTTTTTTCTTTTGTTCCTTTGTATTGTCGTGATGGGATAACCTTTTTTCTATTTCTATTTTTTTAAAATTTAATTACACTAAAAAGTTATCAGTTGCTATAGTAAAAAAAACCAGCTACAATAAAAAAAAAAGCCAAAAGTTATCTAAAAGCACCCTTGATCGATAACGCGCAATTTCTGGGACACGCAACAACGGCGTACAGAGGCTAGATACGGATCGCCTGTGCACCTTCAGGATTTCATTTCTTTGCTAAATGTCTCAAAATTACGAAGGAAACAGCAAGCATGTCAGCGTAATCAGCAACCGAAATAACCGAGTTCGTCGCTTCATAATCCGGCGCCCAAATGGACAGTATGTCCAGATGGTTTCACAGAATAAAAAACGTGCCAGGGAATCATCGGGAAAGCAGCACTGTAGCGGTAGTGGGCAGCGTACAAACATCCCCCAATCCACACGCGAAAACTCCTCCAGGCTTTACACGAGAATCTCGCAGCTCCATTCCCACACCCTTTCCAATGAGCAACACAGTACGCCAGTCAATTATGGTTCCGCTCTTTTTTGGCTTAAGATTTTAGCTTTTAACTTATTTTTTATTATTCTTAAATTTTATCTTTTATGGTTTTTTTTGACTTTTTAAAACTTTTTTGCCGTTCTTTTTTCCATATTTATTTGTATTATCCATGATAGGCTAACACGTTTTTCTATTTTAAAATTTTTAAATTTATTTATGTCAAATAAGCCACCATCAGCTACAGTGTAATTTTCGCTAGTTACAGTATAATTTCAGTCATAAACCAGTTTATTTCAGCCCAATCGAGCGGCACATATATCTCAGACTGTACCTATAAATGGCCAATTATTTTTTGCTTATGAGTTATGGTTTCTCGTAAACTAATAAATGGGATGATTTCTTCATTGTATTTTTGAAAACGGTTTATCAGGACAATCTTTTTTAAAATAGCTTATCAGTATTCAGTTTATTCATACAAACGCTCGCGCTAGCGCTAGGACCAAAAGCCATCAGCCACAGCCGAAAAGAAACCACCCTTTAAGGGTCTATTCATATTGACTTCTACTTTCAGAAGCAGAAACTAATACGAACGATCCAGTTTCTATAAGCCACTTCTATCAATTAATACTGTTCATCAGCCACTACTTTTCACTTTTACATATTGTAATGTACTTTGTATTTTATTGACTTCTGCTTTCAGAAGCAGAAGCTAATACGAACGTTCTAGTTTCTATAAGCCACTTCTATCAATCAATACTATTCGTTGCCACTACTTTTCGCTTTCACATATTATAACATGCTTTGTATTTTATTATATCACAATTCCATAAGTCGCATGGTGGTCCAAATGTTGTAATGTCATTTATTGTATCATCTTTCTTATATAAATGTACTACTATTTATCAGCCACTACTATTCATTAGCAGCTTTTATCACTACTATTTATTAGTCATAGTCAAAAATTCATCAAGAAAAGTTAATATGAACAGATCCTAAGTTAGGTCCACTAAGTCTTGCAGCTCCACACCAATACTCAATACAATTTACCATATAGACCTCTGGCTTAAGCCAAAAACTAGCAACAGAAGATGTGCTGATTGCTGCGAGTAGTATCCGGTAAGTATATAATTTACTGCCGAAATAAACCTGAAATTTTCACAGAAAAGTGTCGACCCTCTGTACTTTTTCATAGACATCTTGTGGCATATTAGATTTTCATAGACTGCACAATTTCGAAATGGGACTATCTATGAACTAGTCAACTTGTTTTCTTTTTTAAAAGGTTTAAACTTTGGGCCGTTGAATCAAATCCCATCTTATTCTGATGGCTTACACGTGTCCTGGCTCTCCCTTCTGTTATTTTTGACTGTAACATCTTGTGAAAAGTACAGTTATAAAAATACAAAGTCAGTCTGAAATTATCGCACTAGCCAATTTTTTTAAAATTTGATATTTAAATATATGTTTTTCAAAAATAGCCCCTACGTGGACCTATCATATATGGCAAACACTTGCCGAGCTGGAGAGAGCTGAGTAGTAGCTTATCGAGCTATAGTAACTCAGTAGCTACTATAACTACAGCAGTCTTCACCGAGCTACTGTGGCTCAGCAGGTCATCTGCCGAGTTAGGGTGCACAATTGATGCATAAAGGGGTTATTTTTAAAAAAAACAGACGATCAGATATTAATTTTTTTTAAAAAATGGCTAGAGTATCACCTGTGTGCTCACCTCTAAAAATTCATGGATCTTACATGACGTACAGAAGTTTTGAGAAGGCTCTAGATTAATTCTTCTTTTGTGCACTGACCATCGCTTGCAGTGTTACAATTGCCTGCGATGGTGTTTATTTTGATAGAAGCGTTTATATAAATAATTTAAATAATAATAAATATTTAAAAAAACTGTTTTGATAAGGTATTTTAAAATGATTCTACTCGTTGGTTCGAGAAAATCGATGCTAGCCTACCGTGGCGGTCCAGATTCCCTTGGTCACAGTACTGTCCAAAGTTCTTTTTGAGGCCATCGTACTTAGAGTAATGATGGGTTTTGACCCCAGTAAACAAATTTCCCGTTTCCCTAATTTGTCAGAGAAGAAACGTGCAAGGGAATCAAACGGGAGCATTGGCATGATGATGGTCAAAGTACAAACATCTCCTTACACACGAAGAATCTGGAGGTAGTGTTCCCATTCCTTTTCCCAAGCACACAAGTAGAATACAGTACCAGCAACACGATGCTCTGTCCAAAGTAACCGAGAACTAGCAACAGAAGTGGTACAAGCTTAGCCAAACTTCCAGCCTAATTACTAGAGAAGGGATTCTACTACGTATCAGACGACGTCCTGCGCCGGGGCAGCCTCGGCGGCGGCGGCGGCGACCTGGTTCCGCCGCTCGTCCAGCAGCTTGCTCAGTTTGCCGTAGCCGTGCGTCGCCCAGTCGTACCCGTGCAGCGCGATGCATACGCCCAGGCCGGCGATGATGCCGTTGGCGATCGAGAAGGTCAGCGGCATCAGCGCCATGGTCACGAACGCCGGGATGGCCTCCTTCATGTCGGCCCAGTCGATCTCCTTGGCCACACGCATCATCATTGCGCCCACCAACACCAGCGACGGCCCGACGGCCCACGGCGGCACGCTCATCAGCAACGGTGAGAAGAAGAGCGACGCCAGGAAGCACGCTGATACGGTGATCGCGGTCACCCCGGTCCTGCCGCCTTCTCTTATCCCCGCCGTCGACTCGATGTAGGTCGTCACCGTCGTGCTTCCGAGCGCGGCGCTCAGGACCGTCGAGCCGGCGTCGACGAGGAAAGCCGGGTACTCACCCTCGAACCTGCCGGTCCCGTCGGTGAACCCGCCGTACTCGGCCATGGAGTACATTGTCCCCGTCGTGTCGAGGATGTCGACGTACAGGAGCGTGAGCACCGCGAGCCACACGTTGCCGTGGCGGAAGCCACCGAAGCTGAGCTGCCCGGCGGTGTTCTTGATCATGTGGAAGTCCACCACCTTGGTGAAGTAGGCGAAGCCGGCATTGCCGGCCGGCGTGTCTGGGAACACCGTGACACTGGTGCCTCTGATCCAAGACACGGCTGTTACGAACACTATGCCATAGATCATGCTTCCCTTGACGTTTCTGGCAAGGCATGTGGCCGTGAGGAGGAAGCCAACGGCGCCGAGCCAGAACGTCGGGCTGCGCATGGTGCCGCCGAGGCAGGCGCCAGTAGCCGGGTCGGTCTCGGAGCACGCAGTGAGCGTGACCAGCGTCGACGGGCTCGCCCCGACGAGGCCAACGCCCTGGTGCGACTGGAGCCCGGTGAATGCTAGGAACAAGCCGATGCCGACCGCTGACGCCAGGCGGATGTTGCGCGGGATCATCCGCGCCAGCCTCGAACGAAGGCCGACGGCCGACAGGACGAAGAAGACAATGCCCTCCAGCATCACGCCGGCGAGCGCCGTGCGGTAGGGGATGGCACCCGAGCCGTGGAATCCGACCATGTTGTAGGCGAAGTAGGCGTTGGCCCCCATGCCGGGAGCCAGGGCCAGCGGGAGGTTGGCGAGAACGCCCATGGCGAAGGAGCCGGCCATGGCGGCCACCACCGTCGCGACGATCAGATCCCTCTTGGTGCGCGCCAAGCACTGCTCGTACCCCGGGTTAGACCCGACCACGCACTCCGGCCCAGGCACGGCAGTGGAGTTACCCACCGCGGTGCAGTCGCCCACGGTACACGGCCCGCCAGAGTCCGTCAGGATGGCGGCGTTGACGGAGATGATGTACGCCATGGTGAGGAAGGTAGCCGCGCCGGCGCGGAGCTCCTTGGTGAAGGAGCTGTTGCGCGCGTCCAGCTTGAAGTACATCCCCACGCGGCTCGCCGCGACGGCACGGTTCAAAGCGGCCTCGACCGCAGACACCCTGCGCCATGGCGTCATCCTCTTCATGTCTTCCTCTTGTTCTCTTTCGTTTGCTCCCCTCCTCCTTGCTTGAGAGATTTTACAAGGGTCGTGATCCTAGAGTTCCGAGGGATCCGGGTCTTATAGTGCAACATGAGTGGGGAGGGTTCAACACATGTTCCGGGTTGGCACAGCACAACGGAGGTAGGTCCACGCACAACGTCCTTTTCTGGAATTGTGCCCACACAGAGTTTGATTGGGGCCACTTTTCAGATTTTTATTTATTTATTCCAAGAAACAGATAGGCAGTTTCTCCTTTTTCATCTAATAATTTATGGTTTCTTAAACAAATAAACAAAACGATTTTTTCACTATCTTTATAAAGCAACTTATTAGGACAGTTTTTTCAAAACGACTTATCGATATTCGGATTTTTCATATAAACATTTGTGTTAAGACTAGATTCATTGGCTGCAGCCGAAAAACCCCACTCTCAGTTTGTGGCGCATGTCACTCGAATTGAGGAACGCTGGGGTTTGTAACGTTGTTTCCCTTGGATTAGCGATGCCTCCCAGTAACTGACCACTTGGTGATTTCAGGCCTTGAGGGTAATTGAAGTTTACAAGCCCAACGGCTGCTGCTAATCCATGTCTGCAGATTTGTGCATCAGCTTGTGTATTGCTCCGGTTTGTAAGATGTACAGATTCAACTTATATATGCTGACTACTATGTAAGAGATGCAGTTTTCCAAAGTCTAGAAAAGAAACCACCCATTTGCACCAGCTTCAACCGATAATAATGCAGTAAGTTAAAGTTCGGCTACGAGAGACTTTATGGTAACATATTCGAACAATCTTTTGTTTAGGCGAATTGTATAGGGGAGGTATGTCGCGTGAAGTATGCATATAACAGTGCAAAAGTTCTGCAAAAACGTCATTGAAAGCGCAAAAAGAAGTTTAAAACAGTGATTGATATGTTTTAAAACTCAATCAAACTTTAATGATCCAGCTTTATCTGCTTTGTATAATTTCTTACATGCTAGCAGCATGCCCCCATTTTTTTTTATCATGATCCACGTGCCACCCTATCATAACTCACATATTTTATCAGAATCCACTTTCAATGCAGTCGTTCATCATGATCAAATATTTTACAAATGCAGCTAAGTTTGTTTGTAAGTACTCCATCCAATCACAAGAGAATGACATTTTTACTTTTCAAAGGCAATATGATGCTCTTTGAATACTAAATTCTCTTATCATATATTAAAAAATTGTAAAAGTGTAATATTATAGAATTTTTATGACAAAATTTACTCATATCATTTTCATCCTTCCAAACAATATGTTTTAAATAATATTTTTGTCAAAATTAATAGGGTTTGACTGTACATATTTAGGTGCCACTCTTTTATAAAAATTAATAGATTTGTCTTATTTTTCTGATAGATTCAGTGCTTTTCCATCAAGAATAGCTCACGCATGTTGTAAATATTTGCAAATGAATCACAGTTCACATCATCAATGATTTCAGCATCCGGGGCTACAATGAGTTCCAGATGGAGTATGGGATGCATGAGAATAAGCTTCTAGGATTGGGTTTAGTTCTTTTGAGTTTATGACTTATGCTTTATACTTTATGGTTTTTATCGAACAAACAAGCCAAATAGTTTCTTCATCGCTATTTTGAAATAGCTTATTAGGACAGTCATTTTGAACCGCCTTATTTATTTATGGGCATTTAGTTCATTTATATAAATATTCATGTTAGGATCAAATATAATAAGTCACAGCTAAAAAAATCTACCATTGATCCTCAGTCGAGCAGTGGTCAAAACACTGCAATTCAAATAATAAAAAAATTGTAATATCCAAGACTTCATTCCAATTTTACCTAGATCTTGGATGGAGAGTATAGGGCGGTACTTTTTGTGACGCATGCACGGTTCTCCAGCGGATCTTAGCAATCTCGATTGGGCGTACGAAGTTCACATGTGTTGATGTATTGTACCGTGCTACCTGCAGGAACGACGTGAGAAATACAGAGAGATTTTTGTCGGTCTCCGCAACAGAACAGTGATGGACAAACTGCAAGCGTATGATTATGTTCTTTTCAGTTTCTAAAAACTATTTTTTTTTTTTTCTATAATAACTAATTTTTAAACGAAGTATTTTTTAATATAAAGTCTACTAGTTAATTATAGTATATACTTTACCGACTTTATTTATATCAGCAAAAATCATACGTGAGTTTACAAATAGCATAAAGCGCAAATCGTAGCTAAAAAGACAGACTCTATAATCATGGAAGTGTGGATACGCGATGGATATATGTTAGATGTAATCTTGACAATAAATTTGTTATGTATGACTTGGTGTAGTATAATCTTTGCATGCATATCTAGTCGTTACATGCATGTTGGGACTGCGCTATATATACTACCATGTTTGGAAGAAGTTTCATTTGTATTAGGATATATAAATAGCATAACACCTCTGGACCTCAATGTGTCCAACCAATGTGTGAGCGGAGATTGTTGGGAATAATCCACATTGGTTGTAGCACAACTTATAAAAGAACAGACTCTATAATCATGGAAGTGTGGATACGCCCGACTGGATATATACCGCACGCCAGTGAAAGATTGTTGAGCTTTCGTGCGCCAGTAAGACGCGTCAAATTGTTGATTAGGAGTGGTTAGCCGAGGCTTTTAATTTAATTATCAGTTTTTGCTAATTACTGAGCTTCTGGTCCCCAGCTCACCAGACACATCTATGCATTGACCTGATGGTGTGCAAGTGTCAGGCTAACGTGCAAGACTGATTGTTAGTGCCATTAGATTTGCTAGCATCCATTTTGAACAATGTGACATTGTGTCTGCAATACTGGAACCAAGGTGGGCACCGGAAGGAGAGAGATCTTAAGGTGCACGACTGGTGTTGGGAGCACTTAGGGGGTGATCGGTATGGCTGAAAAGCTCATGGCTGAAAACACTGTAGCTAGCTGAAAAAAGCACTATAGCTGACAGAGATTTATTTAGCATAATTAAATTTAAAAAAATTTAAAAATATAAAAAATATGTTAGCCTATTACGTATAATACAAATAAATACGGGAAAAAAAGAACCGGCAAAAAAGCTCAACAAAAAACCAAAAATTCAGAAAAAGACGAAACTTATGAATAGTGCCAAATAAGCCATGAGCACTGTTCATAAGCCACACTGATCGTAGCCTTATACTTAGAGTTTAGTTTAGGTTGTTATAGTAACTAACTTTTAAATGATATTTTTTGTAAGTTGGGATCTATAAGTAGATTGTAATATATATTCTACCGAGTTCAGTTATACCTGTTAAAATTATATGTGACTATTTATCTCTGTTTACTATCTCTTGCGAACAGTCAGAATTCAAAAATCATAAGCTACAAGCCGAAACCACAGCCAAAAAAATAAAAAATTCAACCGCAATTGGTCTGCCGACGCACATACTAACCAATGATGTAACCCAGTGGTCAAAATGCAGCACTTTGGTTAGGCCGGTTTCAACTCCGCAGAAACGAGTGGCTTGGGCAGGGAAGAAATGGACGTGGAAATGCATGGAGGCTAGTGATAAATTTTGAAACTTTATGCCCTCCTGCCTAATGTCAGAATGACTTGACCTAATTGTAAACCGGTAAGTAACACCCCCTATTGTCAAACTAGCACCTAAAAGGCAGATACTCTGATTGAGCTCTGGCAACCACCTCCATCGTAGACAAATGGCAGCAGCTATCTTATGCAGATCGACATGCTCGTATAAAAATCAGCACTTGCACAGCAGGTGGTGCCAGTGCATTAGTTGAGCTCTGCAATCTTGCACTAATCAAGTAATCTGTTTTTATACAATAAATTATGGCGCTAAGTATATTATGGAAAAGGGTATAAATATTCAGAAAAATCGATACTGACAATATGATTAGTATCAACTGGTGATCCGTGTGGCCCTGCTTGCTCAGCTGTCTCGAAGGGTTGCGGCCTACACTGGATTTTCTGCTCGCGAACGTGATCTGAGGATTTTCTCTGTACGGAATTATCATTTTTTGCCCTAGGATAGTAGTGATTGTCTGGCTTTAATTCGTCGTCAAGTCAGGATTTTTAAATTAAAAGATTCCTTCAACAAATTCCTCGTGCAATAAAATAGGACAGCAAATTACGATGGGCATTTTAATTGAAGTTTTTTTAACTCGAAAAGTGCCCAGCCTCGATTACACACCAAACAGTTGTTAGGATACTCTTGTTCAACATAAATAAACTAATATAATCATTCTTTCAGTCTTAATGTAACGGAGCTAACTTGTTGGCATAAAATTAGGGTTTATCTTGCTTAGGTGAAAAATCTTGGAGATTAGGTTCCACTGCAGTGTCCAACAAGAGTCTACCTGTTAAGGCACCGGATAGCGTTACTTACACCAGTGTTCAAACATCGCAGCTAGCTACGTGGGATTATTCCCTGTATGTTATGTTTGGCTTGCTAGTTTGGGCATTTGATCACATTGATGCTCAATTATCTCTAAGCATCTTGACATGTTGTTCTCATGATAAGTGCTTTAGGCAACTCTTGTCACTTTTCTTCTAATTGGACGCGAGTCCAATATTCCTGTAGCCATAATTTAAGCTAAATCTCTATCCTTTTGAACTACGGCTAGTGATTATGGCTAGAGCTGGTGGTTTTTAGTTCTAACATGAGTGTTTTTATGAACAAACCGAATACCGATAAACCGCTTCGAAAAGACTGTTCTGCTAATCCGCTTTGAAAAAGACAAAAAAGTGTGTCTAGACATCATCCAGATGTTTTCTTTCTAACAAATAATCCAGATTTGAGAACGTTGGATTAGAGATCCAACGACTCTTTTTTTGGAGGGGGAGATTCTTTTTGAGAAGACGGAGATTCTTTTTTGGAGGGATGGGGAGAATTCATGGCCGTTGGATTTTTAATCCAATAGTCATAAATCTGGATGATAGTTAGGAAGAAAACATCCGGTGATGTTTATCAATACCTCAAAAAAATCATCCTATTTATTTATTTATAAAAACCATAAGTCGTAAGCTTTCGCAACCCTAACGAATTAAGCATCCGACACTGCATTACGAATGGAGAGAAAAAATGGCCAACATGTAGGATGAGGGTGTTGGGGAAAAGCGCTCCAGGTGAGCCCCCTATTTTCTTCAGCCCCGCACCATATTCCACCCAGCACCCCGATCCCCCACGCAACGTTTGCTTCTTCGCTCGCACCTCCTCATCCTGCTGCTGCTGACCGGCTAATTTGGCCTCAACAAATCAAAAGCTGTGAAAGGAACAGGTGTTGGCGAGTGCTGTCCAGTCGACGAACGATAGGCCGGCTGTGTGGCTGAATCACGTTCACTGCTTTAAATGGGTGAAGGGAAAAGGGCAACAGGAAAAAGAGGAGAGCTTTGTGCTTACTTGCTGTAACGCGGTGGCATCAATTATATATGGGAGTTGCTGTAACAGCAGCAGGCAAGCGACGTTGGACAGCAGCATCGCTTGCTCATGTTTATGTAGCTCCGATCTCACTGAGAGCCTGTTACTGAGAGCCTGTTCTTTTTTGCTGCGGTTTTTGGCTTTTGGTTGTGTCTTATGACTTTTGGGCTGTTTGTACGAGAAATTACAGAATAACAGAAACTCACATTCGGTTTTTGCCGATATAAATGAAGCCAGTAAAGTATATACTACTATTAACTAGTAGACCCTATCTTGAAAAAAATACTCCGTTTAAAAGCTAGTTACTGTAGAAAAGCCGAAAATCAACTTTTAGAAGCTGAAAAGAACAGGGCCTGAGTTACCGCGTGCAAAGGTAGTATTTCCTGAACGTTTTGAAGTAACCTTTTCAGGAACGATAATTCTCTTACCGTTGTGATGTTCATGGAAAGTTCGTGTTAGAAATAATCTTGATTTCGAGTCTAAGACATAGTAGAGTCTGTCTCCATGTGTAACTCAAGTTGAAGTTGTGTCCAACTTGAAGTCCGAATACGTATACTAGTAGGAGATTATTAGCCTACATAATGAGGAGGCTTGTAGCCAGATTTGTAAAAAAAAAAGCAAGAAAAAAGGAAAGGGAAAAGAGAAATTCAGAAATTTTCTTGTGTTCTTTCAGTTTATTTGCGATATGTGTATTTTCTTCTGATCAAAGTTTTAACAGTTCGCAATAGAATCGACCTCTCTTAATGAAATCAGTGCTTCTCCCCAATTGTACCATGTAGAACCGTGGATGTTTGGTCTCCAGGATTGTAAATGCTGTTAGTGTTGGCATGAGATAATTGCTGCTTTGATAAAAATAAAGCTGTTATTTGTTCATGCAGTGCTGCGAGCCTGGGAGGGTCCTCTTTACTTAAAACAAAGTTACACTGATGTACCTCATGTTGCCCACTCTTAAAAAACCGATGAGCAATATGTATCTTTTGTGGTGTAGTATAGTATATGACAGATTGCAGCTTCTGTTCGTGAATTTGCATGATGCATTATTAGTGCCGATGTGTTACTTATTTGTGCCAATTACCTTATGTTACAGTGCAGATGCTTGCCCTCAATATCTAGGAGGACAAGCATATATTGATAGTGACACCTTTTTTTTTTGTCTTATGTATGGACCTTTGCTTCTAGCTCTTGGTTGAATTGTTCATGGTTTTTTTTCCTGGAACAAAGTATGCAGCAGGTTTCAAAAATTGTTAGAATTGTCATAGTATTTAGTGGACTTTTACTTGGAACTCTCAGTTCTGAGGTTGTTCGATTGGTAGATCAACTTGATGTGGCAAAAATCTTAAGGAGTAAATTAAGAACTTCTCAAACCTCTCACTAAAAATGGTAACTCGTACAATATTGCCGTTTTGCTTTCTTATTTTAGTTATCCTTCAGGTAAAACGAGATCATAATTTTATTCTCTTAAACTTGTGAGTGTACACAGGTGGAACTAGAAAAAAACTTCACATGCAGTAACGACGGGTGGCTTTTGGCTGCGGCTAATGAATAGTAACGGTTGATAGAGAAGCTGTAGTTTTTTGTTGTTGTTGGCTTATGGCTTTTTACTGATTATGTTGAATTATGGAGGAATGCAATAATGCCAATGAAGATGGTCAGGATCTGAACTAATATCTATCATTCCTTGCTACTAATGACACTGCCTGCCTTACTGTTAGTGTATCGTCTGCTCTGCTTTGCTGTCCAATGATATAATACACTAGTACGTGTAGGAAAGGAAAAGAAAACGAAGCTCATCTTTGGATCTAGTACGTACAGTTAATTAAGATTAATCCTGGTTTTCCTTTCCAAACCGTTGCTTATGCTAAAGAGCACCAACCGATAGGAATAAGATATATTGGATGGATGGCTACCTTGAAAGATCTTTCTTGCCCTGCCTCACCACTCTCATCTCATGTCACTCTGATCTGATGGAGGCCAGCAGCACAAAGCCAGAAAAAGCAACACACATGTACAGCTAGAATCGGATCGAACCGAACCTGATTCATGTGTACAAATACGAAATTGGACGTGTTATGCATACGTCCGTTACATGGGGAATAACAAACATACAATCTTACAAGCGTATATGTAGCCGAACGTGCCATAGCGGCATACATAACCTTACAGGTATACATAACTTTATAAACATACGTGCATCCGAACGTACTACAGCGGCGGTGGTCTAGGAGGTGACGTAGACGACGACATCAACGCCGTCTAAGAAGGGGACACCAAGGCTGTTCATGTGGTGAGAGGAGGGGTTAGGGAAAACGGGGCAAATCTGGGAGGAGGAGGTGGCTACTCAGAGGTGCTGCGGTAGGGGGAGGTGGCGACTCGACCCATTCAGCAAGCCGACGGATCGACGTGAGGTGGGGGGGGGGGGCACGACTGGATCTTGGGTGAGTTGAAGGTCGGTGGTGGTGAAGGGGAGGTCGAGCGGTGCAAGGAGTTGTGGAGGGTCCGATGGAGGTGGTGGTTTGGAGTGGGGCGTGAGCGGAGCAGAGGCCAGAGGGCAGGCGGGCGACATTGGATTTGGAGCGGAGGGGATGGGAGGGCGCCCGGGGAGGAGGGGAGTCGGGAGAGGGATGGGGGTGGTCATAGGCGAGATGAGGGAGTGAGTGCTACCGGTGTCAGTGGGAGAGTGCGGTTTTTACCCCCTATTGGGAAGCCATTCCATTTGATGTGGCTTGCGGCTTTTTTGGGCTAAAGCTGAAGCCACAAGTTGCTGGGAGAAGCCGAAATGAACACCCTATGGTGCTATCAAATAGAAAAATCTCTTCTTTCAGCTTTTTGAATGCCAATCCAATTGCTATTCTCTTACTTTCTCTACAATTTTTTAAGAAATGTACGCAGATTTGAAGAACAATGGGCTGACCAATTATACATTAGTTTTGAACATATGCTAATCGATAAGGTATTTATCGTACCGATAATTCTCTAATCAGTTGTGTGCTTGCTTCCCCGTTCTCTCTGTTATACTTAATGTGCTCCAAATTAGCTGATCATTCCCGTGGAGCAAGTTTGTTGGGAAGAGAAGGCTAAGCCCCTAAGGTATCTCTCCAATTACACTAATACATTTTATCTCATCTCTCCATTTTTTTATTGCAGAAAAACATCATGGCATGTTGTGCAGTAAGACTACATGGTAGTCAGCTTCACGATTAAAAAAGCAATAAGCTAACCACAATTACTAATGCCACCTCATCAGCTAGAAGCCTTCCATTTTCACCCAGCATCTCAACACAAAGGAAACAAGAAGTCAGCTCCTCTGTCCACATACTTGTCATGGTATTTGCATAAGGGAGATTTTTTTAAAATAAATGCGACACTTGAAATTTTTTGTGCAGGCAAAAAATTATGCATTATTCACTTTTCCAGAAAAGTCCTTTAGTTATGGAAGCTGTTATAAAATGCTCGACAAAAATAGATGATAAAAAGAATAGAAGATATAGATTTAACGTGGAAAATTCTTATGGGAAATACATAGATGTATGAAAGTGGAATTTACTATATGAAGAGATCTTTACAATAGGGCTCTTGTTCTTCCTATGGACTATAGGAGGACATATATATGGCGAGGGAGATGAGTCCCATACAGAGAAGGAAACTGAATCGGAGTCAGATGCACAAGCCATTGCCAAGTCTGACACAACTTGGCGCATGCACTGCTTAACGCTGCATTTGGCGCAGTGTCCGGCATGAACACGATGACGAATTTGGATCATACTTTAACAATCTCAACCATGAACTAAATTTGCTCCTATAGCCAAATCTCCTTAAAATTAGTCTTCATCAATAAACCTTGTGCCTCGAAAGTACATTGGACTAATCTTCAACAAGAAAAACTAGAACAATCTTATGCAAACGCTTCTCACGAAGAAAAATTAAGCAAATCACCAGCATATTCAAATACACGTCTATCAACAAAGCAGATAAATAAATCTAGGTCTTCATAATCTCAGTAAAGTTTAAATCTATGCAACTGACCTCTTAATCCAAATGCTCAATCATCAAACTAAATAAGCTAAAACATCACCTGTGGCGCTGGATAGATAACGAAGAACTCAGATCATGGAATCTAACATGCTTCACGTGAAACACAAAACTCGATAAACAACACTTATTGAAAGAGCAACTTGCATGTGTGACCATCACGTACATCAAATTGCCAGGTGTAAAAATAAATGAATTTCATGACATGGTTAAAAATTGCTCATGTAGAAGAACATCCAGATGAAAGTAACTATTGTGTCACCAATAGAACAGAAACAATATCTGCAATAGACCTTTCATATTGAGCTGTGATAACTAGAATGTATTGCACCTGTAATACCAAACGTTGTAGTATCTATGCGGATACTTAACTCCTTTTTGCACTTTAAATTCTTTATTTCGAACTCATATTTGGAGCATAACCTTCACTAATGAATAATAAATTCTGGAGAATATTATATTAGCTACCATCAGGGTGTTATCAAATGGTGGTTGTCCCCTTAACTGATATTGATTTATATATTTTTTCAAAGTCTCCTCAATCAAACGTAGCTCAAATTATGTTGAAAGGTTGCAACTTCACCTTAGACTATATGATCTTACCGCGGTAACCTGTAGTAGATGACGGATTGTTGAAGAAATAACTAATTATTAATCTCGCATAGATACCACAAATAATACGCATAACAGCCTAAATTGTAATGAACTTCACCTCCAATGAAAACATATAGAGCTGGCAAACAACTTCTTGATGGAAGATGACGATCCACTGAGGGCAGAAGATTGTCGATGAAGATTACGCAGTACGACGTCATGGCATGGCATTGGGCGGCACAAGCAATGATGTTGGTGAACCTAGCGCTGGAAGAGTCACCAAGGTAGAGTGTGGGTTAACACTTAGTATAGAATCAAGTTGTGGAACAGAGTGGAGGCGAATCGAATCGCCGAGTTAAAGATGTTGAAATCTTCTTATATGATTCCTTGTGTACCTAGTAAGTCCTGGCAAACATCCTTGCTACACTTATGTGTACGTGAAGCAGTGGATGCCTAAGAAAGTGTATATAGCAATGCAGGGCTTATGAATTTCCTGGCACCTTCTTCATGGGCGTCTAACTGTTTTCAGCGGAATTCACAAAAGGCAACAACCGAAGACAGTTCGTACCTATGGGTAATTAATTGGACGCGAGCCAGTGCTGCTCTCTTGGGCGTCAGATTTGAGTTTGTGTCCTCTTTGCCAATCCGATTCTACAACGAAGACACCTTGTCGAGATACGTGACGGTGATGACTTGATGGAAGATCCCATCGAAAAAAATTTCGGAATTTTGATATCACTTGTTATAAAATGTACGGTAAAAACAGATAATCAAACGAATACGAGATATGAATTTGATGTGAAAAACCTCTGTAAGAAAAACCACAGACACACGAAGACAGAATTAACTACAAGGGTACGTCTATATGCGTGAGAGGGACGAGTCCCATACGAAGAAGAATACTGAATCAGAGTCGGATACGCTAACTGTTACCATGTCTGACACGACTTAGCGTATGCATCGCTTAGCGCCACGTCTGACATAGTGTTTGACATAGATACAATATGAATTCGGATCATACTTTAACAGAAGTGATGGCCTGTCGGGATGGAATACTTTTGGCTATTAGGCCCTGATCAACTCGGCTTCGGCTTCGGGCTTCTGGCTTATTTTTCACTATTCATAAGTTTCGTTTTTTTCTGAACTTTTGGCTTTTCGTTGAGTTTTTTTGCCGGTTCTTTTTTTCCCATATTTGTTTGTATTACACGTAATGGGCTAACCTATTTTTTTTATTTTTAATTTTTTTAAATTTAATTATGCTAAATAAGTCTCTCGTCACCACAAGATTTTTTTCACCCACCACAGATGTTTTCAGCCATAAGCCACGAGCTTTTCAGTCGAACCGATCACCACCTTAGTCTGGGTGCTCAACGTTTACTTCTGGAGACAGATGGCCAAACCATCGCTTAGATGTGGAGAATTGAAAATGATATCCGTGTAGACGTGCTGCCGATTCTGATAGAAATCCAGGAGCTCAGCAGGGTCTCTACTGATTTTGTGATTTGCTTTGTACGTAGGCACTGTAATGCTGCTGCACATGCATGTGCAAAGCAAGCTTCTTGTAATATACATGCGTGCACGTGGCTTTGTGATCACATATTTTCTTGCATCCAACACATATGTAATTCTGCTTTAGGGTCGGTTTATTTTTGCTGCGACTGATAGCTGCAACTGATAGCTTTTAATCCTTTTATGAGCACTTATGCGAATGAACCGAACGCCGATAAGCTGTTTTAAAAATGCTATCATGTAAACTGATTCGAAAGGACGGTGGAGAAGCATTCTGTTTGTTTGTTCGAGAAAAGTTACAAGTCATAAGTCGAAAAGAACTGAGCTTTAAGCTAATGAAAGAGAGCTCCTTGGTTGCAAGAAAAAATCAAGCAGGGTGTTCAAAATCAAGTGTATTCCTACCCTCCTAGCTGAATGTTGTTACTCCGCAAGAATCTGGACAGCTATTTCACAATGGACTGCTTGTTGTTAGGGTGGCAATTTCCCCGCGAAGAATTTCCCCATCGGGGGTGGGGCGGGGGCGCTCTCACCCCATGGGGAACGGGGCAGACCTCACTAGGCTAGCAGAGTGGGAACGGGGCCGTCCTCCCACGCGAGGCCCCATGAGGATCCGATAAAAAATAAAATATATTTTAAAATAATATATTATAGTTTTTAAATATAGAAGATTGTATTATTTTCTTATATATTTAGACTAAAATTTAAATCTATATGTTAGAATATTTTTGAAACTATATTTTGTAAAAAAAATTATGCCTAAATAATTATAAATTAATAAAAAATTATATTATTATTTTTTAAAAAAATATTTTAACCTATTTTTTAACCCCTAGCGGGGATCCCCGTGGATGTTGGGTCCCCGCGGGGACAGGGGCGGGGGACCGTGTCCCTCAGGGAAGGCTAATGCGGTTGGGGCGGGCTGGCGGGGACTCCTGGCCCCGTTGTCACCCCTACTTGTGGTGCCTTGGATCCGTCTAACTGGCCGACCATGTTCTCGGTCCAACAGTGGAGGGAGATGATTATCCAAACGCTTGGAGTCCCACGAAAAGCTATGGTAGCTCTCTTAATGCTTGTAACTGGCGAATTTGGAATGAAGGAAATGCACGAAATTTTTGATCGATAGAGTCTACCTCAGAGTCTCTTATTGTACAAGTCAAAGAGGAAGTCCGCGTTTGGGTCTTCGCGGGAGCTAAGGACTTGGCGGAGCTACCAATTACCCTGTAATCCTCTAATCCTGTAAATGTCCTTGGGGCTATTGTGCGGCACTTGAGAAGGGGTTCCTTGTAACCTAACTTTGCTTCTTCCTCTCAATTAAAATAGGACAGGCCTCTGCCCACATTCAAATGCAAAAAGAAGTGTATTTCTGCTTTAAGCTAATGAAAGGGAGCTCCGTGGTCGAAAAAAAAAAGTGGATCGGGGTGTTTGAAATCTGGATGACATGCTACTACGAGGAATATGGTTTCTAAATTTCTTGTGCTTGCAATATATTTGATTCAATTCATACTAGTTGTGACCGTTGCACGTGCACAATTATCAGTAATTGATATAAAAACCGGGTTCTGCTTTGTTTTGTAAGAAAAGTAATTACAATTTTCGTCGTTACAATTAATTTAAACCATCCTTCTGCACTTTGTGCCATTAGGTTGACGCAAACAAGGAAAGAAGCACGGACGTATCGGGGTCAAGTTTTTGACATTTGGCTTTATCCATGAAATGCTTCCCTGTACTGTACATGCTGAAAATGACGTTAGCTACACTGATGAATATTGATCTGTCGTCAAAACCAAAGAGATGTAACATTTGCCTGTAACAACATCTATTCGGGGAAGACCTAACATGGCAGGAATGATATGGAATCAAGAAATCATAGGTTGCTCAATTATTAACAAACATGCTGCCACTGAATCAAAAGACTGAAAGGCTTGGAATCCCTTGAAGTGAACGCCGGTCACGGACCTCTCGGTAACCCTCCATGTCCAAAGATTCGGCGGCTTTATACTCTTCCCCTTTCTATTCTTCTTTCAAGGAGTGTCTTCTCGACGGATACTCCTCTTCTCTTTACAAGACATTTTTTTATTTTTAAGATCTTCAAGATTCTTTTTACTCAATGTTTTTATTTTTAAAAGATTTTCAATATACGATTTTGATCACTACTTTTATAACTTTACACCAAGATATACAAATAAAATTGTAATACTATAAAAGTACTTTTAACGACAAATATAATAATATGATTTTCAGATACCTAGATAGTTTTAAATCTATTGATTGTCAAACTTGAAAGTTTGATTGCATGATTCTAGAAAGTCAAGTAAAAAGAACGGATGGAGTACTATTTTTGAGTTCTTGTTAAAAGATGGAGACCTCATTCTCTGTATTATTTAACTAAATTACGAATTCTTTACGTAAACTACAATTTCTTATTGATCGCAAGACGATGAAAGATATTGAGTTCTGGACCAATGTCAAAAAAAATGTAATTCAAAAATAAATATATTCTAAATGACAAGCACTTTTTCTTTATATTGGTGATATACATGTATTTGCCCATACTCTTTAAGAGCAAAGCAAAAATTTTACAATGTAATTAACAGGGTGACTAGTGTGCATCATTTCCTATAAATGAATTATTTTTCTTCGCGTATATTTTCTCATCTACCTCCTTCCATCTCATTCCATCTGTATCCGACATATTCTTCGAGATCAAGTTTCATGCTTTAAATAAATCTAAAAGAGGACAAAAAATAACAAACTTTTATCGCACTGGCTTTTTTTTTCATTTTCGTCTTACTTGATGTTACTGGCTATGCATGGCACAGCTAATTTCGTAAGTCATAGAGTACATCTAAGAGCAACTCTAAGAGGAGAGCTAAATCGTTTTCTAAAGGTAAATTTGGCTATCATTGAGAAAAAACGTCTCCAATAGACTCTGTAAATGACTCTTCAAATTTAGTAGCTCTCCATCTCTCCTCCTTCGCTCTCTATTCTTGGATAGCCTGCCTCGCTCGCCATCCAGCCTCTTGGCGCGGTCGGTGTTTCCTTCCCGCGCGCTGCGCCCCATTCCCGCGCGTACGCGACCCACCGCGCGCCCTCTAGTTCTTCTTCTGCGCACCTCTGCTGCTTCCGCCGCCACCGCAGGCTCCTTCCGCCGCCAGCCCGCAGGCCTCTTCCGCTGCCCGCACGCATCTTCCGCCCGGTGCCCGCTCCCCCTGCAAGCGCCGCCATGTCCCTGCTGCCGCATCCTCGTGTTCCAAGCACCTGCCTGCGATGCCCCTCCAGCCGTGCGGCCGGCTGGACGTTGCTACGGCCGGCCCCCCGAGTGCGTAGATGACTGGGCGAGTGTGCCCTCAAGCCGTGCGGCCGGCTGGACGAGGCTATGCCGGCCCCCTGCGTGCGCTGATGACGAACGTGGCTGGACGAGGCTGCACCCGCGTGGCTGGACGAGTCTACGGCGGCCGGAACCAGCGGCCAGGACGACGTGAGAAAGCCTGGTCGAGCGGACGACGAGGTCTTCGTGATGGATCCGAAAAGACGAAAGGTCCTGATGACGTGGAAGGTTTGAATACGGAGAGTCCTAGTTTAGATAGCCTATTGGAGTAGTCTAGTTTTTTTAGGTGAGATTCATTTTAGAGAATAGCTAAATCATTAAATTTAGATATTTCTTTTGGCTAATCTCTTGGAGTTGCTCTAACACAGTAACACTTGTTGTTTCATTTTTAAGGGGTGTTTTAATCGATTAGAGCAGATGGCTTTTAGTTGAAATAGAATAGTAACAATTAAAAGAAGTAGCCATTGAAACAAAAAAACAAAATTTGAAAAACGACTTTTGGAAATACGGATGCAAGGGAGACGATGAAGATCGACTGCCGGTTTTTGGAGTCGCTTTTGGAAGCGGCTTAGAGAAATCGTTTTTAGAAGTCGATATGTTTTAAATTAGCTTTTAATTTCTCTAAATAGAAACTAAAAGTCGAAGTTGATTTAAACACCCTACTAATGTTATGTCCAACTAAAAGCGAACAATAGAAAACTGGAAATACAGTTTAAAATGGATATTTTATACTACTTACAATTGCTTCGTTTTCGAGAATGCATATATGATTGTTTATCAAAAGGGCAGAAAAGGAGACCCTCATCTGAGCCGTTATAAGTAAAGTATGGCATAGTTTATCTGCATCTTTTTTGAGTCCATAGTTATCTGCATTAGCTAGTTTGATTCCACTCTGGTTGGCAGATTCATCGGCCTCTCCTTTATCCACCTTTAATTACCGATCTCTGTGGTAACGTACGGCCTCACTTTGGTCATGTACTTATCCTTATTATATTCCTGAACGCACTGCAAAAAGATTCTTCCTGTTGAGAGTGGGAACCTGTGAGAGAGCAAAGACTAAGCCTGCGCCTTTCGGTTTCAGTTTCTAGTTAATGATTTATTTTTTACTATTTATAAATTTCATTTTTTTAAACTTTTGGTTTTTTGAGTTTTTGCCGGTTTTTTTTCTCGTATTCGTTTGTGTTGTTTGTGATGAGCTAATATATTTTTTCTATTTTTAATTTTTTAAATTTAATTATGCCAAATAAGTTACCTTCAGTTACAGTGAAATTTCAGCTGCTATAATGCAATTTCAGCAATAAACTACAGCTTTTCAGCCTAACCGAGCGGGACCAATACTAACATACAAATTGTAATAGCTGTTTAAAATTGGTGCAGGGAGCACTGGAACGAGTCTTCTTTTTAGGAGCAAAAGCAAAAGTAAAAGCTAATTAGCCTGATGCCTCCAAGTTAACACTTGCTTTATGGTACACTAGATACAATAAGACAAGAACCAGTGTTACGCCTACCTTTCAGTGATCACGAATTTTTAATATGACATGCACTTAGTAGAGTGTGACGTGGAATGTTGCCCTACTAGTCTAGTTTGGGCTTAGAGCAGTAATTATCAAAACACTATATTGTAAGTGTACCTTCTATAATTCTTGTCGTATAACATTTCTGATCATGTGAATGCGAGAGAGACTGCCCTGATCAATTCGGCTTCGATTTTTAGTTTCTGACTTATTTTTACTATTCATAAGTTTCATCTTTTTCTAGACTTTTGGCTTTTTATTGAGCTTTTTTGCCGGTTCTTTTTTTCCCGTATTTGTTTGTATTATACATAATGGGCTAACATATTTTTTATATTTTTAAATTTTTTTAAATTTAATTATGCTAAATAAGTCTCTGTCAGCTACAGTGCTTTTTTCAGCCAGCTACATTGTTTTCAGCCATAAGCTATGAGCTTTTCAGCCGAACCGATCATATAACAGATGGTTTATAATGCCCTTATAAATAACTTTTTTTTGCCGTTGAATACATACCATCTGTATCCCATATATTTTGTGGCCACAAATTTTGGAGTCCTGTATAGTTTTTCAACTTAGAGATAATCGATGAGTTGTTTTTAATTTTATCTGTAGATGATATAAACAGTATTATAGACAACAGCCGTCTATATAGTTGTAATTCGTACATGCCCTAGCTACTATGATATTGAAAATCAAGGAATTTAAAATTAATACTCCACATAATAGTTATTCAAAAAGAAAAATAAATGTAACGTCCAAAATTCTAGCTTTCAAACATCTTTCAGTAATTTTTTCTGCAAAAACTCTTCAAATTTCAATTCAAAATGCCATCCTAAATTATCTAAATATTAAGAAATTAGTGCCATATTTTTCTTGGATGCCTACCTTTTTCTAGTTTTAAACCAAAATTTCCTGCATGCTCGCGCCACGCTATACCGCCTTCGCTCGCTACCTACACTACTATAAAATAAGCTATACTAGACGTATCATCACAAACGGTTAATCAAAATCGTCATTATTAAGTACAATCACAAACAGTTTTAATACAAACTTCTGTGAAGAGAAATATCACAAATAGTTCATGGTGAAAATCATCTATGAAGTATCACAAATGGTTCTTACCAAGAATTGTCTATGATATTGCAAAATATCCCAGACGGTTTTTTATTTAAACCGTTTATAAAGTATCACATATGGTTTGTATTAAAATTCGTCTGTGATAATGAAGTTATCACAGATGGTTTCGATTAAAAATCGTCTGTGATATTTTCCTTCCTCGCAATCCTCCAAAACTTCATAATCTCCCACTTGAGTCCGAGTAGAATTCCGTTCCGAGACACCTTCAGTAAAACAGGCATAACTTTTGCATATGGTGTCCGTTTTCGATGTTATTGTACTCGTTGAAAAGCTAACGATGAGCCCGATCCAAAAAATTGACTTGCTTATACTAGTCGTCCTCTAGGACCCCAAATCAGCCATCTTTGGCCCAAAATTTGCGTCGTAAGTTTTTGGTTTCTGTTTTTGCCCTTTTTCTTGGTCTTCCCTTTGGAGTTTGGGTTTCGACTCAACTACAAAATTGTAGATCTCGTCGAAAAATTTTAAACGAGCATATATAAGCCATATAAAACATTGTTATTTTTATCTTTTGAGACTAGCTGTTTACATTGCACCGATATATTGTCTTTGAATTGTGATCTACCGTCTGGCTATTATTGCCGACAGTTTTTAATAAGAACTGTCTGTAATATCTTCCATTATCATAGACAGTTTTTGCTAAGAATCATCTGTAATGTCTCTATCACAAACGGTTTGTAATCCATAATTCCCTGCCACGTCACCGATCCGCGGCATCTCCCCTAGGATCTTGATCTCAGCCGTCCATTTTCTCTATGTTGAACAAAGAAGCACCGATTTCCTCCCCACCTCTCACCCTTATTAATCCCCTTCCTACTCTAAGAACCAACACCACCAGACTACTCCAACTTATTTGTGCGGCAAGGGTGGGAAGGGGTTCGGCAAGGGCGCTGAATATTCACTTGAAGCAAGATGGAATGAAAGAAGACAATGGTAGATTTGCACTATTCCAAGTTGCGGTATCGTGGGGTTTCGCTTATTACATCCTAAAAGTGTGGCATTCTGTTGATTTTGGCATAGAAGCTGAAAATGGTGTTCGTTTCCTTTTTGTTTCTGCTACTTGAAAATTTTCCTGCTCCACTTGTTTTAGATTGTAGTTTAATGAAGGATGTGCAAGTCTAGTTTACATTAGCCTGAAGTTTCTTGTAATGTTAAGCATCTTTCTGAATTTGTAACCGTAAAGCTTATATTTGTAAAATTGAAGTGTCATCCTGTGTTATGCTATAATGGTGGATTCTAATCTTAATGGAAATGTAATGTGATGTTGTGTTTGTTGCTGTATTTGCTTGTTTTCAAAGGACATAGCTAATATTTCCTAAGGCAAGCCAAAAAACAGGAAAAAAATTTAGGTATAGAATAAACTATCACAGACGGTTTTGTGGTATAAACCGTCTATGAAGAACTACCACATATGACTCAAATCAAAAAGTGTCTGTGATACTTGCACATCACTGACGGTTCTATCTACCAACTGTCTGTGATAGAAAAGTATCACAGATGGTTATATGTACCAACCTTTTGCGATACTCACCTATCACAGACGGTTGGTAGCTAGAACTGTCTATGATGTGTGAGTATTACAGACGGTTTTTTGTTCGAGCCCGTCGCCTGTGATAGTGTTCTTCACAGACGGTTCTAGGTATAAACTGTTTGTATTGTATTTATCACAAGCGGCTCACAAATCGCTCGTGATAACCTTCGGTTCAAAAAATCATCTGTGATGCAGTTCTAAACTATCTGTGATAACTCATTTTATAGTAGTCCCACGTCCACACCTAGCTCACTCCTCTGCCTCACTGCGTGCCCCGCGCTAGGGGTGGAAACGGATCGGATACGATCGAATAGTCTCAAATACGAATACGGATCTATATTTTTAAAACGAATACAAATACGAATTCGAATATTCTCAAATACGGATACAAATATTCTCGAATACGAATACGGATATTTTTGAATATGGATTTTCTCGGATGCGAATATCTCATAAAACAGATTCCTAGTGGTTTTGCTGATTTTTCACCGGTTTTTAACCAATTACCGGTTTTAAACTACCTAAATTCAAATTTTGAATCACAAAATTCGTACGGATTTTTCATGGGTTCTAGAAACGGATCGAATACGAATCAAATAGTCTCGAATACGAATACAGATACAAATATTCTCGAATACGAATATTCTCAAATACGTATATGAATATTCTCGAATATGAATATAAACATTTTCGAATACGGATTTTGTTTACCACATTCGTATTTTCTCGGATACGAATATCAGATAAAACGAATTATCCGTTACCGTTTTTCACCCCTACCCCGCGCCAGTATCACACCCACCGCCCTTGCCACGCGCTATTGTTCCTCCTGCCGACGCAGTGTCGTGGCGCTCGATTCTTGGTAAGCACACGCCATGGCGCCCTGCTCCTGCGCAAGGAGACGCTGCTGCTGCGCTCCTGGCTGCGGCGCCCGTGACCGTGCTCGCCTCATCGCCCCTGGTCAGAACAAGCCATGGTGAAATTCTGCACTCCTCCCCTACCGTTTTCACCTCTTCTGCACTCCTTCCACGCTCCAGAACCCGCAGCACCGTCACACCCACTCCGGCATCGCCCCTAGCGTCGGTAAGGTTGCAACGCCGTCGTCCGTCAACTCTACAAAATGGGTAAACTCGCGTTCCCACTATTCCACATCCAAATTTTACCCTACCGATGTGGGGTGTCTCATCTTTACTGCGTATGACTGTGCTCAAAATGGCTTTTTTTAGTAGTTTATAGTTAAAAAGTATTATAACTGGCTGAAAAAACACCGTAGATGACAGAGTCTTATTTAGCATAATTAAATTTTAAAAAAATTAAAAATAGAAAAAACATATTAGCCCATCACGTATAATACAAACAGATACAGGAAAAAACCGGCAAAAAGCTAAAAAAAAAAGACAAAAATTCAGAAAAAAAACGAATTTTATAAATAGTGAAAAATAAACCAGAAGCTAAAGCCGAAACGAGCGGGACCTTAATGCAAGGGAACTAGTGCCACCTGGGGGATCCGATGAAAACCACCAAAATCGAACCAACAACACTCCTGGAATAATCAGCTGCAACCAGCCGGGATAACAGTGCAACCTGACGAACCATTAGGCCAACCACAAGCTGATGCAAGGACCTGCAACAAGTGTTCACCCAACTACACTGTTCCCAATCCGCACAACAACGCACATAGTTAGGAGTACAGATTGATCATTCTCGAAAAACCGCTAGTGCAATCTCATAAGGAAATCACATGAGCAAATTGGTAGAGAGCTCCCAAACAAATTTCTGGATGGCAACATTGGCTAAACTTGAACAATTGGTTATGAATGAAATTTGTCAACGGCCTTATTCCAAACAGTTTTTTTTTGGCTTTTGCCTTCTAAAAGGCAGAAGCTGTTTTGAATGCGTTGGTTTATTAACTAACTTTTTTTTTTGCATTGTCCGTAGATATATAATGATTTATTATTTTTCTCTTTTTTATTTTTCTTTAATTGAATGTCTTAACGAAAAGCTAACAGCTGCTACAACGTCATTTTAGCCGAAAGCCAAAAGTTATCAGCAAACCAATTAAACAGGGCCAAAGAGTTCTGAAGTGAATGAGTGAAGGGGTACTTATACTAGGAACATATGTCGAATCTTGAACAACAACCTCAGATTCTCTATATTCTACACTGATTCAGAAATAGCTAATGTATACGGTTTAAGCAAAAATGATAACAAGCATATCACACATTTTATTTATTAATAAAGGTATGGCCTTAAGGCCAAAGTTTACAAGTATGGTTCACAGGCTAGCAGAAAAGATAAACAACAGAAAATGAAGTAGTAGTAGTAAGCCCAGTAGATCTATCATAGGCAATCAACTAGAGCAGTGGCCTAGTCGTCAAAGTCTTCACCGTTAGCAAAGTCCTCCTTTGAACAACAATTTATTAAAGCAAGGAGAAGTACATAATGTACTTCGTAAGTTACACCAATAACAGAGATAATGCATACTTGAATATTGTCAAACAAATGTTTAATATGGTTATTTTGAGCATAAAGTAGAATTTGACAATTTTACATACAATAATTAAGTTCAAAAGCCTAAGTGATACAATAGTGTAAACTGGAATTTGTAAAGTAATAAAGCAAGTATAGGCACCAATCTAACACCAACCTAAATATGGGCTCCATCCGAGTGCTACAACCTAATTTTTCTCACGAACACCAATCCATCTCATAAACCATTTTGTAAACTATTTTTAAAATCAAAGTCTAATCCGCGAAAGGCATCACTCGGCATGCCCATGACTGAGGGCTCTGCTATTTGAATAGTTGACTTTGCAGACTTTGTACGGCTTTACTCACAAGAGATAATTAATTTATACTACCAACCAACACACACTTTGAGCAACAAAACTAGCAACATGATAACCATATCTGGCAATTGTGGTAATATTGCCAATTCTGCAAGAGCTACGGTTGTGTATTACCGATAAGAACCCGAATAATCATCGAGAACATTATTGTTCCTAGAATCAACACATAATCTCTTGAGTTTTAAGGATATCCACAATAATTATTTCCATATGGATACAGAGAAAGAGAATGATTTTGAATATCTTCTCACTAAGAGAGTGGGGTATCAAAAGAAAACTATAGATAAGTTTTTCAATTTTTCATTCGAATTGTACTACACGTTCATCGAACATGATGAACGTTACATTGCAATGAATACGTAACTCAGGGATCCATGTCTTGAACATACACGGCTCAGGATCCAGACTTGTTCAAGACATTTGTGGACTTATTGAGCCTGTGTCAGCACCTTCTAGGAACTTTATGGTACTAATCGATACATCCACGCGGTGGACGCATATTTGCCTATTATCCATGAAGAATCATGCATTCTCCAAGCTGATTTTATAAATTATCGTGCTAAGAGCCAAATTCCCGGATTAGAGGATCCAAATCCATATGTATCTGGTGGCCTACGTAACAGAGCCTTCTCGTGTTGATGGCGTATTATAATTTGGGAGTCCCGCTGCATGAAGCAGACAAAAGATGTAGTTCCAACTTTCTATCTTTATAGATATGGTGGGATATGTTGTACAAAAGCATGCCTCCTACCCCTATATTTATTTATAAGGCAAGGAGGTATGTCATGCTAATAGAATACGAAATAAAGAACTAAACTATGCTAATAGGTCTTGTAGGCATTTTAATCTTATGGGCCAGTTTAGTGAAGTGTCCACACAAATGAACTATTCCACAACAGGTATATGGCCTGAAACCAACAAAAATCTTCTCAAATTATCCAGTAACAAGATTGAGAGGTGACCTAAGCAGGCAATCAAGGAGGAGAGTTCGCCTGCGCTTTGATAATGATCAGAACCACCTTGGCGATCCCCTAACAAGATATGTTCTCTGCATAAACTGAATATGTCAAATTAATCTGCATCCAAGCTAATCTAGAACTTTAGGGAGTAAGTATAGTTTTGGTGCATGTTTAAGGACTTGCAATCTAATTTACGCTTCGTCAAAATTCACAGATTATCATCCTTGAAGACAAATGTTAGTACAGTGTTCCATCTGATTGCTACCTCCTCAACAAGAAAAATAATGGATCATGAATTTTAACTTATTTCTTCCTTTTCTTCTGGACATGATAAGGTTAATCCAAACATACAACTACGTACAGATATATATCCTAGAATTTGAGTACCAAACATTCTCAGAGATACAATTGACAGTGTGTTCTTGGTTAAATGGGTCATCAGTACACATCACAAAACTAACTCTTGGAGAGTAATCCAATGCCATAGAAACTAACTCTTCGGTCCCTCTCACCATTTCTTCTTTCAGCCTTACAAAGTGCATTGATGACCAGTAATCTTTTGCCGGATTCTGTGTGTGTAATATAATCACTTGTCAGGAGCTACATGCAGCAAGAAGCTGTTGGCCAAACTCTTGCTAACGCCTAAGGAACATAACACAAGAACATGATGAGCTCACATAGGATTTGGCGCTGCAGAACTTGGCATCATTTTCTGGTTTACTTCTTCTCCTTTTATAGCAAATACAAGAACAAAAATTGAAGTACTAATGACCAAAAAACTGCAAACACTAAAGACCAAAAACTGCAAGCACTAACTCACTAGAAACTGCAATCACTAACTCACTAGAAACTGCAAACCCTTACTCAAAGTAAATACTAAATCAAGATTAATTTCCAACAGAAGCATGGTCAATGGGGCAGATTGTTTTGGCTTCTGGCTTATGGGTTATGTTACAGTAACTAGCTTTCAAATGGAGTGTCTTTTCAAGACGGGATCTATAAATTGATTGTAGTAGATGCTGTATCGACTTCAGTTATATCGGCCACAATCGCACACGAGTGTCTCTCTCCGTACTCTTTTTCACGAACAGCCAGAATTCAAAAATTTCAACCATAAGCCACAGCCCAAAAGAATGATAATTAGCTTGTGTGTACTGAGCAAAGTGAATAAGGTGGATTACCGTTTTCATCAGCTGCATTATCTCCCCCAGTGCATTGTCAAATAGATTTGGATGAGTTAGATCAGGTGTGTCAAGTATCTCTTGGCGAGTCCTGTGAGAAATATTTATCTCAATTTCTAAGCCTGCATGATGCATGACATCGTTATAAGAATCTTAGAAAAGTATAATGCAGACGATGAGATAGACTGGGGAGTATAATTAATTCATCCTCATTACTGCCAATGGAAGGTTCGAAGAAACCCTTGAACAGCCATTGTTCTGATCATATATGAAGTAGCATACCTGCAACAATGTATTTATGAATGATGTGTGCCATGTAAATCCACAGGTATCTTCTTCAGGTCATACACTTCTTCATAGAAATGAACACTTTGTCCTGCTAGACAACTGCAGTCACAAACAAACTCGCTCATAATGTGGCCGTTGCCAGGCAAAGTTCATGAAGCAGTCATTGACAGAAAAAAAACTCATATAGATGATGCAGATAGATAATCAAGTATAGGATCCAACTTGCCTGCAAATGACATGAAAGATATCCGAAATATTTTGTTCTCAAGAAGCATGTCCACTAGCAGGTTCAGATCAAAGTGAGTCTCATTGCTCTTCTTTACTGAACCTCTTATCAGTTATACCTAAGGCTTCACCCATAGTCATAAGAGAAATGGTTTGGTACATTCAGTTGTTCTCTGCCGTTCAATGTAGCCCATCCAACGGTTGTCATGGCCTTAACACCTCCAGTGCGTGTGAGTGGTGTGCAAAGGTGGTGCTAACGAAATAGGCAAATAAGTAATTTTGTCTGAGAACTCGTAACCGATGTATTGTTCTTGTATAAATAGTTAAACGAATAAGAATAAGAAGATTGATGCATTCAGAAAGGATTGTATCCATTTGTGTTGATCCATTCGAAGTGATCCATTCAGAGCAGCCGCAGACTACACTTCAATCATTCTCTCTTGCGTGCGTGATTGAGTATCAAGCTCTCCTTCCGTAGCGGAGGGAGACAAGCGCAGTAACCTGCGCGGCGGTGGCGCAAGGCCTCAAGATCCTCGGCGCACGGGACGCCGCTCCAAGCGGAGAAATCGTCGTGAAGCTGCTGCGCCGGACGTCGTTCCAAGCGGAGAAATCGTCGTGAAGCTGCTGCGCCGGACGTCGTTCCAAGCCGAGATCGAGGTTCGGCTACTACAGCGGAGGATGGCGCAAGGATGAGGCACGACGGACCGTAGCGCGCAGTCGGCGGGCGTAGGCCGTGAGGCGCAAGCTGAGCGGCGGATGGTCGTGGCGACGCGCAGCCGAGCGGCGGGCGTGGCCAGGTGGCGGCGTGGCCGAGGCGCCAAGGCCAGTGGCGGCGGTGACTGACGTACGTCTCGTGTCTGACTCATTCTTTACAACAGGACGAAGTTAAATGACGGTAATGTCCCTAATTAATGGATGGTTAGATTTGCTAGAGGTGTCAGCACCACCTACACCACTACATGGACCAAACCAAATCTCTAGTCATAAAGGCTGACGACTCTTGCTTCCGAATACTTATTTGTGAATGCAAAGGTTGAGAAACAGACATTGAGAAGAATAGCAGGACCAGAATACTAGCCTATGTTTTGAAGGAAAAGATGAAGCTCGTCAGAACATGATGACAGTTGCAGCTATAAATAAAGCCAAAGCAATAGAATTGTAAGATTATATAACTTCACATTGTTAGGGCGGAGATTAGATGTGTGCTCCAACGGTATGACAGTTGCAGAATGCCACTTCGAAAGTGACTCTTACCAAGATGCCATTGCAAATGTTGATTGCACATAGTTTTGCCACTACCATTGATATATGTTGTTTTTTAATCAATAAAATATGTGTATGTGGTGCTAACTTTACTTATTGTCCCAGATGCCGAAGCCTGATTCCCCTTGGTCCTGTCAAATCACACCACCTCCTTTCTCCTCTGTTTTGCAGCTCATCTCTCCATTGCTCCAACGAAGTTTCACCATGGCCCCGGCCAACCAACGGGCCTCCATTGCTCACATAAACTTGTCAAGAACAAACAAGGGAAACCCATCTCCACCGCAGCAATGGATGATGGCGGAGCAGCCGTGCAAGGGATTGGAGGTGAACTCCCAAGGCCCCCTCATAATAAGTGCTATCTCACCAAATTATCAAGAATTTAAATCCACAAGAATAATGAAACTCTTTTCGGGGACAAGATGATGGATTAAATACTCAAGTGGCTAGGCATTCTCCCGATGGAACCCGAATCACTTAAGCCAAGGATCTGCAACTCCCTGGATGTTGGGATACGGATATACTACACTAGCGCAAATTAAAATTTTTTATCGCATAAATTAGGAAGGCATACGAGTAAGATATCATAGATCATTACCACTAGATACACAGTGCAACGGAAGTAGAGTTAAAGCGGCCAATTCAACAAAGAGCGCGTTAGTGTAGTGCAATTAGTCGATCGTCCTCTGGCCAACCGTCTCCTCCTTGCGATTATCCCAATTAGCGTCGTACTAGCAGTAGCGCCTATACCAAGGTCCACACGTCCAGGGATGGAACGCTGTGCGTTGATGTGCTAGCACCAGCGTGCATGGCAGGGTTTATGAGATGTGGCGGTTAGAGTTTCGATGGGTGTGTCTTAGGATACCTCCCTTAGCCTTTGCGTCTCTTTTTATATAGCCTCCAATCGGATCCTTATCCGATATGATCAGATATTGTATCCAATTCAGAAAGCCTCAAGCTGGATCTTTATCCAATATGAGTAGATATTGTATTCCACTTGGAGTCTATCATCTAGACCCTTATCGTTCTGACCTGTTAAGCGTGTGACTTTGTATGTTCATGTATATTTGGCTATAGACCAAAAACTCATTTTCGATCCATAAGTCAGTAGTCGTCTCTAGCAGGACATAACGGTTCTCAAATATACATAAAGATCATATCGGATGAACTTATATAGTGCTTATGTACCGATCCCTTTTCTCATGATACCAAATCAAGCTCAAGGTGAGAAGCATGCCATCCTATAATAGCTCGATCCTTCACTCAAACCTGTAGTGGATTACTCAATTGTGATTGACTCATCAACCCCATTTGGCATGGCTATGTACTTTCTTAATCCAATCACATGGAGGGGCTCAGAAATATCTCTCCAATTATAATGGAGGGGAAAATTCCATCTTGATCGCTCACGTTCCTCCGCATATTTTATAGTGTTTGGCAACCCTTAAGCAAAATATTACACATATAGAAAATCGTGATGATCTTAGGTCTAAGGGTCCTGCATATACTATGCATGAGACCAACTGATGACATTTAAGAATATAATAATTCTTGTAGTGTCTCACAGTAAATCAATCCAACACTATATTCTCTATCATGTGTCCACATTATTGATTTGACATCCCTATATCTATGATTCGTGAAACAGATCATCAATCAATACATGCCACTATGCAGTAAAAGGTCATCACGGATGGTTCAAAACATCATCGAGGCGGTTCGTAAGCCGCCCGAGTTTATGCACCAGTAATGACATGAGGTTATCACAAATGGCTTTCGAACCGTCTGTGATGCAATTACGGACGGTTTCAACTACAAATCTTCTGTGATAGTTTAATATCATAAACAGTTTGTAGTTGCAACCGTCTGTGATATCTATTATTACGATGGTTCTAGTTAAGAACCATTTGTGATAGTATGCATCACACACGGTTCTAGTTAAGAACCATCTGCGATAAGCTTCTACCGATATCAAAAACATGCCCCCTTCAGTTCATCAACATTATCTAATTGCGCTGTTTGTGCTATAAAACAACACAATCAGAGAGTGCAGATGAACCAAAGCATACCTATTTATGAGAACAAGATCATCCTAGCCATCCATCAATCATCAAATGCATGCAAGAACTAAGGCATCAACAAATAATTTTCACATGCAAGAACTAAGGCATCAACAAGAGGGGAGGGGATCGGATGGGGGATGAATAAAGTACTGGCGCCGATGAAGGAGGCCTTCTTGTGGGCCTTCTTGTGTGTCGGGCTGAGAATGGAAAGTGTTCTTTAGTAGGGTTGCAGGGCAGTCCTCACACTATTGCGGTCGTGGATGAAGACGTGGTTGAGGTACTTGTTGCGGTTGAGGACGTCGTCTTGTGGTGGTCCACCTTGTCTGCCTCGTTGTCCCATGGTCCTTCCTTGCATTCATCTTTCTCTACATTCTGCCTCCCCTTCTCTGACACTCTACTCTTCTCACTCGACGGGCTATGGCTTTGGTGGTATAAGCTCTCTGGCCTCTAGCCGAGAGCAAGGATGGATGGAGAATAGGTTGTGGCTTGGTTTATGACTTGGGTGTTCTTGGATGTTCTTGGTCGCTCTTGGTTGTGAGGACCTTGGGTGCTCTCTATGGGCTTGTGAACTCTCTACTGGTTTGCTATCGATAGTTTCTAGGAATGCAATGGGCAATGTGGGCGATTGCTGGATTCTGAGGCTTATATGTGAGGAGGTTTTGGCCTCCTCCTCTCTCAAGGTACTGAGTCTAATCTGTACAGCTTGGCGCTTGACTAAAGCATCGAAGATTTAGCTTGTCGCCTAAAGCAACTACAAATTTAGAAATTAGTTTTACTTTATGCAGCATTTTTTGTAAAGGGGTTGTAATAATTCTTAATTTATTTTTAATTTGTTAAGTGTACTGCTGTGAGTTAATTAGGGCTAGGGTTCTTTCAGCCTCCCTCTTTAGGATGATTTCGTCCCTAAAATTCGGTGCTCACTTGAACAGATTGGGGTAGGCTTCACGTAGCTCCTCTTCTTTCTCCCACGTTGCTTCACAGACTCAGTGATTCTTCCATAGGACTTTGCAAAAAATGAATAGTTCGATTCCATAGCTGTCGATCTTTTGTTTCTAGAATCCTCACTGCATGTTCCTTATAGGTTAAGTCTTCTTGGAGAGGTACGTCTAAGTTGGTTAGATGCAGTGAGGGTTCCCTTAGATACTTTTGGAGTTGGGAAACATGGAAGACATTGTGGATCCTAGACAATTGACTTGGTTGTTCCAGTTAGCATGCTAGGACGCCTTTATACTCTAAAGTCCGAAAAGGTCCCACATACCGTGGACTCAGTTTTCCTTTCAATCCAAATCGGTGAACTCCACATAGTGGTCATACTTTCAGATACACGTAATTTCCAACTTCAAATTTCAATTCACGCCTACGTTGATATGCATAGCTCTTCTATCTACTTTGAGCTATTTTGATACTCTCCCTAACGAATTGTATCTTCTAATCATTCTCTCTCACGAACTCTAGGCCTAATAGGTGTTTTTCTCCAGCTTCATACTAGCATATAGGAGATCAACACTTCCTCCCATAAAGGGCTTCGTATGGGGCCATCTGAATATTAGATTGGTAGCTATTATTTTAGGCGAATTCAGCAAAGGGCGATATTTGTCCTGTGTCTTGAAATTCAATACACAGTGCTCTTAGCATGTCTTCGAGGATTTGATTAACTCTCTCGTCTCGACCATATGTTTGAGGGTGATAAGCAGTACTAAAATTCAGTCTAGTGCCCAAGGCCTTGTGTAAACTCTTCCAAAAACTAAAGGTGAATACTGATCCTCGGTCTGAGGTGATGGTTTTTGGCACTCCATGTAAAGAAATAATCCTTTCTACATGTAGCTCTGCTAGTTTGTCAATTGAATATTTTGATTGGTGGCCAGGAAGTGGGCTAACTTTGTAAGGCAATCTAGTATGACCCAAATGGCATCCTTCTTCTTTAGAGTTAAGGGTAGACTGGTAATAAAACCCATGAAAATATCTTCCCATTTCCACTCTAGGATCTCTAGGGGTGTTAGTAATCCAGCTGGACGCTAATGTTCTGCCTTGACCTTCTGGTAAGTATGACACGGCCCACGTACTAAGCAATTCTCTCTTCATATTGGTCCACCAGAAATTCTCCTTTAGGTATTGATACATTTTTGTACCTCCAGGGTGGATAGTATAAGGGGTGTCATGAGTTTTGTTATAGGTTGGTTTCTTTGATTTGATCATCATTTGGCACACATACTCGATTTTGTCTCAATAATACTCCTTGGTCATCCATTTTGAACTCTGATGGTTGGTCTACCTTGATTCTTCTTATCTCTTCTTTGATAAAAGGGTCTAGTGGTTTTTCTCAGATCTGGTCCAGTAGGGTGGGATGGAATGTCATTGTAGCGATGGTGGCATTGTTTGTTGTAATTTTGACTTCTATCCTCATTTTGGCCAAATCTTGTATTAGTTCCGGGGTGTGATCTTCAATGGCAAGGTGGTGGCATTTGGCCTTTCGACTGAGAGCATCGACGACTACATTAGCTTTTCCAGGATGGTAGTTAATAGTTAAGTCATAGTTTTTGATAAGTTCAAGCCATCTTCTCTGTCTCATATTTAGCTCTTTCTGGGTAAAAATGTATTTGAGGCTTTCGTGGTCACTAAATAGGGTACACTTGGATCCACACAGGTAGTGTTTCCAAACTTTTAAAGCAAACACCTGTTGCTCCTAACTCCAGGTCATGGGTAAGGTAATTTATCTCATAGGGTCTCAGCTGTCTAGAAGCATAGGCGATAACCTTCTCATTCTGCATCAGTATGCCTCCTAATCTATATTTGGAAGCATCACAGTACACTACGTACTCTATTCCATCTTCAGGTAAGGTTAAAATAGGAGTTGTGGTTAATCTCTGTTTCAAGGCTTGGAAGCTTTGTTCACACGTGTCACCCACACGTATGGCACATTTTTCTTCAAGAGTTTGGTGAGTGGAGTGGCAATTTGCAGAAACCCTTGATGAACCTATGGTAATATTCTGCAAATCCAAGGAAATTACGGACTCCAGTGACATTGGTGGGGCGTTCCCAAGTGGTAACTACTTCAATTTTTGTGGGATCTACTTCAATTCCTCTCCTAGAAATGATGTGACCTAGGAATGAGACCTAATCAAGCCAAAATTCACATTTATTGAATTTGATGAACATTTGGTTTCCTCTAAGGATTTCTAGGTCGATAGTGAGGTGTTAAAGATGTTCCTCCTCACTTTTCTGAATAGATCAGAATGTCGTCAATGAATACAATGACGAATTTGTCTAGGTATTTCATGAAGGGTTTGTTCATGAGATTCATGAAGATGGTAGGGGCGTTTGTTAATCCAAATGGAACAACGGTATACTCATGATGCCCATATCTAGAGACGAAGGTTGTCTTTTCAATATAATACGAGTTGACTTTGATCTGATGGTAGCTTGATCTTACATCGATTTTCAAAAATACTCTTGCTCCCTGAAGTTGATCAAATTGGTCGTCTATTTTGGGTAGCGGGTATTTATTCTTGATGGTGACACTATTAAGCTTCCGGTAATCTGTGCATAACCTTAGTCTTTCATCCTTCTTTTATGCAAATAGCACCGGGGCTCCCCAGGGTGACGTACTCTCTCAGTCTCTCTAATGAATCCTTTAGCTTCAAGGTCATCTAACTGCCTCTTCAGTTCCACTAACTCACATGCATTCATCCTATATGGTCTTTTGGATATGGGAGCAGTGCTGGGAAGAAGATTAATGGCAAATTCTACTTTTCGGTCAGGGGGCATTCCTGGCAACTCCTCAGGAAAGACATCTGGAAACTCTCGCACTATCGGTATGTCCTTTACTTCCTTTTGTTGGATACTAGATAGGCTAGGGTAAGTTGGAGAAATGTGGGATTTGGATTTTAATTGCCAGATGATGAAGCCCACTAATGGTGAGAGATGCCGACCAGCCCAGGAAGGTCTGGGAACCTCTAAGAATGCCATTCTATTTGGCTCTAGTAGTTCGAGGGTACTGACAGCAATTCTATCTCTCCTCACTTTTTATTGTCCCTTGGATTGTTATTTGATTTGCTCTCCGACTGCAAAGAGAAGAAGAATAAAGAAGGACAACCAGCTTGGGATTCGAACGCTGGCTAAACACGGGGACAAGGCACTACAACTCCAAGCATCGAAAGACTTAGCTTGCTGCCTAAAGCAACTGCAAATTTAGAAATTAGTTTTACTTTATGCAGCATTTTTCATAAAAGGAGTTGTAATAATTCTTAATTTATTTTTAATTATTGTTAACTGTATTGCTATGAGTTAATTAGGGTTAGAGTTCTTTCATGTAAATACCACACAGAGGATGGTAGGCATATCTTGGCTGAAGAAGGGGTCTTAGGAGAAAGGAGAGGCCATAAGTTGGGATGATGAACTTTGGGAGAGACTAGATTATTTCTTCTTAATTAATATAATACCATGCTTATATAGGGTCGACCCTAATAAACACAATCTAAATCTTCCGACTAATATAGATAATATTATATCTTCTAAAGATTTGCTAATGAAGTTGATACTATTCCTAATTAGCTTGCCATGGAAGGGCATTTTGCAACTACCACATTTTTAGAGTGGCATTTATCCTATTTTCCCGAGTTAAGTACATCTATTTAATAAGATTTAAAGAGGTGACAAGAACATTTAATCTGACATTAAAAAAAAAGAAAGAAAGAAAAGATGAGAATCCTGCGTTCCACTTACATTTTTCGACCGAGAAAACATAAGGGTGCAAAAATTGGCATATAAGGAAGTTCCCCTCCAAAAATCCTATGCGATTCCTTTTCCTGTAACTTATTTTACTTTAGTGCTTGTATTCGTTTATTTCTATTTAATATTTGTAGTAACATCTTACTTGAGCACACATTAATACAATAGGGGAAGATTCACTTCTCCCCTAACAATGAGCACTCGAAAGGATGCCATCCATCTACAACTCATCTTTGAAAGCTCCTTCCTTGGCATCACCATGCCGTGTTGACTTGGTTGGGTAAGACGGCTCCATTGCAATGCCACACAGCCCATCTGGGTCTGACACTCCGCGCTGCATTCTGATGTAGCCTCTTTCGCCCCAGTCCTCGCCCCACGAGTTCTTCACGATCCAATACTTGGTGCCGTCTCGAGTGGTGCCGTACCCAACGACGGCAACCCCATGGTCCAGATCTGTGCCGCAGTCTCCGGTGAAGACGCCCTGAGTTAAGGTAATTAGATCAGGCACAAACTTCTCACTTAACTGAGCATATTGTATCAGAAGTTCATGCAGTTGGCTGGCTCCCTAATTTATTAAACTCTGAACAATTCCTGCGGCCTCACAGGATTTGATCACATGGATCCACCACCGAAACCAGGACAAGACTTGTTTGTTGCAGAGAGTTTGATCAAATTACCTCTGAGTAGAACTGGAAATCTTGGCCGCTAGCCTCTATTGCAACCGCCACAGGCTGGTTTGCAGCCGCTTTCTGTAGAGCATACTCATCGTTGGCCGGGACATCCTCGTAGCCATCAATTGTCACGTCATGAGAGCTTTCCTGCAACATAATATCCAGATGTTCGTGTTAGTAAGCATTTACTTACATCATTGGAGCTTTTGCATTGTTTTGGACGTCTGTAAGAAAAGTCTGAATTTTATAACTCAACATCTATCCTTGAATTGTGTTATATCGTTCTGTTAAACTTCCTGTTCCGATGAAGTTTAGTACTCCCTATTCTTTTTTATTTGACGTTTTTAGCTTTTCATAATCTCTGATATACAACTTTGACCGCTACTTTTTATCACTTTATACTTAGATATACTAATAAAATTATAATATTATGAAAGTATTTTTAACGATAAATCTAATGATATAATATCCAATCTAAATAGTTTTGAGTTTATTGGTAATCAAACTTTAAAAACTCTGATATTCTAGAAAGTTGAGTTAAAAAGAACGGAGTGAGTACTGTACAGTGCCTACCATTAATTTGAAGATCTGATGATGCAATGCCTGATGTGTCTAATTATATTACGATATAATTAACATGCATGTTCGCAATTTTAGCCATGCATCTTGTCCATTTATTGTCTTCATGAGCAAAAAAAAAAACTTCATATATTCTAGATCTTCAAATATGAAGTAGCACAGTGAAAACTTAACTTTTGAAATGTGAAATTATAAATTTAAAAATATTAATATTTAGTATGGGTGAGCTGCAATTTTAGATGCTGAGAATTTAAAATAGGAATTCAAATTTTAACCTGAAAATTTTAAAATTACCGTGAACAGAACAATTAGCTGACTATCAAGATCTCCTACTCCAGGATGAGATATCAAATCCTACCCAGCTCGATATCTAGGGGGTGTTTGGGACTGCTCCGCTCCCGTTTTTTCAGCTCCGCTCCAACTCCGCGTTGCCAAACACCTTCAGCTCCAAGAACTCTGCTCCAAGAAAAAGGTGGAGTTGAGAGCCAACTCCACGTTTTTCGAGCACCTCAGAGGTACTCCGCTTTTGGGGTTTTTATTCCCACGTGGAGTTGAGGGTTAATTACCCACCTTGCCACTCATTAATCACATGTACCAGTTTGTTTCGCGTCTGTTCAACTCAGCTCCCCGTACGTCCGCGACGCTTCATGGGCATCATTTGCGAGTATTTGCCATATGCATATGCCTATCGCTTACTGCTTGCTTTCGAGTACTAGTACAGGTATAGTAGACCTGGACACAACTCTGCTTCCACTTCCCTGCTGCAAATAGCATGTACTACCTCAGCTTTACATTATAATTATAGATAGAGTAATTTGTTTTAGTTTTGTCATAAACCAAACTTGTATAACTTCGATCGAGTTTATAAAATACATATATATAAGATCTAAGCAAATTTATGGGTCAATTATTTGTATCCGACTGGTGTAATTATTTAACCAAAATATTTGGTGAGTATTACTTAAATAAACAAACATAAATCAGGGGCATAATAGACCGTTTGCAGGGAAACAACTCATTCGTGAAGTGGAGCTAGGTGTGTGCCAAACAAGACCACTGCGCCCACGAACTCCACACTGGAGCTGCTCTATGGTGGAGTTGGTGGAGCGGAGCTGCAAAAACTGGAGCGGAGCAGTCCCAAACACCCCCCTAGTTTTGAGTTATGCACGAGCTAAACCGTTTTTCGCCGGTTTGCACGTTATGGCCGAGTCTTGTGCACTAAATCTTGGAGTTATCTAGGAAACACTCGAGTGTTTTATTAGAGTTAGAAGCATTTAGAATTTTTGATCATTGGATCTCCATCTAATGTTCTAGATTTGAAACACTTATATTTTTTTGGAGGGGGGTATAGCGGGATACGTTAGATGGAGGTCCAACGCCCCAGATTCGTTTTTTGGAGAGGGAGGGATATGGAGGATTCGTTAGATGAAGATTCAACGCCTTAAATCTAAGTGCTCCTAATCCAAAAAGCACTAAGTGCTCCTTAACACTTCTCATCAATCTTATCTTGGCTGTGTTTTAACTCCTAAGCGACAAGCTTACAAGTCATTGAATTTCCGTACTATCACCTTTGCCTTGTTGCACCTCTTCTGCTCGGCAAGATACGGGTAGTTGGACTCGGTCGTAATCCCTCCGTTTCTCTTGATGAACTGGAACGCGTAGTCCATCAGCCCGCCGTTGCAGCCGCTGTTGTCGACGTCGTCACAGTCCATCAGCTCCTGCTCCGACAGGGAGACCAGCTTCCCCGTCCTGATCTTATTGATGCCCTCCACCGCCGCCACCGCCGAGAACGCCCAGCAGCTTCCTTGAACAGTTTTGCCCAACAGGGTTGAGCTAGTCACACGACTTGAAAAAAGCAAAAGAAAGATACACACGAAGAATCAACAACGTACGTACGCACCACACTGTCCTTGGTCCTTGACGCCGGTGACCGCGCCCCTCTGCCGCCAGTCCATCGCCGGCGGCACGTTGTCCGCATCCCCGTACCTGAAGTTTCCCTCGCCGCTCCGGCCGCCGCTGAGGGTGCGGTGGTGCCGCACCCTGGACCCGGCGTACGTCCGACGGAACTCGTCCCTCGTCATGTCCGCGAACTTGTTGAGCGCCAGCCTGAACGGCCTGTCCTTCTTGTTGGCCTGGTGGATGTACCGCAGGTTCTCCTTGAACACGTTGAACCGGCGCGCCATGTCGTCCGCGTCGCTGAGGCCCCGTCGCGCCACCGTGTAGTGGCTTCGCCACCGCTGGTACAGCGCCCACAGGTTCTCCTCCGACGCGAGGTCTTTCTCCTCGAAAGGGATGCCCTGCACCGGCTGCGCCGCCAGTGCCACCGCGACCACCACGCCAACCAAGAAGCACCTCAACATTGTGGCTTCAGCTTAAACGAACCTATGAGATGCAAGAAACCAAGAACGGAATTTTATATATAGACGTAGGGCGAGGCTCCATTACACCATGCATGATGCAACCATTGTTGTGTGGCTGAAGCTGGTGCAGAGATCATGGGAGGTGAGAGATGGCGGGAAGAAAGAAATGAACTTTTGGAGGTTTGGGATAAGTTGGGGAATAAAAGCTGGTGCAGATGTAGTGTGTGTGTGTGTGTGTGTGTGTGTGTGTGTGTGTGAATGGCATCCAAACTGGCCAAGCAGAAAAAGGCCATTCTGATTGGACCAATGCTGCTGATTTACTTGCTTTTGCTGTTCTTTGGACTATTCATTGCGAGCCCCCTGCATGGGTTTCATCTATTCAAGATGCTCTCTATATATATTTCCTTGTGTGGGATGCGCCAAAACCTGCTGATTTATCGTGGCCTTTTTATTTCCGTTCAGGAGAAAAAGGGATAGATATGAGTGATGCCTATGGCTGTTGTTGTAAAGGAGCTTTAGTTCCGGCGCAACAGATACCTTTGGAACCAGCCGTTATGGATAATACGTCATGGGAAAAGGGACACGGGGTACAGTTTTACGTTTGTCACATGAATTTTGTTTCTCTCTCGGGATAGGTCATGCCGTCATGTTTGAATTTTTTCTTCGTACCGATTTCGTAACCCAGTAATTCAAGTAAGATCATGTACGTACTGCAGGTCTAAGACCTGCTTCATTAACTGCTTAAACAATAACAGAGAGTTGATGATGACATAAGTGATAAGTGTGATATCGCTCAGCCATTTTCCCAATGTCTATCTATATTTATGCTAATCGGAGGCTTCTCTAAGAGCCTCCACGTTAATCATAGGAGAGAAGATTGAAGAAATCCTCACATTAATAAAAAACAAAAAAAAGATAGAAATTCTTACATTAATCGAAGAAAAAAAAATAAAACTCATCTTACAGCCTACGGATAACATCTACAAAATTGACTCTATTATACATGGGTGCATATTTGTCCAAAATCATCTAATACACTAACTCATCATGTGTCATGTGACCCAATCAGATTCCAACATATGAGATTATGTAGAGGTCACCCTATGTATGTGATGATCGAGTATTTGATTTTGCTTGTGCTTCGTTGTCGAAGTTTGAGTTTAATTTTATGTCTTTTGATCTTTCGTTTTGCTATCTGGTAGACAGCGGTCTGATTGGCCTGCAGAGGTGGTCTAACCGGCCGTGGGTGGTGATCTAATCGAAGGATGTCGCGGTTTGACAAAGATGGGGCCGCAATCGATCGGTCCCCTATTACCGGAGTTCTTAAGCCAGTTTGACCGGCCGTTGGTTAGTGATCAGATCAGCCAAGGCTGAGGTGAGTGAGTTGAATTGGTCATGGGTTAAGTTTTGGAATCCTAGGTCATTGTATTTATGGTGCATAAAGCATGTTTGGATTAACGTTGGTCAAGTTGTGAAGAACTTGTACCCAAGAATGATTTTTGGTCTTTGATGTGCGAGGGAAGGTTGGAGGCAACCATGATTGATTGGCATGGATCGAGACTAGGCTCGAGAGTGAACCGAGGTACAGTCAAGGAAGCTAGGTGGAATGGTTGGGCTCACGCAAAGCATAGAGAAGATAAGGGATGTTGAAGGGAAGGTTAGAGGAACGGTTCATCAAATGATACAGTTGATGCAAGTGATGCGTGGTCGAGGGGAACTAACATAGAGAGACTTGCTGATGCGTGAGCGAGCCATTGGTGAACCTACACATCGTAAGCATGGGGATTGCTTATAATGGAGGATATGACCATGAACTAAGCTCGGGGAAGAGGTGAGGTCCACGGCCAACGGGAAGGAAGCGTGAAGCTTCATGGAAGGTGGTAGAAGGGCATTTTGGTAAATTGTCTAATACCAGAAAAGTGACGTGTGCGAAACCACGATGGTGGCCTAAGTGGTTTAGATCGTGGATGTGCTGAAATTATTAAGTGGATTAAGTATTGATTCACTAATGGGTTATTGGTTGTGTGCGCTTTGACAAATATGCATATGTAAGTGTAAAACCTGGTATGATGTTGGGTTAACAGTGTGGTCTATGTAAGGGATGAAATCCAACTAGACATGCTGGATAGGGTTTCTCCTGTGAGCCTCCATATATAAGGAGGGAGAGATGTGGCTAAGGTTAAGCTTTGGGAGAGTTTAGGCTAAACCTTTGAGCAGAGTTACGATTCTTGGATAGAACTTTGTGGAAGATGAGAGAGGCTCTTGTGGTTGAGTTTTTTTATTAGCCTTAGGCTTTATGTACGGCTAAGGAGTGACTATAAACATTCATCTCCAAGTATCAATAGATGTCAAAATTCGTCTAAGCCTTTCTCCTCCTTGCTCAAGTGTTGAAATTTTAATTTGGCTTGGTTTTGGTGTTTTCTTCTCCTTCTTGATCTCTCTTGGTGTAAGGATGTGTAAGAGATGGAGATATCTCTTGAAGATCAAATCCCATCCATCTAGGCACTTCTATGAAAAGTTCTTGTGATCGCATGGTTTTGCTCAAGAGAGAGGTAATCTTGGGGTTTTGATCTTGAGGGTGTTTTGGCTTGAGTTCGCATTTATGATTTAGCTTGCTATGATATGTGAAAAACTATCTAAGGTCATTTAGATCATCAAGTACTCACAAGTAAGAGCTAATCAAGGTTTTCTTTTTTGTCTAGTTTTGGTGCAACCTTCATTATTTTGGATAAAAATAAAAAATTTGGTATTGATCTTCTGATCCATGATTGGAGAGGTTTTTAATATCCTAGAGAAGGTGCATACCAAGTTTCAAGTCCTTGGAGCTGTGGATCAAAAGTTTCATCATTTCTTGATTTGAAATCATGTTGTTATCTATCTATGTTCTGGAGGGAGAGGTCACTCCGGCTGTTGTGATCGATAGGCCAAGCTCGATCGATCGCCCAGAGCGATTAGACACGACCTTGAGTTATTGGTCTGACTGACCAGAAGGGTAAATGTTCCTCTTTGCTCGGTTTTTTGTAGTCTTCACTATGGTTGTTTGGACTTTGAACATCTTACCTAATCATAGGTATTATAGTGAAATACTCGATAATCTTGAAGAAAAGGAATTTAGAGAAGCCGATTTATGTGGCTCCTATTCAACCCCTTCTAGTCGCCTTCTCAATCCTACACAATCTGAAAAAACCTCTCGGGTCAAAACTCAAATCTCAAGAGCTTGCTCAATTCTCATCCAAACACTTCCAAAATTTGTATGAGACTTGTTTAAGGCATTAGGGACCTAAACCAATCAAGAATTACAAAGTTCTTTGGCTTGAGTTTACTAAATTGAAGAGAATCAAATCTAAGTCACAAGAACACCAAAAACCTTAGAACTCAAATTACTTCTTGCTCATGAGGATCTAAGGTATGAGATCTTCTAGAACTATTTTCATATATCCTACCAAGATAATGTATGCAAGAATTTGGGCTAGAACTCCCACAATCACGAAGTCACAAACTTGCTCAAGAACACTCATGAACTGGGTATAATCTTGTTTCTTACCATAGAGGTGATGTAGATGGTCAACGATTGATCAACTAGAATCTTTTAGTACGTCTTACTTATCATGGATCACATTAATACCAAGAGAAAGATCGGGAGAGAAGAAAACACATCAAGAACATAAGATACAAGAAAAGTTCAAGACATGAACAACTAGCAATTTGTGAGGCAAGATTTGATCTTCATTACCACACAGAGAGGAAGGATTACAATAGTATGGAGATCACAAGGTGCTCCCAAAGCACCACTCTTTCCTCTCCTCCTCTGTCTCTCAAACAATGGAAGAAGGCATGGTGGAAGAACAAGAATGTCAACCCTAGAATCCTTAGATCTAACACCCCCTTTCCCCCTTTTAATAACCAGCAACAAACCCTAATGGGTCCAACCCATTAAGACACCCAGGGAAACTCATTAACTCCACTCACACGGGTTTTACACACTCATACATGCTTCTCAAAGCATTTATTCAACGCATTAAAACATTAAGGATTGATCCTCTTAGAATTTTCGACTCTCCTTGATCTAAACCACTTCTCCTTTGCATCTTCCCACACCACGATTTTGATCAAGGCACCAACCTGATATTTGGCCAACTTCCAAAATATTCCGATGAAGCTTCTAGGCACCTTCCTTTAACTCCATCTTCACCTTCATATCAAAGCAACTCCACATACTTTGACACATAACCCATAGTCCCCCATGACTTGCCATCATGTCTTCACGCATTCAGCCTCCCCTAAACTGTCTCTACGTGTATTGGCCTCGTCACTCAGCGCACCACATACACCAACTCACCTCTTCACAATCCTTGTCTTCTCTGTGCTTTGCGCTTGAGCCACATAGCCTCACCTACATTTACACAACCGCACAAACCTCAACTCCCTTGCCTAGTCCTGATCACTTGCTACCAACCACTAATATTCTCCAAACCACCTACACATCCAAAGATCAAGCAACCATCTAGAGCATAAGTTTGATGTACTTGACTAATGTTAGTCAAAATAATACATTATGCAACTCAATACAACTAACCAACAACACCTTTGCTGTGCACCCACTCAAAACACTCAAAAACACCTCTCATCGTTCTCTAACCGTTGCCACTTGGTCCGATGACCATTACAGATAGTTAGACCACCAGTGGTCCGACTACTATGGTTTGGCTGGTTTGACTGCTTAAGAACACCGAAAATGCCCTCTCTAAATTTCAGTAAAATTCTATCTAGTTTTAGCACTAGTTTCTATTTCTAGTGGAACCAAGTACAGACACATCTCCAAAACAACCTACACAATTTTTTGGTGTGCAATTTACAGAAGATCATATGACCGAACAGACTGCCTTCCCAATGGTGGTCAAACCACCAGGCACAAAACCTGATGAACAGGTCAAAGACTGATCTGACCGCCATCCTAGTTTTTGTTAGACCGCTTGAGACCTGACAACAACTCTGAACTTCTGAATTTTCTGAAACTTTTGCAAAATTCACTTTCAACTCAACCAAAGTGCTAATTGTTCATCACAAACATATTCTAGATCTTCCACATTGTCTATCACAATTGTATGATGACTCTTGAGGTGGAGGAGGTGGTAGTGGATCATCATCATCCTTTGCTTCAATTTCATCAACTTGAGCATGGATGATGAGGGTTGATCTTGAGCACCAACTTCTTATTATCCTCCTTTGGCTTGTCTCCCCAAGATTCATGTTCTTTGTTGCAATCCTTAATGCATCATCACCTATATCATTGTGACCCTCATGCTCTCCTTGAGAGCCACTAGATTCATCAAATTCAATACCATAAGTTTTTCAATAAATCTGATGGCAATGTTAAAGACATGGTAAGCCTTAGAGTTCATGATGTATCCTAAGAGAAAACTAATGCCACAATGCCTTTGAAACTTGCCAAGATAGGAACGCTTCGTGTAAATGAAGCACATGCATCCAAATACTCTAAAGTAGGAGATATTGAGTTCTCCCTACCAAGAGCTCATAGGCCATCTTCTTCAAATGTTGATGGAGGTAGAGCCGGTTTATTGCTTGACAAGGGGTGTTGATGACCTCCACCCAAAAGCTATTGGAGGTGTCATACTCATTAAACATCAACCTTGCCATCTCTATCGTGTTTCTATTTTTTGCTCAACAACTCCATTTTGTTGAGGTGTGTAAGTTATGGAAAGCTCATGCTTAACGCCTATCTCATCATAATAGTATTCAATGTTAGTATTTTTTAAACTTGGTTTTATTGTCACTCTGGATTTTCTTTATTAGGGTTTCAAATTCATTTTGTGTCCTTTTTGCAAACTTTTGAAAATACTAGAGGCTTTGGATCTCTGTAGAAAGAAGACCCAAGTAAATCTTAAGAAATCATCCACGATGACTAAACAATAGGAGTTGCCTCGATGCTCTTGTAGGATGTTTGGCCAAACAAGTCTATATCTAAGAGCTCTAGCGGCCTAGATGTGGACATAAAAACTTTAGTGGGATGAGGCTTTGCAACTTGCATGCTGGCTTAGAAAGCACTACACAATTTATCTTTCTCAAATTGCACATCCTGCAAGCCCAAAACCAAACCGCTTTTGAAAAACTTTTTCAATGTAGACTCCCCACATGTCCAAGATGGTAGTGCCAAAGCAAACCAAATAAGAGTTTAGTCAATAAGCACGTTGAGATGCATGAAGCATTGGAGAAGTCCACAAGAAAGAAAATTTCAAAACAAAAGCCTTTAAAAATAAGTTTTTGATCCTTTTGTTTTAAACCAAAACTTCATATTTTGTAAATCGACAATGGAACCCTAAATCACATAATTGAGCAATTTAAAGGAGATTAAAGCTAAAAGATTCAACCAACAAAACATTGAAGATTGAATAGTCATTTGAGATTACCATGTTGTCAAGACCCATCACTTGTCCTTTGCTATTGTCACCAAATGCAATCTTGTTACTTGAATCTACTTCTAGGGAGGTGAACATCCGCAAGTTGCCGGTCATGTGTTGTGCACATCTACTATCCAACACCCAAAGTTGGCCTTTGATCTTATAGTTCACCTACAAAATAGAGATCACATGTTTGCTTTATGTACCCAAACTTGTTTAGGTCATTGTGAGTTAGTGCATAGAGATTTAGGCACCCAAATGGCTTATTCTTCTCATTAAGCTTTGGGACATATATGAACTTAGCAATAACTCTACCATCCTTGCCTTTCCTAAGAAAATAACAAAAATCATAGGTTCCATTTTTAGAAGAAGTAACCAAAGGACAAACATTAGCCTTATGGGCCATATCATGGCACTTGTAGCAAAAGATACCATTTTTCCTCATGAATCGAGTCTTGGGTCATATCCAACCGCCATCCTTGTGTCCTTTACTAGGACATGTCCCAAACCTTACTTACCCAAGGAATACCTTTGCTTCCCAAGAATACGATCAAGAGTGGCACTTCCTTAATAGCACTTTGCCAATGCCTTGTTGAGTTTGTCCACTTTTGCCTTTAGCTCAATGTTCTCCTTCACCAGGTTGGTCATACACATAGAAATACCACAAGGAGAACTAGAATCTACTTTAGGAGAGCATGACATAGCAAGTAAATCATCACAAGAAGTGGAGGTATCGATCATGATGGGAGTATTGCTTGCTTGAGTAGCAATGGATCGAGGTTCAAGATCACAACTAATACCCATATCAACCTTGGTCATGGCAAATTACTTGTTAAGGAGATAATCGTGTTCAATTTGAAACTCTTCATGCTTAGCACTAAGTTCCTCAAACTCGCTGCTAAGTGTGGTATGTATCTTTTTGAGCAACTTAAAACTTTGCTTCTCTTTGCAAGAGCCGAATTGAGCTCCTCTATCATCTCAACTAGATTATCCTAGGAAGGAGTGAAACATTTTACCTACTCATCCTGTTTTGCCATAAGACAAAAAAAAGGTGAGGTAGGAGGTGGTGGAATGTTCTCAGTGAGGGCAAGTTCGACTAGACCTCTTTGTAGTGTAGGCCTATCATCTTCATCATCACTTGAGCCCTCCTTAGAGCTCTTTTCATCCATGATCCACTCGCAATGTAGGATTCCTCCTTTCCATCTCTAGTGAACTTCTTAAACTTGAGAGCTTCTTGCCATTTCCATCAAACTTATTTTTGCTCTTGTGCATGTCTTTGCCTTTCTTCCTTTTTTTCTAACATCTTGAGGCAATGTGACCCTTCTCCTTGCACTCATAGTAAATCACATTTGCAAAAAAAAAAGGTTCTTCTTGCTTGAGGGGTAACTTGAGTATGATCTTATATGCTTGTCATTCATCTTTTTGAGGAGTATTCTAGGCTTCCTAGCTCCGTTCAATTCCGTCTTGACCTTGACTATATGTTATATGAATTCTTGACACATCTAGACCCCTAATGACCCGAAATTCCATTTTGACCCCCAAATCAAAAAAAATTCCCGATTTGGACCCCTCCCCACCGCGCGTTTACGAGAGGCCGACACGTGTCCTGGTCGTGCGGTGTGGTACCGCACGACCGGTCGTGCGGTCAAAAAATCGGTCGTGCGCTCAAAAAACCGAGTCGTGCGGTCAAAAAATCGGTCATGCGGCGCGCGCGAGGGCGAGGCGTGCGGTGTGGTACCGCACGACCCGTGCTACTGATGTGGTCGTCGCGGTACCACACCGTATGACCGGACACATGTCGGCCTCTAAACGCACGCGGTGGGGGGGTCCAAATTGGGAATTTTTTGATTTGGGGCCAAAATGGAATTTCGGATCATTAGGGGTCTAGATGTGTCAAAATTCATGTTATGTTCAATTTTTTTTTGTTCTACCTCGGCATCGTGACGACGGCTACTCGGAATCGCCAGAGCAACCTCCACTTATTTGCATTACTTTTTATTGGAGCGGTGGATAGGGTTTCCATTTTAAAAGCGAAACATTGTAAACAGGGATCTTTTAGCCGCAAACAGATGATCTTTTGAACAGGGGACGGAGTGAACAGACGGACTTACATCACTCGACAGAACTGGATCTGGACTGAGCTTGGTTGTTCCCGGGCCCACAATCACACGACGTGCGGACGGAACACTGCCAGATGGATCAGAACTAGCCGAACAAACAAAGACCGCGCTCGCACGAACGCAGAAATCAGGAAGGCTACCAGCTCTGCACACTACTCAAGGGACCTTATCGCCCTTGTTCTTCGTTTCCATCACCCATTTCCTGCATTTCCTATCTAAAAATGCGAGTACAGGATAGTTAAACATGCACACCACAGCGCAGGGTTATATGCGACACGTAGGTGTACACACAGCTACGTTGCAACTTGCAAGAACTCACAGTAGCTAGCTAGCTAATGGCGATGGAGTGCGTACAGCAGCCGGCTCTCAATCTGATCGTTATTGCCAGTGGCTGCCGTTGTGGACTAGGTTCCGCTGCGGCCGCGCCTCGCCGCCGGCTCAGTACTGCCGGTGGTGGTGTTGCTGGTGCGGAACACGAGCCGGAGGGGAGACCTGGTGCCCCCACCGGAACGCGCACGACGGCGCGGGACGAGTCATGTGGTGTTGGTGGTGGACGTAGGGTATCGGCCTGGACGCAGACGACGGGGTGGACGGCGACAGTGGCGGCGTAGTGCTCGGGATCAGGAACGCCCGGATCTTGAGCGGCTGGAGCCGGTCCCGGCTAGCCGCGTCGTACTCCTCCAGCAGGTTGGCGAGGTCGTCGTCGCTCGTCACGGAGACGAGCGCGTCCAGGTCCTCCGTGGGCAGCTGGCACCGCAGTCTCACCGCCTCCCACCCGCACATGTCCCTCAGCTTCCGTTGCAGCTCTGAAACGATCCAGCGTTAGAGAGTCAAACACAGGACTCGAGCAATGGACTGCTCGGTGTATGTGCGTGCGTTATACGTTGGTAGATATGTACCGTAAAAATGGAGGGAGCGGTCGACGGAGAGCACGCGGTTGTCGCCGCCAACGTAGCGCAGCGCCCCGTCGGAGTGGCGAGGCAGGATCCTGCCGCCGTAGCTGCACAAGAACTTAACGCTCCCCTCGGCTGCCGCGGCGGCGTCCGGCTTGACGACGCAGACGAGGTCGTCGTCCAAGGAGCCGAGCGACGACGCGCACGACGAGGACGACGACCACGAGGTGCCCGCCATGGTTCCTTTGGAAGGCGGAGGATAGCTCAGATCTGTGTTTGACAAGCGAGCAGCTATATGCAGTATGCTCTGGAGCAGTGGAGCAGGTAGCTAGAGCTAGCTCACTGGCTTCGCTGCCCCACGAGCCGCTTCAAGCCTCGTCTCGGCGACCTGCTCGCTTCATTTATAGCGTGGGAGGCACATCGTTTAGATGCAAAAGACCATGGTTAAAGGAACAGTGCAATTTAGCGTGCATCCTGATGCAATTTAGTAGTATCGTATCAAAATTTAAACGTCTAGCCCGAGAGAATCGACCGAAGTGGGTGTGCTGCTGCTGCTGCTGCATGTGGGAGGACCGCAAGCCACTTGGACTAGCCGGCCCGGCCGGATCTGTAACAGATGGTCCAGCTCGAGCACTACAGCAACCTTGAGCTGCAGCAAAATTACCAGCATCTCACCAGAAGATTGGTCGATGCCAATATTACAGCTCTGCGTTACACACTCCAGATCAACAAAATTAAGACTTGAAGGGCTTGGTTACATGAGGCTGCATGGTTCAGAGGTCCAGCTCAACAGAATTCGACTTTGGGGAGCTTGGCTGCTCTGCACGAACTGAAACAGTGTTGAGGGCTTATCGTGCGATTTGACCATTTGATATTCGGAGGCTTATCCTCCCAGCCCCTGAGGCCATATAATTCGCGAGAATAGGAGGAGGAGGACGGAGGCGTGAAGGAATCGGTGAAGGCCTCCATCCGGCGCGGGAGACGACAAGGCTACCCAGTGGTGCGGCGGGGCCCAGGGCCTCGTCAGGCAAAGAGATAAAGCTTTCGCAGCCGAGGCTATCGGGCTAAGGCTGCTAGCCACCCACTTCCTGGCCTTTCGTTTCCCTTTCTATCTTGTCTCTTGGTTTCTTCGATCGATTTCTTTTGCGCTGAGGCAATTGGGCAGATTTTTGTTCTCGTTTGTGCGTGATTCGATGAGATTAGGATAGAGATCAACGCTGGTCGTGTGTTTACGTTGTCTTCATTTTAAAGAAGCGTGCTTACGTTGTACTCCTACGAACTCCTAAATAAATCAGTAGGCGTACGTATATAGTAGTCGTTCCTAAAGGATAGTGTTGACGACGGTCATTTGGATAGGTGGTAATTGTAAGAAAAAACGTAAATATTGTGTAGGATAGGTATGGTAATACAGGGATAAATGGTTACTTCAAATTTTCTACTAGTATTTACCGATTCTTCACTCTAATAGGTATGAGAAGCTGTGAAGATCAAGAAACCAAAATTTTGAAAATTCATTATGATACAGTAAAACAAGCTCGATACACAGTAAAAATAGCACTATTTTAAATCCAAAAATCTATGTAACTTTTGATATGTAAATCCAAAAAACTTGAAATATGAATTAAAGCTAGATCATGACTTTAAGAATATATCTCAACCAAAAATCTTAAAAGAACTTAAGAGAATTGAGATATTTTGGTTCGTAAAGCTCTGACACACCAAAACCGGGCTAAAACCACAAATTAAGTAAACTCCCAAATCAAAACTCTAAATCACTTGAATTTAATATGCACCGTTTCTAGGATGTCAGAAAAGCGGTCTGACCAGACAGCAGTGGCAGTCTGGCCGCTATGCGTGAGCGGTGTGACTGGCCATGGATGGCTATTTGACCGGGGTCTAATCTGATAGGCCATGGGCGATGGTCCAACCGAAAATGTGGTGTGATTGATTTCTAGTTGATTAATTTTCAAAGATGTGCTTGTTGCGTTGTACAGAGTTTTTTATAGCAGTATAACCGGCCTTGCAATGGCGGTCTGACCGTAGGTCGTCAGGCAGTCTAATCGGCATGGGTGCCGCGGTTAGACTGGTCCCTATTTCCGAGAGAAGTTAAGTGGGTTTGTAGTAGTCAGATCAGCCATTTGCTGGTGGTCAGACTAGCCTATAGTGAATTGAGTGAGTTGAGTTGGGTTTTAGTTATGTTAGTCATGGGCTCATGGCGTGAGTCTATGTAAGTGTTAATCATGGCCTGGAGTACCACGTGGTGTCTGCTAATGAGAGTTAAGTGCATACCACTTGTACTTGGGACGATTGTTTGTTCTTTGAAGTGCAGGGCGTTTGGTGATTATGGTGGTCTACGGTAAGACTGGGGCTAGAGGAGGTGCCATAAGGCTATGGAGGGTCGCATAAATCCGGGTGAAGCATCATTTCAAGTAGAGAAGCACGGGAGAAAGATAAGGATCGTGATGAGACAAGTGCATACATATGGTGTGCCATTAGACTTGGTTATTTTAAGTGGTGACTGTTCTCAGAGCAGACGTATGATCTTGGTGACAAGTCATTAGGTATCACAGACTTTGATGTGGTAGTTGCTTCAAGGAGAAGCACCGTGATGGCCGGTGGGTGGCAATTAAGAAAATTATTAGATATCGGGTGGGGAGGTAGTTTGCAAAACTGTGATGGTGATATAAGTAGTTTAGGTCACATCTTGGAGAATGAAACGTCTTACCAGTCTATTGGTGCCATATGGAAGTCGCGATTTAAAAAGCGTGCAAGTGTGTATGAGTGTAAAACTTGCTTGTTTATGGGTTACTGGGTTTTTCCATTTGTAAGTGATTGTATCCACTAAGTGTGGACTAGTTATTAAGGTTTGGTGGTAGGTAAGGAATCTTCACTATATAAACCTTTGTGTGTATTGAGGGCTTGCAGAAGAGGATAGAGGTTAGGGTTTTTTTTGTGTGGGAAGCTTTGTGTGCACGCGTAAGGCTTAGAGCATTGTCTTCCATGAGGGAGTGGCTGTTAAATATTACTCTCAAAGTGAAATGAACATCTAACTTTTGCCCAAGTGAGTTGTGCCATAGATCTTTCCTTGTGCTTTTGATTTGCTTATTTTTCTTGTTTGAATTTCATTTCCTTATGATCTTTCCTAGTGTTTGCCTAGTTTTTCTCAAATTCCATCTATCTAGGTACTCTTCATAGAAGGTTCTTATGTTTTCTGGTTTTGCTCAAGAGAGGAGTGATTTTAGAATTTTGATCTTAAGGGTGTTTTGACTTGAATTCGTACTTGCTATGATATGTGAGAATTCTTTTAAAGTTATCTAGATCATCAAGGACTGACGAGTAAGTGCGGACCATACTTTCTCTCTTTTGCTCGGTTTAGGTGCAACCTTACTTACTATGGATAAAGGTTAGAATTTTAGCATTGGTCTTCATGATCCATGATTGAAATAGGCTTTTGACATCCTAGGAACGATTTGTACCACGTTTTATCCTATTTGGACTAGTGATTTAAGAGTTAGCCATTTTCTTGGTTGGGTGACGTGTTGATTTTTTGCCTCTATTCGGTGAGCGGTCAGACTGCTCGGTCTGGTCAGACTAGTGGCACTTGCAGTCTGACCGATGAGACTAAAAGTCTTATTTGAGGTTGTGATCTTTGGCTTTTGGCTTTGGTAAAACTTGTGTATTTGTATTCTTCACTACATCGTGTCACTAATATTGAGAGAAAGATTTTAGGAAATAATTCATCCTCTTTGAGTTATCATAATTGATGCTATAGAGATTGATGGGTTGATGGCGCCATGAAGGGGAAGCAGGCAAACAACATCCATCTCCAGCATCAATGCTCCCGTCTGCCTGCCATTCCGTCCCCACTGTGCCATCCCTTTGCAATGGCTCGGCACCAAAACCCGCACCGGTGGTGTCCCGTCTGGCTCGTCAACATCTTTCGGGTGTGACGACCATGCCCCTTTGGGCAACCCCGCATGATGCAGCTGCTCCCTTCCAATGGGTGTCATGGTCCGCAAAATTCCTTACTAGCTGTCATTATTCTTCACCTTGTTCTCCTACCATGTTGTTCTTCCACAATTGGTCAATTGTTTCTTTGTATGCATGGTGTATACATCTCTACAATCATATTGTTCTTGCCCGACACCGGTACTAATAAAATTGGAGACAACGGCATCCAACACTACGAGATAGCAACAACATATGGTCGCCAAAATCTCTGTCGTCCTCCACAATGCCATCAATGTTCGAGCTAAGGTGATCATATTCAAGTAATTTGGCTATTTTTCAAATATCCTATAAACCTAAATGATGGATTTGAACTGAAAAATATGCATAATGGCTATGTGATTTCCCTGCATCAAATTAAGTTGTTTTTTGTGGACAGATCTCCAAGTTCATTAATTAGTATGATGAGTTGCTTAAATAGTACCATATTTAGATTAGCTTGACACCTATACAGATTTACTTGAAAATTTTTACATGTTTTTGATTATCACACATCAAATTTCTGGATGGGATAAGATATGGAGCCAAATGTTGATGTTACAATTGTTGGGGCAGTTACACACTCACAGGCCCTTCGTAAGGTATTGTGATTTTTATATATTCAAAGTTTCTTTTGATCTTTTCTACACATTTGTGGAACGATTTAGGGGCGTGGAGAGGGGAAGGGGGAGGGAGATGGACAGGTAGATCATTAGTATTGTGCGTGGTATGTATTTTATTTTGTACCTTAGTATCGATGTAGATGATGGGGTTGTTGTACTACTGTATGCTTTAAAATTCCACATGTTACATTGTTTCTTATGGTGCTTGGGTTCCTTAGTCGATACAACGATGATAGGACATGCAACATAATTCTCTGTCCTACCTCCTCCAATTTGCACCACGACACATGGACATTCTACTCAATTCCAGCTCCTTCCCCCTTAGTCAGCACCGTGACACAAGGGGGTTTGCTACATGAATCTCGCTATTACTACTAGACATCCACCCTACTCAGTGAGAATTGACAATGGCATGGGCCTCCACTTCACGCCGTATAGACAACACTCCAACCCTCACTTTTCAAATTGAAGTGACAACACTATGTCATCTAACCCTCGCTTTTCAGACCGAAATGACAACACTCTATCATCTGATTTTTAGACTAAAATGATTGGACCCTGGTTCCAGCATGGTGTACAACTATCAAGTCCATCGCTCACATCTGAGAGGGCCTATGAATTGTGCCACCAAATTTTCAGGCCGAAGTGACCATACCATGCCACCTCTTTAGTCAGAGTTGACAACATGCATTAGCTTTTCCTTGTGAATCGACAACTCGTTGAGCTATGTTGTACCCAAAGAATCCTCCTGGTAGATACGAGTGCACTACCATTCACCAAAATTTACTCCCTCAACACTACACCCTAACTGTTTATAAAACTTGGGCATAGTCTACCACTACAGGCAAGACTCCATTCGAGCTAGTTTGGAAAATAGGGATAGGGGAGGGAGAAGATAGGTACAGAAGGTCACTTCACCCGATTTGGGGATGTTGGACTACGAGGAGATGCTCCAGAAGTGGAAATGGGCTACCAAGAAGGCATGGACATATCCTGACAGTTCTTGCAAGGATGCTCATGTACCACCAGAGTTTCTGTGTCTACAGTGCGACTGTGGTAACCCAACATAGATCATTAAATCCGCACATCCTAGTACCACCGCTCAGGCTTACAACATGTGCGGGGATATCCGCGTAAGTAAATGCTACACATCAATATGACTTTATCCGTGCATGACAGTTGTTGGAGTGTTACTACTTTTTTCAATGGATCTATAGCCCAAAGAAGTATGACAAGGCATTCATTCAACAGAAATACATATTAAACTATGCAGTTGTGCCTGAGGTCTTTACTCATTGGAAATCTTACTCAATCTGGAGTAGGGAAGACAATGGCAAGGCACCGATAGTCCTTGATTCCCCTATTGCACCGAAAATTATTCTGGACAAGGACATGCTTGAAGTAGAACTTATAACCAAGTACTAGGAGGCCTGTGTAAAGGTCCACGCCCACAAGGGGGAGTAGGATGTATGTTTGCAATTCTCCATTGTCAAGTATTTTTCATTTCAAAAGACGTGTTTGTATCATAGTTGCAGATCGGGTCGAAGGTTCATGCATGTAGCCATTTGTATCATAGGAATAGCCAGGCAAATATATGCACCTAACTAGACCCTATGTGCCATGTAATTCAGACCTTCAGGTCAAGTGTTATGTCATGCTTGCAATGTTATCTTCATTGCTCCATTTTTGTCTCACTCAAACTGAAGCTTACAAAATAGTTTGCCAAATTTTAGGTTATTTCTATAAAAAAAACTTAAAAGGGGGTCCATCCATGTAAAGCGATTAAAACATGATTTATTTACAAATAATTGTAGTAAGCAACCTCTAGCTTTTTTTATTCACAAACAACTCTTCCAACCATTTAATTTTGTAAAATTAAAGCTAAGTTTATTTAGATCATTTCTTTAGAAAAACTAGCCTACTACGCAGCCTGAGAATGCAACTGGCTCAATCACCGGCGTGATCGGCAACTGGTGTCAGTCGCGTTCTGGCCCAACGACTGTGCCTGGCACAGGAGCCACATGGCAGACCAAGGCCTCAGTCTCGTTTTTGTCGCGCGACTAGGCCATTAGTCGCTGGGCCACCTGAGAAGTGGGCCCAGACACACGGTGGCCTAACGATTGTGAATTATTTTTATAAAAAAATTAAAACATGGTTTATTTATGTAATATTTTTAAAGAATAGTTTATTTTTAAAAAATGTCTTTCCTTTGGCTGTTTGTCATATATATCTATTTTTAATTTATCAATCTCACACGGCTAGATGAAAAAATTGCTATGTAAGTCTTGGGTTCAATATATCCCAATTTTGATACGATTATATATTTGATGCTATATCTGTAGGGCAAAATATGTATTGCAGGTGAACGATTACTAGTAAGATAAATTGAGGAGTGAGGACAATACTGTTAAATGCAAATTAAATAGGGATTGCAATTCTCACCTCAAGACCAGTCCCATCGCAAATTTTTCTTCCTCAAAGGCAGGTACCAAAGGAAGGATTGTCTATTGGTGGCAGGAAAGGGAACGGAGTATTATTTATGCAAGGATCCACTGACTTCTCAAAAATATTTTTCTTGAACAAATATATCAAATTGGTATATGCCATGTTCGTCAGATCTAATCATGTAAAGTTAATTACTCCACGCGTCTCCAATAGCTGTTCAGTTAAACTTTTATTTCTTTGACCACTAGCATACTTCATGGTAAAATGACATTAATAGATTTGTCATAACAAGTACTCCACATAATTATATTTTTTTATTTTTTACAATCATATAATTAGAAAAAAGGGTCAGTTGTGTGTACTAAAAATCAGGTCAATATTGAAAATATGGGGTTGTATATTTGTAAGGTGACTGAAATTTTCTGAAGCGTAGGTCATGTTTTTTATCCATTGGATCAACATCCAATCATATAGCACATCAATTTTCTAAACAAATCCAATTATCACATAAATTGACTACAAAATTTTATCATCATATTTTTTAAAAAAGTTATAAACATGTCATGCCATGAAAGTATTTTCGTGATAAATTTACTCATATCATTTTTGTATATCCAAACTACTTATTTTAGATAATATGGCTGTACTCATTCACTTGTGAATGTTGGAGGCTGGAATGTTTATTCCTTTATCTAAAAAAATTAGATAATATCGTTGGTCAAGTTTTATATGATTTGACTGCATGTATTCTAACATGATTTTTTTTGTGACCAGAGGGAGTATAAAACTGGGAACATTCTGACACAAGTATTTAAACTAAGACTTTGCTCAACCTAAAAAACCAGGGCTCTCCGTAAGCAAGTACTGCAACCAAGAGACTCTGCTCAACCTATGAAACCGGGCCATTCGGAAACATGTATTTCAACCAAGAGACAACAAATTTGTAGGATCGTTGATAGCAATCAGAGGGGGTGAATGATTGCAACATACAGCGGAAACTTTTTTAATTTTAAATTTTTTGCCTTTTAATTGTTTAAAAAACCAAAAATAACAAAAACAACTTGACCAACATTAATCCACACACACTCAACACAACTCGCATAACACCGTTAAATAAAATTACCAATTATTCATCATCACAAATTAACCATTGTCAATTATTCATCACCAAAATATCCTAAACTTAGCCACATGGTCTAACAATCTCCCCTTGATGAATACATTGACAACACCATAAGATTGCATGATGAATTAACTTCAAACAGATATAAGCGAAGAACTGAAGCCAAAAAATCATTTCAAATCACAAGTCTCAAATCTCCCCCTCAACACAAGAGATATAGTTTTAGCAAATTTCTCCAATATCTCACAAAGCACACCAAATCTCTCCCCCTTTGGCAATGTAATAATCAAAAAACACCAACGAAGTATTATTCTAAGAAGAAGCAATGAGAATAAAATTCTAGAAGCTTTGTAGATTATCCAAGTTATTTTGAATTGATTTAATAATTTAACCAAGCCATATTTTTTGAGTAGAGCTATCTAGATCATATAAAGTCATGTATCATATAGCAATATTAAAACAAAGTTTTTAATATGATTAAGCAATTTATATCAATGACAGGCATCTCAACAATGACCAAACCAATTATAGAGAGCACAATGAGATATCACAACAAAAAGTCACAGCCTAAAAGTGAAGCAAATCTTTAATCTAGACGAGCTAGCAATCTTATATAACAACTTATTGCTCTACACTCAATTCTTAAGCATGTGGCATGCTTGTAGCATACTTCTTTTTCATAATGACATATATTTTTTGGTGATGGTGGCATGCTTGAAGCATACTTCTTTTCATCTTGTGCACTTTTTGTGCCTTTTTTTGGTTTAGCATGGCATGCTTGGAGCATACATCTTTTCAATTGTCTCTTTCTCATTTTTTTTATAACATGCTAAATTGAATTATCATAAAGAGATTGCAATATGAAACATGTGAGCCTCATAGCCTAGATTTAAAATAAAACTCACAATTAAGGTAATCCTTTTTTATGAACATCGCAAAGTACTACCTATAATCAATCTAGTCAAAGTATTTCGCCATGTCATATTTTAATTCAAGTGCAACAAATTAATTATAACTAGTCATGATCAAAACTACACAGCACATGAATAAATATGATAAAGAGAGCTCCACAACTCATTTAAATTTGATGGCTTGGATTTGTTGATTTAATTGACAAGTATAACAAACAAAGCTTACTAAATTCTTAAACTATAAGCTCCCCCTCAGAATAATCCTATTGAATGCAACATGCCCAACTCACTTCGCAAAAGAGCAAAACAACAGAAATCAAGTGGTTTGAAAAAATATCATCAACAAGAGAATCCAACTCAATAGGGTGTAAGACTACATCACCTTTTCCACATGGTCTCTAAAAAAATTGAAATCTCTTACAAGCCATTAAAGGAGTGAGGAACCATCAATTATTCCAATCAAACAATGTTGTAAACAACCGGAACCCAATCTAGCTCATGTTCTCCATCCTCGTCAGTTGTTCTTACATCACAGGAAACATTGGTCTCACAGTACTAGGGTTAGTGAAATAAGATCTAGGAATCTAGTACTGAGACACACGACGAACAGGAGCAACAAAGCTAGAACCAAAATCATGTGCACTTGGATGATCATAATGACGAACAGAACATGAATTATTTGAATTAAACCTCAATCTAGCATGTAAATCACATTTAAAGTCATCATAAAAGTTCTCTAAGAACATAGCTGTAGGGACCCAGATTTTACAATCCAGCTTCCTCTGTGTTTAGCTGCACTATTCCCTGGATCAGTAGATAGTGCACACAGTTACAGTAATGGACATCAAAATACATATCATGCGGAAGCATAAGTATAATAGTAAACTTACTCATGGGCCGTTTAGGCGAAATTAATAAACCGCAATGAAAGAACGAAGCACTGGTGGGACCTTCAGACATGCCCACAGTGACCAACTGGAGGTTCGCGACCTAGCCCTTGACATCTTCATCTTCTCGGCCACTGGTCCAATCTTGTTCTTTGGCGAGGTGATTTGACTCGATTCTGAATTTTTTCGCAAAGCGAGTGTGAGCACTCCAACCACGTGCTCAGTGAGCCAATACACGAATGCAAATAAATAATATGCATGGCTTATCAAAGGAGAGGCTCGGGTTATTTCATTTGCCAAAAATCGCTTTTAGTAGCATTATTGTTATCACATCATAGTGTTATTATTCCTACCTAAACTCCACACTGCGATTGCCATAATTGACTTAATCCACCAAAGACACACTTCCCATCGATTGTCGTCTAAGACTCCAAACAATGAGTGTCATCATTTAACTAATCCACCGACTGATTCCTTCTATATTGATTCTTGTCTAATACTCTAAACCGAGAGCGACATCATTTAATTAATCCACCAATCATACACTCTCTATATGGTTTGCTGTCTACAACTCCAAACAGCGAATATCATCAATTGTTCAATCCACCAATCAAATGCTACCTAATCCTCAAACAGCGAGTATCATAATCTATATAATCCACCGAGCAAGTACTGCCTAAAACTCCAAGCAGCTAGTGACATTATTTATCTAAAATCACTTATTTAATCCACCAATATCTTTTGTATTCTAATCCCTAACAGTCCAATCCTTTTTGTTACTGATCCACAACCATAATTTGCTCTTCCACTTATCACCTTATAATCCATCTCTAACTACTTCACTATTGTACCTCCACCAAGAATATCATTGATCAAGTCTACGAATCGCTAGTATACATCCTCCAAAAATGTCATTGATCAGATCTAGAATTCTCTAATAAATATCCACCATGAATATCCTTGATCAGGTCTATGATTCACTAATATATATCCACCAAGATTATCATTGATCAAGATTATTTTTCCATAGTTATTTTCATACCTCCAAATTCCCAAGGTTCAAATTATCCATCTAATATTTGATCAAATCATATTAATCCCATCATTGTCAACATCTTCCAAGAATTTATGCTAAGTATTAGTGTTGTAATCCAACAATTACCTTTATACTCCCTAATTCTCCAAAGATCATTTAAATCATCTATCTAGCCTATATATTCATTTAGACTCCACCAATTTATTTTTTCCAGAATTCACACTATCATTATCCCTATTATGATCAACATAAATCCACCAACTTCTTTATGCAATTACCATAAACAGCCATCTTCTTTTCTTACGACTCTATTTATTCTTCCTATATTTTATTTTGTAAGAATAGAAATGCCACTATTTGAAATACAATACATAAAATTTCCTGAGACCTACCAGCTTTGGAACAAAACATAATGTTCAAGGAATATTAACATGATTTTCCATACATATGGCATCACACCATATGCCTAATATCACCATAATTTTTCCATACATATGGCATCACACCGTATAACATCTTTCAGCGTTATAGCCGCTTAACTTACCACTGGGACAACACCCAGGACAACTCAAATCAGGGCTTTCCGCTGCCCTCCATTTTTCCATTCCCACCCACAAAGTTTTTGAAATAGAACTATACCTAGTTAAGTTCTCATGTCCGCCCTTGACCGTGGGCACGGCTATTCGAATAGTTTTGACTCTGCAAAGTTTGTACACTTTCACCACAAGAGACAATTAACTCGTTGCCCCACACGATTCCTTAGTCATGTGGTTGAGCAGACCATCACAGTGACTTTTCAAAGTATCTAGTCCCTTTTCTCATTCACCTTATGGGAAATTGCCCACATGCGGTGGGTCCCATCTATGCGCGGGATGTTTCCCACAGCCATTAACGCAGCTCGGGCTTCTACTTCCATACGTAGGACACTGGAAACTTCACCCCACTGGTGTCCCTTCAGCCCCTTGCCATAGCGTATCCCCATCAATCCTTACCAATGAGATGAGTCCGGGATTTCAATAAATTTACTTAGCCAAGTTGTATTTACAGACTTGTGGTTGTCTTGTTTTACACAGGAGGTCATGACAAGATTCGGTCCTTATTGGTATCCAGGCGGTCTACCACTAACCCACTTTGTGCTTCCACCACACCACACCTCGAATCAATCCGCTTGAGATAATTAAGCAAGTTGGGATTTTGGGATCATAAAATATCCATAACCAAATATATCGATCAATTCCACCATGACCGCCAAACCAACTTCTCATGATTAAAAACGACAATGATGTTTAGGGCATTTCAAGTTACACGAGTATCTATGCAACACTAAGCATAGCATATAATTAGGAACTTATTTTTGAAATGTTAGTATTATAATTTTGCTAGGGCGACAAGGTTCACACATTCAAATATTCCAAAGGAGGGGTAATATTATTCAAGGTAAACAATGGGCACATAACTAGAATATTAAATTAAACATGTATTTGCATATAAAATAACAGCATGCAATTTGATAATTTAAAACAAAGTAATTTGCAGAAAATGTAGGTTCAACATGATCAAAGTATTGACTCGCCTGGCACGGTTTACCGATGTCTTGAGCTCATTCAATGCTTTCTCTTGAGCTTTTGGTCTCTATCTTCACTTCGAGCTTGATCTCGCTTGATCCATTGAATCTTCACGACTTCCAATTTCTAATTACGCGCAAACGATCAACCCAAATAAAGCAAATAACTCAAAGATCCAAATAAACCCGAATAAACTCAATTTAGTTTTATTATGAGTTAATGGGTGATTTGGGGTTATTTGAGGTAAGGTTGATGGTAGTATATGATGAATTGATCTTTTTCTTATTTTGGTATTTATCAAGGAAGTTCCATGAGCTAGGTTAAACCTATGAATTGGTGTATTTTGTCGAGTGCTAATGTTTTAGGGCATATGATATATGTATGTGTATATATATATATATATATATATATATATATATATATATATATATATATATATATATATATATATATATATATATATATATATATATATATATATATATATATATATATATATATATATATATATATATATATATATATATATATATATATATATATATATATATATATATATATATATATATATATAAGTAATGTTATAAATTTTAGCTTAGAGTTAATCGTATGGTCTATGTTTATAGCATTTTGTGATATGACATTTTATGCACCTCCATTTATTACTAGGCTAAGTTTACCTTGATTCAGGGTCTATTTATATGGGTCCCAGCTTGCTATATACACATAATTACGCTCAATATTATTATATATTAATTTTAGTGTTAAGATTTGGTTAATGACACTGTTTTTATCCGGCTTATACTTTAGCTGCTGTTAGGCTTAGCTTCATTTCAAATCTTAGTTTACACCTATCCGTCTGAGAAAGGCTTGGTACGTATCATTTTATGTGACCTTAATTACCCATGCTAATGGTTACTTGTTCACTTAGAATATTTAAGTCTATAAGATTATTTTGAATCTTGATAACCTAGGGCTATTATATTAAAATATGTCACTAAGGTTTGTTGAATAGTGGCATGATGAATATTGGGCATATATGTTGACATGTTAACTAAGGGCCATCCTTATTGAATATAAATATTTTCCAAGCCACTACTCCTCTCTAATGCCTTTAATAAATAATTAGATTTACACTTTAAATATTGAAGCCACACTAATTATTTATCATGGCAACTAATCCGAATTTAATTCATACATAAACTCTAAGGCCTTATTTATTAGATCTTGTTAGCTTTCCTAATATTTGTTTCTAAGTTTCTCCTTTAATTTAGGATTAGATTTAAAATATATGCTTTAGGCTTACTAATCATATAGACACGTTATTAACTAATCCATAATTAAACATTTATAAGTTCGTTCTATCCTAATAAATTTTTAGCATCTTCATTAATTATTTTCAGATTTTTCCTAATCTCCTCCTTCACTGTAGCTAACGGCAAAATGGTCTAAAAATCCTATCTCCAACGTTGCGGCGGTGGGTTCAAAGCGGTGGTCGGGTCGAGCGGCGTTGATGCTAGCCACTTGGCTAGCGGTGTTACCTGACCGAACGGAGAAAGAAGCCAATTGAGTTGGGCATGCGGGGCGGAGGCAGAGGAAGCTCGGGGCGGCGGTGCCGGCGGCGGACGGTGGTCGGAGGCCTCGGGTGCTTGTCCAAAACGCGTTCCTTGGCCTGCGGGGATGCCGGTGGTGAAGTCCACGGGGGCCGAGAGACACGGTGGTGGGCCGGCGGCGTGCGGGGGCGGCGAGTCGGAGAGGGACGTCGACGCCGGCGAGCTGGGGTCCACGAGAGGCTTGGGGAAGACCGGGGGCGAGTTCACGATGCCCTAGAGACGGTGTGGGTGAAAGGAATCGGATTCCTACGGTGGGAGTCGGCGGGAAGGGTGCCGGAGGCGAGGAAGGAGATGGGTGCGGCGGCGATCTAGGGTACTAGACTTCGATTGCTCTCTAGAGTAGAATGAGGGTGGAGTGAGGAGTTCATGGAGGCCCGCGGGGATTCTTATAGGGGCGCGAGGAGGGCTGTCCTCGGGAGGCCGCTCGCTCGGTCATGTCCGCGCGGAGCAGGCGGCGGGGGCAGGGATAAGATTTTCACGACGGATTCGCCATGATGGCCTTTGCACCGCGCGTCTTTGGGAAAAGGAGCTCGAGCCTTGCGCGCTAGGAGATAGGGTGGCAGTGCGGGAAGAAAAAGAGAGCGGCGGCAGCGCGCGGCGGTCCGATGGGCGGAGACGGTGGCGACCAATGGTCCGAAGGTGAAGATCTACCGGTCCGTGCGCGCGAGGAGGAGGCGGGCTGGGCTGTGGTCGAGACGGGCGAGCGGAGGAGGCTGCGGCTGCGCGAGGAGATGAAGCGGGAAGAAAAAGCAGTAAGGGGAGGGCCGCTCGGCAGTGAGGTAAGGGAGGAGGTGGGCTGTGCGTGCGCCACGGGGAAAGAGAGGTGGGGGTTGGGCTGGGCCGAGTTGGCCTGGTCTGGCTCCCACCCAATGCTTTTATTTTATTTTTTTTGGTTATAATTATCACATGTATATGATCATGTACACATACCTTATGAATTTATGTACAGGTATTTTGTATTCTGCATTTACTGATTTAATTTACTTATGTGCCTTTCTCATGTAACCCAAAATTATGTGTGTATATATGCATATAATCATATGTTAACCCTTTTATTTTACTTGCCACTTTACCTCTCATACCCCTACCCTTGTAGATGACATTTTATGGTTAATTACCATTCCCTCCTTATATTTTATGGATCATCTTTTCAGATTCTTACTTAAAATTTTAAGTTTCTATCATTTGCATATATCTGTTATGGTCTTACTAGGAATAGATTTATTTTCATGACTCTCTTCAATTCTTGAATCCTCACAAAAATTTAAGAAACACCAAAGAATAGTCAAATTTTAAGAGAATATATCGTAAAATAATTCAAAAGCTTCTCATTTTCGAATTTTGAATTTTCAGGATGTTACAATAGCTTTCGCATTTGTTCTAGGAATAAAAGAGGTTGCACGCTTTTGTCCAAAACATTCAGTCTTTCCTTCTTCTCTTTCTTAGCTCGCCTAAAACAAAATTCGTGCAAGTAACCATCTTTTCCACAATAGGTGCAATGGAATTTAACATAACTAGAATTCTTTTGAGATGATGAGCTAGCATCTACATTATTATTCGATGAACTTTGCACAAAGCTAGTAGATTTAAACACAGTTTGTTTTGGTTCAAGTTTACTTCAATTGTTCCAGGTTCAAGAGGCTTAGTAACCTTAGGAGGATTATTTTTAGCATGCTCAACAAAATTAAATCCCAGACCACGATTTTTCACACTTATTTTTGACTTGTCTAGTATCATATTCAAAATTTTCTTGCGAAAGAAAAATTTCTCTAAAGTGTCTTTCGGTACTCATTATCTTTAGCTAGAGTGGGACAAGTTGTGCATTTGTAGGTTCATTCGCAAGATTTTTAGAAGCACAAGATTGAGCCAATATTTCTTTTCATCAAAATTATTAAGTTGTCTAGTCAAAGCTTTTATTTCAAGTGTTAAACTTAGGACAATTAGAACAAAAATATATCTCATGATAAAGCATCTATTGAATTATTTCCTGAGATGAGTTAAGTTTAGCTTCTAATAATTCGCATTTAGAACAAGTTTTAGAATGAACATTTGAAATACTTGATTCTAAAATATGAAGAAGAACTAAACTTGAGCTTTCCAATTTCATCATTAGCACATTTCAATTGTTCATCACAAGAGTCATGTGCTAATCTTAATTCATCAAATTTAGCAGTTACATCTCTAAGTTGATCCATGTTTAAAGCATTAAGTGACCTAGCATTCTCTAACTCAGAATGTAAAATTCGACAAGACTCACAAGATTCATCATCAAGAATTAAAACTCTAAGTCTTGCAATTTCATAATTTAGAGACTCAATCAAAATATCGTATTTCTTAATCTTTTTATCTTTCTTATCTAGCAAAGTATCAAGTTTAGCAACAGTTTTAGCTAAATTATCATAAGAAGGTTCTACCTCATTGTAGTTGTCATTGTCAAGATCATCACGCATCGGTGGAGCTTTTGCTACTTGCCATTAGACACAACCCGATTAAGTCTTTCTTGCCTTTAGGAGTATCATCCTCGCTGTCCGTGTCCACATCACTCAAATTAATTTGCCCAAGAGCCGAAAGAACACGATGCACCACCTTGCGATTCATATAGCCCTTCTTTTTATTCTTCCTTTTTTCTTTCTCCATCTCTTCTTCTTTCGCAAATCTTGCTAGAAACTTTGAACATTTGAGATGAATATGATTAAGATCACCACACTCATAGCACCTTTGAGGACCAAAATTTCCTTTCTTTCTTGATCTCACATTTGCAAAGCTCTTGTGAAGCATGTAGAGAGGAGTGCCAAATCATCTTCCGAGAGTTGCTCTAGTTGTTCATCGGTTAGTAAAGACAAATAAGACAAAGCATAGCTAGTAGAAGAATTATCACCATTTGACTTGCTAGATTGTGAAGTTAAAATAATTGATTTATTACCATTAGTTTTTCTAGAAAAATATCTAATTCATGAGTTTTCAATTTTGAATAAAGTACATCTAATGTAAGTGTACTCATGATGATAGATTCTCTAATAGATGTAACTTTCATCTCCCATATAGACATATCTAATGCTCCAAGTAATTGATGTGCATTTTCAGCATCGATAAAAGTAACATTAACAACACGTAGATTACTAAGAATTTTATTAAAGCGCACAGAGATCATCTATTGATTCATCGAGTTTCATCTCAAAACGCATATAATCCTTTTTGTACATATCTTGACATACATCTTTAATAGTAGATGAATTCTCATGATAATCACATAGTGCTTTCCATACCTCATATGCAGATTTAAGATGCACAACACGATCAAAATCACTCCTTCCTAGTCCTTGAATTATCAGGTTCCTTGCCTTGCTATTTGCCTCCACTTGTGCTATATTTCTCTTGACAAACATCATTCTCGGGTACTTGATAAGGCTTGTATACTTTCTACCATATTGCAAAGCCTTGAGCTTGAATGTGTGCCTCCATCTTCGCTTTCCAATACTGAAAATCAACACCATCAAAAACACAAGATTTTGTGGAATACCTATCCGTCGACATGTTTTCTAATTACGGTTAAGATCAATTAGAAAAATAAACCCGCTCTGGTACCACTTGTAGGATCGTTGATAGCAATCGGGGTGAATGATTGCAACACACAGTGAAACTTTTTAATTTTAAATTTTCTGCCTTTTAATTGTTTAAAACCGAAATAACAAAAACAAAAATTCTGATTTTACCATAGCAATATCAGAGTGGTTCTCGTAGCATACTCTAGCAGTTCTTGTAGTGGTGAAATCTTTCGAGCAATCAGCAAAACATGCACGTTTTTGCTCAATCTTCCAATCAATTTTTAATTAAAACTAATTCATGTATGTAAGCAACAAAAATACCTAGACATAGATCAATGCATGGAGAATTCACAGGAACCAGAAAACCAAGAAAAAGGATAATATATGCGAATTAAAAACTTACGAACTTTTATTCAAAAATGCGATCGTTGTTCATCCATCAGCCTCCGTGAACACAATTTCCTTTTTCTTTTTCCCAATCAAAACACGACGTCGTCGCTCCTTTTCCTGTCCGCTCGTAACCGCGTTGCCCCAAAAGATGCGTATTTTTTCTTCTCCATGGCTGCCCTTCCGATCACAATTTCTGTCCCCTTTTATGCAGCGTTCTACGAATCATATTCAATCTCTACTTAGAATCCTAATCCAACTCAGAATCCTATTCAATCTCTACTTAGAATCCTTATCCAACTCATCCAACTAGACCTGGGCCTTTTTACCTCAACTAGACTTTTGGCCCACTAATTTTGAAGGGACCCGAAACCCTTCCTAACATGGATTTTTCACACTCCCGACTTTTCTAACGTGTCACGTGTCAAAGCCTCCAGAACCGCACCTCCCGTAGCTTCTCCACGTATCATCAACCTTTGATCTCCATGCACCTCAAGCATGAGCCCGACCATCTTGTGACCTCCTTGACCGTCCGAATCTCGGATCTTCCCATCCTAGTCCCGGTCCACCTCGTCACCGACCGTTATCGTCTCCATACTCAACCTGCACATGCAAAGACCAAAGAATATTTTTCCAGCACAAGTTCGTCCCAACTTGACCAACATCAGCCCACACACACTCAACACAACTCGCATAACACCGCTAAACAAAATTACCAATTATTCATCATCACAAATTAACCATTGTCAATTATTCATCACCAAAATATCCTAAACTTAGCCACATGGTCTAACAAAATTTTATCAAAAATTTCTTGGAGAAGATTAAAGCTACCAAACCTAGTTCCCCAAATCTATACCTAGCAATGATCACATATATCGGTGTATCCAAAGGATGACTAGTCACTCATTATAAAGTAAATAACAACACAAAATTTAGAGGACTCGTAGTGTAGATGAATTGAAATATAGTAATAGACGAAAATGATGGTGTTCAAAAAGAACCACACAACCCCCTTTATAATTGTGGCAGAAGATGACGTTGGATGGTTGAATTGGATGTATCTAACGGTGGAAATGGTGGGAAATGTTGGGGTCGTAGAATAGGGTTCTTGTCATGGACTCATACATGCTAGCATTTGATGGACTACAACATGGCTGAGCGTTCGGCTGAGTTGTGGCCCAAGAGGGCAAAGAGTGAGGTACAAAAGGAACACCTGGATCTGATCAGATGGAGAGAAGGGAATAGACCAAAACAGAACAGGCGATCGCCTTCCTTCCTCCTCCCTCGAGTCCTCGTCTCCTTCGTTCTTGCTGCCTACCCCAGATTCACTGCTTCTCCCAGTTTAAACTTTATCCACTTCCCTCCTATTACTCTTTAGTTACCAGCGTAATTTCGCGTCCTCTCTGCTCTGGATCCCTTCTTCTCTTTCAATACTCGATGCCTAGGGTTTTCTATTTCCAGGGGTTTTGCTTTGCCAGATGACCGTATTCACCCCTTGGCACTTCGCGACAGTTGCTCGCTTCGACAATTCCGCACGTATGGCACCGAAGACAAACACTATGACCGTATCATTGCCCGTATATGTACGTGCACACCATTTGCCATGGGTCTGAAACAAAACTGAAAATTTCAAAAGAATTTAATTTCTTATTTGAGTTTAAATTCGTGTGAATCTTAGCCAAATCTTACACTCAATCTTAGCCATCCAAGCCCTAGAACCCTTGCTGCATTGCTCCAATGGTGGATTTTTGCGTCGGCACTGTTCACTGCCACCAAAGCCCCTCCACTGTGCTGAATCACCTCCCCGCTCTATTTAAAGCCCCGAGGTACCCTTGAGAGATGCATTAGTGCCCGGTGAGCCACCCAACACACCCGATCGACCTCTCAACCGGAGCATCACCGACGATCGGCGAAATTCATCAAGGCAAGCCCAAATCCAATTTCACACTCTCAGTTGATTGCTTTCCAATTAGCTTACCCATAGCCTCCTTAAGCCTCCAGAAACCTCCCTGAGCCATCACCCTAGTTCCCCAAGCCTCCTTCTTCCCTACCCCGAAGCTCACCGCCCGGCCATGGCGCCTCGCCATGGACAGCTCACTAGGGGTCTCTCCAACCCAAACCGTCACCACTCAAGCCACCCTGACCATCCCTAGATAGGTAAATAGCCACCAATTGCAAGGATGATCGTCCCTGTAGCTCCTGTGCCGTCAAAAACTATTCCAAGCTTTTGACCTCACCGCCGGCGAACGCTGCCTCCCCTACGACCATCGACCCCAAAAACGGACCCCCCACATCACCAGGAACCTGACCATATCCCCATAAGCCATCGCAAAACACCCTAGCCCGATCGCCCCATCGCCCGACATTTCCAGTCGCTCCCTTGCTTCACTCCGACCACCGCTTGAAGTCTTGACCATCTTGTAGTCGGAGAGACTTTGACCATGCCGTTACAAGTCCTGCACAACCCCACTCAAATGTCATCCGATGCTTCTAAGCCACTCGTATACCGTTTGATGTCCTTAAGCCACCCAGACCCCATCTAAACCCCGCAACTACTCGGACTCCATCCGATCTGAGTAGCAACGCGTGCACCGTCTGATCTCCGTCGGCTTCGCACTGAGTTGCTCGATAATCGTTACAACCATGTTGTGGTTTACGACCACGATGTGGCTTTTGACCACGCTATTGTTTATGACCACTATGCGGTTTACGACTGCGTTGTGGTTTATAACCATACTGAGTGCTCGGTTTCTGTAGTCGTTACCCAGCTATGACCATGCCTTTCAGCCTCATCGATACCGTTGACCACCTGAGCACTCGTAGAACTCTACGAGTACGAACAGTGAGACCCGCAGTGAATAGTGCCCAGACCCGTTAGTGTTCACCTGAAACCGAAAACACATATGTATACCCATTTCGACCGTTTCAATCCCACCAATCCATCCCTCAGCTCCGTTTCCCTGTATTAGACACCTATAAAATCAAAACCTATTTTATTTGATTTTTCCTAGATTTTATTTCTTTATTTTATTTCCTTCTTCCTTGCTCAACCCTTTGAGCATGAAATTGAATTATTTTCTTTTGCTCTGCGCTAGCTCACAATGTCGAAGGCCAGCCAATTCAAGAAGGAGAAGCTCAATATCAAGCACAAGAATTAGAAGAATACGAAATTGTGGAATACCTTGATCAGCAAGGCAAGTCACAGTTTTTAATCATATTGAATGTACATTCCTTTGATTATGTATTTATCGAGACTTTTATTATGTTATTTACAAGTTTTTATTTCATGTACAATAAATGTTTAGAATGACATGATATTAGTTAATGTCCTACCACCCGAAAAAGTCTTGTTTAATTTGATGGCCATATTCACCTTGACATGACTTAGTAATATTAAATGTATCATTAATCTAATCATGGTAGTTTAGGAACTCAACATATTTTCCACTACTAAGAAACTTGGCATTTTGTTGATAGAATTTTAAAAGTGGTACTAGGATAAGGTGGTATCACTGGAAGCCATGAGTTGGCCGGGTCCCATGACCTTATCCTAGGGTGGAGACTTGGATCGGAAAGGTGGCAGTGCAGTGGGCACTGAAATTTGGGTTTGTGGGTGGAAATTGGCTCAGTGAAAATATAAGGACTAGACCCTAATGCCAAGTAAAGAACATAGCGATCGCCCAACCACAAGCATTGATTCATCAAATCTGGTTTAGTAGCTGCTCAAATCGATTGAATATCTACAGATTATTGGGGTTCCGAAAAGAAAATAGCCCGCGTGTATAAGAGGTGGTATGGACACGGTAAAACCATACTTAACAACGGTAGGATTACACGGGAGTCAGATCACGCTTTCCGCATTGGCCAGTGGAATGCCGACTGCCTGTGTTGTCAAGTCCCTACCAGGTAGAGGCTACATAAAGAGATGAGCAGTGAAACAACCTTGTTTTCTTGAACCTGAACGCGGGAGTTAAGAAATCTTGTGAGTAAAGTTGGGCGGCTCTGCAGAGTCATTTATAAATGGTATTCAAATATTTCATGCTTCCGGTTAATGAAACTGTGTTTAATGGGTGATTCCAATAGCGAAGCATAAGTAGATTTGGAAATGAGTTGGAAATGTCGAAGTTTGGTAATCGAGATGTTGAAACCCTAAATTCCTTAAGAAGTTTGTGATTTGTTATCTTGTGTTTAAAAATAAAATGTTTACAAATAAAATTACATCCACAAATACTTTAATAAGACCACTATACTCCCATCTTTTGGAAATCCTAACAAGTAGTTATATAGCATTTTCTCATGTGATTTGTCGAGTACGGTTGATTGTACTCATGCTTGCTAAAATCATAAACAGAAGATGCTTGTCGAGAAAATGAAGAATCTACGAAGATGATGCTGAGGAATACTACGATGTAGACGAAGCCTGGTGTTTGGGTTTATTCTACATTCAGGCATACCTGTGGAGTTCTTTTGTATTGTAATATAACTTTGGGTTTTACGCCCCCGCTATATAAAACTTGGTGCTAAGTTTTAATTTTGTAATAAAGTTTGGTTTTTATGCTTAATCCTGTGTTGGCAATGGTGTACACTCATCTACTGTATTCGCAGTTGAACAATCCTGAACAGTTACGAAAAAATCCTAACGGCCCTAGAAATGGGGGGTGATATAGGTCAAAGTAATTTTTTTCCATTTCTGTAGCTAAAATCTTTCGATTTCGCTATTGCGTTCGGTTTTGGGTTTTTTTTCTTCAAATTTAAGCATTCTCCGCAGCAATTAAATACAAAGGACAACAAAATGGCAATAAAAATATGCATTATTACATTAGTATCATTACAAAAAGTTGTGCCCTTGAAGAGTGTATCACCTGCGCAGTCGAGGCGTCCTGTAGCTGGCTGTGGCGTGAGGAAGAGGGAATGCCAGAAATGGAAAGCGGAAGGAGTAAAGGAAGGTTATCAGAAAAAGAAAGCAAAATGATTTTTAGTTGAAAGAAAGTTGAAATACACCCCCCCCCCCCCCCAAAGTGCAGGAAGCTCACAAAAATATGTGGGTAAAATTTCTGTACATTCATAAAATTCAGTATAACAAACTGAATTTTGAAAAATTTTGAAACTAAAATTTACTGAAAATTTTGGGATATTACATGGGATCCATGGAGTTAGTTTCTTTGTCACTGACGTGAGGCTTATTGTGCAGATTCCACAAGAAGCAACGGGAAATAATGAAAGGGCTGTTTTCTGCCACAACTTTTGTCTAAAACTATGGTATGTGAAATATTTGCAAAACATGAGGTTTTCTGCAACTGGAGTGAAAATACTCATGGCAAAGTACAATTTACTCATAAAAAATTTGGCTAGAGTATCTTCATAGAGTTATTTTCATTTTTGCGAGGATCTGCAAAGAGTTTAATATGATTTTACTATGAAACCAGTGACAACGTTTACATTTGCAAATCCGACCTGTGACAAACAGGTTGATGTAAAGATATATTACAATTTAATATAGATTTGCATGAATGAGTAGGTCTAATCTATACCTAGGCATAGTGACCCACTCTTTGCCTGGTCTCCCTCACTTTCTATTTAACTTAGTAATAGATGACGATCATTTTGTTCCAAACATGGATATCGTAACGAATTACCGGTTATTATTAGTCATGTGGGGTGCAATATATGGTAACATGTTATGATGTTAAGTGTTACAAGGTATAACTTACTCTTTACATTAATTATGTAGGACTTCTTTCTTTAAATGAAATTAGTGGGGGGTTGCTATCGTCTGGTCGTCCGATCCAGACGCTAGCGCCGTATGATCGGCCGTAACATTTCTAAACTATGTGTGCAACACTTCTCGACCATATATGCAACAAAAATGTTTGATAAAAATCTCGATGTTGCTGGTTATTACTAATTATTGCACATATGGAATCAAAATATTGCAACAAAACAAACGCCTATCTCCATGGCAGCAGCGCGAGGCCTTGGGTGCAATGGCGGCGGCGGGAAGGTGGCGTGAGCGGCGTGGATCCGACGCCGGAGAAGCCGACGGAGCTTGTGCAGTGTAGATAGGCGGTTCTAGCGACGGCACACCGAGGACAGCCAAAGTCAACGACGGCGACTAGATCTAGTGGTGCTGTGCCGAAGATGGCCGAAGAGGAAGCCGATAGCGGCGGTGGATCCAGCGATGGCGGCGCCGGGATAGGGTGGCTGGGGCTCGTGGTCGTCACCGAGCATAGGGTCGGTGTGTTGTGTGAGAGAGGAAGAGAGTGAGAGAAGGGGAGAATGAAGAGAGAGCGAGCGAAGCGTCAGTGTGTTCGTGCGGAGGGAGGAAGAAAGTGAGAGAAGGGGGAGAATGAGGAAAGAGAGGTGGAAACATCTAATAAAAATCTTTGACTCCGTACGTATGTACAGTAGCAATACCCAATTAGTGATGTTTCTTTTGAAACCCACAATAAACCAATTACCATCTCTAACCTATAGAAAACTACTTTCTCCGTTCTTTTTTTATTTGACTTTTTAGAATCCATATTGTTAAATTTTTTAAAGTTTGACCACCAATAGAATTAAAACTATCTAGATTGTCTATATAAAAATTATATCATTAGATTTGCTGTTAAAAATACTTTCATAATATTACAATTTTATTAGTATATCTTACTGTGAAGTTATAAAAGTAACGATCAAAGCCGTATATGGAAGATCTTAAAAAGTCAAAAAGGTCGAGTGGGAGTAGATTATAACTATCGGTTACCTTGTTAAACATATCTAAAACAGTGGTCCGAAGCCAATAGTGTCCACCCGCTGGTGGGAATTTCTCTGGTTTTCAAATTGTAAGTGTCCCTTCGAGCAGCTTCTTTTAGATATCCAACATCAATTTTGAAAGGGGTTATTGAGAAAAAAAAATTGGACTAAACCTAACATATTTGTAAACCGCGTTTTCTATTATAAGTATTCATGGTAATTTTGACCTCACCTTTTCCACTATAAACTAGGTAGATATCCTCATGCACCTTTCCTCAATAAAGTGGCAATAATCCAAATGTTTTGGTGACGGCTTGATTTGCATGTGAACCTTGTCAACCTTATTTTTCTTGATGATCTTTCTAGTGAAACCTTTACATAATTAGAACACCAAACAGCCTGCATTTTGAGGAAAAGCTTCCCATTGACCTTCTCCTCAATAAAGTGGCAACAATCCAAATGTGTTGACGATTGCATGATTTGCATTGGAACCTTGCCAACCTTTTCTCTTGAAGAACTTTCAAGTGAAATCCTTTACATAGTTAGCATTTAGTCCTCACAAAAGAATTTAATGATTTTGATATGGTGTGAATTAATACCACGACATACTTGGAATACCTCAGTCCTCCGTTTCATATCATGCCAACGCATCCACACACCATATCTTTCATTCTAGATTTAGAGAACTAAGCATATCAATGTAAGAATTGGGCAACTTAAGGATCTTGCACCATCACAGTATCTAGATGGATGAAATTTGATCTACATAAGTTATCACCATCACTTACATAGCCATGGTACCATCAAGATCAAGAAGGGGGGACAAGAGGCAAAGAATCAATAAGAATAAGAGCAAATTAGTTGAGACATGCAAGAAAGATTCATGAGAGATGAAAATACTTGATTATATTGCTACTTGAGGATGAAGATTTTATAGGCACTCTATGAGGAAGACAAGAGAACACACCACAACACTCATTCTTCTCCCTCAAACCTAACCCTAACTCAAAAATAGTTGCAATGGTTAGCATATAAGCCTTCATTCCTATCCACTAAATAGATAGACAAATCATACCACATCTAACCCTAATAGATAATCTATTAGCACAAATGGGGGGACCTGTTAACCCTACACAACATGGGTTTTACACTATAGTGTACCTCATGCATACTTTTCAAAACACATGCGGCCTAACCCGCTAAGTCTGTAGACTTTGATCTACTTAATTTTCTCAGCATCTCCTTGACCTAAAACACTTTCCCAAACACCGCTCAAGCACCACGTACGGTTTTAAAACAATGAAGTTTTCGGTATTTAGTAGACTATAAAAATACCCTCATCTTGACCCAATCCTCACCTTCCTTTGCAAGCAACCATCATGCTTTTCACATGTAGGCACATCAATGGCTTGCCACATGTCGGCAAGTCTCTTCTGCTCCAATTTCACCAGACCATGCCTCACTTGGTTCGATCAAGCCACTTGGTGCTACCTGGTGCTCAAAACTTCCCTTCGGTATTCCTTGATTTTTCCTGTGCCACGCTTGAGCATAATCATCTCACCCAACATCTTTGATCGTTCTAGACCTTGGTTCTTTCACGAGTATAATCTCGGACATAATTTCTTCACAACTTGACCTATGTTAGCTAAGACATAATTCATACAACATGAATGCCTTGACCTAGAACCAAATTACCTAATCCTCGACCAATTTCCCAAAATTCAGAACTCACTGTTGAAACTAGAGGATGGCGGTTTGACCACTCAGCCGAGCTAGTTAGACCGATTTGCATGGCGATCGACCGTTTAGCCGAGCTGGTCGACCGTCGAGTGAAATTGACAACGAGGCAGAAAATCAAATCAATTACAAATTTAAATTTCAATTCTACAAACGTTGATAATGGTTCATCACAAAAAAAAATCCTAGATCTTCTCACATAGTACGTCAGGTAGAAAGACCGGGATTGCGATACCTCATTCCTCCGTTTCATATCAATAGGCCTTTCCGTTCTGTTTGCTTTGTATGCTTTTTTCCGCAAGACCAGCAAAAAAAACTTTAGCTTGAGATATGAAACTGACGCATGGAGTTACGATTTATGCCATGTTTCACATGCGAGATAACTGTATCCATAGTTAGAAGATGATTATCTTTCGGTGCCTTATTTAGCAACATTTATGTTTTGGTGTCTTCTTTAGCAACATTTATCTATCATTTCCGTTGCTTGTGGGTCACGCAACCCATGGTGTCATAGACACATGGCACTCCTATATATACATATATGTAGCCATAAGACATCACAGCATGAAACTTCTCATTCTGCCTATCTAGTTTGGAACTTGGTTTCTTTTAGAGCGCAAGCTCTTCTTCTGGTGTGGTGGTGCTTCCAGTTCTTCCTTATTTTGTAGAGGATGGAAGGCGGTCGCGACGAACAACAGCAAGGTCATGTCTTGAGGAAGAAAGGTGGTCTTCGACCAATTCCAGTTATAATTGGTAATGCTTTTGGCTTTAGCATTCTGTGGCATGACAATAAGATTCAAATGAAAAACCTATTATCTCCTTGATTAGCTTGCAATTTCTACCTAGAAACTGGTTAGGTTCAACATTTTGCTTACGATCTTCCAAGTTGCTTCTTCGCCGATAACGAAATTTGTAAGAAAACATGTTATTTTCCCTAATTGATGGTATTTTTTCTTTGTAACAAAAAATTGAATTTAAATTAATTCCGCAGCAGCTAACTAACCAGTAACGTAAAAAAGTTGCACTTCTTTTAGAAAGAAGTTTCAATCTATATATTTTGGCTATCATTACTGGAGATAACCTAAAAGTGGTGTTTGATTTAAACTACATACATACTTTAATCTTTCTACGAGAACTAACATTTCGTCCAAACAGTAACTTTGAGATTCTGCTGATTGTGTTCGCCAATTGGCACTATGTACCTCTTATTTTTGCTAACATTACATATTTCTCATTTATGTTCAGCAAATGAAGTATCTGAACGGATTGTGAGCGCATCAGTTACGGCAAACCTTATTATTTACCTCACAACGAAGTATCACCTCGGTGCTGCAAGTAGTGCAATCATCATCTTCGTGTATCAAGCAGCTGCAAATTTTTTGCCAGTCTTTGGTGCCGTTGTGTCTGATGCTCTTTTGGGTCGCTACCTCATGGTTACACTCACACTGTTCTCCTGCACAGTTGTAAGAACACTGAATAATTCCTTCCATAACAATCACTATTTTTCACGCGGTATACATTAGATGACAGGCATTGATATAGGACTATAAGTATTAGTCCCATCGGATATTTCTGAATCTTTTTTTGGTGCTCCATTCAGGGGACTACCCTTCTATGGGCAACATCAATGATTCCAAGCTTGACACCCCCAGGATGTGGAATTCCAAATCAAGGCTGCACTTCGCCAACTCCACTACAGCTACTTGTGTTGTGTGCCTCTCTTGGTTTCATGTCACTTGGAGCGAGTGGCGTTCGCCCGTGCTGCCTAGCCTTCGCCGAGGATCAGATTGCTCACTGGGATGCCGCTCGAAAAGACCGTGCACTCCGAGGTCTGTTCAGCTGGTACTACGTATCAGTGGGCTTCTCGCAGATAGTGGCTACAACCGTCTTTGTGTACTTCCAAGATGAGATGGGTTGGAAGGTTGGGTTTGCGATTTCGGCAGCCATGATGGCGTCAGTCACACTCCTGAACTTGGCAGCAACACCCTTCTACGTAAAGGTGAAGCCACAGAAGAGCGTATGGATTAGCTTACTGCAAGTGGTTGTTGTGGCTGTCAAGAACCGTCGCCTTGTGCTGCCAGAGACAAATCATGGTGTTCAGTTCAACAATTTCCCAGGTTCAAGAGAGCTGGTTCCATCCGAAAGGATGAGGTGATTGATTACTTATGAGTCTGTTCTTACCATTTGTATATCTTGTTGATTCAATCAACAATATCGTGAATTGCCATGTGTCTATCTACTAACTTATTTCGGATTACCTAAAAAAATAAATTCCTCCAGGTTCTTGAACAAAGCCTGCATTGTGAGTAACCATGCAGGTAGTGCAAACAACGAGGCAAGCAACACAAGCTCATGGAACTTGTGCGCGGTGGAGCAAGTCGAGAACCTCAAATCTGCCCTCAGCGTTATACCTGTGTGGTCAGCCATGATCATGACCTTCTTGATACAGAGCTCATCCTTCGGGGTGCTCCAGGCAGCAACCATGGATCGTCGAATCGGCACGAAGAAATTCCAGCTACCAGCAGGCTCCATCTCGGTCTTCGAGGTCGTAACTTTCACAATATGGTCAGGATGCTACGACCCCTACATCCTCCCGTTGCTCAAAAGAATCACCGGGAGACAGCGAGTGCTCACCCTTAAGCAGCGCATGGGCATAGGCATTCTCTTGGCCATTGCGTCCATGGTGGTGGCATCAAGAGTGGAGGCCTACCGGAGAGACTGCGATAAGGCAAGGCTTGCAGCAGGATGGCAATGGGGTCCTGCACATGTCAGTGCTGTGGCTAGCACCCCAGTACGTTCTCTCCGGGCTTTCGGGCGCGTTCGGCGCCATTGGGCAGATCGAGTTCTACTACGCGGTGCTTCCGAAGTCCATGGGGAGCTTTGCGCTAGCCCTGCTCTTCTTTGGAGGGGGTGTCTCGAGCATCATTGCGTCATTGGTGGTTAAGCTCATTAACGTGATCACCAGCAGGGCTGGGAAGGTGCCATGGCTTTCGAACAACCTGAATCAGGGCCACTACGACGACTACTACTTGCTGCTTGCAATCCTTGGAGCCGTCGACTTTATCTATTTCGTTGTTTGTTCTTACGCTTTCAGTGAGACAACACAGAACATGTCCTTGGAAGCTGGTGGCGACGCAGCAGAGATGGTGGAGTTTCGAGGCTAGATGTGGTTATGCTTTAATGGTTGTTGATCACTTGTCTAGAAATGCATGTAACCTCAGATTTCAGCATAATTGTATGCCATGTCAATTTCTGAATTTCATCTTCGATCCTGCTATATATTAACTCAGTGGAAGTTCCGTCGGTTCTGATGTTGCAAGATACAGAACGAGCTAGCGTGCAAAGTATCAAGAATACAGTAGATAAACATTGTATCAAGACTATAGTAGAGGAACCTTGTATCAAGAATATAGTAGAGGAACCAGGGGCGGATCCAGCGGTGGGGCGGGGGCTCGAGCCTCTACCGCTACCGGACCCTTGGAGCCCCCCTAGAGCCCCCCCTAAATTTTTAGCCATGGATGTATAATGTAGAAGGGGCTGAGGTCAAGCTGAAGGTACTTCAACCCCTCCAAAAAATTTTCCTGGATCCGCCACTGAGAGGAACCTTGTATCAAGAATATAATTGAGAGACCATGTGGAGGTCACCTCATGGTTGTGATGAGTAATTGACTCTTGTTCTTGGAAGAGTGAGTTTGGTTTTTGAGGTTTGAGCTGCCTCTGCAAAGTCGTAAGCCTTGAGAATGGCTCTTTCTGTTGGGTAGGCTTGAGACCCTGTGGTAAAAAGGAGTTTTACGACTTGGTAGTCGTAGTCGAGCTTACATCTTTGTGTTCAGCAGAGTGTCAAGCTTTATCGAGTGGTTATAGATTGCCTACGACCTCGGTGTGTTGTCTCGTGAGGTCGCAAGTTCCTTCGGGTGGTCGCGAATGTTTACGACCATGTTGTGACTATTGAGTGGTCGTGGACCAGTTTGCCATGGTCGGAAGTCACCGGGAGGGCGACGACCGATTTTAGGCGTGGTCGAAGGCCATCCGCAAGTTTACGACCACTTGTTGGAAGTCGAAGGCCACCGTAAAGTTTACGCCACCGTTGAGTAGGTTACGTGCGATCGTAGCATCTAGGAGAGGTCGGAATCCTTTTATCGACTTTGTTGTTCTGGTCGAACTGGTAAAATTGTTGATCGAGTGGTCGAAGGCTTTACGAGCACGTTGGTCGTGGTCGGAAGCAATGCGCGCTGTTTACGACCACGTTGTCATGAGTGAGGCGGTGGAAGTCGTAAGTCGAAGCTACGACCATGTTGTAGCAGTGCGGTCGTAGTCGGCGCTCAAGTTTACGTGCGATCGCGACCACGTTGCGAGGCGATCGAATGTGGTCGTAGCTCGATCGTTTGCGGTCGTAAGTGGTCGGAAGGGCTTCGACAACGATAATATTCGGGTATGTGGTCCAATGGGTTTCGACCACGATGGAACCTCTGGTTTTGGTCGTAGCCTCTTGGAATCGATCGTGTGGATTTGTTGGCGCGGTCGGTTTAGCTGTAATCATCGTATGATCTTTTGGGCTAGTCGTATTTATCCGAGATGTGGTCGTAGGACTTAAGCAAGTCTTGATCTATGGTTTCGACCGATCGTAAGTTGGTATGACTTGGTTGGGCAAGTTGGAGCTGAAACTTGCGATGGTCGTGGCCGAGTGTGTATGGTCGTGGGCCACCAATGAGGTCGTAGGTCGCGGAAGACTCGATGGGCTCGAGTGCCTCTTATTGTGTCTAGACTTTGAGCGATAAAGTCGTAGCAATGTTGTGTGCGGTCGTAGGCTGTGCGACTTGGTGATCCGCTACGCGGTGAGTCGTAGCCGCTGTGGTAATCGTTGCAAGCTTGCGATGGTCGTAGCTTGTGCCTTGGTCGCTTGACCTAAAGAGTGGTCGCAGTCTTTGGCACTTCATGTGTTGTGCATTGGATTGGTCGTAGGGGTTTACAACTAGGTGTTGCATGGAAAACTTGTTGGTTGTACCGATCGATGGTTTGATTGTTTTGTGCGGTGCTATGTGATGGTTTGCTTATGCGTGATGGTTGCGAGGACTTGAGCTATTTCATGGTGAGCGTGGGAGGACCGGGACTAGGCACGGGAGGTGTTGAGGTCGGACGGTCGGAGACGCCGAAGATGATCGAGGCTGGTGAAGTGGTTGCAAGCCGGGGAGACGAGGAACCGGAGCAGGAGCTGCCAGAGGTGGACACGACGGGCAATGGTGAGGTGAACCAGGACTAGGCTCAGGAAGGAGCTGAGGTCCAAACGGTCGGACGCCTAGTGCTGTGGCGGTCGGATCGGCAGATCTTGGAGACAAGTCTTGGTGAGGCCTGGAGTGGTCGGGACGAGACACAGGTGGTGTCGGGGTCCAGAACGACCGAGTGAGGCCGAAGAGGACTTGGTCTTGTGAGATGGTTGCAGGACCTTGGAGACAAGTCTTGGTGAGGCTTGGAGTGGTCGGGACTAGACATGGGAGATGTTGAGGTCCAGAACGACTGGGTGAAGCCGAAGAAGACTTGGGACTCAAGGTGGTTGCGTGCGCGGACCGGGACTAGGCTCTGGAGGAGTCGGAGGTCCGATCGGTTGGAGGTAGGTTCGGTCGTGCGTGATCAGCAAGGAAACGGGAAGCTTAGGAAGGTGCGTGAGGGCAATTTGGAGAATTGACTCGGGCCGCAAAGGAAGCGGTTTCCTATAAAAGCACTGAAATCCTGTCGACTATCAGCTGTAACGGGTTGCCGCGTGTGCGCGGTGTGTAAAACCCGGTGTTAGGAGGGGGTTTACGGGTTAGCCCCAGTATGGACTAATGGATGGATCCATTAGGGTTAGTCTCGGTGTGAGGCTATAAAAGGGAGAGGAGGCACGAGTGTGAGTGGTTGGCCATTTGGGCCTTGGAGGCGACCGCCTCTCCCTCCCATGGGAGTCTGTGAGTGTGTTCTTGGGATTGTGTGAGAGAGAGGATGAGTGGAGAATCCATGTATGAATAATCGAGAAAGAGAGAAAGAGAAGAGGTGTGAGCTCCTCTCTATGCTCTCCGGGCGTATCGGGATTCCTTGTACTCCTTGATGGTTGGAATGGAAACTCTGAGTTGTGTTCTCTGTCTTGTGTTTGAATGATTTGTTTGCGCTCTCTTTGTTCCTTCGTATATCTGTGTTCTTGGCTTTCTGAAATCGCAGTGACATGTGGGTTTTACTCCAAGCCATCTTGGCTATTCTAGTCCCACGAGCGGTTCTATTCATCAACTCGTACTTCTTGCTTTGAGTTGTGTTCTTGGTTTGAGTAGGCCTAGTTTTGATTTGCTCGTAGCAGGAATCTGTCTCAAGGCTATTTGGCGATTCATTCCGAGAGCAAGAGTCGAATCGGAGAAGTGTTTGCGTCTCGCGCGATCGTGCGCCGAGTACATGCTCTGCATTCGCTACGACCACGTTGAGACTTTTGTGCATGAGTCGACCGAATTCTCTTTCGGTTTGACCACGCCGCTTGTCCAGATCTCGGCAAAGAAGTTTTTCAACGCCTTGTTTTTTTCTCTGTCAAAGGACGTGAGCAAACGTTGTCTAAAGTCTCATACCCGATTGCTTTGTGAATTGCAAGATATTTGGAAATCAAAGCAAGTGGTCATGAGCTCTGGCTTGTCTAGTTGGTCGTGCGCGCCTTCTCTGTTTTCGGTCATTACTGTGCAGTCTCTTTTGTCGGTCGATCTCGGGTTTCGGTGGATCGTCTGTCTTACCGAGTGACTCGATCGACCATGAGTTGGCGTTCGATCTCTCTAAAACAGATGGTCTATCTCTTTGTCGAGTGATCACGATAGATCCTTTCGATCGCCTTGTTTTGTCCTCGGCGGCGGCAATTCTAGTTCGGTGTCGATCGATCTTACGTTCTCCGATGAACATTCGATCTTCCTCTTCATAGCTTTGTAGCTATTGGAGAAGAAGATTGTGTGAATACTTGGAGAGATTTTAAGGCACCATTCACCCCCTCTGTTGCCTTTTCGGTCCTACAATTGGTATCGAGCTAGGTTTGCTCTCGCATTTGATCTTAACCGATCCGGAGCATGGCAACTAGTTGGGAATCTTGTGAGCTTTTCTTTGCATCTTTTGGGGTGTTTTGCCAATGATGTCCTTTGCGACAAGAGGCTTGATTTCAGCTAGAGGGTGATTTTATTTGCAAGGAACCACAAGTGTGAATATTGTGGTACATTCTTTATCCTTTGTTGTTCAAGTGGCGAGAGGAGAAATGCTGGAGGATGAAACCGCATTTGTGCTAGGACATGGTCATTAAAGTTATGACCACGGTCTCGGTGGCCCCATCTGTGATTACATTTCGTTGACCATGTGCTTTCCTTCGTGTCCGGCCTCGGTAGAACAACAGCCTCGGTATATCCTATTCTACAACCTTGGTTCGACCACGTCTTCTCGAATCGAGACCAAGAGCACAACTCTATCACTTTCATTTTTCATCTCTAGATTTTATTGTCAACCGAGATGATGAAAATTCTTTGAGGAGTGGAGTGCAATGATACGAGCACTATTTAGGAGATGGATCTTTCTATGAGCTAGTTCACTCATTGTTAGCACTTGTGCCCTATGCTTAGATTCTTTCTTTGTGGCAAGTGCATTTCTTGTTGGCTCTTCTCGTTGGTCCAAGGGACTTCTCTGTTAGAGCAAGAATGGTGTTTTGTCCTTTTGGATCTTGTTTAGTTGTAGGCGCTTGCACCATTGCTCATTTTGTGAGAAGGATGGACATCAACGGCATTGTGGACTGGTTTCTTTGTTGATCTTTGTCCGCGTCTTTGTCACGAGGAAGGATTTCGCCGTTTCTCAAATGGTGGACCTCGTTCACCCAAACGAGGTGCGCACCTACGGCGAGGAGAAGGTGTGAGGTTCCTCGATGCTATGGTTGGTTCCCTTCTTGGTGCTTTCAAGTAAGGTATTCACCGCTTTTTCGGTTATGGAACTTGTTTCACTTGTCGAGTTGTCCATTTGCGGTGTGCCTCAGGGATTGATCTTCTTGCTTGAACCATCCATTGCATCTTGTTATCTTGCATACTTCTTTTGTGAGTGTATCAAGTCTTGGGTTCCCAAGTACATGACTACTGACCCTTTGGATCCAAGACTTGGGCACTCTGTTCTTGTCTTTTGTAGGTATCTAGACGCTTGTTGGAGAACATGGGATTGATTGGAGTTTTAGTCTTACGCTTCATCATGTGACTAGAACATTCATTGGTTCTCCACTTCATGGCCTCCAAGAGGCATATGCTCTCACGTTGGCGTTCTTACCTACTTTGTGAGCTATCTTTTATCTTCACGCTCCTTTTTTCATGATTGATCATAATTAGCATGATGTGCTTGTTCATGTGCTCACTTGTACCATACTGGCATGTTTTTCTCTCAATGCTTTCATGTCATGCCTTGATGTGTATATTGCTTAAGTATCCACGTATCATGTTATATTTGGATGCTTAAGTGTTGACTTGACTTCATGAGCTAAGTCAGAATGCACGAATTAGAAGTCAAGCATCATCATGACTTTGTGCATACCTGTAGTATCTATCATGGTTTAATGTTCATATCTTGGATAGATTTTCTATGTCATGATGTTTTGTTTATTCATGCCTCTTATCTTTTCTGGTATACATGCTTATATCCATGCTAGCATATGCTTATGTGATCTTTCCTTGTCACCGCTATGTGCATGGTTGTGATTCATTGAGATACATGTTTACCTTGATCTTTCTCATTCGGTTTTGGCATGACATAAAATGTACAACACCTTGGTAGCATTAGTCCGTGCTTATGCTTAGACATCATGAGAACTGTGGATAGGTCACAAGCTTCTTCTAGTATTGGGTGGCTCTAGGCTCGCTGTTCTAGATGCTTTTGATGAGGGCTAGATTGAGCTTGTGGGGGTGTGTTCTCATGCATTAATATTTGTAATGCTACTGTTTGTGGTCTTTTGTCTCGATCTTGGATCATGCTGTATATCATTTACCCAGTACTAGGACACGATTGTTCCTCGTGGTTAAAGCTGCAGCCGTGTGTGAGGGAGGCGGTGCAGCTTTACGACCACTCCTTTGGTCATTACGACCACGTCGTAGCTACCACGACCATGGTCCGGACACTCGGCCGAACTCGTTTTATGACCTCGGCCGGACGCGCGCGACCACGATCCGGACTCATCTGCGACTACGACCAAGACGCAATTACCACCACGACTGGTTTCGTGTTCGACCACCCCCAATTGGACTACGATCATGAGTGAACACATCTACGACCATGGCGAGGCGACTTCGATCACTCAACCGAGGTCGGGACTCCTATCGACTACTACCGGGACTCTTCTCGACCACGACTACCAACCAAGTGACCATGACAGAGGTTTGTTCTCCCTTGTGATCTTTCAGTGTTTTGCTTCCTCCACTTGGCTTTGCTTTGTTTATCTGTTCTAGTGGGAGGAAGGGTCCGATTGATTAGACAGAACCGACTCTAGGTGATATTGTCTCGATCACACTTCTCGTCCAAATGGTTCTCTAGGATTATTTACTACCTAGTTTGGGCTTTGGTTCTCTAGGATTCTCTTCTACCTAGATTGAACCTTTTCTTGGCCACTAGAGTCTTGTGCATTGACATAGTGTGCTTTTGCCCGTGGTATGAGGTTCTGAGACTAGAGACCATGTGGATAGGGTGTGTTTGGGAATCACCTCCTTGAGTTAGAACCCTCTTTTCTGGTTTTGCGCCAAATTTCTTGGTTCTTCTCGAGTTGCCTTCTCTAGGGAGTTGGAACCTTTCTATCTGTTAGGGCTAGCTTTGGGGAGTTCATCTCGTGTGCATTCTTTTGTCTCATAATGCATAAAATTCACATGAATGCTGTCTGATCTTTGGAGCCTTGTCTATTATCTTTATGTGACATGATATCATGCTTTATATCTTGCCATGTCTTGTGATAGCTTGATTTATCATGCCCTTCTATGTCTTTGCTTAGCTCTTGCCATACTAGCTTAATTAAATGTGAACAACTTAAAGTAAAACATGTCTTGTTCAATCTTGTGGCTAGTCCGGCTTTAGTGATCCTCTCTTGATTCAGGCCATGTCGAATAGGCTAAGTTGAGTCTTGAATCTGTTTTTGAGGTTTAGATTGAGCTAAGTTAGTTCATTAGTGATGCATGAGTTAAGTTTTAACTCTTTGTTCATGAACTAACTCAAGTAAATGCAAAAGATCTCTTTTGTGCGAAAAACTGATCTCACCAATTCTTTCTCATGAGATGGCTTGCCATTGCACTAGGCATGAACTCGGGGAGTTTTGGATGACCAAGATCACCTCCTTAAGCTTATTGCTTGGAGTGATCGCATAAGGCTTGAGATCTAGCACATGGCTATGAAAACAAAAAATTCTTGTGAAAAATGGTTGAAACCAACCATGAATTTCTGATAAAAGCCTAATGTGCTAATTTTACTCAACTACAAATCTTCTTCAAGTGGTATCCAAAGTGCTACAAGTGATACCTAGTGCTTGAACAATATGTCTCATTTTTGGGCTTGTAGCTCTCTAAATCAACTCAACTATAGCTTCTTGATTTCGCTTAGAATATTGACATGGCTTGACTCACGTTTGGATACCTTCTTCTAGACTATAATCTTGAGTGACTTGACATGCTAATTAAACATTTAATTCAAAGATCGTGAATTATTTGGCTTGAGCTTAGCAATACATAGTTTGTTATGATCCAGATAGCATTGTCACTTTTTATGGCTTGGTATAATCTGTGTAAAATCACTTAGGATAATCTTCATGGCTCCCCGTGCTTAAAATGAAGCAATTGTAGGCACTCCATTTCATTCATGCTCTATTCTTTTGTTCCTGCATCTTGATGATTCTATTGCCAAAAGGGGAGAAGGATATAGAAAAGGCATTAAGGAGTGCAAAAGGCACTAAAATGGGAGAATGCATTAAGAGATGGGAGAAGGATAGAAAGAGGCATTTAGGGGAGAATGCTTGTTCATCTTGCTATGACAAAGGTCATGTGAGCAACAACTTTTGGACCATGAGCAAGATTGGATTTTTGTGTGATTTGGAGCTTTTGTAGAAAATCTGATTCTTCTCTATTTGCTCCTTTGCACTCTGTGTCAACATGGTCATAAGTTCCTTCTTCACCTCTTTTAGACCATGTGTGGCTTTTGCATCTCCTTCCTTTTCTCTTCAAAAACAAACTCATCTTCATGCTTTTTCTGTGTTTGTCAATATACTCATCAAGGGGGAGATTGAGAGACCATGTGGAGGTCACCTCATGGTTGTGATGAGTAATTGACTCTTGTTCTTGGAAGAGTGAGTTTGGTTTTTGAGGTTTGAGCTGCCTCTGCAAAGTCGTAAGCCTTGAGAATGGCTCTTTCTGTTGGGTAGGCTTGAGACCCTGTGGTAAAAAGGGGTTTTACGACTTGGTAGTCGTAGTCGAGCTTACATCTTAGTGTTCAGCAGGGTGTCAAGCTTTATCGAGTGGTTATAGATTGCCTACGACCTCGGTGTGTTGTCTGTGAGGTCGCAAGTTCCTTCGGGTGGTCGCCAGAATGTTTACGACCATGCTGTGACTATTGAGTGGTCGGCAGACCAGTTTTGCCATGGTCGGAAGTCACCAGGAGGGCGTACGACCGATTTTAGCTGTGGTCGAAGGCCATCGGCAAGTTCGACCACTTGTTGGAAGTCGAAGGCCACCAGAAAGTTTACGGCCACCGTTGAGTAGGTTCTGTGCAGTCGTAGCATCTAGGAGAGGTCGGAATCCTTTTATCGACTTTGTTGTTCCTGGTCGGAACCTGGTAAATTTGTGATCGAGTGGTCGAAAGGCTTTACGAGCACGTTGGTCGTGGTCGGAAGCTGTGCGCGCTGTTTACGACCACGTTGTCATGAGCTGAAGCGGCTGGAAGTCGTAAGTCGAACCTACGACCATGTTGTAGCAGGCTGCGGTCGTAGTCGGCGCTCAAGTTTACGGCAGACTGCGACCACGTTGCGAGGCGATCGAATGTGGTCGCAGCTCGGTCGTTTGCGGTCGTAAGTGGTCGGAAGGGCTTCGACAACGATAATATTCGGGGTATGTGGTCTGAATGGGTTTCGACCACGATGGAACCTTTGGTTTTGGTCGTAGCCTCTTGGAATCGATCGTGTGGACTGTTGGCGCGGTCGGTTTAGCGTGTAATCGTATGATCTTTTGGGCTAGTCGTATTTATCTGAGATGTGGTCGTAGGACTTAAGCAAGTCTTGATCTATGGTTTCGACCAGTCGTAAGTTGGTACGACTTGGTTGGGCAAGTTGGAGCTGAAACTTGCAATGGTCGTAGCTTGTGCCTTGGCGGTCGTAGCAGCCTAGAGAGTGGTCGCAGTTGCTTACGATGGCACTTCATGTGTTGTGCATTGGATTGGTCGTAGGGGTTTACAACTAGGTGTTGCACTGGAAAACTTGTTGGTTGTACCGATTGATGGTTTCATTGTTTTGTGCGGTGCTATGTGATGGTTTGCTTATGCGTGTGGCTGCAGGACTTTGAGCTATTTCATGGTGAGGCGTGGGAGGACCGGGACTAGGCACGGGAGGTGTTGAGGTCCGACGGTGGAGACGCCGAAGATGATCGAGGTGGTGAAGTGGTTGCAAGCCGGGAGACGAGGAACCGGGCGAGAGCCGCGAGAGGTGGACACGACGGGCAATGGTGAGGTGAACCAGGACTAGGCTCGGGAAGGAGCCGAGGTCCAAGCGGTCGGACGCCTAGTGCGTGGCGGTCGGATGCGGCGGATCTTGGAGACAAGTCTTGGTGAGGCTGGAGTGGTCGGGACGAGACACGAGGTGGTGTCGGGTCCGAGCGACCGAGTGAGGCCGAAGAGGACTTGGTCTTGTGAGATGGTTGCAGGACCTTGGAGACAAGTTTTGGTGAGGCTTGGAGTGGTCGGGACTAGACATGGGAGATGTTGAGGTCCGAGCATTGGGTGAAGCCGAAGAAGACTTGGGACTCAAGGTGGTTGCGTCGCGGACCGAGACTAGGCTCGAGGAGTCGGAGGTCCGATCGGTTGGAGGTAGGTTCGGTCGTGCGTGATCGGCAAGGAAGCGGGAAGCTTCAGAGAAGGTGCGTGAGGGCAATTTGGAGAATTGACTCGGGCACGCAAAGGAAGCGGTTTCTGTAAAAGCACTGAAATCTGTCACCTATCGGTTTGTAACAGGTTGTCGCGTGTGCGCGGTGTGTAAAACCCGGTGTTAGGAGGGGTTTCTGGGTTAGCCCAGTATGGACTAATGGATGGATCCATTAGGGTTAGTCTCGGTGTGAGGCTATAAAGGGAGAGGAGGCACGAGTTGGAGTGGGTTGGTGGTTGGGCCTTGGAGGCACCGCCTCTCCTCCCATGGGAGTCTGTGAGTGTGTTCTTGGGATTGTGTGAGAGAGAGAGGATGAGTGGAGAATCCATGTATGAATAATCGAGAAAGAGAGAAAGAGAAGAGGTGTGAGCTCCTCTCTATGCTCTCCGGGCGTATCGGGATTCCTTGTACTCCTTGATGGTTGGAATGGAAACTCTGAGTTGTGTTCTCTGTCTTGTGTTTGAATGATTTGTTTGCGCTCTCTTTGTTCCTTCGTATATCTGTGTTCTTGGCTTTCTGAAATCGCAGTGACATGTGGGTTTTACTCCAAGCCATCTTGGCTATTCTAGTCCCACGAGCGGTTCTATTCATCAACTCTGGTACTTCTTGCTTTGAGTTGTGTTCTTGGTTTGAGTAGGCCTAGTTTTGATTTGCTCAGAACAGGGAATCTGTCTCAAGGCTATTTGGCCAGTTCATTCCCGAGAGCAAGAGTCGAATCGGAGAAGTGTTTGCGTCTCGCGGTCGTGCGCCGAGTACATGCTCTGCATTCGCTACGACCACGTTGAGACTTTTGTGCATGAGTCGACCGAATTCTGTTTGGTTTCGACCACGCCGTTTGTCGAGATCTCAGCAAAGAAGTTTTCACCGCCTTGGTTTTTTCTGTCAAGGGCGTGAGCAAACGTTGTCTAAAGTCTCATACCCGATTGCTTTGTGAATTGCAAGATATTTGGAAATCAAAGCAAGTGGTCATGAGCTCTGGCTTGTCTAGTTGGTCGTGCGCGCCTTCTCTGTTTTCGGTCATTACTGTGCAGTCTCTTTTGTCGGTCAGATCTCGGGTTTTGGTGGATCGTCTGTCTTACCGAGTGACTCGATCGACCACGAGTTGGCGTTCGATCTCTGAAACAGATGGTCTATCTCTTTGTCGAGTGATCACGATAGATCCTTTCGACCGCCTTGTTTTGTCCTCGGCCGTGGCGATTCTAGTTCGGTGTCGATCGATCTTACATTCTCCAATGAACATTCGATCTTCCTCTTCATAGCTTTGTAGCTATTGGAGAAGAAGATTGTGTGAATACTTGGAGAGATTTTAAGGCACCATTCACCCCCCCTCTGTTGCCTTTTCGGTCATACACAATTCTTCTTGGACAACGAATAATCAGGATCAGAATGATTTTCTTGTTCCATTGTGCACTGGTATGGGGTTGTCTATATATAAACCAACTCGTTACCGTCGGGATCTAGAAATCATTAGCATAACAAGGCTAGGTTCAAGAACATACATGAATAGCAATATGTTCCGGGAATTAGGTCATTCTAACCACTACTATCTGTCTAGCACAACAAAGGACGATTGGCCAATGGCTCCGGCTGAAAGCTACATTGCTGGTAATCAAACTAACCAAATAAAATTACCTGTTATATAACCAGACGAACCGGACGCCCTAATTAATCGTGCAGGGTTACAGGAGGAATCCTACTAGTTTTTATGGGATTCCACGAACCAAACGCAGCCCGAATATTGCGCACTACAGAACAAGAACCGAATGAGGTTGCACAATGTTTACCAGTTGACATAGCTTCCTGTTGCTTGGTATTTATCAGTCAGTCACTCTGATCCTGAGGTTTTGTAGAGGCAGTGATGATCAGCAGTGAGCTAGCTTTTGGGTTTATCAAAAGCATCCGTTGGATCCAGGAATCTAGCTGTTTGGCACAACTAATCACTCCAAGTCCCACGAGACGGTGTACCTAGAGACTAACCTAAATAGCCTACGCTTTTGCTTTGCGAAAGAGAATGTTGGGTATCTATGATTCTAAGGGCCTGTTTGGATGTACTAGTACTAGTTGTTAGTTAGGACTAGTTGTTAGCTGACTAGTAGTTAGCTGGCTAAAGATTAGCCCAGTCCTGTTTGGATCCAAGGACTAATAAGTACTACTATCTCAGTACAAAGTCATTATACCCGTATGCATGGCGATGCAGGAGGGTTGGTGTGGGTATCGCGTTTTTTCCATCCTGCTGGTCCTTTAGCCCTCATTAGTGGGTTTGGCCAACTAGTTGGCTAACAACTAGTTGGGGCTTTGGCTAAACTTTAGCCCACTCATTAGCCCTCTACATGCGGATCCACAAGGACTAAAATTAGCAACTAATTGTTAGCCCGTGGGATCCAAACAGACCCTAAGTTGTAGATAGAGATTCTATTTACATGTCTAGAGTTTTTAGTAATTAGCAAAAATTCTCACGCAATTACGTAGCTAGGTATTATAATATATTGTTATATAACTCTATGCCTTTTGAAAATGTAGTTATATCTATTTACACAACTATAATAGTTATAATATCTACACATGGTTAGTCTACATGTTATAATTTATATATCATTATATATTTTCTCTCAATTAATAAGACAATTTCTTATTTATATATGATTAATCTGCACTTTGATTATAATCTGGTACCACTGAAATAAGGGTGTATATCTTCTCTTTTTCTCGATTAATGAGAGAATTTTTATTTTTTTATTTAAGTATTATTGTGAGATTTTCTAGACCTCCAAAGTGAAGGAGGAAAAAATATAAGTCCATTGCCTTTCAAAAATAGTTATAGTTGTTATACAATTATACGAGTTACAATATCTATATATGATTAATCAGATTGCTATAATCTAGCCTCACCAATATAAATTTTGCAGATTTTCTCTTTTCTATCGATCAATGAGGCAATTTCTTATTTATATATGAATAATTTGGCACCACGAAATAAAGGTGTAGATCTTCTCTTTTGTCTCGATTAATGAGAGATTTTTAGGATTTTTCTGATTTAAGAATTATTGTAAGATTTTCTTGACCCTAATATGGAGGTGAAAATACAACTCCATTGTCTTTTGAAAATATGGTTATAGTTATTATACAATTGTAATAGTTATAATATTCATACATAGTTAATCTGCACCGTTATAATCTTGTCCTACCAAAATAAGTGGTATAGATCTTCGCTTTTTATCTCAATTAATGAGACAATTTCTTATTTATATATAATTAATTTGTACTATTATAATCTGTCCACACCAAAATAACGGGTGTAGATCTCCTCTTTTCTCTTGATTGACAAGAGAATTTCTAGAATTTTTTCCTGGTTTAAGAATTATTATGAGATTTTTTAGACCTAAAAGCAAATGATGTACGTTAAATATCATCAGTTATTTGTAAATATATATAGATTACGTTCCTCTTAATTGCAAACTTCTAATGAACAAATGAGGCCTTCTCCTTGAAGTCCTAGAAAAAGAATGGAATGACATTGCAGCTTGATCCGCGGACAAATAGACAGAGGTACATGCTAATGCCGTACGCATGGTCGATGCAATATAGTGCTCCAACTGGATTGACATTTTCTGAACTTTAGTTGTGAGTGTACACAATCAGCACGCAGTTACGGAGGATTAGCACATTAAAACAAAACTCCAATCCGCCGTACAAAGGTGATGTAATTTTTTAAAATGGAAGACAGAGTAGATGTGTAGTACTTTGTTTCTGTTCAGGATAGAAAGGCGGTGACATGGGCAGGGCCATATGGGCCACTTAAAACAGAGAATCACACAAACAGTGATCTAGAATCCAGAGGCAAACAATGCAAAGCACTCTATTTTTCTTCTTCGGAAAGGAAATAAACAGTGTTCTAGAGGCCAGCGACGCAAACAGTGCAAACTTTTCTTTGTTGAAAACTGTAATGGTTGAATAGGAGCTAACATAATTAGTGCCTTTTAAAAATCTTTTTCTAAAAAGAGAAGACCATATTTCTCGTATTCCAATAGTTATAAGAAGCTATAAAGAACAGAATCTAACCACTCACAAAGAAGCCTCTAAGAAAAATGAACCAAATAGATTAGGATATGCCTGGATGGTTAGACCAGAGTGCAAAGGGAGATCCAACCGCCTCAGGTGTGGTTAGACCGATTCCTCATGTCAGAGCTAAAAATTAGCATGATTTCGAATATGAAAATCCATGTAACTTATGATCCATTGGTTCAAATCACTTGAAAGTTTGCACACACCTCCCTAGGATATCTGGAACTTATTCCAATTAAAGATCAAGAAGATCATAGCTAAATTTTTAATATTTTTCCATTTGAAGTAACGTTGCACCGAGATGGGGCAAAATACAAGAACTTAACCAAGATTTGCTCATGGGTAATTGATAGTCAAGATAACCTTAGATCTATTCCTATATATATCCTAGAAAGCCTAACAATAGCAAAACCTCAAGCCAAAAGCTCTCAAGATCAAAACCCCCAAATCATCCTTTCTTGAATTAAAACTGGGCAATCACAAGAATTTGCTAAGAGAGATGACTAAATGGATGGGATCTAATCTCCAAAAGACATCTCTATCACTTACATATCCTTGACACAAAGCAAGATCAAAAGGGGAGGAGAAAACACCAAAAACTAATCTAAATCAAAATTTCAAAATTTAAGCGTAGAGAAGAAAGATTTGGATGAATTTTGATATCTATTGATACTTGAAAAATGAATATTTCCAGTCACTCCCTAGCCACCCACAAAGGCTAAGGATGACAAAAAGTCTAAGGCAAAGAGACACAACCTATCTATCAAAGGTTCTCTCCAGAAACCCTAATCTCCTCCATTTGGTTTCCTAAAGAGCTAACCCTAACTCTCTCAACTTACCTCCTTATATAGTGGAGGCTTACAAGAAACCTTAACTAATACCTCTATCTGAATTTCATCTACTTACATAGACCAACCTGTTAACCCAATACTATACTTGGTTTTATACTTACACATGCATTCTTCTCAAAGCACACATAGCCATTAACCCGTTAGTGAATGAACACTCCATCCACTTAACATTTTCAGCACATTCTTAACCTAAACCACATCTCTTGTGCCTCCTTGGTTTGATCAAGTGATGCTTTTTAGTTTAGGGAAAAAAGATCATTTTGCCCCCAAATCACCTTCCACGAAGTTTTGCGCTTCATTTGTCTTGAAGTAGCCCCGTACTTCAACTCTGTGGGGCCCCAATTACTTATTGTCAAGCCTCTCACGTGTCCGCATCACACCGAACCATCTTCGCATGCAAATAGGCCTAAGTCACTTGGCGCGTCACATGCCTCTTTATTCACTATGATGGCACTCGGCTTTCCTGACTATTCTAGACCTCAGCTCCTCTCTAAGTTTAGTCCCAACCCACATTTTCGTTGCCATGTCATGTCTACCACGGTAGCTCCCACTCTGATTACTTGTCTTTCTGGTTTGTAACCACTCTTCTAATCTCAGTCATCTTTTGGTGGCACCTTGATCATTCTGGATCTCAGCTCCTCTAGCTTAGTCATGATCCCTTTTGCTCACCATGGCCTCGCTCCTGAATCCTACAACCAACAATAAGCAGTCTATCACGTAACACCACACAATACACAAAATCATCAATTAACATAATTGATGAACCATGAACACTCACATTTACCTCAAAGCATCCCCACATGTTTTAACGCATAGCCCGCAGTACTCAATGACTAGCCATCACGTCTTCATACATTCGGACTCCCTCGAATCGTCTCTACGTGCATCGACCTCATCACTTGTTGCACTATATGCACCAACTTACCTCTTTAGAATCCTTATGTTTCTCTGTGCTTTCTTCTTGAGCTACATAACCTCACCCTGGACTTACATGACCACTCGGATCTCAGCACCCCTGTCTAGTCCCAGTCTATAGCCGTTGACTGCTATGTCCTTCAAGCCATCTGCATATCTAAAGACCAAACAACCATATTGAGCACAAGTTTTATGCACTTAACTCATATTAGTCAAAGCAATACATCATGCAACACGCCACACAAAACACTGGCACCCATGTCATGCACACACTTGTCCTAACCTTAGGACCAAACCTTAAACCAAAATACAAAATTTTAGCACCAATTCGCCAAAAACCGGTATGATCGCCATTTCTTCGGCGCCTGATCGATAGAGGTAGTCTGACTGCTGGCACCATGCCAGTCGGATCGCTAGCGGTCTAACCGCCAGTGTTTGAATGGTCTGACCACTTAAAAGAACCAGAAAAACACCCTATTTGAAATTTCAGTTAAACTCTATCTAGTTTCAACTCAGAACTTCAAATTGAGTGACATTTAGTGTAAAGACATTTTCAAACACACATACACAAGTGTTTGGTATCTATTTTCCAAAAGGCATATAGCCAATCTAACCGTTCCATATATAGCTGTTACTCAGACCACCGTTGTCAAGCCGATCAAACTGGTTAAAATCTAGTAACAACTTTAAAAATTACAAACTCTTAAAACCAAACCTAATTTTTAACAAATATTTATATAACAAAATTAAATACTTATCGTATACTATGTGTTGTGCTTCACGTGGTCTAACAGGAACACCAGCAGAGATCTAGAAGAACAGTGCGACGTTTGTCTGGCTGTTGGGCATGCAGTTCCACATCAACGCTTTACCCCACTGGCCGACCAAAGAATTTTTTTTTCCAGCACTGGCGTGATGGCGATCACTGCACCTCGCGCAACGAAAGCTTAGACCCAACCCGTGCAAATTCAGCCGAGCAAATCCGGCCGCGCACTTGAATGGATAGTTGGAAGCTAGTACTACTATGATTGATTTACATGCTGGCACTGTGGTACATAACAGCTGGAAAATGACTCATTAATGTCTACTCTTGCACTGTACCGATCCATCTAGTTGCACGCGTACGTACGCTGTACCAGTCATGCACTCATGCATAGTACGTGCTGCATGTCTCTGCATGGCAGTTCGGCACCAAAGTGGAGCCGCTGATTGTTAATATAATCTCGAAGGACTGAGACGTATTTTATATTCTAATACAAATTTAGTATAATATTTTTTATACCTCTAATAAATATATAGCCTTATTTATTATTCTCTATATGCATGTATTAAATATAGTGATTAGAGATAATAATTAGAGACAATCTAGTTATTTTTACTATCTTTTTATTTATGTGCTAAGAGAAAATAGGTCTTACAAATTTAGATAGAGGAGTATGAGAAGGGGATAGCTTGCACAGTTTCATGAAGTAGATGCATGTTGATTGATCGCCTAGACTAGTCAAATTTTGTTGAGGCTTAGCTTGATCGAAGGCTTAATTGCACAAAAGTAATTAATGGAGGTGTCTCACCTCTCGGCGGCAACTTTGGCTTATATTTTTTTAACATGACTGAATATATAATTTAATATCAAATTACCACATAAGATCCAAAACTGTACTAGGGTAATTTGCAGTGGAATGTTACTTCGGTCCTTATATTTTGGCTTGGCAGGTCGATACACTTGCAGCAGCAAACATAGCAGCATATTTTATTAGAATCCACTATTATAACATCACAAGATAACGAGCAGCTTACCCATCTAACACAGCAAGGACATGGCGAAAACACATCTCCTAATCCTACGAACTGAGCTATTAAATATGGCAAGAACGCATTGTTAGATTGATCTCAACCGATTAGCCCAACGGCTAATCGGGCCTTGACCCGCGCCCTGATCGGGGGCGCCCAGCCCATCTGTTGGCTGGTGGGCCCCCGTCGCGCTGCGCTATATATAAAGGGGTGGGGGCCGGCGGCTCTAGTTACGAGGTTCGCCTGAGCCGCAATCCCCACCCGACAAAACCCTAACCGATCTAGAGGGGGCGCAGTAAGCGGCGGGAAGCTCCATCGCCGTCCATTGTCACCGGATCTACGCCGCCGCCGACGCCATCATCCTCTTCTCCGACCGTCGCTGCCCGTGCGCAGACTTCACCGCCGAACCCGAGATGGCTAGCTCCTCCTCCACGCAAACAGACGGTCGGTACCCTCTCCCTCTCTTCCTTCCCTCTCAGATCTAGAAACCCCAGGCGCGAAAAGAATAGAACTAACAATGGTATCAGAGCCACAAAAGTCCCAAGATCCCGAACCAAAATTCCCCAAATTTGAAACCCTAGACCGGTGGCAATCCAATAAAAAAATGAGGAGGGTTTGGGGTCTCACGGTGCGCTCGCCGCCACGCATGCGGCGCGCGATCGCCGCTTGCGCCGCTTGCGGCGCGCCGCCGTTGAGCCACCTCGGGCCGCCGCCGTGCGCGCTGCTCCGCGCGCCGTCGCCTTGCGCGAGGCCGCCGCCGCTTTGCGTCGCTGGCGTCGTGCGTCGTCGCCGCCGCCCAGCGCCGGGCTGCCGTAGCCGTGCTCGGCCCGGGGCCATGGGCCGCCACGCGCTCTGCGCGAAAAGTCTACTTATCATCCTCCACGTTTTTCGGGTGGAGGCAGTGGATAGGGTTAGGGTTTTGGGTCGTGGGGGCGTTTTTTGTTCATGCGAAAAAATCTCTCAGCCGTTGATTCTTTTGGACGGCCGAGATCGGGCGAGGCAAATTGGGCCGGCTGTTTAGCCTGCGGGATTTTTTTTGGGCCCGCGTGGGAGAAAGAGGCCGCGGGCGCGGTGACCGGTTGGGCCGCCGTGGGCCAAATGGCCAATTTTGAACAGTAATTCCATGAATTGAGTTTTATTATTTTCAGAAGCATTTATGAGTGAATTTCAATGAAATTTGATCCAAAATCTCTGTAAATTTTTGCACCAACGTGTTAATTTTTCAGAGATTAAATGTGTACAGTATAATGCTTCTGTATAATGAATTATTTTTAGAATAATTACAGTTTCCGCTGCAAAAGTTAATGTTGATTGATTTTCATTATTAAATTCGAACCAATGGGAGAATTTAATTTTGGAAAAATAGATATAAATCCCAGATAATTATGATATTGTTATTTTCTGACCAACGTTGGTAATAACAGTATTATAATTGTTCAATTGATGATTTTATGCATTATTTCTATTTCTGCCCAACGGTGATATAGATTTAATGTATAGATAAAATTGATTTAATTGTATATCGTATTTTTGACCAACGTTGGAAATAAGGCATATAATTTTCCTGTTATGTTCTCACTTTATTTGAAATATTTTTCAGGCGGATACAACTTGATGAGTTGTATCAGAGAGATCCCCACTCTTAAAGGAGATAATTATGGAGAGTGGAAGAAAAGATAGACTTAGCGTTTATCTTGGTCGAGGTGGACTGGGTCCTCACTACAAAGACGTCCCACCGAGCCTATGGCACCTGGTGAGGATCAAAATGAGGATGATCTTGCTTGGCGAGAAAAACAGAGAGGATCATGCTCCCTTACAGATGTCTTATGACCTTGAGCATAAGAAATGGACCACGACCAACAAGAAATGTATGGCTGTGATAAAGAACACGATTGAGCTGCTATTGTGGGCTCAATCGCAGAGTGTGACTTGTCACGAGTACCTTGAGAGAATAAAGAGTCGGTTCTCGGCTCTTCAAAGACTTATGCTACACAGTTGATTAAGCGACTTGTGAGATACTACTGGTGGTGGCGGTGGCATAAGAGAGCACATACTGAGGATGAACAACTTGGCATCCAAGCTTAAACCAATGGATTTGGCTCTCAAGGATGAGTTCCTTATTCATTTGGTTTTTGCTTCCTTGCCGAAAGAGTTTGACACTTTTGTTGTCAACTACAATATGCAGCCCGAGAAATGGGACTTGGAAAAGTGCATAGCTATGTGTGTGCAAGAGGAGGAAAGAATTAAATCCTCACATGGTGGTTCTATCAACTATGTGAAGGATAACAAGAAAAAGAACTCCAACAGTAACTCCTTCTCAAAGAACAAGGGAAAAGCCTCTATCCATCAGCCTCAACAGAATGAATTTGCTGTAGACAAAGATCAGTGTCTTCACTGCATGAAGACGGGACACTACAAGAAGAACTGTCCTGATTACTTAAAGATGATAATGGCAAAGAAAGGTGAGAACATTATTACCTTTATAAATGAATGTCTGTATGTGCAATATTCGAAATCCACTTGGTGGATTGACTCAGGAGCAACTATTCATGTTGCTAATTCCTTCACAGGATTCCGTTCGACGAGGACTACGCAAAGAAACGAAAGATGCATTAAAGTTGCAAATGGAGTCAAGTGAAGTTGAAGCCGTTGGCGATCTTTCATTAGAGTTAGCTAATGGCTCCAATCTTTTACTTAGAGATGTCCTTTTGTTCCTCTTTACTGAGAGAAATTTGATTAGTGTTTCAAATTTGGACAAAGATGGTTATGATTGTAATTTTGGAAATGCCAAGTGTGAAATAATGTTTAATAAAGAATGTGTTGGTCTTGCCATCTTATAGAATGAGCTTTATTTGTTATCATTATGTGATGATGTGAATGTCGTACGCGATAATGGGAACGTCGCGTGCGAGAAAGTGATTGAATCCTCGTCTACGAATGTAAACAGAAAACGAAAGAGAACTCTAGATGAGTCGTCAAATTATATCACATGCGTTTAGGCCATATTTGAGGGGAGAATAGAAAGACTAGTTAAGAATGATATTCTTCCTACATTAGAGTTCTCAGACTTAGAACAATGCAGAGAATGCATTAAAGGAAAATATGTAAAGAAAATTAAGAAAGACGCCAAAAGAAGCACAGGAGTTCTACAAATTATTCACACAGATATTTGTGGTCCTTTTCCTGTGAAAAGTATGGATGGATATGACTCGTTCATAACATTCACGGATGATTACTCCCGTTATGGATATATTTATCCAATCAAAGAAAGAAATAAAGCCTTGGATAAATTCAAAATATTTAAGGCTGAAGTTGAAAACCAACACGATTTAAAGATTAAGATAGTCCAATCTGATCGTGGGGGGGGAGTATTACGGTCGACATACCCCATATGGACAAGTTCCTGGACCTTTTGCAAGGTTTTTACAGGAAAATGGAATAGTGGCCCACTATTCTACACCGGGTGAACCTCAGCAAAATGGAGTAGCTGAAAGACGCAACCGTACCCTGATGGATATGGTGCGAAGCATGATGAGCTACTCCACACTGCCATTGAGTTTATGGATGGAGGCGTTGAAAACCGCCATTCATATTCTCAACAGAGTGCCTAGTAAGTCGGTGCCCAAAACACCGTACGAGATGTGGACAGAAAGAGTTCCCTCACTAAACCACTTACGTGTGTGGGGGAGTCCTGCTGAGGCTAAAGTATTTAACCCAAACCTTGGGAAGCTCGAACCCAAAACAGTAAGTTGCCATTTCATTGGCTACCCTGAAAAGTCAAAAGGTTTTCGTTTCTACTGTCCAAATAGATATACAAAGTTTGTAGAAACAAGACACGCTGTCTTCTTAGAGGATGAAATGATGAGAGCAAGTATGGTAGCTCGTGAGATTGATCTTGAAGAGAAGCGGTGTATGCGCCACTCCGATGATTCAAGAGCCATTCTTTCACTACTACTGTCGCCGCACCGACGGTGCAAGACAACTGTGGTGCCAACACTGTTATTGTTCCTCTGTGGCAACAATGAATGAGAATCGTGAACTCGTTGTTCGAGGATCCTATAGAACCTATTGCCACAGATGAGGGGAGCAACAACGATCTCAAGCAGAAGATGTGCCAAATGAGGAGGCCCCGAGGAGGTCTCAAAGAGTAAGAAGATCAGCTATTTCTGATGATTATCAGATTTATCATACAGAGGAATTTCAAATGGAGGATGATCTCATCTCATTTGGAGAAGCCATGAGAAGCGAAAATTCCTCAAAATGGCTTGAGGCCATGGAAGAGGAAATGAGGTCCATGAAGACTAATAAAGTCTGGGACTTGGAAATTATTCCTAAAGGAGCAAAACAGTAGGCTATAAATGGGTCTACAAGACAAAGCATGACTCCCAAGGGAATGTAGAAAGATACAAAGCGCGACTTGTGGCAAAAGGATTTACGCAAAGAGAAGGGATTGATTACAATGAGACCTTTTCTCCAGTCTCATGTAAAGATTCCTTCAGAATCATAATGGCATTAGTGGCACATTATGATTTAGAGTTACATCAGATGGATGTAAAGACGACATTTCTTAATGGGGATTTGGAGAAAAATGTTTACATGGCACAAACGAAAGGTTTTGTCGTGGAAGGAAATGAAAGAATGGGATGCGCCTAAAGAAATCGATTTATGGGTTAAAGCAAGCTTCAAGACAGTGGTACTTGAAGTTTGACAAGACAATAAGAAAATTTGGGTTTAAAGAGAATGTAGAGGACAAGCGTGTTTATGCAAAGTTTAAAGATGGGAAGTTTATCTTCCTAATCCTGTATGTGGATGATATCCTACTAGCTAGTAGTGATGTCATGCACTCATGGAGACAAAGAAGTTTTGTCCTCAAACTTTGATATGAAAGATCTTGGTGAAGCTTCGTTGCGTTCTAGGGATCGAAATTCAGGGATAGAAACAAGGGGACATTGGGACTATCGCAAAGACATACATAGAGAAAGTCTTAAAGAAATTTGGTATGCATAAAGTAGTCCTTCACCTGCACCTATAGTCAAGGGCGACAGATATGGGGATTTTCAATGCCCTAGGAACCAGATATGAGATCGATCAAATGAAAGCGGTTCCATATGCTTGGTGTCGGAAGCTTACAGTATGCACACATACGACTTAGCATTTGTTACCGGGTTACTTGGCGATTCGAGCAATCTGGAATAGAACATTGAAATTGATAAAGAAAGTCTTGCGTTATTTGCAAGGAACAAAAGGCCTCATGATGACATCTGAGAAGATCGATTCACTCCATATAGTGGGGTATCTGATTCGATTTTGCGGGAGATGATAGAAAGTCTACATGCGGATATGTGTTCACTCATTGGAGGAGCTATATCGTGGAAAAGCTCAAAGCAAATGTCACTACATCGTCCACAATGTATGCCGAGTTTGTAGCATGTTATGAGGCTACGGGGCGGTGAAGCGGCTAAAGAAGTTCATACCGGTTTAAAAGTGGTTGACGACATCAATAGACCACTTAAGTTGTACTGCGATAATGAACCCGCATGAACGTATGCCCACAACAATAAGTCAAGTGGTGCTGCCAAACACATTGACATAAAGTACTATGTTGTGAAAGATAAAGTTCGGGATCAAATTATAAGTCTTGAGCATATAAGTACCGCAAAGATGTTAGCGGATCCGCTTACTAAAGGCTTACCACCCAACGTGTTCAGAGAACATGTAGCCGGCATGGGTTTAAGGGAAAGCCTATGAATCCTGGACTAAAAGATGGTCCAAAAGATTAAAGTAACTATTTCAGAACAAGAGAGGTGTATTGTAGCTGTTGAATCTATCGGCGATTGACCGTGACGATAAGACATGTTCTGTGCACTAATCTGTGATGGAATGAGTAAAGTCAAAAGTAATTAAAAGTTAAAGCATGGATTGAGATCAAGGGGGAGAATGTTAGATTGATCTCAACCGATTAGCCCAACGGCTAATCGGGCCTTGACCAGCATACGATCGGGCGCCACCATCTGTTGGTGGTGGGCCCCGTCGCACTGCGCTATATATAAAGGGTGGGGGGCGGCTCTAGTTACGAGGTTCGCCTGAGCCGCAATCCCCACCCGACAAAACCCTAACCGATCTAGAGGGGGCGCAGTAAGCGGCGGGAAGCTCCATCGCCGTCCATCGTCACCGGATCTACGCCGCCGCCGACGCCATCGTCCTCTTCTCGACCGTCGCTGCCGTGCGCGAACTTCACCGCCGAACCGAGATGGCTAGCTCCTCCTCCACGCAAACAGACGGTCGGTACCCTCTCCCTCTCTTCCTTCCCTCTCAGATCTAGAAACCCCATGCGCGAAAAGAATAGAACTAACACGCATCTCCTAATTCTACAAATCTATGGCAAAAACATATAAGAAGGAGAGATCTTAGTAGCGAGCAAGCTGGATGTCCTTGACACCGATTTGAACACCGTCCTGATAGCCAGCTGCTTTTGCGGTGCCTTGCAATAAAGGAGAGGCGACGGTAGTGTCACCTTTGGTCACGACGGTGACACTGCATAAGACATTCTTACGACACTTACGATAAGAATTCTTGTGCAGTGAATTGTGGTGTCACAACGGAAGCACTAGGTCACGGCGGTAATCGGCGTCGTCGAGGAACAAGTTAGGAGTGGATGAACTAGAAGCCGCCAGTAGAACTCACGCATCTTGGATTGAAATTGGAGAAAAGGAGAGGGGGTAATTAATAAGGGGCGAGAGGTTAGAGGAACCGGTGCCTGTCATTCGATGCGGAGAGAATAGACGAGTGATATCAGAATCCTGGAGGAGATACCACGAATCGGTGTCGTGGCATTATCAGAGACGGTTTGAATTACAAACCGTCTGTGATAATTGCAAACATCATAGACGGTTTTATTCTGAACCGTCTGTGATAATTGCAGACATCACAGACGGTTTTTATTCCGAACCATCTGTGATAATTGCAGACGGGTCTTGATAAGAACCGTCTGTGATATTATGTCTTCATAGACGGTTTTTAGTGCTAGCAGTAATATAGACGGTCTCTAAACTAAAATTATCTATGATTATATTTAATACAGATGATTTTAGGAAATTGTCTTTAATGTGACGTTTAATATTAGATTTTTTTTAGTAGCGTGAGGAGGGTAGATGAACCGCCGGCGGTATGGGCAATTAAAGCTTCAGGAGGCTTAATTTCTCTGGGGATGACAACGGGGAGGCCTTGGCTTCTAAATGAGGTGGTAGTACTGTATTTGAGAGCGCGGGAATATCTGTCCAGTGTCCCATTGGCAGCTGATGGAGTTCTTTCAAAAGAGGAGTCAGGAGTGCGACTGAGCGAGCGCTCCAGTGTATGACACGAGACTGACTGGAATGGTTATCCTGAGAGACACCTTCTAGGATCTTTGTACGTGAAATTTCTTTTAAAGGCAAATAGGCCTAACTAAGAAGGCCTTAGGGCCTGTTTGGTTCATAACCAGAAATTACCTAGCTACAAGTTAAGCGTGCCATAGTTTTTAGGTAGCTATTTGGTTCACTGACGCAACTATGGTATGCCACACTTTCTTAACACCCGGCCCCATACGTCATAGACTCAGTTTCTTACCAAACTTTACCACAAGTGTGGCTTCGATTTTGTTAGTCACACTTTCTGTGGCAGTCACATATTGCCTAAGTTTAGACATAGCAAACTTAGGCACCAACCAAACAGGCATTTAAACTCTATAGCAATCAAAGTTGATTACACTGATCCTACCATTTGCAACTTTTCATGGCGTTGAATATGGAATTTCTTGATTCCATTTGCGCACGCGGCAACTGAAAGGGGAGAAGATCATTCTTGAGTCACCCCATGCGGCTCAACATTTGTCCTTCCCCCTTCCTGTTCGTCTCTCTCTCACTACTCCAGCTCCTCACGGCCACCCTAAGGACACCGCCCTAATCGTACAATTTGCACCGTACGAGGGCACTTTCCATGTATTTATGTCGGTAGTTTTGATAGTGCTATGTTCGATCAAATCTGACGTGCAGAAGAGTTAAAAAAAGAGATAAGAGTTAAGACTTATCTCATATAATATGCAACCCATTTAAAAAAAACAAGAAAATAGAGATGGGAATTAGGAGGAAGGAGAGAGGAGTTGGGATATGAGGGAGCAAAGCTATAGGATGGGGGATGCTACTCGATATATGACAAAATGTGCCTCCATTGGAGTGTCTTCTGAAATATGATGCCATGGAGGCAAGGAGTGAATTGAGCCGGTGACTGCTGACAAGACAAAGGAGAGGAACCAACTAGAAGTAGCTACGCCTAGACAGGGAAGGAAAGTGATGGTATTGGCTTTTGAGTAACCGGCCATGTGAAACTTGTGTCAGTTTGACAGCACATTGGAGTTTCAGTACTATCAAATGTCGAAAACAAAGGGTACGCGATGTATCCTGGAATTCACTAGACAAATGCCCTTTTTTGCTAGAACCGACTGGAGAGTACACTTTATTCTCCGCTCCGACAAAGTTTAAGGTCTATTTAGAGTGTGAGAATTTTTCTCGATTTTTGCTGGAATTAAACCAATTCTTATAAAATTTCTGTAAAGTTTTGCGCAGTCTAAATGGAGCCTCATTAAGATGTTTGGATGCAAATAAATCGTTGGATCGATGCTTAACAACTGCTAAATAATAGTTAAGTACCAACTCCTATCTGGTGACCCCCAGTAAAGAATTGGCTAAGGGATTGAATGTAATTTTTCCTGGAAGGGGCATTTTATGAGTGGCCTGAACGTAACTTTTTCAGGTACAGGTACGAGTAGGACTGTAAATTATTTGACCTACTCTTTCTACTGTATATTCCCTAATGAATAGTAACTTTCAGGAGCTATACTAGCACAGTCGAGTTTCTCCTTTGGTCCTAAACTGTGAGCCAAACTTAAGAGACACTGGGAAACATTGGTCATCTGTCAGGTACAGCATTCAGGAGAATGCCACGTAGGGAAATGCTACTTTCGATTATATATGGTTGCGAACCTTGCCGGAAAATTCCCGAGAGATAGAGCGATGCAACATCGTTTTCGTTCTCGATGCCAACGTCAGGAAAAATAAGGAGAAGGAATCTGCTGCACTGCAGATAAAAATTGCATAATCAAATAAGAGTCAAATTTGACAATGCAATGAGCCAAAAAGAATTTCAAAGTACGGCACCTATCTTTTAGTACTTAAAAGACTCAATTGGTGAACGATGACGATGGTGTGCCGGCTCCAGCGGTGCGATTTATTTGGTATAAATTAAATTTGATTTTTTAGCATTACAAACCAAAATTACCGCACGAAAATTAACCTAATAAGACGAAGTAATTTGGTTCTGTATTTCGGTAGTTTGGTACATACCAAAATGTTCAAGAGCAAGCAGAAAAAATAAGCTAGACAGTGATTGCCAGAAATCTGAAAGTGAAGTAGCTTAACCCAAATTAACTGGTGTATGCGGTTGTATCAAACAATAATTGATACAACATAGCAGCATGGACAGAGTTCAAGAATTGCCAATATATTCTTGCGGTTGTATCAAACAAAGATATTAAATGTTATGCATGTGGTTGTATCAAACAAAGATAAAGAGTTTGATGTGGCACCATGTACAAATATTGCTTTGAATTGTGGTTCCAAGTTACAAATTAGAGTTACATCTCATGTTAGTGCTGATTTGCAACAAGGAGAAACACGGGAGTCTATTTTGGCCAAGAGAGAGGTGAGGAAGGCTAGCCAAGGAAGGGAGGACCAAACCCTAGCACATGATCGGATGCCATTTAGTAAGGCCGAGAGGGAGAGAAAGGAGCCCATGGAACGCATGTGAATGAGAAGGGTGGGTTCGGTTGGACGTCTTGGAGATAAAGGAAGAGAAGAGTCAGGAAAGAAGCAAGCCAAATCGAGTCCAAGCGTGTGGTAACTGGCTGGTAATCAGAAATCATACTTCCTAGCCGTTTCAACAATACTGCCAAAAATATGTTATTGTTTTCTTGCTTTTGCTAGAGCTGATTTTATTTGAGAAGAGTGTGAGATCACCATGTCTAGGAAAAGAAAAAGAAACCTAAAAAATGAACTCAAACCAAGAGTAAAATAAAACAATAAATTTCTTATATGTTACTGCATATTTGTAAAATCCCTCGTTGCCATCTCACTGGCAATATATTCGGGACATATAAGTGTGAATGAAGCAAACATTAAGTGATATATAAGGAATTTGTAAAAGGTTTGATCAGAAACACAGAGAAAATAGGTCAATAACCGTCCAGTTTCTACCTTACCGGTCATCTCCGGTACTAGAATTGAACCTGCATATTGTTGTACGTGGAACTCCTATAAGTTTTCCAGATATGTTTTTTTTTCTCTCCTAAGCACTCAAATTGAAGATGCAGGAGACATCTACTTGTTTGTCTAATAATATTTCTTAGAAATATAGAAATTTGTAGCTTGAACATTATGTTGAGTGCACCTCTTTCGCATTCACTTGTGACCGTTAGATCTGAAATCAATACAGTTGAGATAAAATGTGATGATGCCGCGCTCTCTAGCTTCATCTTTTGCACTCTTAACTATAACGAATTTTTTGTACGGATAATCCATTTTTTATTCAAAATTACAGAAATATACCCGCGGGAAATTTTTTTACAAAAATAGGCTCAAATCGCCCAATGGGAGAGCGATCGAGCCTATCGCCCAACCGAAGCCGATTCTGTCCCTCGCTCAACCATTGGGTGATCGCATCGATCGCCCTCCCATTGGGCGACTTTTCATGCAGTCGCCCAATGGTTGAGCGAAAGGTATCAAACCTTCGCCAAAAATAGTGAAAATTGGTGGAGCTATTCTTCATACATCCAAAAGCCTTCAGAAAAAATTTTGAGCAATTTCGGCTACAGGATCAAAAGTTATAGCAATTTCAATCAAGGCCGAAACGAATTTGAGTCCGCTGGGCACGGGGGCCTGAGTGCAGTCGCCCAACCATTGGGCGACTGCATGAAAGTCGCCCAATGGGAGGGCGACTGGATGCAATCGCCCAATGGTAGAGCGATAGGGACAGAGTCGGCTACGGTTGGGCGATAAGTTCCATCGCTCTCCCATTGGCGATCGAGCCTATTTTGTAAAAAAATTTCTCGCGGGTATATTTCTGTAATTTTGAATAAAAAATGGATTATTCGTACCAAAAATTCTAACTATAACATGGATAAAATCTTTTGCACTCAATTTTAGGCTCCGTTGGGAAAGCGAGAATTTTTCCGGATTCTTACGGGAATTTAACTGTTCCATATAAAATTCCTATAAAGTTCCTTGGTTTCGTTCAAATTTCTAAATAGATCTTTTATATACATTAAGATTTGACAAAAAAGAAAAAAATGGTACCTTGATTGGGCCAGCCTAGCTAGGCCATTTGTGGTGCCTTGATTGGGCTGGACCAGCGGCCAGTGCATTCTACATTTTGACAGAGTCTACCAGAGGAATCAAGTCTACCAGAGGAATCAAGTAATGGGGCCTCTTCGTTTTCAGCTTTTAACTTTTCTATAGTAACTAGTTTTTAAATAAATTATCTTTTTAAAATAAGATCTACTAGTTAATTATAGTACATACTGTACCGCTTCATTTATATCGGTAAAAACCACATATGAGATTTTGTTACTCTGTAATTTCTCGTATAAATAGACAAAAAAACTACAAGCAACAGCCGAAAATCATAAATCTCAGTCAAAAAAACAGGCCTCTCACTGTCACCGGTGACCGCCATCCCCGAGCTAGCCTCGCTGCCGTGGCCATGCAAACCCCGCCTCTGGAATCCCCAGCAGACACCTAGCCTGAGATTCCAACGGCCTTTGCCTCCTCCCTCTCCATGCTGCTCCTCCTTTCCCGTCCCTTTCTCCACCACCGCACGCCTTTAGCCTAGCTTTTCTCTTTTCCACCGCACTTAACTCCTAAGCAAAGCCGCCCTTCTCCTGCCCTGCTCGGGCTATAAATTGCGCCCCTCTTCCGAGCCCCAATTCCCTTTTCCCCCTGCCCCCTCCCCCCTCTGCAAGGTTGCTTGCTTGCTGGGCTGCTTAGGTTTCAGCTTGCAGCACAGCGCCGCCCTGCTGCCGCTGCCTGTTGACCTCACCTACCCTGCAGCTGCTGCTGCATCTTTGAACTCCCACCTCGCTGCTTGTCGTAGCCTTACCTATACGCCTTTATTTGATTGGTTCCCTGTGCTTTGGAGATTCTGTCTGAAAGTTCCTCATCGTAGCAGATGATCTAGCTAGTCTTATTGATCCAGGCAAAGCTCTGCCGGAATTTTTCCAAGAAACCTTGCTGTTCAGGCCGACACTCTGCCGGAATTTTTACCGAGAAACCTTGCTGTTCTGGGCGACACCCTGCCGAAATTTCCCCTCGAAAAACCTCTCTGTCCAGGGCGACACTCTGGCCCGAAATCTTCACCGGGGATTCTTGCCTGGTCAGGGCGAAACTCTGTCCGGATTCCCAGTAGAAATCCTTGATTGTTCAGGGGAAACTCTGCCGAAATCTTGCGCAACCAGATCTCTGCGTATATGCTCCTGCTGTTCTATCCTCCGTGTTTATGATAACATCCACCGTCGTCGTCCAGTCCTTCTCCGTCGTCTTCCTCTACTGGTTCTATGTCTTCTCATAATTAACCAACTCTAAATAACCCAGGAATTCTCACGTGCTTATTGTTGTTAAGAATTGTTAGTTAAGAAATCAAGTAAGAAATTAGGTGATTAAGCCTTGCGAAACTACAAGAAAATGGCCTCTCCTGGCGTGGCGCCTGCTGTCACGACGTCGTCCGCCGGGTCGGAGGGGGCCGGGGAGGCGCAGCTGGCGGTGGCGGTGACGGTGCTGGAGGAGAGGAAGCGGAAGCGGAAGGAGTCGAACCGGCTGTCCGCGCAGCGGTCGCGCGAGCGCAAGCAGCGGCAGCTGGACGAGCTGACGGCGCAGGTGGCCGCGCTGCGCGCCCGGAACGGCGCCATGGCTGCGGCCGCGCACGACGCCGCGCGGCGGTGCGCCGCCGTCCAGGCCGAGAACGAGCTGCTCAGCGCGCGGACGCTCGAGCTCGGCGCGCGCCTGCAGTCCCTCACCGACCTGATCCAGTGCATGGAAGCGACCGCCTCCTTCACCGCCGCCTCCAACCCCTTCCCCGGCGTTGGCGGCGTCGTGCCCCAGCCTCCGCTGCTCGACGCGGCCATGTATTGCAACTACTACTAGATAGCATCAAGCCATTAATAAGTCAGCTCTTCTACTAGTTGCCCATGTTGCTATGTACTATCCATCATATGCTTGTGTATCTATCTTGGTGCTTCCTTTGTGTTATTAGGTGGGCAAGGGTAAAAATATGGTGTCAAGTCATCAATCTGTTGACGTCTCTTCTCCTCTCCTCTCTGATGGAGAATAAGAACTGATTCTGCGAAAAGATGGACGGCCGCAAGTTGATTGATTTGTCCTGGAAATGCTACGCGTCCCAAGGAGATTCTCATGAATTTCTTGCATGCAGTGGATGGCTGACAAGTGGCTCGTGGGATTCCACACAGTTGTGCGGACGTAGCAGGTCCACACCAACCACCGGCTCCTATTAAAAACTACACAATAATTCTGTCCATACTTATTGTGAGCGCTTTGATTGATCACGACCGTCCGAATTTCTCTTTCTTTGACGAGAGTGATTGAAAGCGTAAAAGTTGTCTCGCTACAAAAAAAATACTCCTCCGTTCTTTTTCACCTACGTTTTTGGCTTTTTATGATATTTGAGATATAACTTTACCATTATTTTCTATAATTTTACACTAAAATATATTAGTAAAATTATAATATTATAAAATTATTTTTAATGACAAATATAATAATATAACTTTCGCATAGCCAATCTAGATAATTTTAAGTCTATTAGCGATCAAGCTTTTAAAAAATAATGACATGAATATTAGAAAGTCAAGTAAAAAACGGAGGGAGTACTGCTAACAATGGCTGACACAGGCTCCTGGATCCTATGGGCATGTTTCTTTTCTTCGGCTTATAGTTTTTAGCTGTGGTTTATGATTTTTTTTAAGCTATTTATTAGAGAGTATAGAGTAATAGAAACTCAACGTATGGTTTTGGACAATATAAATTAAGTTCATATAGTGCGTACTATAATTAATTTATAGATCCTACTCTAACAAGATATGGCGTTTAAAAGCTAGTTAGTGTAAAAAAAATAAAAAACAGTTTTTTAGGAAGTAAAAAAATGATCCCACAGGGTGCTGGACCCATCTCCGAACCATTGATCGCCAACACATTGCAAGGATCCTGTTCGTATTTACACGACTGCTTTAATGGTCTCGTTTGGCCGAATTTCTCTTTTTACAAAGAGCGTGACCAAGTGTGCAAAAGTTATTCCGTGACGGCTGCTTACCCTGTCCAACCTATGACATGTGGGTAGGGGTGGCAACGAGGCTCGGCTCGACTCGTGAAAGCTTAGTAGAATGGAGGCTCGGTTCGGCTCGGCTCGGTTAGGATATCAAGTTTTTGTGGGCTCGGTTCGGCTCGTGGTGCGGCTCGAGCGACTTGCGAGGGCTCATGAGCCAACAATGAGGAGCGTCGGTGGAGGTAACCCATAGAACACTCGTCATATACATTCATCAACATCAAACATATACAAGTAATACAACTAGAACATCAAACCATCAAGCACTAGGAAGGGGAGTAAAGAGGGAGAATGGAGTAAGCTCACCGTAGATGGAGGCGGGCGGCGCTACCACCGGCGCAACCACGGCGCGGCCACGGTGCACTCCCCCGGCATCAAGAACCTCCAAACCTCACATCAAAAAGAACAACCATTAGAAATCAAAGAAAATAGCAACCAATCCGTAAGAAATCGGGATGGCTTGAGGAAGAGAACACCAGATCCGGTGGCCATATCCCAGGCGCAGCCGAGCGGTGAGGAGAGGACGGTCCGGGTGGCAAAGCTCGGTGAGGGGAGGCGGCGCATAGGAGAGAGAGGGAGCTCGGCGAGGCAGGCGCGTCGGTGATGTGGCGTGGGAGGCCGGGGGCCCAGGGCGGTGTTGGTGTGAGGGGAACCGGAAGAAAAGGGTGGAGCCGAGGCGGCGCGGCATAGGAGAGAGAGAGAGCCACGAGGGAGAGGAAGCAGAGGGGGAGGCGTTGAGGCGTCGGTGGAAAATGAAACAACCGAAATTTTGAAAAATCCAAATTTGAGTTGATTTGCTTTGATTTGAGCTCCATCTCCTCCCTAGCTCTAATCTTCACCAATCTCAAAGCAAAATCACCCCTTAATCCCAGTCATCACGGCGTCATAACGGTGGAAAACGGGATTTTTCCCGCGGGCACTGTAGCAAGTCTAAAAAATCCCCGCCGCCTGATTTTTCTGCCGCCGCCGACGCCGCGCCTCGCGCCTTCGCGCGACGCGCGCTGCCAGCCGCGCCCCCTCGCCGACGCCGTACCCGCCATTAAATGTGCTCGACCGGCCCACGAGCGTGCAAGCACCGCCGCCGTCCGTGTGCGCCCCCCTGCCCCTTCGCGCGCGTTCTCCTCACGGCCGACCTGAGCGTCGCCAGTACCTTTTGGACCGCCGCTCTGCATCCCCCGACAGCCGTGGAGTGACGCCCAAGCCGGCTGAGCCTTCCCGAGCTCCAGCTCACCGCCATCGCCAAATATCTCCCTGTCCACTCCCGGTGCCAACCGCCTTCCGCCCCTATTTAAGCCACTCTAGCCTTCCCATTCGAACCCACTAAGCTCCCTGAAGCTCACCAGCCACCCCCGAGCGTCCCCCGTCTTCCCCAACTCCGGTAATTCCAAGAATCCCCAAATCCGTGCCCTAATGCAATGTCCGATCTCCGGCCCTCTCCTTTCCAATCCCCTTCGCCTCTAGCACCTCCATGGCCATAGAAACCCTCCCCAACCTCCGCCTTGAGTTCCCAAGCGTCCCTCTTCCCCGGCACCGTTGGCCCCTCCACCACCGCAAGCGGCCACCGTGGCCAGCCCAACCTAGACCCCTTGAGCTTCGGCCGACCCCTCCCCTGACTCACCTAAACCCTAGGAATACTTAATCACAGGCCCAATTGCCATGGGAAGCCTCCACTCACCCTCCACTTCAAAATTTCCGCAAGAAAGGAGGAGCTCGCCGCCGGCGAACGCCGCCTCCGCCGGCCGTCCAACCGTCCAAAATGGACCCCCCTCACTCCCAGGAACCCGTAGGTGCCCTTGGTTCGCGTCGCAAAATACCGGAGTTCCGCCGCCACTCGCCGTCTCCTTCCTCTCGCTCGCGCGCATGCGAGTCCGGTGGAGAAGAAGAACGATGCGCCAGGCACTGTTCATCCGACCCGCCGCTTGGCTTGGCTGGCCAAGCCAACCCGCCCGCGCCGCCGCGCACCGCCCCGCGCTGGCGCGTCCGACCGAGCCGCCTCGACGCGCTCGGTAGAACCCGCTTCGCCGCGCGCCGATGCCTCCGCCGAGCCCAACGCCACGCGGTTGCGCCGAATCGCTTTGACCGCGTCGGGTCCGAGCGAACGATGCCGAGCCCAATGACGATTTGACCCAAACCCAAAATACAAGTTTATACTCCCAGTTCGTTTCGAGCCCGCCAACCCAAATCCAAGGCCCATTTCCCCATATAGCCCTCCTATAACCCAATATCCTCAATTTAATGGAGTTTTCTGTATTTTCTTTATTCTTTTATTTTCTTTATTCCTAGCCTAATCCTTCGGGCATGGAATTAATTTATTTTAATTGTTTTACGCTAGCTTCCGGGATCGAGGTTTCGCAAGACCAGGAGGGAGAAGTTCAAGCCCAGATCCAGCCCGCCGAAGAATACAAATTAATCGAAATCGTAAACCCGCAAGGCAAGTCACACATACCTTGATCATGTTGAGCCTACGTTTCCGCTATTTATTTATTTACCAGTATTTTCATTATGTTATTTGTGAACTGTTATTTTACGTACAATAAATGCTTGGAATAACATGATACTAGTTATGTCCTACCACCCAAAAAAGCCCAGTCTAATTTGATGGCCATATTCACCTTGACAAGACATAGTAATATTAAATACAGTAGCATGTAGTCATGATAGTTTAGAGAAATAACATCTTCTGTTAGTGAAAGATCTGGTATTTACTTGGGAAGAGGCTCTATGGTAAGCGAGGATCGCTGGATCTCGTGACCTAGGGTGAAGGCAAATGTTACAAATCAATGGGAGTGTTAAAGCCTTTGGATGATTTGTAGAAGGAATTTGCCACGGTGAAAATACAAGGACTAGACCCTTATGCTGAGTAAAAAACATAGTGATCGCCCAACCACAAGTGTTGATACGTCAAACCTGGTCTAGTAACTGCTCAAATTTGATTGAACCTCTACAAACGCAGGGCGAAGGCAAAGTGTGAGTACATACGGAAGGGAGTTAAGAAGGGCCGTATGGAAGTTGGCGCAGTTATTGTGTTTATTACTGAATCGATTATCGGGCGTCCACACAATAGTAGGCTGAGATAAGTCGGAGGTTATAGCTTTGGGCTTGTTAAGGAAACCTACTAGGTAGAGGCTATATAAAGAATTGAGCAGTGAACAACCTTGTTTTCTTAATTCTTTAGCGGAGTTAAGAAATCTTGTGGGTAAAGCAGGGCAACTTTGCAAAGTCATGACTGATTGTATTCGAATACGCCGTGCTTGGTAATTGAAGTGTGTTTAATGGGTGAATCCAATAACAAGGCATAAGTAGATTTGAGAATGATTTGGTAATGTTGAAGGTTGATAATCAAGTTTGAAACCCCCCTTATATTATTGAAGTACCTTTTACATCTTTAACTGGTTTCCAACTAAAACTGCATCCACATAAAATAATAGACTTGTTTTCCCTTCACTTGATATACCATGCATGAAATTATTATTAAGCTCCGTGTGACTTGTTGAGTACAAGTGGTAGTACTCATGCTTGCTAAAAACCTAAACAGAAACAATAAATTTTGGAGGATGCGGGAGAAGACGAAGAGATGATTCTGTACGAGGTTGATGAAGCATGGAATTAGGGTCGTTCTCCGCTCAGGCTTGCCTGTGGCAGTTTTTGTTGTAATGTAACTAAGGGCAGTTGACCCTACTGTGATACTTGGCTTTAATGCCTTTATATTGTAATAAAGTTCGCTTTTGCTCTTAAGCTTGTGTTGGCAATGTTATACACTCGTTGGATGTACTCGCGATTGAACGATCTGGCAATGCGAGATTTCATAATACTCCCGAGAAATGGGGTGTTCTGAAAAAGCGGCGGCGGCGGAGGAGCGAGGAAGAAAGCAGGCGCTGGGAGGAGAGGAAGCGAGAGGGGAGGCGTTGACGCGTTGAGACGGGAGGAGAGGAAGAGGCGCTGGCGGCGGAAGGAACGGGAAGAAAAGGGGAACGCGAAGGAACGGGGGACCCGTCGGGAGAGTTGGACCCGGGAGTGCATCGCGGCATCGGTTGGGCCGAGCCAAGCTGGCTCGCGAGCCAGCCGCGAGCTGGCTCAGGCTCGGCTCGTTTAGACCTCGAGCTTTTTTACTGGCTCGGTTCGGCTCGTTTCATCCACAAGCCGAGCCAAGCCTCCACGAGCCCGAGTCGAGCCTGAGCTGGCTCACAAGTCCGAGCTTTTTTGCCAGCCCTACATATGGGCAGCATAAAACGGGCATGCCCCTCGTGTTATGCTCCATAATACTTAGCTAAAGAAACAAAAGGTCGCAGAGAAGTGGTTTGCACAAGTGAGGAACAGGAAGCAGCTAAAGCTGTGGCTGGGCAAAAGATTCTTTTCTGAGATTGGTGGGTGATACGACCATGAGATCCCTGGAAAGCCGCGAATCATTTTGCAAAGGCAGCGGAATTAGGATGGACGGATGGGATCGATAACATCCGAGTTAAAAGGAACAAAACAAAAGCCTCGCTGCCGTCCTCCCATGCTTGGCTTTTAATTAATAATGCACAAGTTGTGTTTAGCTGTGGCTGATGCCTCTGTCTACTTCACTTGCTATCTGCAAATCTTAAGCTACACCCATAAGGCCATGCCGCACTGGATTCATCTTCTTTTACAGAGAAACTAGAGTAAATTTACAAGTTAACCAGAGAGAACTTGTTTCGGTCTTTGCTTCGGCATATTCTGGCGACAGTTGTACCACTAGGGACGAGCATATACAGACTACAATAGGGTTTCATTGTCGGTTAGTGGAAAGAGTACATATATTCATGCAGTTTGAACTTTGAACTTTGAGGTACGGCAAGTAGATTGAAAACGCCAACTTTATTGAAATAAATCATACACCTCAGTTCTTCACTCAGCGTACGTGTTATTCCATGGCACTAATTTTTGGCGTGATCTCAAAATGTGATAATCACATGTAAGCTCGACTCATGTCATGACCCATCGAATAACACGTAAGGATATGTACAAAAGTTTCCATCGTAATTGTACACGATCGAGGAATTGCCCCGTATTTTAACAACTTGCTCATCTCCAATCAGGTGGCTGCTCAAATCAGCAGCACGGGTCACACACGGATGAATGCCGTGCGCGTAGGTGTTAGATTCTCGTTGAAAGGGTCCTGAAAGATTCCCAGCATATGCTGGGCACCATCCCTATTAATTAATAAGCTTAATGCAGGCGACATGGACTTATCACACAGCAGATGAGAACAACAGCCACCACTGTCTTTATTGACATCATTCATTTTGCTAGCAACCGGTTTGATCTGGATAGTTACATCCTTAATGACTCTGAAGGTGCAGTTTACCCATTTGAGGCAGTGAGTTATCTGATTTTGTGCAATGTTTGACCTGACTTCAGAACAAGGCACTCACAATTCTATAGATGTGACAAACCGATTTACTGGTAAGTTACACCGACAATCATGTAAGGTATGCATCATAGAAAGATTTAATCAAAGCTATCTTGGTGCTAGAATTCTCGCAGCCAAGAAATTGCCAACGCATTAGCTTGGAATCTTCACTTGACCACAAACATTGACAAGACATTACACACTCGAAATCCTAAAAATGAACATTGAACATGGCTTATCGATCACAGAACACTGGTATGACATTGACAGGCAATGCTTTGGTAATTTCGTGGTTGGAAGAACACTACTGCAGAATACAGTACTCCTCCAAATGTAGTTGGATATATTCAGACGATCGCCCAGCCACAAAGCACATTAGTATGTTTCATTAGGGCCGACCTAACATTTTTGGGCACCATAACAAGACAAGGGACTATCACCATCAAAACATATACTTGTTTCTGTAAGACCATGTTTATGATGAGTATTTAATTTTACTTGTGCTTTGTTATCGATGTTTGAGTTTGATTTATATCATTTGATATCTCGATTTTGCTGTCAGGTACATAGCGGTCTAACTGGCCCTGAGTAGTGGTATGACCGGCCCTGAGTGGTGGTATGTATGTCTGGCCATGGTGACAGTCAGACCGGTGTGCAGTAGTACTAGCTTGTAGTTGGCGATAGGTATTTTCCAGAGAGGTGCTTGCTATATTGCGCAGAGGAATTGAAAGTGATCTGACCGCCTTGTAATGGAGGTTTGACCGGTGTGTCGAGCTATCTGTCCAGCCTTGTAATGGCGGTCTGATCGGTGTGTAGGGCGGCCTGACTGGCATGGGTGCTACGGTCAGACCAGTCTCTATTACCGTGAGAGGTTAAGTCAATTGTTGGCGGTTTAACTGGCCTGTGGATGGCGGTTATACATGCCTCTGTCCAATTGTGTTGAGTGAGTTGGTTTGGTTTTGGCTGTGTTAATCATGGCGAAGTCTATGCAAGTGTTCGTCATGGCAGAAATCTATGCAAGTGTGAGTTATAGCATGTGTCCATGCATGTGCTATGCTAATATAATGAGAGTCAAGTGCATGTCATTTATGCTCATATCAGTTGCTTGGTCTTTGATGTGTAGGTGCTTGATAATTATTATGATCAACAGCAAGACCGAGGTTACAAAAGTGGTCCTGAAGTTATAGCGTGTCGCTTAAGTCTGAGTGGAGCATCATCTCAAGCGGAGAAGCGCGAGAGAAAGACAAGGATCGTTAGGAGGCAAGTGTATGCATATGGTGTGCCAATTAGACTTATGTGTTTCAAGTGGTGATGATCCTTAGAGCAGATGTATGATCTTGGCGGTAAATAATTGGGCATCACAGACATACGACCCGGGCATTTTTAGTGCTTACAGCCTCGAAGCAGAAGTACGATCTTGGCGACTTTGTATCTTCGTGAAAACCAGTGAGTGGCAATTGAGAAAATTATCCAATACTGGATGGAGTGGCAGTTTCTTAGAGGATAGAGTATCTTATTGGACTATTGGAGTCATGAAAGTCACGCTTTGAAAGCGTGCAAGTATATGTATGTAAAACCCTTTTGTGTGTGAGTTACTAGGTTTTTCTATTTGTAAGTGATTGTATCCATTAAGGGTTGTTGGTTGATTGGGTTAAGTGGGAAGTGAGATCCTCCACTATATAATCCTTTGTGTGTATTGAGAGATGAATCAAGTAGAGAGAGAGATTAGGGTTTCCTTTGTGTGTGAGCTCTGTCATCCATGAGGATTGTGCTAAGTTTCACTGTGTTTGGATTAACGGTTTAAAAGTTAGCTCGTTTCTTGGATTGTGTGTAGTGCAGTTTTGCATTGTGTCTCGGCAAGCGGTTAGACCGCAGGGAACTGAGCAGTCAGACTAGTGGATTTGGCGATCAGATCGGCTAGGCAGTCAAACCATACTCAAGCTGACAGTCAGATCGATTGAGACAGGAAGTCTCTAGCGATCTTTGTGATCCTTGTCTCTTGGCTTTAGTGAGCTTGTGAGTTTGTGTTTCTACTGCATAGAGTTGTTAATATCAGGGAAAAAGTTTTGAGAAGTCATGCACCCTTGACTGTTCATACCGATTCTACAAGTGGTATCAGAGCATGGTTAACTCTGTTCCATAGATCTTAATTGATCTTAAGCATAGAGAGTAATATGAGGACTTGTGATCATTTCTTTACTTGTCATGGTTCCCTTACCAATGATGTCTATTGTGATGAAAGGCTTGAGCTCAAGTTGAAAATGAAGGCAGTTAGGAAATAAATCCTATGCAAAACTTGTGGTGAATTATTTTCTTTCAATTGTCTTAGTTTTAGGGATAGAAAGCTTTGGACTCTAAGGAGGAGAAGGAGAGTTATAGCCATTGTGGAGTAGCAATATTTTCTACAACTATCCAACAATATGATTAATTATTCTACAGAAAACTGGCAATATTCTCTACAACTATCTAATAGATAACATTATCAAATTATATCCATACAACACCCGAAATAACAATAGAAAATTACCGCAGAACAAACCGATTCACTAATCGTTACCCTAACGAACACTTATTACTTCTCTATCTAATCTGGACTCTAATATCTAATTAGAATTAGCAAAACAAGACGGAATCACCTGATTACTACCCTGATGAAGAAAGCCAGATCACAATGTTTTCCTCACTTTTTTTTCTCTTTCCTTCCTTGCTGCAGCACCAATGCCATTAACCGGTGACAGCCCCACAACACGCAGCATGCAAATTGGCAGCACAGCACCCATCTCATATGCATGCAACCACACAACACGCATGCATGCGGCCATGCAAGGCTGGCAGCACTTTCTAGCCGTGGCAGCGCTCGCACTCGGCAGCATTATCTATCTAGTCGACAAGTGGATGGAACGCTGGCGAAGGTCCACTCGTGATGCTGCACGCGGCCGACGTGGGCAGGTGCGGGTGGCTGGGCAACTGGGCTGCAGGCGGGCGGGCGTGCGCGCACACCATCGCACGGCTAGGCGATCATGGGACGTTGGCGAGCGGGCCTTGCATGCGCGACACATGGCGAGGCGAGCGAGGACACGACGGCGCGGGATCAAGGCTGGCCACGTGCAGCACTGACGACGGCGGCAATTGCTGGTGGTGGAATAGCAGATGACGGTGGCGTACGACGCCTAAAAACAAAAACTAGGCTTTTTTTTTGGTTTGGGCCTTGCTCTCATCACACCCCTTTATCACAGTACAAGATGTAATCCTACTCTAACTCCACCGTATAATTTAGAGCCTGTTTGGGAGAGCTCCACCACTGAAAATGTGGATCGGCAGCGACTCCACCGTGGATCTGGGATCCCACCATGGAGTGTTTGGCTTGTGCGAGAGCTCCAGATCCACGAAATTGAGGTTTTGGTGAGAATGGCCACTTTTGGTGGGATGGGGTGTGTAACAAGTGGCATTGGTGGGTAATTACCACCCAACTCCACGGTGGAGCACCCCTTGAGGAGCTCCATGAAATCCATGGATCTGACCCTCAGATCCAGTATTTTGGTGGATCCAGATTTCGCGGAGCTGGAGCGTTTGGGTAAAATTTTGTGGAGTGGAGCTGTTTTTCGTGGATCTGGAGCTGGTGGAGCTCTCCCAAACAGGCCCTTATTCTAGGAAATGACTTCCTCTTTAAAATTCTAAACATCTCATTTTGACGTATTACTGTTCCACTATTTGCACATAGATCCTCAAGAGAGGCAATTTCGGAATATTGCACATTTCTCTCCAAATGAAATAAATATCCAATATTTACGTATCCAAGTGAGTTGTGCCATGGAACCTTCCTAGCGCTTTTAATTTCTTGTCTTCTTGTTTAGATTTTTCTTTTCTTAATCTTTCTTGGTGCCAAGTACATATTAGAGGTAAAGATATCTCTTGAAGAACAAATCCCATCCTTCTAGGCACTTTCTAAAGAGAGTTCTTGTGTTTGCTGGTTTTCTTAAGAGAGTCAATTTTGGGATTTTTTTCTTGTGGGCATTTTGGCTTGAGTGTTCTGTGATCCAGATTGTTATGACATGTGAGAACCTATCTAAGGTCTTCTAGATCACCAAGGACTCATGAGTAAGAGTAATTCAATATTTTCTTTTGCCCAACTTTAGTGTAGCATTTCTTGTTATGGATAAAGGTCGGACTTTGGCATTGATTTTCAGGATCCTTGATTGGAATATATTCTTGACGTCCTGGGAGAGCTTGTGCTAAGTTTCACTGTGTTTGGATCAGTGGTTTAAAAGTTAGCTTTTTCTTGGATGGCGTGCATTGTAGTCTACACTACACCTCGGTGAAAGGTTAGACTGTAGGGAACCAACCGGTCGATTGGTCATTCTCGGTCGATCGATGTGCCTAGCGGTTAGACCGCATCCAAGCCGCCAGTTAAACCAGTTGAGACAGAAGTTTGAGTGATCTTTGTAATCCTTAGCTCTTGTTTTTGGTGAGCTTGTGAGTTTGTATTTCTATTATATAGAGTTATTTATACCAAGGAAAAAAGTTTGGAGAAGTCAGTCAACCCCTTGACTCATCATACCAATTCTATAGTTTCATTAGCTTCTGTTTCAGATATTTGAAATCACGTACTACCAAACAGCACGAAATACAAGTTGGTGTCCCATCCTCCATCTTAAAGGACAAGAAGTAAAGTTAATTATTTAATCCTGAATCCATGATTCAAGGATTGTAACTTACAGTCAAGGAAATCATTTTTAGCCGAAATTCAATGAAATTCATGAATTTCGGTTTTCTCTGCCCACTTTGAAAAAAAGCCAAATTTAGATAAAAATTTCAACCCGTTTTGAATTTTTCTGATCCATTAACCATCCTGTAGGAAATGTGGCAATATTTTAAGTCTAAATTTTACTAGAAGGCAAATATCACAAATAACTAATGATGCATAAAGCAATACTAATAGTATGCAAGTCATTGTACCTCAAAATATATGCATAAACAGAATGTAAAGAAAGTAGATCGGTCACACGAACAACTTACTGTTGGACTTGATGAAAATAAGAAGCAGTTACAGACTCGATGCAGTGTAGAATGTAGATAAGGTAGAGCAGGAGCGGTCGCACAAATGCGCTGTCCAGAACCCTTATTGCCACCTCGTGCAGATACTCTCTGCGGCAATGGCTCAGAAATAGCCGCTCTCGCTCCTTCCAGCTGTACGCCGAGAAGAAAGACAAACGAGGTTTGGTCGCATAGCACACCAGCACAGATTAGCAGAGAAAAAAAGTAGAAGAAGAATGGAGGTGGAATTCTCTATCTTTTTCTGGACGTCTCTAGGTCTTTTTAGGGGCACTGTAGTTACTCACTAGTAATTGCTGTAATTAAATAGAGTTAATTCACTAGTAACTGCCTTATCAAATCACAGATTAAGTTGAGTTAACTCACTGGTAATAAATATGATCAAACCACATGATGATATTTAAGTAATCTCATAACCAGTTAAAATAAAAGATGATGCATGGTTTAGCAAAAATAAGGTGGACTCGGTCTGCCAAGTGGCGCGGCACGGTTGCGAAAATACGCCAATACGTGCATGCATGTGCGCACGCACGTGTGTTCAGCCAAAATCCTCCTCATGCTATCCCTATCCATATGTCACATGATTCAAAAAGTGACAAGACATCTACCTTATAAATTAGTATTCTCTACTTTGCCTTAACAATATAGTACTAAACTACGTATGCTTTGAAATTATAGAAAATAGGCCTCACTCATATAGGCCTATGTCTAACACATCAAACCCATCCAATCTTCATGTGTTGGCTCATTCCATCGGCTAGTCCTGGCTCCATCTCTCTCTCAATCCTGATATCTCTCTCACGATCCCATTGGCCCTTTGTGGTTCTATGTCGGCAAGGGAGGGGAGGAGGCAACGACGGCAAGGGAAGGGGAGACGGCATCGGTTGGGGAAGGGGGAGAAGGGAGGTGGTGGCACCGGCAAGGGAAGGGAGGGAGGCAGCGTAGGCAGGGGAAGAGGGAGGGTGGAGGCGGCGGCGACAAGGGAAGGGAGTGAGGCGGCGATAGCAAGGGAAGAGGGAAGGCAGCGCCAGGGACCGGGAGGGGTGCGTCAATGTCAAGGGAAGGAGGCGGCGCTGGTAGGGGACGGATAGGTGGCGCCGATGTGGCCTCCAGCGTCGGTAAGGGATGGGTAAGCAGCGCCGATGTTTGAAAATTATTTGAATTTCTTGGATTCAAACCGCATTTTTGAATTTTTCGACCGAATGTTTCCCAAAAAACCAAAAAATTTGAAAATTTCAAATTTCGGACTTCTCAGAGGGTCCAAAATTTTTTCTTAACTGAAAATGTTTTTCCTGCTTATAGTAGTTGGTTCCTAATTAGGTAAATGTGGCAAACATGTAGAAGTCTCCACGCCTTTTGTGATGATTGGGCAAGTTAGCGAGCGTATCTTTCATTATGATTGGGCAAATTAGCGAGCGTATCTTTCATTAGCGAGCTCCATGTCTGATATAATCAAAATTTGCTATGATTGGGAACTTAGCGATCGTATCTTTCATTATGATTGTTATTAAACTTCATCATACCTAAAACTTTTTCATACTGATGTCATGGTCCATTACATGAGTGCGGCAACTATGTAGCTAGTTATGCTTTTGTTGATGTTCGCCATGCTCACCAAGCAGAAAAGCTAAGGACAATTCAGATAGTTATCTAATAAGAACGAAGGATGATATACTAATACTAGCACAATTAGTTTTAGGCCTACTGGGAACACACTTAGTTGCTTTCATGGAGGCAAGGTTCAAAATTTGCACAATCTCAGATAGATGTGCCAGTATTTGTTGTTTTCGGGGTCTGATTCTGATTCTATTACATATTCTCAATCTACGTCTCAACGTAAATTTTACGGCCAGATTGACCGGTATTCCAGAAAACAGTACGACATTATTGTTAGAATAATCTTGTTTCTAGTCGTAGAAGTTGTACTCATCGTTGTTGAGTCCATGTGCAGTATGACTCTATCGTAGTCGGAGTTCATGTCATAGTCGTAGTCTGAGTTCAAGTCAGCTGTCATAGTCGTAGTCGAGTACGACTTTGTATCCGAGTCGGTGTCGAGTCCCAGTGCGAGTAGGACTTCGAGTCCTTCTTGGAGTCATAGTCGAAGAGTCGGGTATAAAAGGGTAGAGCCATTGTATCGAGAGAGATGCACTTGGTTGACACGATGTAGTCGAGAGGAGGTGCAGAGAAGAAGATGACCGTGTGGTCACGGTGGTCGAGAGATCGTGAGAACGAGGGCGACCGGTGTGGTCGCAGGCGATCGTTGTGATCGTATAGAAGAGGGTGGCTGGCGTGGTTGCAGGCGGTCGGTGTGATCGTAGATATTCGCAAATGTGGTCGTAACCGAGTTATGACCACGGTGAGTAGAGGATCGCAGACGTGGTCGTAAACAGAGTTATGACCACGGCGATCGAGCAGAGAAGTCCGCAGGAGCAGCAGACGTGGTCGTAAATGGAGTTATGACCACGTGACGAGAGCGGAGGTGTCCGCACGTGCTGAAGATGTGGTCGTAAAGGAGTTATGACCACGGTTACACAGTAAGAAGACGTGGTCGTAAAAGAGTTACTGCCACGGTTGTGAAGGTGCTGAACGTGGTCGTAAGGGTTACAACAACAGGAGTCGATAGAGCCTTCGACGTGGTCGACAGTATCACTGCATGGTCGTAAGGAGCTACGACACGGCGATCAACCGTGGTCGGCGAAATGCAGCGCGGCGGTGAACGTGGTCGTAACTTCAGCTGAAGTTACTACTACGTGGTCGGAGCGATGAGGAGTGATCGGAGGGGTCACAACGTGGTCATAACGATCGGCGGCGTGGTCGGAGATCTAGCAGAGCGATCGTAACGACATAGGAGGTGGTTGTAACCTCATCAACATGGTCGCACGATCGCGGTGGTGGTCGAGTGACTAGATGACGGTCGTAAAGATCCCGGGCATAGTCGGGAGGACTGTAACAATTATACATATTAATATTAAGAGTGTAAAGAAAACAGGAATAGAGAGAAGTTGGATGAACTCACACACACACCAAGAACTGGGGCGAGGCTGCGCATATATTGCCGAGCATGTGCCAGACGGTAAACAGTTACAGATACAGTGAACTTGCCGTGCAAGCTATGAACTGATCAGGTTTAGCAAACCTAACCGAATATAATCTTTATCTAACTATACATCCAAACTAGAAATAAGCACGTATAACAGACGTAACCGATATGGTTTTTCAACAAAGACAAGTAATGCATGCATTGTAACACCTGAGAGTTCAGTAGATTGGTGAGGCTGCTTTGGTATCAAGGTGAAATTTTGTCCTAAGCAAAAAGAATATGCTGGGTCGGAGCGGTTATTGTCAGATGTTTTTAGGCCTTGAGCTGATGAAGTGCCCAACTATCTTTACCTTGATAGGACAGCCAACAAGTGCACGGCTTTAGTACTTGTGGACTACGATCTATGTTACATGGCAAAATGCAGACTTTCTCGGTGAGACCAGAGTCCATTACACCCACTATATACATATATACGGCCAGAAAGTTATGCTTTCCCTGATGTGCTATTACTGGTTAGTCTTATGCTAACAGAGTGAAAGCCTAATACATGCAGTGTCCTGATACATAATGAAGGAAATGTTTTCCCTATGTATGTTGTTCATAAAATTCAGTGCACCACCTACACTAGTGAAGCAGCAAAAGTACAAAATGTTTCTGAAAGGAAGGAACGGCAAAGTCTTTTTAAGTGGCACATCGTTTTATACGGTGGTATGGTATAACCCCTCTAGATCAGAAGAAAGCTAGTTCGATTGCTCAAAAGTGGTAGCTGTTCTGTCAGAGCGGAGACGAATCAGATTCTCCTCGCCTGCATCTAGAGGCTATCGCTGACTAATCGAGCTCAAGGGGCCCTTCATGCAATCGGATGGCTCAGGCGCGAATTTGCATTCCCTTGCTTTATGCCCCGGTAATTCTTTTCGATTACTGAGGGAATTGAACTGTTTGATGCGAAATTCCTATGAAATTTATATGCTCTAAACGGGCCGTAAATGAGTACTACTTTAGGCCAGATTCGGAGCGTAGGAACTGCAAGAATTACAAAAAATCTCGCGTTTCACATGGGGTCTTAATATAGTAATCCTGATCCATCATAGGTTTGGAAGGAACAGTGGAGCACAGTAGGCCAATACCAGGACGTGTAGAAACAGATTGGTCAATGGTCAAGACCAATCTCAGTCAATCTAAGGAATAGTTACCGGCATGGCGATGTGCATGCAGGGGCTGCTTCTGAGTAGAGGTGGGACTTGGGCCGGGCTTTTTTGGGCCAGCCCGAAGCACGGCCGGCACGGCCCGGCCCAAGCACGGCCCAGCCCGACACGTGGTGGGCCGTGCCGCCACGGCACGAACGGTGGGCCGGGCTGGGCTTCAAAATCCGGCACGGTGGGCGGCACGGCACGGCAGATCGGGCCGTGCTCGGCGCGACGCACGAAGAGCACGTTGGCGAAACTATTTAAAATTGATTTCTTAACTATAGTAAATTGTACTCATGACTCTCCTTGAGCTTTTCTATTTGACTAGTTGGGTAGGCCTATGCTAGATTGTCGTGATGTCCACATACGCCATAGTCTAATTTGCACAAGATATGCATTCCATTGGACTAGATGACCAAGTTCGAAGGTGAATGGCATGCGACAATAGAATCGAATTTTAAGTAGATTTTTAATAAGCGGATACAAGAGAAAGGAAGATAGTGCCACCGCTACCATTGTCGCTATCGCTTTTGTCGTGTATAGTTACTGGTGAGCTTGGTGACGCGAACACCACACGGTGGACTTTGGGCGTGCTTGGGCTGACTTAGAAGACGAGCGGGCGGCGGACGCACGCACGATGATGATCACGAACAAGACGCATTTGACGGGGCTTTGGTGGGCTGGGGCGCTGCACGGCACGCCCAATTCCCACCTCTACTTCTGAGCACCGGGTTTTCCATGCCACTTTGAAACATGAAATTCTTGCATGATTTCTACCGATTATACCGTACGTCTTGCTACGAATTCCTTGCAAAATTTATGTGTATCCAACAAGCTTTAACTAGGTGGGCTCCGATTATTTTCTTCTTCCCCACTAGCTACTTGCTAAAAGTACGGGTGCAGTGCATACCTCATGCGATCCCACTTGACACGCGCGTACACCGCCCGCTTTATATTTAGTCAACATTTATGTATGCTTGTGCCGAAGTAGACATCGACAGCCGGCATCGAGAAGCTAGCTAGCTGACGAAACAGAATGGACGACAACTACACGGCAGATCGGAACGGAACGGGTGGGGTTAATAATTGAGAGGAAGCTGACAGCGACAGCCGGCATCGAGCGAGAAGCTAGCCGATGAGACAACAACTAGACGGCAGATCGGAACGGAACGGAATGGGGTTGATGATTGAGAATTTTTACAGGAACAGTAGAAATTAAATCTAATTATTGATTTTATAAAGGTTTGATAGATTTATTTTTTGTAAATGTATTTAGACTTTTTCTTTAAACCTATTATTAATCCTTTCCATAGCCACCGCCTCACCTATTCCTTGCGTCGCCGCTGCCATATCTGGTCTGATCTGTTCTCCGTCTGTGCCTGCTGAATTTGGGTCGGAATGCCGGCCGGGTGAGAATAGTTGCTAGATGGTTTGATTTTGACTTTTTGATGCTCCATCCAGCGTGTTCTCCTTTCTTTTTTTTCTTTTGTAATGTAATAAATATTCTCTTTGTGCTCTTCTATAAGAATAAGTGTGCATGCATGGAGCTGTCTAACCCATGGTCAACCTGGAGGCTTGATGGCACCTTGAGTTTGACGTGTCGATCGGTCTGAAATGCATGCGTTCTATTGCAAGAGAGATTCACAAGTATTGAGAGAAAGCTATTGATTTATTCATTGATTCTGAAATCTGTACATTATTTATACATGATGGAATGGTGGCATGAAAAGGTGTCTGTTTGGACAGACATCTGTACATTCGGCATTCTTGCTTTTTCAGTTTGTAACTGGTTGTAACACTCCCCCTTGACCAATGCGTCTTCATATGATCACCTTGATTCATCATATTGGGAAAACTCCTCTAAAACCCTGTAGGGAAAAATATGAGGAGAACCGATAGAGTAGATATGCCATGAAAAACTCCTTTAAAACCCAGTGGGAAAATTTAAGGAGAAAATTTGATATGGCATATATTTGATTATATCTCCTTAAAAACCCCTGTGGGGAAAATAGAGATATAATATAATTATGATTACGTTGTCATATTGCCTCATTAAAAACCTTAATGAGAAACCTTAGAGGGAAAGCTCATAAAGGGAAAAAGAGTACAATATTTATATTGAACGGATTAAATCTTAGGAGATTTCTCCCCCTGACATCTGCAAATCACGTAGTCTTCGCATACCAATTCCATGAACACATTTTTGGAATGTGGAAGTTGGTAATGACTTGGTGAATAAGTCTGCGAGATTATCACAAGACTTAGTTTGCAGAATATTTATTTCCCCACTCTCTTGCAATTCATGTGGGTAAAATAATTTAGGTGCTATATGTTTTGTGATATTGCTCTTTATGTAACCCGTTTGCATTTGAACAACGTAAGCAGCATTATCTTCGTAGATAATGGTAGGTGATGTAATAGCACATATACCACATGATGGTTGTATGTGGTTAATCATTCTGCGAAGCCATACACATTCACGTGATGCTTCATATAATGCAATTATTTCAGAATGATTAGTGAATGTAGCCACTAGAGTCTGTTTTGAAGACTTCCAAGAGATGGTTGTTCCACCATGTAAAAATACAAAGCCTGCTTGAGATCCGCATTATGGGGATCCGATAAATAGCCAAGATCGAGATATCCCATTAAATCCATATTTTTATTCTTCTGGAAGAATAGACCGAGATCTTTAGTGCCTTGAAGATATCTAAGGATATTCTTCACTCCTACCCAATGTCTTTTGGTTGGAGCAGCGCTATTTCTAGCAAGTAGATTTACTGCAAATGCGATATCCGGCCGGGTGCAATTTGCAAGGTACATTAGCGCTCCGATGGCACTGAGATATGGAATCTCAGGTCCCAATAGCTCTTCATTGTCATCTCGGGGTCTAAATGAATCTTTGTCCCTGTCTAGAGATCGAACAACCATGGGGGTTTTCGATGGATATGCTTTGTCCATATTGAATTTCTCCAATATTTTCTGGACATAGGCTGATTGATGCACTATGATGCCTGAATGAAGGTGCTCAAGTTGTATACCTAAGCAAAATTTGGTTTTACCCAAATCCTTCATTTCAAATTCCGTCATAAGATGATTACGTGCTTCATCTATATCCTGTGTGTAACCAATGATATTAAGATCATCAACATACACAGATATAATACAAAATCCTGTTGAGGATCTTTTGATGTATACGCATGGGCAATCATTATTGTTGGAGTATCCCTTTTTGGTTAGGAACTCACTTAGTCGGTTGTACCAAATTCTTCCCGACTGTTTCAAGCCATATAAAGACTTGTTTAATTTTACACAATACATATTGCGATTTGCGTTTGGATTCGAAATTGAAATTCCATCGGGAACTTTCATGTATATGTCCGAATCAAGTGACCCATAAAGATATGCGGTCACTACATCCATCAACTGAAAAGATAGATGATTTTGTACTGCCAATGAGATTATGTATCGGAATGTTATTCCACTCATTACTCGAGAATAAGTTTCATTGAAATCAATGCCGGGTCTCTGCGTGAACCCTTGTGCTACAAGCCTTGCTTTGTATCTCACCACCTCATTGTTTTCATTCCGCTTATGACGAAAACCCATTTGAAACCGACAGAATACTTTGGGAGGTGTATGTATCACATTGGTGAATACATTTCTTTTCTTGAGCGAGGCTAACTCCTCTTGAATTGCATCCTTCCATTGAGTCCAGTCCGAGCGCTGTTTGCACTCTGCCATGGTCTTGGGATCTGGATCATTTAGAAGGTTGTTTGCAATTGTTGTGGAGAAATAAATGTCGACAATTGTAGTCTTACGATCGTATGATTCTCCAGAATCAGTATAGTTTGTGGAAATTTCTTGGACCCCTGATGACTCAATGTTATTTCCCAAAACATTTGAGTCGGGGTATTCCGATGTCCCAAGATCAGTAATTGAGTGCACTGTTGATCTGGGTTTAAGGATCCTTTGGTGTCTATCAACATGAGGTTGATCTGCATTTATATTCTTTTGTTTCCTTTGTCGCTTGTTAGAAGTCAGATCCGCCATTTGTACCGTACTTCTCCCCTCTTATTTTGAATCGGAGTTGAGTGGTATTTTGCGGTACCTCCACTCTTTCAGTACATTTACGCGAGGATTATAGGATTTTGTGACACCCTTATAATCGTAAATGCATTCGCGAGTTATTTGCAATGTTTTGCAAATGAATGAGTTCTGAACTTGAAGTTCGGTCTCTACGCACGTGGAGTGAGGCAGAATGCTTTGAACATTCCAATTAATTTCTCGGCATTCAGTTTGGTACTTGTTGTCTCCCCTAATGCCGGAAATGTTCCTCATTGAATATGCAATCAGCGTATTGGGCGAAAGCAGGTCCCGTTAGGGCTCGAGGTATTTTATGATTGACTGAGATTTATACCCAACATAGATCCCAAGTTTCTGGCGGTCCCATTGAGGTAGCTGCGGTGGTGAGATCGATGCGTATGTAGCGCAACCGAACTTTCGCAGATGGGAAATATCCGTGGATTTCCACGTTAATTGTAGCGGGAATTGCTATGATATGCGCTTGGGCGCAATTGGATTAAATCAGCAGCGTAAAGCGCATGACCCCAACATGACGTTGGTAAGTTGCAATTCTGTAATAATGGTCTTGCAATGAGCTTGATTCTCTTTATAAGAGATTCTGCTAAACCATTTTGTGTATGGACATATGGAACAGAATGTTGAACTTGTATCCCACGAGCCATACAATCGTCATTGAAGGCATGGTATGAAAATTCAGCAGCATTATCCATTCGAATTGATTAAATTCGATATTCAGGGTATTGTGCTCGTAATTGGATAATTTGACCAATTAACTTAGCAAATGCATGGTTTCGTGTGGATAAAAGACACACGTGTGACCATCTAGTAGATGCGTCAATTAGAACCATGAAGTACCTGAATGGTCCACACAATGGTTGTATAAGACCACATATATCTCCTTGAATGCGTTCAAGGAATTTAAGTGGTTCAGCTCTGATTTTAAGATAAGAGGGTCTTAAAATCAATTTTTCGGTGGCACAGGAAGTACACACAAAATCTGAGGATTCCGGAAATTTTATTTTATGGTATGTATGACCAATTGAATTGCAAATAATTTTCCTCATCATTCCAATGCCTGGGTGGCCAAGGCGATCATGCCATATTTGGAATGTGTTTGTGTTTTGGAAAATTACTTTGTACGCAATATGTTGAGCGGGTTTGATGTATGTATAGTACAATCCGGAGTTTAAAGATGGAATTTTTTTCTAGTACTTGTTTGCCATATCCGTTGTTTTTGGTTAAGAGGAGATATTCCTCTTTGTTGTCATTTCGGGTTTCAACATGGAAACCATTCTGACGGATATCTCTATAGCTAAGTAGAGTACGTGTTGAATCGGGATACAAGAGTGCATCCTCAATTTCCAATTGTGTACCCATAGGGAGAGTAATAGAGGCGCGACCAGAGCCTACTATCGTTGCATCGCGTCCAACGATGGTTAAAACATTTCCTTTCCTCCTAGTAAGAGTTAGAAAATATTTTGTGTCCCTAAGTATAGAGTTTGTGGTACCATTATCCACAAGGCATAATTCCTCCTCCATTGGATTGACTCCAAAAATCTATATATACAAAAGAAGAATTTAATGAAATTCTTATAGTATATATAGAATACATACAAACTTTATTTTACAATACCGAATATGTTCGATATATGATTGTAGCGTACAAGCTTACAATATAGATGACAACATTATTTATATTACAACAATATAGTACTTAGTACCTATGGGACTAGGAGTCTAATTGAGATCTCCAAACATATCTTGAGAATGAAATTCTTCAAGTGTGTCGTCAATGCTCATGAGATCATCCTTCTTTGGAGAAGCACATGTGTCTTTGAGTTCTTGAATGAACTTTGAGAGCATCCGGCTTTATCATTGTTGGATGTGAGATTGAAATGTGCTTCAAATCGCTTCTCTTGAGCATTCTTGCCGTGAGCCAAGTAGAGGTTCACAAGATGCTTGAGTGCGGCATTTCTTGGTAGGATGGTTGTAGCAACCACACTTTTGACAAATTTCAGTTTTGTCAACTCTCTTACCAAAATTGTCTTTACCTTTCTTGAATCCACTTGGTTTTGCTTCATGTTGCGCTTGTGTTTACCTTTAAAGTTCTTTGAGTGGTCTTTTGAACCACGGAACTTATTGTTATTTTGATTAGCATGAACTTCGAGAAGTGGAGCATCCCCAATGGGACGTTCTTGATTATTCTTTAAAAGAAGTTCAACATGCTTTTTCGCTCAAGCATAATATGCATAAGATCAAAATAAGTTTGGTAATTTGCAGACACGCCATTGCCGCTGTAGGACCTGTCAAATGGGAGCATAGTCGAGAGTTTTCTCTATTTTGTCCGCATCCGTTGGTTCCTTATCACAAAACGCAATTTGGAGCAAATTGTATGAAGGACATGGTTATAGTCTCCAAAAGATTTGAAATCTTGGAGTCTAAGATGTGCCCATTCATGATTAGCCTCAGTAAGATAACACTCATTCATTGTTCATATCTATTTTTGAGGGCTAACCATAATGTGAGTGGATTCTCCTCATACAAATATTCCGCCTTTAAATCTGGATGTATGTGATTCCGTATTATGCTTAAAACGGAATATATCACAATATCCGTGAATTTGATCATTTGGAGGATCAAATATTATCCTTTGCAACCCACGTGTGGTGAGGTTGATTTTAAGTCCATAGCCCATGTAGGATAATTGGAACCATCGAGAGCGAGAGGCTCAAAGTCTTTGTAGCCATTTAAAACCTACATGAAAAGTACACCATATATGATTAATTTACATGAGGTAAATTAATGTGTATGGTAATGTTGTAATAAAATGCAAAATATATGGAAAACAATATGAGTATTGTGATCCAAAAGAATATATACCCAAATTAAATATAACACGAGGTTATATTTATAATTCCGTTGAACACAATATTGGTGGTGAACACCAATTTATTGTATGGCATATTGTACATAAAATGTATCAAAGTGCCATAAATTGTGATTTTATGGTATTTATTGTAGGTATGCATTCATAATATTTTGCAAAAAATTCCAAATTAATAAGTACAATGGTACTTACTAAATGGGAATTTTTAAATTTGAAATTTGCGAAAGATAGCAAATTTAAATATGGTCACAATTCCTATTGTAAATAAATTGCAATAAAATAATCCTAAATATGTAAAAGTTATAGAAATGTGCATGCACATTTATTTGAATAATTACATAATTTTCAGTTCCTCTAGGGACTGAAATGCTAATTTATAAAAGTAAAACGATTTGATACAATTATAAATAAGCATAAGGACTGTAATGCAAATATTTACAATAGAAATTTATTGAACATAAAAGTACTGCATTTACATGAAAACAGAGGGGGGAAATTGCAAATTTTCGGCAACCTTGGCTGAAGCCCATTTGGCCTTTGGGCCCATGAGGAGTGGTGGGAGATTATGGGCCAAAACCCATATATGTGGGCGTATATATATGAGGTGGGGGATTTTAGGGTTTCCCAAACCCTAGTCCACCGCCACACATGGCGCCCATGGGAGTTCCCGCTGCGCCCTAGGCGCGCCGCGACCTCCGCGCAAGACGGCTCCGCCTGCGCCAATCAACCGCCGCCTCCGGCCTCGCTGTCCGTCGCCGGGCGTAAGCGCGCCGCCGTGTCTTTGCCGCGACCGGGCGGGCCGCCGCGCGCGCCTGCGCGCTTCGCGAGCCACGCTGCGCGCCAGCGCGCCTTCGGAGCCGCGCACGCCGGGTGAGGAGCCGCCGTGCAGCCGGACCGCGCCGACGCGTCCTCTCCGCGCCGGCCATGTTCGCGGCCGCGCCGCAGCGCAGTTCATCGCCGCGCCGCGCCGCGTCGGCGCGCAGCGCGCCGCCGCGCCGTGTTGCACCGCGCGGCGTCGCCGCACGTAGGCTGGGCCGGCCGCTGGCGCCTCCAGCGCGCCTCGCCGTTCTTCGCCGCGCCTGGCCGACCACCGCCGCCACGAAGCGCGGATGCCGGCGGGCGCGGTGCCGCCGCCGGCCGGGCTGGCATTAGCGCGCCGCGGCCATCACGGCGCCGCATCGCGGCGGCGCGGTGCCGCCGCGCAGCGCCGCCACGGACGCCAGATGCCGCGAGCGCCGCCACGACGCCGCGATGCCGCGAGCGCCGCCACAGGCGCCTCGCCGCGCCGGGCCGCCGGCCGTGTGCCGCGCGGCCGCGCTAAACCGTTGCGTCGGCCACGGGCTCGGGCCGCACCGCGGCGCCAGCCGCGCCGGCCTCGGCGTCGACAGCATGGCGCGGGCGCACGGATCGAACGTCCGTCGCGTGGTGTGCTAGGCCACGCCGCATCGTTGGGCGCGGTGGAGGCGGCCGTGCTCTCCGCAAGTTCATCGTGATGGATGATGACTGGGAGGGAATGCATGATGGTGGTTCTCACCTTGTCTTTTTTTTCCACTGTCGTGCTGATAACGTATTGCAAGAGAGATTCACAAGTATTGAGAGAAAGCTATTGATTTATTCATTGATTCTGAAATCTGTACATTATTTATACATGATGGAATGGTGGCATGAAAAGGTGTCTGTTTGGACAGACATCTGTACATTGGGTATTTTTGCTTTTTCAGTTTGTAACTGGTTGTAACACGTTCAATTCACCTTGGCAAAGCATTGAGGGTAGATCACATTGCAAGAGATGAGAGAGAGAGAGCGCGAGCTGCATCTGGAGAAACGAGTAGAAGCTTCCCATTTCCATGTCACCACTTGCAGTTCAAAGGAGCTTTTATTCCTTGTTTTTGCAAGGGTTTTTTTCCCGAGTTTCTCCCTTTTTCTTGGCCTTTTTTGGAGAATATCTATTTACGTTTCTTCAAAGCGCGTTTTATTTTGTGGAAGAAGTGAAGAACTAATGTACCATGCATTTGCAAACTAGATTGTGGGGCAACTATTAGTTATGCCTAGTCTAGTTTACTTAACTACTGAGCCATGGAATTAGTCCAAAGTGAAAGAGTTTATGCTATGAAAGCGTTGCATATGGGATTAGTTTATATAACCGACCGACATCAATTTGTATACTCCGTATATTAAAGATGGGGGACTCTTCGGCCGGGGAGACGTGCCACGTCAGGATTTATGTGAAAACCCCTGCGTTTTGTGAAATCACGTAGAGGTCCTCCGTTCTCGCAAACAGGTCCCTGCCAGGTTTTTTCCGAAAGCACTCTCCACTTCACCGATAGCACCCCGTGGTTTCCAAAGTTACGTATAGGTCCTTGTTTAGTTACGTACAGGTCCTTGCAGGTCCTCGGTTTTTTGCGAAAAAGCACTTTGGTTTTTTCGAAATTACGCATGCATCCTCGATTTTTTAAGAAACTCACCACGAATTATCGTCTCTTTTACTTCAGTCCACATGGTAGCGCGGCGTGACGCCGCGCTTACGCAGCTAGTTAATCAATAAGAGAACACTTACGTTCATGGAGGGGATCGAAGAAGTTATTTCTTCACCAAAAAGACCCTGATAGACACGAGGGAAGGTCTTCATAATTACTTTTTTATTGTTCCATCGTACATATTTCCTTCATATTTTGGTCCATTACTAACATAATTTCTTTTTAAGGAAAGTAGAGGAAAGTATCCCATCAGATATATTAATATTAACAATAAAAGTTTATATACAAAGCATGTACAGAAGAAAAAGAAAGAAGAAAAAACCAAAAACATAAGTTAATAAAGATCAGCTAACCATTGACTCATGCTAGAGGAGAATGTTTTATTTGTTCTATGGATAATCATAGCAAATTCATGCTTGAACGGCGGACTGTCGATTGGGCGTCGCGCGGCAAGACGCAAGACGGGCCTTCGGCAGACGGCGATCGGTTTAGGCACGCGGCCGTTAAGGCGATGTAATAAGCGAGCTATCGCGTCTTGGCGCGTGTGCCGCGGTGCGAGCCTAGGCACAGCCCGATTCTGTGCCGTGCCGGCCCGGGCACGGTCAAGGCTTAACGGGCCGTGCCGGCCCGGCTAGCCCGTTAAGCCCAAAAAAAGAGAAAAAATTAAAAAAATGTAAAAAATTAAGAAAAAATTGTAGAAAATTAAGAAAAAATTCAGAAAAATTATAGAAAACTGTAGACATTATTAATCATAAAAATAAATATTTTCAATGACATAATGAGCTTTATTAACTTATTAAATTACATGGGATGGCTGCCTCATTAAAAACTTTACCAAGTAAAAAACTCAACTTGAGAAAACCTTGGTAAAGAAAAAAGAGTATAGCCTATAAAGCTCATTAGTGACTACATGTGAAGAAAAATATTGAAAACCCTATTCATTGCTATCTAAATATAAATTCTCAAAAGATTCTTCTAAATCTCTATTATCTGCAGTATGTTGGAGTCTTGATTCAGTTTGTTTCCAGTCTTTGACGGTCAGAAGGACTTCGACCATCTCGTTGGAGAGACTTGTTCGTTGCTCCTCGATTATTCTTCCGTAAAGATCAATGTCGACTCAGAGGAGCTGAGAGACAGAGGGCCAACACATCCCACGCTAGTATGGATAGCACCGATATGATACATTCGGGTTTGCCACCATGAGAGGATGTTCAACTCCTGCTCGAAGTCGACGCTATCTTTGTTGAGATAGCTTGATAGGTCTCGGTGCTTTGTCGCCTTCCTCCTCCTAATCGATGTGTACCGCACTTGCATGAGAATCTCTATCGAAGAACAAAAATCTTGCCCCATTGCATGGCCCCCAGAGGTGCTAGGGACTACTGGGGTCTTTCCAAACGCAGCACTCCAAACTTATTTTCATATTTATCATATACCTCATATAATTTATCCTTAACTAATGTATAGTATGTACAATTGTCTAAACTGGTAGCATCACTTAAAAGTTGTAAAATATTTATAAATCCTTGAATTTGGCCCTAGGATCCAAAATAAAGGCGAATGCATATAAAATAGGAATTTCTCCAATATTTTAAAACCTAGTTTTCATGGCAACTCTGACATCCCGTAGTATAGAATAATTTTCAAAAGCCTTTAGGTGAGTGGCAATTTCAAGAATATTATGAACAATTATAGGAGATGTAGGGTAGTATACTCCAGAAAGACAAAGTGTAGCTTTATGAAAAAGTTCTAAAAGGAAAATATTTTTTCACCAACAACCCAATCGTCTCGAGAAGTTCGTGGTCTCTAACTTGGTTCTCGCTGGAGGAGCTACGAGATTGATGACTTTGGGTGTGAAGGAAAACAGATAATGTGCTTTTATATGGCAATATATGTTTAAGCATAAGATAAGTAGAGTTCCATCTAACAGGCATGTCTAAACCAAATTTTCTAGGACGAACATTCATTGCTACGCAAAAACTCTTATATACTGCTATTCATTGGTTAGAACAATTAATAAATGAAATTGCATCCCTAAAAGAATCAATACAAGCATTTAATCTTTTTAAACCGGATTTAACAATAAGATTAATAATATGACAAGCACAACGTTGATGCAATAAGAAAGAGTGTGCATAAGTATTAAACAAAGGAGTAAGAATTTCCATAGCTTTAGTGTTTGCAGCTGCATTATCTAAAGTTATAGAAAAAATCTTATCCGTGAGGCCAAAATCTTCTACAACCTTAATAATACTTTCTGCAATATTTTCAGCACTATGTGAAACATTAATTAATTTAAATCCTATAATTCTTTTTTCCATTATACAGTCATCATTAACATAATGAGCAACAACACTAATATAATCCTCTCTAGCCCTACCACTCCATATGTCATAAGTCAAAGAAATAGAGAATGTATGTGGTATGGAACATTTCTTTCAATTTATCATGACAATTGCTATAATATTTAATTAAATCTCTAGTTGTTGTTTGCCTAGATACATCACTAAATCGAGGGTTATGAGCAGTCATAATATATTTTTGAAAGCATCGACTCATCAAAATTTAAAGGTAAATCTTGAGAAGCAATTAACCCGCAAAGAGATTCCCGTGCTACCTCGGTTGTACTCCATGTACGCGTACCAAGCCGTGGGTTATATTGCGTTAATATCAGCGCATTTGTATTCCACGCCTTCTTTTGCAAACTTGCAGATGTCGTTATAGATGACCCGTCCCACTCAAGATTTTGCGGTCAATTCATTACCACAAATTTTACAAACAACATACCTCACCAAGTCCCATCATCGTCGGTCTTGAACTTCTTGTCGAAATCATTCAAAAGCGTTGTTGTACTAGCTCTTGTTCTTTTTGCACTGTGCTTTGGGTCGTGGATGCACTTGTTGAGCCGCCAGAAGATGGATCGATTGGACCCTGCGCCACCGGCCGTTGTTTCTTCTAGCATCTCTAGTTTGTATATGTGGACCTTCCGCGGATGGATATGCTTGTTGAAATGATTGCATATCCTCCGCCGAGATGCTGAATTCGGAGAGTTGAAAATCGTAGTTCTCCATTAAATCAACTGCAAATTGAAATAGTAAAGAATGATTAACTTATTATTAAACCAACAAATAATAGCAAAAAACTAAACCAAAAAATAATAGCAAAAAATTAAAATAAGATAGCAATATTACCTCCTTTGCAGCTCTCACAAAAATCTTTGAAGATTTTTGAATTTTCAGAATTTTGCCCGAATTTTCACCAAATTTGCGCAAACACTTTTGGATTTTTCATAGCTAAACCAAGAGATGATAGTGAGGTTTGAGGTGTGCAAAATGGAGGCCGGATGCCCCCCTATTTATAGAAAAAAAATTTCAGATTTTTCCAAGTTTTTCGCTATTTTTTTGAATTTTTTACCCCCCAAGGTCAAAAATGGCTATTTTTTCAATTTAATCGGGCGGGCGTGCGTCTGGCCGGCAAGACAGCCCATTAGAACCGTTGGGTGGGTCGGGCCGGCCGGCGACGGCTCGATTTCTTTAGCCATGCCATGCCAGGCCCGTCGTCACGCGCACCTCGGCCTGAACGCGGCGGCCGATCCGGCGTCTTCACCGCCCGACCGTTTAATTTCCGTGTTGTACCTTAATCGAGCGGTCTCTGATGCTGGACGTGTGCAGCGCCCGCACGCCCGACCCATTTGGCCACCACTATTGAACGGTGTTTCGATCCCGAAAATTTGGAGCTACCTTCCAAAGACCAGATTATGGCGAGTTATCCAAATACTCCCAGTCACCAAAATCATGACCTCCATTGGAGAAAGATATCGGGCTATTCTTTATGACTTCTAAAAGTAGTTTTGACTTTTGCTATAGTACCTAACTTTTAAACAGTATTTTGTCAAGACTGAGAGTACAAGTTAATTGTAGTACACGTTAAAAGCCCAACATCCGTATCAACCAAAATCGCAAGCAGTATCTCTCCATAATCTCTATCACAAACAGCTAAAATTCAAAAATTTCAGCCAAAAACCATAAGCCACAGCCATATTAAATAGGCCCGACAATGATACATCTCTAGTAGGACAAATGTAGTCCCAGCATTGTATATCAAAAGGGAAATCAAAGAATAAGTGTTGGAGAGTTTCTTCAACATGTAGAAACAGAGAACAAAATTGTATCCTTCCTGTAGATGAAAATGCTTTCTAAGTAACAAAGCTCTTGCATTGATTCTATCCTTGAGTAATGACCCATAAGAAAAACTTGTGTTTCTTTTGACAACAGCTTTGGCAAAGTATTTGTTGAGTTATGGTGACTTGGTCTTTTAGGATTTAAAATGGTGTGTTCTAAAAGTTCTAGATGAATTCTACTAGCATTGATACTTATACTCCTATTTAGATTAAGATTCTTACTCCAATTCGAAGAAGGGATAGGAGGGACTATATAGACCATGGGTTGGGGGGTGGCCATAGAGAAACCAAGCCAAAAAGAAGCAATAAAGCAATCAAGCCTACTCATTCAAAACAGAGAACGTACGAGAGGATTAAAGACTAGAACATTTTTTAGCACTAGATTCTTGTATGGGGTAAGAATCTGAGGGTCTCAAAAGAATCAATGAGGTTGTGAGAGAGTGACAATACCTTATACTCTTTTGAGGTTGTGCTTAAAGAATTTACGATCAGCTTCATCAAATCGTTTCTTTGTCATCGTGGTTGCTTCAATGTCGTTATTTTGGTTCTCTATGAGATTCATCTTCTTCATTCTTGATACCGTGCACGCTCGTGCCATGTCTCACAAACTTTAGTCCAATCCGGGGAATGCTGTGCATAAGAAGGGGTATCAGAGTGTATCAAGTGGTATTAGAGCCAAAGACGGATTAATCTGATTTGTGAGAAGGTCAATAAAGTGTTGGGTGGCACAAAATCAAGATCGATATCAACGATGTGGAATCAAGTAGAGAAATTTAACGGCAGAGAAAATTTTAGCGTGTGGTAATACATGGTGAAGGATGTCCCTTTTTAGCAGGGGCTAATCAATGCTCTTGAAGGGGACAAACTGAAAAGATGTCAAATGAGGACTATAAGGTGATGGATAAGGTCGTCTATACAATCCATTTATTTCTCTCTGATAAGATAAAATACTTGGTAATCAAGGAGAATTCACCGAAGAAATTATATGAGGACTTATTAGAATTGTATATGGCAAACTCACTGACAAACTAGTGGGTATCAAGCAATAATCAGATAGGTTACACATGAAGGAAGGTACAGATTTGTTGACCATCTCAATGTCTTCAACATGCTTATCACATAGCTGACTAGTGTGGATGAGAAAATTGAGGAGAATGATAATGTCATCATATTGGTATCATCTCTACCATCATCATGGGAGAAATTGGTGATAAAATATTCTCATTAAAAAATACTCTCAACTTCAATGAAGTAGTTGCATATCTATTGAAAGTGGAATCCTTAAAAAAGCCATCAAAATCTTTATCCTTAGGTGATCAAGCATTGGTTACAGTAGGTGTTGCAAGCAAAAACAAAGGTCATAGAAAGAAGGGCAAGACCAACGACATACGTGTATGCTATCTATATGATGAACAAAGTCACATGATAAAAGATCATCAATTAGAAGCAAATGAAGGGTGCATGCTTGTCACAACTAGCTACTTATTTCAAAATTTTAGTTAAAAATATATAATTAATTTGGTATAAAATAAAACAATGTTATTTAATTTCTGAATTTTGAAGATTTTATTTGCATGCTTTCATATTTTAAAAGGCTTTTTCTTAAAAGTAATTTAATTAATAACATGAAAATATTATTAAATAAAGGGTAATTTGAATTTCTATAAAAATCCTATTTCACATTAATTATTTTAAAGATTTGGCTTTTATCTGGATTTTCTATGAATTTTCTAGAATGAAAAAAATTAATTTCAAAGCTAAAAAGTATTTTTTTGTAAAAATTTAAAGACCAACTTTAAGTTGAAAATATTTTTCCAAAGTGTAAAATATATTTAGTTTTGTGAATTCTTCTGAATTTTTTCAACTTTATTTGCTATTTTCTAAGTGTTTTAAAATTTTCTACCTTTTGTGAAAATTAAAAAGTCAATTTAAAACTCAACCTTCTCCCGGCCGATCCTCATCGATCGCCACTTGTCACCATCCGTCCCTCCCGTTAGCTGCCCTCTCTCTCTCTTCTTCCTCACCTCTCACCAACCGATGGAGCCTACCCGCATCACCCTCCTCCTTCTTTTCTTCCTCGCCATCCGCCATTGATGCTTCTCAGCGAGCTTTAACTTTGGCCACTTCCATGGGCCGAGGCAAATGCTGCCATTGAAAGCCCTCATCACGCCCCACTCATTCCGGATGCTTTCTCACCTTAAACCCTCGTCATCACTACCTTAGTGCGCCACTACCATGGCCTTAACTCTAGCGAGCTCCGAAGCCTGCACCTTTCCCCGAGCCCTATAAATACCTCCTCGGCATCCTTACTCACGCCACTCTCTCCCGCCTCATTTATCTCCTTTGTGCACCCGAGACTTCCCACACCATCCTCTTTGTTTGCGCACCAACGAGCCGCCCGATGAGCAATTATCGCAAAGAAACCCCTTCGAATTTCAAATCGGCACCAACACCTTCTCGCCTCGCCCTCGACTCTTACCTCACCACCCTCCACCAGCTTCCCCGCCATCGAGTACCGTGGCCTTGTGACATCGAGCTGCCTCCTCCGCTTCTTCCTTGTCGCCGACTATTTTTTGACCTTCTCGGTGCACATTGAGGTGCTCAAACTTCTCTCAGATCTTTCGATCGCTAGCCTTCTTCGATAGTCGCTCATTGCCGTTCACGACCACATCCGCTTCATGACCACTATCATTTATTACCGTCCCTAACCACTCTGGTGTCCCACCACACTACCGCTCCCAACCACACCACGCTCCCAACCACACTGCCGCTCTCGACTGACATTGCCACTTCGAACCACATTGTCTCTTCCGACCACTATAAGCCTTACTCACTAGTGAAGCTTCCAATCACTCTCTAGCTTCCAATTACTCAGAATTCTCGACCACTCTCTAGATTCTCGACCACTCGTAGTTCACACCACTCTATAACTTTCGACCGATCACCGTAGCTTCAACCACACATAGCCTTTGACCAACATCGTAGTCTGACTTCCAACCTAATTATAGTAACTTTCGACCATAGCAAACACAATTTTGGAAGCTCAGATTTCTTTATCCTAGTTCGAATGAACCCATTCAAAATTTTAAATTAAGGTAAAATCAAGATCTATCCAAATCTTCCTTGTTTTCATTTTTAGAGTTTATTTGAATTTTATTTGAGTTTGATAGGTTATTTTCTCGTGTAGACTACAACGATTCTCGAGGAATTCTTTGACAACAATTCTCACAAATTCATAGAGCAAGGTAAGTTACACCTTGATCATATTGTTAATAGTTTGCAAATAAAATTATGTTGTTTTAAATTATTCACATATATTTTTATTT